>CM055029.1:12919650-13627150 GCA_029204005.1 Salix udensis
TAATCATCATAGGATTCATCTAATGCTAAGGATAATATTTTCAGCACAATAGAACATTTTTAGGCCACACAATCGAACATTTTCTTCAGTGATTGAAATTAATATTTCAATAATATTAAGGAACCATCTTACCTAAAAACTTAAGTTGTTAGTTGAGGTCCTAGAATATGAATTTATATTATTTTCTATCACACCTCCTTAAGTGAAAATCTTTTGGGCTTGAAACTTACATATATACTCACATTATATTGTACTTGATTTTTATCAAATAGAATGAGTCTAGTAAGTTTCAAATCCGTGACCGCTGAATCAACACGTCTTTGATACTATATTAAGTAACCATCTCACCTAAAAGTTTAAGACTATTAGATGAGATCGCATAATATAATTTATATTATTCTCTAATAAATAACATGTAACCATCCATTCCTATCCTTTTCTTCTTCTTCTTTTTCTTCTTCTTCTTCTTAAAAATATGGTGTTGATATTACGCTGTTTTAGAGAGAATAGAAAAACTACTGTGCAAAACTGGTCATGAGAATAATAATGGACAAAAGGAAGACTTGGAGCTACCACTCTTTGAGTTCTCTGCAATAGCTAATGCCACCAACAACTTTTCTATCAGCAATAAGTTAGGAGAAGGTGGATATGGACCTGTATACAAGGTAAATTTTATAAATGCCTAGCAACGTCTACATGACAACCAACAGCGCAAGCATTTTATAAAACGTTTTTCTTTCTAGGGTGTGCTGGAAGATGGACAAGAAATTGCTGTGAAGAGGCTGTCAAGGAGTTCTAGACAAGGATTAAATGAGTTCAAAAACGAAGTGGTATTGATTAACAAGCTTCAACACAGAAATCTTGTAAAGCTTCTTGGTTGCTGCATCGAAAGAGAGGAGAAAATGCTGGTTTATGAATACATGCCCAATGGAAGCCTGGACTCGTTCATTTTCAGTACGGATCTCTCGTAACCTAATTAACTTAGTTGGTCTGATATGAAAAAAAAGTTTTACAGGTGTTTGCTGCTACTAACTTTCGTTATTTTGAGTATTCCAGTAGCAGTTTAACCTAATATTAAACCATGATTTATCAGATGGGACAAAGGGTAAACTGCTAGACTGGTCCAGGCGTTTCAACATCATTTCATGCGTTGCAAGAGGGCTTCTCTATCTTCATCAAGATTCCAGATTGAGAATTATACATAGAGATCTCAAAGCAAGTAATGTTTTGCTTGATGATGAAATGAATCCAAAAATTTCTGATTTTGGTTTGGCCAGGATGTTTGTGGCTGACCAGACTGAAGGCGACACAAGCAGAGTGGTGGGAACTTAGTAAGACATCTGATTCATTACAGTTCTAATATTCTTATATTACCATTATGTATTCTTATGCTAATAGCTTCATGCAGCGGCTACATGGCACCAGAATATGCTACTGATGGTCTCTTCTCAACGAAATCCGATGTCTTCAGTTTTGGTGTATTATTGCTAGAGATAATAAGTGGAAAGAGAAGTAAAGGGTTCTACCATCCAGACCATAGCCTAAGCCTTATCGGACATGCAAGTATTTTTTAGGGATAAATTATTTTGATTGACATCTTATATGTCATGAACTAATGACTAACACCAAGTTTTTTGTATGTCTTAGACATGGAGATTGTGGAATGGAGGAAAAACATTGGAGTTAATTGACATTTTGAGAGATAAGTCGTGCAATCCATCAGAAGTGTTGAGATGCATACACATTAGCCTCCTCTGTGTGCAGCAGCATCCTGATGATCGGCCAAGCATGGCCTCTGTCATATGGATGTTGGGTGGAGAGAGTGTGTTGCCTAAGCCAAAAGAACCAGCTTTTCTTAATGAAAGAGGTCCACCTGAATCAACTTCCTCCTCGTACAAGATCGGATTATCTTCAACCAATGAGATTACTTTCTCTGTCTTGGAGCCTCGGTAGCTGTTTTTTTGGATGAATTTATTCATAAGTTGTGGTAATATTAATTATTGAGCTTATATGAATTTAACTAGCTAGTAAGCTTAACTTGAATTGAAAAGGAATAGTAAGCTTAACTTCTCTCTCTCTCTCTCTCTCTCTCTATATATATATATATATATAAATGTAGGGTTGTATATGATACTAACCATGTGGTGTACTATGCATGATCAAAAACTTATGTAAGGTAAATACAAGATAAATATATATACATAATAACATTCTATGTTCCCTCAAGCTGAAGGAGGAGAATCCACATGAAGCTTGGACCGAAAATAAGTGAAAGACGCATGGGGAAGAGATTTGGTAGAACATCTACAAGTTGATCATGAGAGGAGATTAACTGAACCTCAATTTCCTTTTTAGCAACGTGATCACGAACAAATTGGTAATTGACTTCAACATGCTTAGTGTGAGCATGAAAGATAGGATTGACAAACAAGTAGGTAACACCCAAATTATCACACCAAAGTCATAGGATCAAAGGATAAATGAAGATCAGATAGTAGAGCCCGAATCCATTAAATCTCAGCAGACCATCTGCAAGAACCTTATATTCTACTTCATTCGATGATGGAGCCATTATGCATTGTTTTTTAGACTTCCAAGAAATAGGTGTGTTGCCAAGATGTACCAAGTAGCCACCGATGAATTTTCTATCATCAAGACTACCAGCCTAATTAGTATATGTGAAACCATGTAACGAAAGAGAGGACCCCCGAGTGATGTGTAGACCATAAGATGTCATTCCTTGGAGATACTAGACAATTCTTTTAACAAGAGACCAATGGTCATCGGTAAGCGAGTGTATAAATTGACAAACTTTATTTACAACATAACTAATATTCAAACGAGTAAATGTGAGATATTGCAAAGCACCAACAATCCATCGATAATGGGTAGGATCATAATATTGAGTATTCGAGGTCAGCAATAACTTACACGAGGATGAAGTAGAAGTGTTGATAACTTTACATAAAGACATATCAGCTCGTTGAATAATATCGAGAGTATATTTATATTGTGAGAGCATAAGTCCGATGATAGTTTTGGTAACTTCAATCCTTAAGGAATATTGCACAGAGACTAAATCCTTGATTTTGAATTCTGAATTTAGTGAGGTAATTAAGTGAAAAAGTAAAGTTGAATTATTCCTAGTAAGTAGAAGGTCATTCATATACACAAGCAAGTAAATGACATCATGACCATCAAAGTAAATAAACAGAGAGGTGTCAACAATAGAGACGCGAAAACCAAGAGAAATGAGATAATCATTAAGTCTTGTATGCCACTTAGGCAACTTGTTTTGAACCATAGATAGATTACGCAAGTGACAAACATTAGATGATAGAGTAGGGTGAGAAAAACCAGGTGGTTGTTCAATATACACCTATTCTTGAAGAATCTTATTCAAGAAAACATTGGGAACATCAAGTTGATGAATAAACCACCCATAGGTTGCAAAAATAATAAATTATAACCTCTAAGTGGCAAGCTTAGCAACCAGACTAAAAGTCTAAAGGTAATCTATTCCTTCTTGTTGAGTGAACTCTCCGACAACAAGATGGGCTTTATACTTGTCAATACTATCATTTGCTCGCCACTTGATATTTTATAGACCCAATGACTACTAACAACATTCATAGAGAAATAATAAGGAACTAGAGTCCACATACAGTTTGATTGCAATGCTTGAATCTCATTTAGCATAACTTGTCATGCTAAATGTTGAGAAGCATCTTTGAATGTGATAGGTTCGTGTTCAAGAGAAGCAAAACACACGGTAGTAGTGGACTGAGTAGGAGATATAGTAGTAAGGGACTAAGACACACTAAGATGCGCCTGTTTGGGGTGGCGAGAACAAAATGTTATGTGATGGTTGTGAGATGAGGCAACTGGCAAAGTTGATGAATTATGAGAAACTTGCTGAAGATCAAAATTAGATAAATCAGGTACCAAACACAAGGTAGGAGAAGAGCCAAAGGAATGACCCGAGGTGGGACGGTCAGGAGGTCGAGAGGATGCCATAATAGGAAAGGAGTTCGTTGACAATGGGATCACCATACCTGAAGAAATAGAGACCATACTTGGAGAATGATCTATAGCATAGTAAAGTGGAGATAAAGTAGAGGGGTTGGTTCTCACGAGACAAGTTGAATAAAGGGAGGAAATAGTCCTGTGATTAGGCGTTGGAAAATGTGACAAAGATGGGGTAGATGGAAAAGACAAGGGTGTAGGAAAAACAATTAAGATTGGGAGTGCTGTTTGTAGAGATGGAGAATGCAAGGTTGTTGTGTATTTAGAACAAGTAAAGGGAAATGTAGTTTCATGAAATTTAACAAGTCATGCAATTTACATACAAAATGATGACAAATCAAAACAACAATAACCCTAAATGAGAGGAACTATAGCCAAGAAATACACACGGGGAAGAGCAAATATCTAGTTTATGGCAGCTATAAGGGCGAAGCAAATGAAAACATAAACACCTAAAAATACGAAGAAAACTATAATTAGGGGAAGATTTAAACAAAAGGTCAAGAGGTGTACAACTATTGAGAACAACAATAGGCATACAATTTATGAGATAAACAACCGTTTCAAAAGCATAACTCTAAAATTTTAATGAATACTTACACTGACTATGGAGCGTAAGACCTGTTTCAACAATATGACAATAACAACGCTCAAAAATACTATTTTGCTCATGCATGTGAGGACAAATGAGACAGTGATAAATACCAATGGTTTTAAAATATGTGTTTAACTTCATATATTCACCACCCCAACTTGTTTAGATGAATTTAATTTTGGTGGTGAATTGTCGTTCTATAAGAACTTGAAATTGAAGAAAAAATTTAAACACATCAGATTTAGCTTCTAAAGGGAAAAAAAAACAAGATATATTTAGTATAAGCATCCACAAAAATCACAAAATATCGATAACCATCAATAAATAACATAGGAGAAGGTCCCCAAACATCACTGAAAACAAGTTCAAGAAGAGAACAAGTTTCATGACCAATAAGGTCTAATGACAAACACAATGCTTTCCTAAAGAACATGATGAACAATTATAATTAAAATCTCTAGAAGTACATGTGATTTTATTATTGGATACTAAAGACCCTAAAATATGAGAGCTAGGATACCCAAGGCAAACGATGCCAAACATTAGCAATTGAGGACACAAATGTTATCAAGAAAGCTTGAGGTATAGGTGTGGCAGAAGACTCAGATATGACAAATAAACCACCACTACTCTAACCAGAAAGAAACACCTCTTTGGTTATGAGATTCTTAACATAAAGCACAGATGAATGAAATTCAAAAGAGACATTATTCTCAATGCAAAAATTTTTGAACAGACAGTAGTGGTTTTTTAATATGTTATACATACAGACCATTTGATAGGATAAAAGTGCGTTTAATAGTATAGAGTTTAGACTGAGCAATATGTTATATAACAAGTCTCTTATCATCACCGACATGTAATTGATCACTGTCAAGATAGGGCTCTAAACTCGTCATACTTGCGAGATCCAGTGTCACATGTTGATTAGCACCTATATCAAGATACCAATTTTTATATGAGAGTTGAGGATTCTGAAATGCCATGTTAGTAATCGCCTTGAGAAAATTATTTTGCTGAATGCCCAAAAACATAACGCTATTAACAATTAACATTTTGAAAATTATGGTTGGAGTTAGAAACTCCATGGGATTGTTGCTACCAACCAGTCCTACACTCATAGGAACCTTGCTGAAAACTTGACCCAGACATCGACTGCCAACCAGATCTAGAGGTGTCATGGTTACCACTATGGTAGCTTCTCCATCCACCTTGGTGTCGCCCATGCCCACGATAGGAATGGCCAAAATAACCACCCAAAGCACCACGCTAAACTGAGAATGCTGAAGTCGTGGGATGTAAAGGAGTGGGAAGCAGAGGTGTTGTCATAGGAGAGCCAAGAGTGGATTGAAGGGAGCTCTTATTTAGGTATTCATGAGTGACCAACTAACTATGAAGATCAGAGTATGGCAAGGGCTTTTCCCATGTAGACAAACTACTCGCTAAATCTCTAAAATCATTGTGTAAGCCCCGAAATATATAAGGATTAAATTCCTCTAAAGAGAGAGGCCGACCAAAAACAGCCAACTTATCAAAGAGTACCTTAGCTCGCAGTAAATAAATGCTAACATCTCCCGACGCAAATCCTGAAAGGAACCATGTGATTGCATAATCATTGAATGTGATGATAAAACAAAGGATTTTTCAAGTGTCTGTCAGATTCTATGAGTTATGTCATAGTCAACCACAAGATATAGAAATTTCAATAGATAAAGAGGACAAGAGTGCACTCATAATTAATTGGTCTTGTTGCCTCCATGAGAGAAAAAATGGATTTACACTAAGGGTTGCTATATTGGTTCCAGAAACATAGAGTGCAGGACAAAGATAAGATCCATCAACAAAAGCATACACACCTTGACCCAACAAATATGGTTTCATTTGCATTTTCCAGTATAAATAGTTATTGTTAGTCAATTTGAAGGAGATAATCTTATGAGTATTTGAGACAGGACTACCGTAGCACCAGGAAGATGTATGTTAGGAACAAGTGACGCACCAAAAAGGAGTCCAGGTAATGCCGAAACAATCAATGCAAAGGAAGATATTGTTGCCATTATTGGAGGGAAACTACAACCAAGAGAAGGAAGGACAGGAACTGATGCAGCTGCCATTGATGACGCAAAAAAATCTAGGTAGAGGTTTCATTGACAAACCTGAGGTAGGTTGCATAAGTGAAGAATTAGGAAGGAGAATAAAGAGTGTTGCAACTGGCATGCTTGCTGTACTATATATATATATATATACTAGCAACTTGCCCGCACGTTGCCGCGGATATTTTTTTGTATATAATTTAACATAATTAAATCAACAATGATAAATTTATATGATATAAGTAAATAAAAATTATAGAATAAAAGATAAAATGCTGAAAATTTTGAGTTGAGTTTATCACGTAAGTATAGATTACATTTTTTAGAATATAGGTATTGCGTCATAAACGATCACAAAAGAGCGCGCACTAAGATTAGGAAAAAAAGCAACATAATAAGAAAAAAAATTACTGAAATCATTATTGTGCAAATAATAAAATTATACAAATCAATTAATAGAAGGAGCACATAAAAAACAAAAGGGAACAGGAAGCAATATTAATTTAAAATATTATAACAATAGCAACATCGGAGTCTTAACATTTAAAATTATTATTACCGCTAGAATAAAAACAATAAAAATTATTAAATTATACCGAGGGAAAAAAATAAAAAGCAGGAACAAAACAACAAGCAAGAAAAACCAATTAAAAATTATTATTATTATTATTCTTATTGTGAAAGAATAAATAATCACTATTATCATAATAATAGAATACATAATCACTATTATTATAATATTAATAATAATGACTATTATTATTATTCTTATTATAATTATTATTATTATGTTAATAATGAAAGAAACAAAAATAAATAAAAGACTAAAAATATCGAAGAAACTTTAACAAAAGAAAAAAAAATTATCATTGCTATTATTGGAAAAGAATTTTTTATAAAATTATCGGGAGGGAAAAATAACAACATAAGAGTAAGAATGAAAAATAATTAAATCATGATTATTATTATTATTATTATTATTATTATTATTATTATTATTATTATTATTATTATTATTATTATTATTATTGTGTTAAATACATTTATATATACATGGACAAAAGTAGGGATTATTCTAGAAATATAAAAAAACATAAAAGTATAAGAGCTGAAATGAAAATCAAATATAAAGGGATTAAATTTTTTAAACATTGTCAAAGAATAAAAGAAATCAAATGAATTAATATCCAAAAAAAAATTAAAAGAGTAAGGATCGAAATGAAAAATGACATATATAAAAATCATTCTAATTGCAGGAGAAAATAAAAAAAAATTACTTGGAGGACCAAAAAGAAATAATGACAATTTCTGTCATTTTAGAGAAAAATTAGAAGAAGAGGGACTGAAATCAAACTTTGCATATATTAGCAATTTCAATTGGAGGACCAAATCAAAGAAATTAAAACATCCGTACCGGAATAATTGAAGGAATAAAAAATAAATACAAAATCAAAACTATAAGGACTGAAATAAACCTTTCTTATATAATCAGTTTTAATTGAAGGGCACAATTGAAAATAATAAAACTTTAATTTGAATAAATCAGTAATAAAAACAAAATCAAAACTGCAGGGACCAAAATGAACTTCACACCAACATTAGGGACTGGAGCCGACTTTGGAGGCGGAAGGAGAGAGAAAAGGGACGCCGGAGATAAAACCGTCCGCCGCGGCTTAACCCGTCGCCTGTGGAGGAAACGCGCCGCGACGGCGGATAGAGGACCTTCAGGCGCATCCTCCGGTATGGCGGAAGTCAATTTCGGACGTCGGGAGGACGCCGCACGCGCCGCCTAAAGGGCGCGTTCGCCTGGAACGGCGTTGGCGCGGCCAGGCGACGCGCCAGCTGTCCGCCTGGCTAATGACCAAACGAACCCTGTCCCCACTGGTATTTACGAAAATACCGGGCGGGAAAAGACGCCGCAGCCCATGTTTACTGTGCATTTTTTTGTCTTTTTCGGGGGCTTGTTTCGTCAGTGCACTGTGCACAAAAATGTGAAAATTCGCCGGAGCCCCTCGCCACTGTGCTGTGTTTTGTCGTTTTTCGGGGGGACGAGGCGTCAATGCACTCGTGCACATTGCGGCTATTAAAAAAAAAGGCAAAAACCGAAAATAACCCCCACAAAATATATACAACTCGCCGGATGACGAAGGCTAATTTCGCTGTGCATCGCCACAATCCACGGTGGATTGTGAGGCAGAGGTACGATATTTTCCACGATAAAACCTCGACGGGTTTTAGTGTTTTTTGAATATATATATAGGGTTGCACATGATACTATGTGATATACTACATATGATCATAAACTCATATAAGGTAAATACAAGATAAATATACATACATAATAACATTCCATAATAATTATGAGTATAAGATTTTATCAGTGTGTAGTAATGTGTATAAAATTCCATTAGTAACATGATTCTCAGATATAATTACATTAGTTTTGATAATGTGTTTTAGACAGGGTCATTTCATACAAGTACAGGAAATAAAAACCATAGTCTTAGGAAATAAATTGAATGAAAATTGCATTTGCTATCATATGAGAGTAAATACAGAAAGCCTGTAATTAAAACAACGCGACCTGATGGCAGTTACCTTGAAGATTTGTTGATGCATGTATGTATCTATAAACACACAGCGTCCAGACCAGCATTGGCTTACATGAGCATGAGGTCATAGTAGCATCAGCATGATGCATGCATGCCGTGTCCAAAAATCTTTATTAAAAAAATTGCCGACCACTTCTTGGTCAAAGCTTATTGTTATATGTGATTTAAGCAACAACGACCTTTGTATTAAAATAAATAAATAAAGCTGTCATACTTGTCAAGGGAGGCTAGGATCGATCATTTTAAACTAAACACAACTAACTAAATTAAATATATATATATATATATATATATATATATATATATATATATATATATATATGTTATGATGGTATTTAATAATTGAAGGAGGCTATAAATAAAGCTGTCATACTTGTCAAGGGAGGCTAGGATCGATCATTTTAAACTAAACACAACTAACTAAGTTATATATATATATATGTTATGATGGTATTTAATAATTGAAGGAGGCTAAAATTTCTATAAATGTACAATGGTTGCAAGAAAAAAAAGATAACTAGTTAGAAATTCTGGGGAAAAAATGAAAATCACCTGAAAATATTTGTTAACCTTAAATATTTTTATTTATTTTAAAGCATGTCTTTATATCCAATTATTACCTGATTTTATTTTCAAGACATATCTTTGTTATAAATTTAGATTTAATCTTATTATTAATACATCATATTTTATTACCTGAAAATTGAATATCCCATTTACACAATGACGAAATTTTTTATTCAAATCTTACAATATTGCTTCTCATGTCTTTTATAAAATACATGAAAAAAGATAAATAAATCTCGAAATTGGATCTAACAAACTTTTCAAAAAAAATATGCGTGTGGGAAATAGAGAAAATTCATCCAAATACAAATTTTGAGATTCAAATAATGGTCCTTATCGAAATGAAAATAAAAGAAAAGGGAGTTTATGGCAGGCGAAGATGCAAGAAGACAATGACAACATATTTTATATAAGAAAATTATATATATCATTAAAGTTGGTTCTAACTTATGACATTATATATATCGAAGACAAGGACAACATATTTAAAACACAGCTTATGCATATATCTTTGATGTGTTTTTTTTTAACTTTACTTTAGTGGTAATTGTGGTATATTTTTAATAAACATTGGATATAAAGATATTTTTTTCGTGGCATTTAAAATATATTAAAGAACTATATTCTAGAGTCTCACCTAATAATATAAATTTTTAGGTGAGATGATTTCTTAACATAATATCAAAGTCTTGTTGACCTAGCGGTCATGAGTTAGAATCTCACCACGCTCATTCTATTTGATAAAAACAAAATACAAGGTAGTGTGAGTCTGTGCAAGTTTCAAGCAAAAAAAAAAAACATTAACTCGAGGGTGTGCGTTAAGGAATAATATAAATCATATTTTGAGGGTCTCACCTAACAACTTAAACTTTGAGATGAGATAAGATGGTTCCTTAACAAAATAAATAATTTTAAATTCAATATCAGTAAAGCTCTATCATAAATCTCTAGTAAAATTGATAGTTGTCTTTAAAATAAATCAAATGCCGTTGGGTATATAATACAAAGACAACTACTTACTTATGATAGCATTTTACTCAAAATACATTAATATTTGCTGAACAATTGCTACTAAAATTCTATCTTGTCAGCTAAATATTACCCATGCGTGATTTGAACAGCAAGACCCCACGTAAGCCATTAGCTGGTTCAAGGAGCATCAGCTTGATGTAAGCATTTGCATCCCAGAAACTTGGTTGTACCTAAATACTAAATTAATCATTAGAGGAGGCAATCTTGACAAGATCAAATTTTTTTTTAAATGTCTCCATGGATCTACCATTTTTTTAAGCCAAGCTTGGCAATTTACGAGGTCCCATAAATGACCATTTCTTCCATTTTTGTTTTATTACAATATTCCAGGTTGTGAAGCCCTTCCAAACTCTTATCCTTAAATAGGACAAGCCACGAAAAAGACCTTTCTCATTCAATTTTTTTTTATTAATATGGGTTTCAGGATTTGATTATGTGTATTTGAACTAATTTCACACACTTTAAAGTTAATGACTATAAATTTTTTTTAATGATTATCATATTAGTAACTACAGAACTCAAACTTAAAATCACAGGAAACAAATATTTTAATTCTAAACTTTTATCAGTGAACTACCTGTTAAATAATTAGTTCATTGTTTTATATGGATGGGACATTGTGTAGCTCCGAAGACAAGTAACTAACAGTTCCGGTGGCTCTAAAGGATAAGTCAGTGGTGCAATTAAGACCAGCTTTACATATCATATGACTTTTCTTAATAATTAATAATGCATGTAATATGAATTACTTCTATCGAAGCAATATGTGGAGCCAATAGCTTCTTCTCTTTAGTTACAGCTCGATAAATTAATCCCTTGATGAATATTAATTAATCTCTTTCTAGGGTTTTGGAAAGTGAATAGGAATCCTTCTGATAAACTCAGAACAATTGATAGTGTGATCTTGTTAGGTGAAGAAGGATCAGCATGCATGCATCCTTGCAAACTCGTTCAAATATCTTAGATCGACTAAAGTTAATTATAAATTAGTATTAAAATTCACCGAAAAGGAGGTGGGTTTTCTTGACAAACACCACCACTTGTGTTCTATATTGCTGCTGCAAATTAGTTCTTTGATTCTATCAAAGTTTACCACATGGAGCATGTTCTTGGTATTCTTCTTTTCTAGTAACGTTTTGCATGTGTGGGACTCTTTCTAGTACAGACTTTTGCAAGAGAAATATTATTTTAACAATTATATATATATGAGAGAGAGACTTCAATTGCAGTTCTGCTTTAGGTTCATGCCCACTGCAACTTTATTTATTTAATTATTATTATTATTATTATAGAAAGGTGCTTTAGGTTGCTGCCCACTGGTCTTCTCTACCTTATTTTTTTAAGAAAAATCTTTTTGTTAATCTAACCAATCGAGTCGAGCTAGATCTATCTCTAAAAATACTATTAGAAAAATTCAATACGGTATAAAAAAATAGCTACAAATTACAAAATCTTAGGGTTTTTGCATCCAGCCTAATTCATAAAATATCAAGTTTTCAAAATTATTTTAAATAACATTGGATATAAAGATATTTTTATCGTGGCATTTAAAATATATTAAGGAATAATATAAACTATATTTCTAGAGCCTCACCTAATAACTTAAACTCTTAGATGAGATAATTACTTAACATGGTATTAGAGTTTTGTTGACCTAACGATCACAAGTTTCGAATTTCACCACTCTCATCTATTTGATAAAAATAAAATACAAGATAGTCTGATCCTGTGTAAGTTTCAATCCCAAAAATTTTTTTCACTTGAGGAGAGTGTTAGAGAATAATATAAATCATATTTTGAGACCTCATCTAACAACTTAAATTTTTAGATGAGATAGTTCCTTAACAAAATAAATATTTTAAGATTCAATATCATTAAAGTTCTATCATAAATTTCTAGTAAAATTGATACTTGTCTTTAAAATATAGCAAATGCCGTTGGGTATATAATACAAAGACAACTACTTATGATAGCATTTTACTCAAAATACATTAATATTTGCTGAACAATTGCTACTAAAATTCTCTCTTGCCAGCTAAATATTACCCATGCGTAATTTGAACAGCAAGACCCCACGTAAGCCTTTAGCTGGTTCAAGGAGCATCAGCTTGATGTAAGCATTTGCATCCCAGAAACTTGGCTCTAACTAAACACTAAATTAATTATTAGAGGAGGCAATCTTGATAAGATCAAATGAAAATTTTTTTTTATATTTCTCCATTGATCTACCTTGGCATGACAAGTTATGAGGTCCCATAAATTGCCATTTCTTCCATTTTAATTTAATTACAATATTCCAGGTTGAGAAGCCCTTCCAGTTTATCCTCATATAGGATCAAGCCACGAAGAAGACCTTTCTCATTCATTGTTTTTTTTATTATCAATATAGGTGTTCCATCAGCATGCGCGTATATCTACTAATCTCATAAACTCTAAGTTAATGATCATGAAAAGTCTCTAGTAGTTATCATAGTAGCAATCACGGTACTCGAACCTGAAATCACAAGAAGAACAAACCCTCTTAATCTCGAACATTATAGTGAATCTCGAACATTACCACTATACTAAATAATTAATTCATTGTTTTATATGGATGGGCAATTGTGTAGCTCCGAAGATAAGTAATTAACAGTTCCGGCCGGTGGCTCTAAAGGATAAGTCTTTGTTGCCATTAAGACAAGCGTTTACATATGACTTTTCTTAATAGCGAATAATGCACAATTACAAGTACAGTAAAGCAGACATTTGGTCAAGAAAATGTAATATCAATGGAAGGAAAATATTTTCGTGTTTATAATCTATTATATTGTGATTTAATTCATGATCATATACAATATGCCAATAGATTACAGCTCGATAAATTAATCACATCCCAAACAATATATTCTTTCTAGGGTTCTTGAAAGTGAAAAGGAATCCTTCTAATAAACGCAGAACAATTTATAATTTGTGGTTAAATAATGTTTTATAAAATATAAAGTTTTCAAAATTATTTCCACTTTTTTTATAATTTTATGTTAAATAATTATCAAGCTAAGAAAATGTGCTAGCTAGGTAGCTAGCTCCGGCTGCTCTCTTCTAATTTCTTTTTCTCCCAAAATCTGAAACGTTGACTGGATCTGGTAAAAGTGTTTTTTCTCTTTTCAAAAATTAATGATAGATGGCTGATTGTTATTTTGAAAAAAAAAGAAAAGAAAAGGAAAAGTCGGAGAAAAGAGAGAAAGGAAGTGATCTTGAATTTCTCACCGCATGGCATATTTGTAAATTCGATTACCATTTCAGGTTTGGGTCAGCATGCAATCTATTTTACGTCATCCACTATTCACATGTGTGTGTAAACTGTAAAGTAAAAGTCAATCTATAAATATTCCAATTTCACACATAAAAAGAAAAGAAAATATTCCAATTGGATCCCTCAGTGGTTCCAAAACTCTCGAAAATCCAAGTGTATAGTCCAAAAAAGTAAGCGGGTCAGATGCACAAACGCATCTCATGTCTTCATTAAATGTAAGTTGTAGTCTGCATAACATATAATAATTTAATAGTATGATAAAATAATATTATATAGTTAGTTGCCTCTAAGTTGTCTTGAGAGGCACCACCAATACACATATTATATTTTTCAAGCTCACAATAAACATCTAATTATTATTTTTATATTATTTTTCTTGATGAAAATAAAAAACAAAAAGCTTGTAAAACAAAAGAGTAAGTGACTTCTTCTAAAGAAAAATACATAGGTGACTCGCCCTATGTCGCAATCCAAGCTAAGAAAATAACTTCAAAAAACATTTAGTGTTTTAAAGAAGTAAAAAAATATAAATGACTCGAGATCTAAACTTGACTCAGTTCAATAATTTATTTTCTTTTAATTATATGATACAAAAGAAAATAAAAACAATTAATAAACTTAATTTTAATAAATAAAAATGACCATAACGATCTTCACAAAAAGAATGTCTTCTAAAAGAGATACACATCATGAAGTTTAATTATTAAATAAACTCAAAGTTGAATGATAAAATTGAAATTAAAAATTTAATATAAAATGAAGAAAAAAAAATGTGTGTATTGACCCAAGATAGCATGTCAATCCGACAATCCAGGGTTGTGAGGTTGGAAAAACTCTATAGAAAATAGATCAAAAAAAATTATAATCTCTAATTCTAAACCATTCAAATGCATAAGAATAAATTAAAAAATCAATTAACAAAAAAAAACACAAGTAAACCTCGGGCAAGTTCACCTAATCTCATGAGATGGATCATCCAAATGAGATAACCTAATAGAAGACAACTTTTTTTTTAAAAAAAAACTAACTAACCTAAACCTAATAAGTGTTGATGGATGAATAAAAAGAAGTCTTTAAAAAACAATCTGAAAAAAAGGCTGAGTTAACCCTCCTCGATCCACCGAACCCTCAAACTATGTCATGAAACCAAGTTAACTCTATACAAAGTAAAGTAAAGAACATCATGAAGTCTAATTTCCCAACAAACCTAACACCAATGGATAAAATTAAAAAAGAAAATCAAAATAAAAAATATTAATATTAACTTATATTTATGATATATGTCATGAGGATAGGATCACCTCACAAAGAAAATAAATCATAAAACTTAATTATAAATTTAATAAAATATTTAATGATAAAATTTTAAAAAAATCAATAAAAAAAATAAAAATTCAAAAGAATAATAGCTGAAATTAACATAAAAGTAAAATGATAACACATTCTTTTTGGTTGAACTATTATAGATCTTAAATATAGAAGATAACAAAGAAAAGAAGAAAGAGAAAACAATTTTTTTTTAAATGATCCAAATAAAAAAAATATAATTAAAAATAATAAAAATTAAAAGAATAAAAACTAAAATAATAAGATTTTTTCTTTTTTTTTATCTTGGCTGAACTAATATAAAAATTTAGAGAAGTTAATAAAAAAAAATCATGTAATCGCCTAACCGCCAAACATATACTAACACAAACATCAAAATTTAATCCTTGATCTTAGTAACAAAAATAAAGAATGAATATATATATGTCTAAGCCTCAATTTTGATTCTTAAACTATTTTTTTTAATTAATAAAATATTTTTATTTTTATAAAACCAAGCATCAACCAAGAAATAACAAAATATTTCTTGACATCCTGAAATCTCCTTACGTAGACATGAAAAATAGATCACAAATACTAATTACAAATCAAAGCAATAACAAAAAGAAAGAAAATGAAATTGAAATTGAAAAATAAAAACGTAAAAAATCCTTGGAAAAAAGAAAAGAAAAAGAAAAAACAGCAAGCATTATGATTATAAGCATGACCACAACATTTCATCATCATCAAGAATCATTAATTATTTCCCTTTGAAAATTAATTAAATGCATGGCATCCCGTTTCTCTTCACGGCACCCAACACAACTTAAGAAAATAACAAAAACGTATATTTATTTCTAGCCAGCCAATATTGAATAATATTTATTTGTCCTTTTCCTTTAATTATTTAATTCTTAATAATATTTTAATAAATTTAAATAAAATTGGTCTCCCTCCTTCTCCCTCCCCTCCGCCAGGCGTATGCAACTATAAATACCCACCCATTTCTATTCTATAAAAATCATCAACGTTTCTTTAGCTTTTCCCCTCCTCCTCTTAGAACTACACACAAAAGTTGTAGATCGCTCGCTCGCTCGCTCTGCAAAACTCTTCCAAATCAATGGCAACCAAAGTCTATATTGTGTAAATCTCTCTCTTTATGCTCTTAATTTTCTATTTCTAATCTCTTGTATCCTTGAATTTAGTTTATTTGTATTCGATCGCGATTTGAGCAAGGGTTTATTTTATTGAATCATTTGCTAATATTTAAAGCCTGCATTTCGTTTGTTTGTCTCTAATAAGCTCTTCTGATTTTTAGAGTCTGATCTGTATTATATCTCTAATTACTCATTCAGTTTAGATTTTTCTTAAGAAATATTTTGTGGATTAAGTAGTGTTGCCAAGCTCATCTCCTGCTTGATGACATAAATGTGCCGTGTTGAGTTTTCGGGTCTTTGACTGCAATGCAATGCAATGGAGCTAGAGGTCTTGTCGGTGTTCACATGATTCTTGTTTTCATGTCAGTTGAACATTTAATCCAATTATTTATTGAGTGAGTCGCTCTCAAGTTCAATCTTCTCCTTTGTAATCCAAAAGAAAAGAAAATTAATTATTGCATCTCGTTTATCGTTCATCTGGCAATCCTTTCATTACTTGGTATTTTCCACTTGTAAATCTTTTTAAATGCTCTGAAGGAAGTAGCTTTTTGTTGCGAAGTGTTGAACTTAGAGTATATATAGCTCTTTCGTTCCATAAAATTTTGACAGAGTAGTTGAGATAATAATTCTCTGGAGATCCAGTCCAAGTCCCATTAAAAGAAAGGCATATGCTGCAGCTACAGAGTACACAGACTACTGTTTTTCATGATTTTCATCAGTTGCATGGATATCGTACTGGTTTGCAGACGCTTTATTATTTCACTAAGAATGGTCAATTTAGCTGGTAGTTCTTGCCATGTTATTGGTATGAAGTCTTTTCCAATCTTATACATAGTGGGCTAGTGGGCACAATCTAGGCATCCACTATTTCGTGGGATGTTCTCTTGGGGTCAGTTGGTTTATTGCTAACAGAATACAAAACACAATGAGGGAAAGTATTTTCTTTTTTTATTTTCCTACTTTTTTATAGGGTGTAGGGGATGTTTGAAGGGGGATATGTTTTCACATAAATCTAGTTTGCAGATCTAGTACGCTTAGAATGCAGATCTTTACAGTATAAAATGTACAGTGAGTCAATTCCTTGAAAGATAGGATCAAATGATGTGGTGAGCTTGTTGGCGCTGTGTATCCGTTTAGGCATGACAAAATCATGATAGTCAATCTTATCTATTTTCTCACTGTGTCCAAAGTAACCATGACATCTGACACACTCATTTCAGTGGCCTGATGGTCTTCTGTTGCAAACTTTTGGATGTAATGGGTTTGAGGTCCCCTTTTATTTATCATGTCTTTAGGACTCATCTGCTGTACTGTTTGAACATTCTGTATGGTATACCAGGTATTGCTTTCTATATTAACCATTGCTAACTAAGGTTTTCGCAATTTGCAAACACTTTCTAGTACACCAACTTCTGGTTTGGATTAGACGATCTTATGGACAGATATTCAATTGGGTTTAAAAACATGATGGAAAGGCATCACCTTTAAAGACTGTTTTTAACAGCTAATGTACATGCGAACTCATGCAAGTTATTCTTTATATGCTACAATCGCTCCTTCACATTCTTTCTCCTTACTGAGGTTTTATTTTTTGGGGGGTTTAGGGATGAGGCTATGATGAAGCATTGGAACTTTTCTACACATAATCTGTCTCATAAACATTTCTTATAACTTCTACAGGTACTATTCCATGTACGGGCATGTAGAGAAACTGGCAGAAGAGATCAAGAAAGGGGCTTCATCCGTTGAAGGTGTTGAGGCATTATTATGGCAGGTAAGGAAGTATATGTTGAACTATTGAGTTTACCTTCATGTTGTACCCTGTATATGATGATACCATCTATGTTGTTGTGATGTTGAACCATTTAGTTTACCTTCAAGCTGTAGCCTGTGTGTGATGATACGAAGAAGTAGAATGCCACTAGAATTTTATATTGAAAATGAACTGGGATTCCTTTGAGACTCATGAATCTAGACTAGTGTATACAAATGTTGCCTGCATGTGAAGTTCTGTGGTTAATTCATCATCAACATCATGGATCCCATGCTTTATGTGAACTTGCTGCATGCAGTTTTGAAGGTTTTCAATGTCATTGCAATTATGATGATCGGTATTTGCCACTTTTAATCTCTCCCTTAATTATGTTTGCTCCTACATCCCAAGATTTTCCATGTCAGTCAGTTTTGTCACATATAAATATATATAGGGTTGTGAAAGCATAGCTGTTTATAGTTTTCTCATCTTGTTTTGCCACTCAAGTTTGTAATCTAATAAAATAGGAATGCAACATGATAGTTCAACTGGTGTCAAGGAAATCCTTTCAGTTCAGTTTTTCTGAAGTTTTCTACTTGAATTGATTGGTACAGCTTCTTATCATTTTAAGTACAAAATTCCACTAGCTGCCACGGTCTGTTGCTTAGTACGATGGTTTTGGAACAAGCTGAAATATCTTGGATTATGCCCTTCCTTGTGGTTTTTAAGATTTGCAAAAAAAAATACTTATCTAGTCCTCATGTGTAACAGGTTCCTGAGATACTGCCAGAAGAGGTGCTAGGAAAGATGAGTGCACCACCAAAGAGTGATGTGCCAATCATTACAACTAATGAACTTGCTGAAGCTGATGGCTTTGTGTTTGGATTCCCAACAAGATTTGGAATGATGTCTGCCCAGTTCAAAGCTTTTATGGATGCAACTGGAGGTCAATGGAAAACACAGCAACTTGCTGGCAAGCCTGCCGGAATCTTCTTCAGCACTGGATCCCAAGGTGGTGGCCAAGAGACCACAGCGTAAGTCCCTTTTTCACTGTTAGCAAATCAAGATTTTTACTTGAAACCTTGCTAGAAAGTGAAAGCAACGAACGTTTTATGAAAATGTTGTGATTGTTACAGGCTGACTGCTATTACCCAACTCGCTCACCATGGGATGATCTTCGTTCCCATTGGCTACACTTTCGGCGCTGGCATGTTTGAGATGAACGAGGTTAAAGGTGGAAGTCCTTATGGTGCCGGAACTTTTGCCGGCGATGGGTCAAGACAGCCAACCAAGCTTGAATTGGAGCAGGCTTTCCACCAGGGCAAACACATTGCTGCCATCACTAAGAAGCTCAAGGGAGCTGCATAAGTTTACTCGATCACAAGAATACAGGCTGCTCTTCCATTTTATTTTTTTAATCTCGTAGATTATGCTTTCGCAAAGAATAATTCTTGATCTGCTGGTTATTATATGCTTCGTATGTGTGTAATACGATAGTGGTTATTAATTGCCAATGATCACAAGGCTCGTTGTGCTTCCATTTCTTCCATTCCCAATGCATTATAATTTGATTTCTCCCGTCCTCTGTTTTTCAAAGTTTTTATTTATTTGGAAATTGATGAAAATAATATATTTTCTTTAAGAAAACTATTTTTACAATCCCATCCCGAAAAACCCCTCAGGCCGGTATGTGAGGGGTGTAAAACTGTTGCGAACACATCTTTATGCCTGTGAAAGAAAAAAAAATGATGTCAGAGAAGGCCCAGGAGAAACAAAGCATCAAGAATAATCATATCTAACAAAAGCTATTCGGTCAAAGGTCCACCATCTATAAAGTATACCCAAACCTTCATGTTCATACTTGAAAGAAATATATAAAACACGATGGTACGGTAAATATTAGGAGGAATTTGATTCATCAATCGTTTATGTTTTTTTAGTTATTGTTCTTCGAGTTGATATGATCAGAACCAACCTATTCTCAGAATACAATTCCCCCAGCAAGGCTATATTTTTTTTCTCATTAAAAAGCCTGCCCTCAAGCAAGCTTTACCCAGCCACTCGGTTGTTCTAGCATGTAAATTATTATTTTGCATTGCATAAAAGGGTTTTGGCTTCTTTGCAATCAATGAAGTTATAATTATATATTGCAATCAGGCATCTGTTCTGAAGACATATCAGCCGCATGATTCTCTCCCCCATATCTCTCTCGAAGATTGTGATCCTCTCCTCCTATCACTCTTATAACATATTAGTAATATTACCATTCCTCTTCTACTTTAAACATTTTGTAAATAGGGTTCTATAAGTTGTATTTCTTGTTTCCATGTCATGTAAATCTCTGTATAAATGAAATAGTGTATCGCAGGCATGTTTCAATAAAGATTGATTTATCGACCAGCTATCGTAAATTTGAATCTTATAATCTTTATTTTATTCGAAGGGAATTAAACATAAGAGAATATAGATTTATACAAGTTTTAAAATAAAAAAAACTCACACAAAAAATAATATAAATCATATCTCAAACTATTATATCTTTTTCTGCTTTTGCTGTAATCAATTCTCATACCATTAAATAAAACTTTATACGGTAGTATCCTCAACTTAATATATGATTCAAGATTAAATTATGTGCTCAAATTCCAAGGTAGCTAGGCTGATGTAATGTATTACCTCATATCTTCTTCACTGCTTTATGCTCATGCTATGCTTCCATAGTTGGATGCCCATTAGTAGTGATAATAAAAATCTCAAGCACTCATTGTCTTGCAAGTTGACAAATACAAGCTCTCATCAAAACATTTTTAACTCCACTGCACTACCCAGAACAAGAGTCTTAGGGCAATCATTTTTACCCTAAACAATTACAAGATTCCACTTTTCTTTCTAAACATGGTTCTTCTTTCCGATACATATTAGATTTTTATATATATATTAAAAAAAAGTATGCAGTGGTAATTTTGCTGCAGCACTGGCTGACAAAAAAGCTCAAGGAACTTTGAAAATAAGGTTTCCGGTTAATGAAATGATCAAAGAGGGAACAGTTCGTTCAAACTAATTCCCATGATGACTGATGATCCAATTACGAAGTTTAATTGGTAGAAACTGAACATGCGCAGGCAAAAGTTATACTTAAATGCAAGATAATGAAGGTATTAAACTATCTGAAATTAAAGCCAATGCTATTTGTTGCAGTCTCATTGGATTCGATTGGGCTAACATATATATATATATAGTCTAGTGGTATCTAGCCCTGGAATTTTTGTCTTTAATTTATATAAAAAGGGATATGATACTTGTCAACATTGAAAGTTTCCTGTATTTTAAGAGAAAAAAATATGTTTTAATTGAAAGAATTAAATCAAAGAGTGATTAATCTTTGTCTGTTTCCTTTTTCCTTGAAGGGTTTATACACATATGCCATCGTTTCTTTTGTGGAAAATCTTCTTCTGCCCGAAGAGGTCCGATCCAGTGCCCAGCATGCATGTGGGTGTGATATCTTTTTTTTTATTATTATCCGAGGAAACCTTACCTCCCGAAAAGTATATTTTATGGGACCAGTTGATAGAGTAAAACATCGACTGTCTCAGATTCTTACAAGGAATACACGTCATGATTCGAACTCGAGATCTGCTATGCAAATCACAAGATATCCCGTATCTTGCAATCAATATATGGATGTATGTATATGATGTATGTATTGCCCAAAGACATAATATAATTAATTCGTTCAAGCAAGAATATTTGTCGACATCAATGTATTGTAACTCAGCTGGGCAAGATTGGAGGTTGAAAGTGCATTTAAGAATCAATAAAAGCTTGTAATAGAAGACAAATATATAGATTAGAAAGTAAGCTTTTGATATGTTGAAGTCACATGGAAGACTGTAATATTGGTGAAACAATAATCAACTCTTAGATTCTATGTTTTTTAGTAAAGTTGATGTCACTTTAAAGTGGTTGATTTATATTATAAGGTCCCGAATCAGGTGCTGAGATAAGAAAAAAATTACAGGTTTTTTCCTGATGTAAAATTATATACATAATTTATTGCATAATTAGAGGATTAAGCAACAAATTAATTCCAAATGATTACTTGGAAAGATTCTCTCTATTTTTATCTTTATTTTTCTAACTTGTTCTTGATAGGCATCTCGACACGATCGATTTCCATATTTCGTATACAGATGTGTCTTGAGAACAAAAATCATCACGACTTGACCCCTTGTTTGCTCAAACTTGCACACAAATTTCTACACAGAAATCATTACCACGATTGGAAGGAGATAAATGGTTTCTCTCAAGTCCCTCCTTATGATCATTCGATTCAAAAACTTTTACTCATCTTCTGGTTGCGTTCTTCAGAAGAATTCAGCTTCAAAAAAGTTTTCACTTTCCTCCTGCAACACACTTACTTCTTCTGTTCCCCTTAATCATAGTTTATAAATACAACCAAGTGTTAAGGAACCATCTCACTTAAAAATTTAAGATTTTAGGTGTAGCTCCAAAATATAATTTATATTATTCTCTAACACACACTCTCAAGTGAAAGTTTTTTGGACTTGAAACTTACACAGACCCACACAACCTTATGTTTGTTTTGTATTAAATAGAATGAGGGTGGTAAGATTCGAACCTGTGACCACTGAGTCAACAAGCTCTGATACCATGTTAAAGGACTATCTCGCTTAAAAGCTCCAGCTTTTAGATGAGGTCTCATAATATAATTTATATTATTCTCTAACAACAAGCAACCCTTGAAATAAGTAAAAAAGGATTGATCATGTATTTATAGTTTCCAGCAGTCTTGAGCATGAAATTCATCGATTTTTTTTTGTTTTTAATGTTTCTACATATGAAATTAGTAAGAGAGATTAATGGATAATTGTCTTGCCTTCCGTAAGAGAGATTAATGGATAATTGTCTTGCCTTCCCCTTCCAATGGAAGCTCCTCAATGTGGCCATTGGATGAAAAGCACAAAAACATAGAATGATAGCATCTAGACATACATATATACCTCCATCCATCCCTAACATTTTCTGAAATGAATTAGAAAATAAAGGTGGAAAAAATAAAACAAAAACCTGAAAGAGAGGAGCTGTGGACCACCTTCTGACTTCCACTAACAATATTCCAAGCACATAAACAAATCAAAAGTGAGATTTCCAATCAAATGACATCCCCACACTCACTCCCTGTTGTGGAATTCAATTATTCCCCTCCCCTCTCTTCTCTCTTCTTCCTGTTCTCTCTTAATTAAATTAAAACTGAAGCTAGTGCCCGTCCTGTTCACAATATACATATATAGATAGATAGATAGATAGAGAAAAATATAAATATATATATAAAAAAAGGTTTCTTATATCTATAACAAATTAATGTTATCTAAACTAAATCTTCTTGACAGTACTCTCTCTAAAATCAGCACCTATTTTCATTCCTGATCCCACGTTTATTACAGCAATTAAGATACTTCCAAATGGTCCAAATATAGGCCATATGAATCATTTGACTTTCCGAGAAATGTAATAAATTTCTTTGAATGTATGATCATATGGTAAGTGTGCCTGCCTGCCTTTAAGATTATCTGAAGAGAGGATTTAGTCTCGATTAACACAGAAACTGGTGCTAAGATACTTCCTGCTGTCGAACCAAAAATATCATTTGCCTGTAGCTGGCTGCGTGTGCCTTCGAAGGGTCATTTCCTTTTCTTTCTCTTTCACAATTGCTCTGCATAGTATTCTTCTCCATCCAGAACTACAGTTAATATGGGGCTTGTTTGTTTTCTGTTCCTTCTTTTTTCCTATCATTAATCTTATCATTCCCAAGTTGGCTAGGGTTTTGATAAGATCATATATACTAGTTGCATAGAATCTGTTCCCATTCCTTTTATCTGAAAGTCCCTCCGAATGTTGGGGTCCAAAAATCAACTGTGGTCTCATGAGTAACCGGAAAAGTGCTCGATACCGGTACTAAACATAGCCCTCGGCTTCTAAGATCTTGTTTTTGTCCTTCTGAGTCCTTGGACTTGTCAGAACTCTACAATAGAAAAGAAGATGCCATATATCAATTCCATGAATAGAGAAAAAGTTTTTTACTATAGCAATTTACAGTTGAGTATTGAATTATAATCATTATTGATATAGTTACTGTATGATTATATACTTCTGCAAGGAGAATATGATTGTACCTGTTTGTGGTGTATGGGAGCTCCATTTTTCATGTATGGGGCGCTCATGACCTGAAATATAAAATTAGAAGATCAATATGATAGAAATGCTAGACAAATCTGCACTTAATGGATGAATGCATTATTTAAAGCCCATGTCCTTTATCATTTCCTTAGTATAGTTTTCACTAGAAGGATTCAAGATTTGTAATATATAAGATCACTTACAGTGACTTGCTCATGGAGGAATTTGATGTATTCAATAGCTTCAGAGAGCACCGAGGCTGTATCAGTCTGACATGATCACAGGCCAAAAAGATAATCATCGATAAGCTTTAATTATTCAAGAATGCAAATGATCTGTCACTATTTACTCTTCGTGAAAAGTGAGCAGCAGAAAAACCAGAGAGTTATCTTACCTTTCCGAAAGGTGAAACCAATTGCTGGAGTGCAGTGATTCTGTCCCCCATCTTCTCTTTCCTCACCTATGATCAAAGCTACCGATTCTCATTCATGTCTATAAATGATGGAAAGGATAAAAAAGCCTGTACAGACTCATCTTGTCAAAATCTTTTCTTAAATTTTGTTGTACCTTAAAAGCTGGCGAAGGTGATGGTGTTTCATTTCTAGGCCTTTTTGCTGCTGCTTCACCCCCACTTTTCTTTACTGATGTATTCGAATCCCGTACTTCAGATATATTCTGCTTCAAAAAAACGAGTGATCCGAAAACTTTCAGTCTCAATAGTCCAAACCCTAATCTTGAAAACACAATTAATTACCATAAACTGAATATCTATAAATTGCATTTATATATGTAAGGGGTAAAAATGCCTGGTTGTACTATTCCATTATCATTTTATATTTGCATACCTTCGGTTTTTCATCGAAGTTGGATGTGGTAAACTGCGGTTGCATCGACGGGAAAAAGCTAGGACGGACATCGCTCATGGCGCCTGAAGATGCATTCCAGAAGGGAGCATTATTGGAGAGGTGCAACTGGTTATGAGGAGGCTGTTTAGGCGGTGAATTTCTCAAGAATTGAGGTGTTTTCGACCATGGCAGCAATTGATCATTAGTGCTAACACCATAATTTGCCCCATATGAATAACCCATCGATCGGTTCTCGAACGAAGACTGCTGTGCTTGGCTATCTGATCCCAGCAGTCCTTGCAACATAGTCGAAGGGCTTCCATAAATACCTGATGAATCCATCGGGAAACTAGACTGCAAGCCTTGGCCTGTCACCGTACTATCACTGGAGCTCCCATGAGGACTAAACTGTGGTTGTTCGGAAGAGAAACCACGATTCATTTGCTTAAACTCATTCATAGAGGAATCTCCAGCACTGACCCCAGCGAAAACTCTCTCCGATCTCCACTGAGCTTGAGATGATCCAATCCCAGTTTCCTGCTGATAATTGGTGCTTGAACTCAAATTATCTTGTAGCATCGATCGGAAACTGCTCTCAGACTTGTCTCCGCGACTGCCAAATAACTTGAACTTTAAATTCGATATATATACACACACACACACACACACACACACATATGCATACAAATTAAGAAAGAAAGAAAATATGCACATGAAGAAAACTCGCTTTGTCTGTATGTGAACTTACAGTAACGCTTGGTTCCAATCAATGGCTTGTGAAGGGAGGCCTAAACCCATCATATGCAAGTCAGCAGAAGAATCATGGCCTTGCTGCAGCTTCTGGGAATCATGGAAAACAGCAGAACTATCCGAAACGGAAACAGTTTCCATGGAAGACCTTCCTTTGACATCAACCATTTCTGTTGGCCAAGCAAAGCTGCCTAAACTAGTAAGTCCTGAAGCTGTAGACGATGATCCAGTACTATCAAACCTGTTCCTGCTTGATGAAGATGAAGCCCACCAGTTTGTGCTCGTGTACTCATCTGCCATGGCTAGCTTAACTACAGCGTAGTACCGCTCTCTTAAGCTGGTCTCGATGTGGTTGCTGTGTGCAAGATTCCTGGCTTTGTCTCTTGATTTCTTGAATTCTTTACTTAGCTTCTATGGTTACATAAAATGATAGAAAAAGTTTCAGTGCAAAACTCGAGTATATATAGAAGCGGTGGCCATTCGGGTCCTGTGGTGTACTAACGAAAGAACTAACCGGAATGGTGGTGGTTGACTTTTCTCTCTGTGCGAGTGTGTGTGAGAGAGTGACCAAGGAAATGTCTTTTTGAAATTGAATTTCACTTTATTAATATATCTTTTGTTTATTTTATTCATTTGTTTGGCTTGGCTGCCTCGTTTTAACAAAAGAATATTATTTTTTTTCATACGGTATTGCTATGCATATGAAATCATGCCAGCTTACAATCCACTTGCTGTAATTGGAGCCACTGGGCCAATCATGGAGCTAGAAAGAAGGGAATGCTACCCCTCTCACCATTTTTTTCTATCATCATCTGCTCTAACATACTCGTATTTTCCTCGAGGCAATGATTTCTATGTACAGAGCCTGCAATTTCTTATTTTTTAACTGTTGTATTTCATGGGTTTATTCTAGAGTTTAACAAATGGAAGTTTATTTTCATATATTTCACATCAAATGTTTATAGATTTCCGCCATTTATATACAATATGAAAATGTTTTGATGGTTTTTTTGGATAAAGGGAATATTTTATTAATTAAAGGATTTTAAAAAGAGGACAAATTCAAATACACATGATTAAAATTACTCCTTGATAAAAACATTCCCACAGGGATACATAGCAAAAGGGGCAATTAATTTATACCTTCTGTCATTATTTTAGAAATTGAACAGCCATGGTTAATTCACACTACATTGCTGAGAAAGTGCTTGGCACCCTAGCACACGTACATTGTACATAGTGCTTTAACGAGTTAGTCGTCATTTTAGAATGTGATTGAGGTTGTTTTTTAAAATATTTTTCGTTTAAAAAAGCATCAAACTAGAATCAAGCTTGATACTGTGATTTTTTTTCAATATTGCACACCTGACAAACAAAAACTTTATATGCATTTATGAAGTTCTTGGAATCGAACCAAATCAAACCTAAGACAACCTTTAATTCAAAACTTAATTTTTCTATGACTTATTAAAAATCTTATAGAAAATATTTTTGAAAAACTACCTTTTGAAACTCATAATTGAGATAGTTTGATGTGAACCACCCCTCATCTAAAGTGGTGTGAGTGTTGGAAAGCCTTTGATTAATGCAAAGTATCCTTAACATAGTCCTCTCTAGTGCAAGTTGAGGAAATAACATTGGAATCAATCATGAATATATTTTTCTATCAATAACTAAGCTCGATTGAAAACATTTCATGTATATTTCAAATGACTAATAAGAAGACCAATTACAATTGACGAAGCCCAATGATCGAAAAGAGAAACTAAAAGGACACAAATCCTAAATGGTGACCTTAGAATGAAATTTATTAGCAAGGTCATTGAAAAAAAAAGAGTAATTGTTGGTAATAATAATTTCATTAGCATAAATAATTAAAAAAATCGAGTTTAATTAGAAAAGTGCTGAAGCACTAAAGCCTAACATGATGACCTTACTTAAGACCATAGAAAGGCCTTCTTGAGTTGAAAGACATGATTAGGAAAGCATGGGTTAGCTATTCTATATAAACATTTTCAATGAGAGTTTGATTGTGAAATGTATTCTTAACATCAAGTTAATGAAGACATCATTTGGTGGTCATAATAATATAAAACTCAACTTAGATGATAGTCGCCTTGATAACAACATTTCTTGTTAGCCCAAATGAATGCACATCAAGATTTTGGTTAAAAAGAGTCTCTACATTGAGATTTCAAGTTAACCGAGATGAAATTAAATCAAGGTTCTGGTAACAGGAGATCATCAGATAGGAGGGAGTGAAAAGGAAAGATCACACCAACCTCACTAACATGACGGTGTTTTCATTCAGCACGATTCTTTTAGGCAAATGTATATGGAAAAGAATGATGATGAATACAAGAGGTGCAACAAAAATCTTTAAAGAGAATTACTAACTTCACCATTGCTAGTCTTTGAAAATCTTGATACAAGGAGAAAAGTAATATTCCATCAAATTTTTGAAATTGAATGAAAACATCATAAAAATCATATTTGAATTTCAAAGGATAAAATCAAGTAAACCGTGGATAATAATCAACAAAGATAATGTAATAAATAAATCCTAGATATGATTTTGATCAGGGAAGGCCTCTATCAATATAGCTCGTTAATTCTTGGGTCTCAAAAAGGGAAAAGAGTTGGCATAATGGTTCATTAATATGACTCATCAATTCTTGGCTCTGAAAAGGGAAAAGAAGTTGGCTTTTCCAAGGAAAATTGATGGATAAAAACTTGGATGATGATCATGTTAATCAAGGTGCTGAAAGAGAGGAGGGTGGATGAGGATTGGGTAGCCATTGAGAAGAAGGTTTAAGAGGTAAATAAAAAATAAAAGGGGATGAATCCAGTCAGTTCAATTGATAACTAAGAACTTTCAGTAGCTATATAATGCATGTATTCCAATTACTATATAGTTGACACATACACGAAATATTTATTATATTAAAAAATCATTTTTTTTCTTCTTCTGTTTTACAAAAAAAACATGTACTTAATCTCTTACATCGGCGGTCTTCTTTCTTAAGACATGGGTGCTCTTACATTAGCCTCTTCAATCACCTGAAGGGGTATCAAGAACATCTAGTGGGTCGGTCAAATTGTTGTCGATCACGTAAATTCTGTCTGCTAATTATGTGAAACTGTAAATTAATTGAAAAATTAATTTCTGTTATCTGGGGTTCTGGACAATTAGGATTAGCATATACTTTAATTAAAGGAAGATTAAATATCCATGTCATTCTCAACTATCTTAGAATTGAATGATTACGTGTGGTGTAAGATGATTTTATTTTTTTATTTTAGTCAAGGATAAGATCATTTTGACCTCTGATAAAAGTCAAAGATATTTTGGAAGTAACTGTTTCCCGTGCTCTTTGTTTTCCTTGCAACGATAGCTGACTCCAAAAGTATTATTTTTTTTACTTTGAGAGGCCGAAGCTTCGTCTTCTACAAATCGTTTTCTTTTTCCCTTCTCCACCGGAATCGTCCTGGAAAGTGGTATTGCTAATAGCAAAATTCTGCCGTTGATTACTTATATCGGCCAAGGAACCACCACCATTGTAAGTATTAAACACCGGTTATTTGTTGCATAAACTACATATATCTTCTTTAGTTTTTCAATTACAAGAGTTCTATTGATTAATTCAGAAAATATAGGAGGAGGAGGAGGAGGAGATTTAATAAGATTTAATGTTTTGAAAATAATTTTACTTCTACAAAACAGAAAATATCCCTATAGAATTATTATTTTTCAAAAACAAAACCCTAATAGGACCAAATTTATTTCCATCAATAAAGAAGAAAATTGACAAGCACTAACACACATTGTAATTGTGTCACTATTTCAAGAAAAAACAAGTATTAGAGAAATGTATTATACAGTAGTTATAAAACCAGATACAACTTCGATCTAATGCAAGGGTTTGAGTATACCAAATAAATTGAAGATAGGTTTTGACTAAAGTTAATCAAATATTTAATTAACTCACTTGATTAATCAAATTTTATCGGGTAGAATTTTTATTGAATTTAATATAAAAATAGAAATGATTATTTATTTAATAGAAAAATATTGAGAAAAAAAAAGGAAGAAGAAGAACAAGCATTTAGATTTTGACTTTTAAAGTAGGGTGATCGATGAGGAGGGGCGGCGGGAGGAGGAGGAGGTGGGGGGAAAGATAGTGGTGGAGAAGAGAGTCGAGGTAGACTCAAGCGTCACATGGTAACAACAAGATGACCTTTGTTTTTGAAAATGTAAGTGAGTCAACGTGTGGGGTCCACGAGACGTGCACGCGTGCACGACAAGTGGGTCCCTCGACATAAGCCTCCTAAATTCCAAAGCCATCGACAGGTCAGCCAGCTGCCGCCTCCAAGTCAGAGCCCAGAAATTGACACTTACAGGAGGACTCGTACATATTAAAAACAATCGTGTCATCTTCTTCAAATTCTAATCATTTGGCCTCCCTTTGTTCACATTATCTTTCAACCTTTGAAGAATTTTATATGTCAAGGACAACACCCGGATTGTTTTGAGGTGGTAAATTATTCTGCTTTTTCATACAATTATTTAGCACAACAAAAACAAATTATGAATACATGAATCCAATAATGAATTTAATATATTCATGACATACAAAACTTTGGTAAAACAATAGGTGTGGATTATATATATATATATATATATATATGAATGCGAGAAAATTTCACACTCGAAAAATATACTTTGAGAGTCAAAGTGAGCGAGTAAAACTCTGATTGTCATAGGCTATTATAAGAGGGTGCACGTCCCAAGACCTGTTATCTAAATCGCAAGCTCTCTGTCATCACGTCACTTTTCTTGGGAACCAAATATACACACATAGGATTGTCAGTTTATATTGTATAGATATATTTATAGAATATCTAGATTTTCTAATATATCATTTAGATTCTTTAATATAATAAAATATGTATATCTTAATATTAACGTAAAACATACACATATATGTATGTATGTATGTATAATATTTAGATTTTTTTATTAAGAGATAAATAATAGTAGATACATAATGAGTACATGTTATTCATGAATATCTAGATTTTTTTACCTAATAGATAAAAGTAAAGTATACAAATTAAAAAACCTAACTTATCAACCTAATGATGATGCAGCAAGAGATGAATACAAGAATGACCGGAATTGAAGTCTCGTGGCAACACCTGGGATTGTTACATTTGTTGTGCTTTGTAGGTGAGTTTTGGCCAGTTGCTTATAGTTTATACTTTCTTTCCTTGGAAATCAGTGGAGGTAGTTGGCAAGTGGCGAGTGAGAGGTCCAAGGAGGATACATCCCTGTTTTAAGAACCTGATGTATGTACATGGACTTAACTTTATTGGGAACAATTTTGTCTAAGAATATAATTCAAAATCATTAAATTAAACTATAGGATAAGTTTTTATATATGCCCCACTTGAATGAATGAGTGAATATGCACGTATCTTTTATTGGGGACGATTTTGTCTAAGAAAAAGATCGTACAATACAAGGATTTAGACTGTTTATGATATTAATTTGCTCTTTTCTCTCTCTCAAATTATATGATTCCACCTTTGAATTAAAAAAAATAGAGTTATCGATTAGCTAAATAAACCTCTTGTATACAATTTGTTGTTGAAATTCAAATATTGTACATGAATATATACGATATGATCTTATAAACAATTTTGTAAGCTTTATATATAAATACGCGAGTGGAATATCCCTGACTATCACTTAATTAATTGAAATTTTTAGGTTTTGTTTGATATTGTGTTTTAAAATATTTTTGAGAAAAAATTAAAAAAATATATTTTTATTTTTATTTTTTACTCTAAATTAAAAAAATTGGTGTTTTTAGATTATTTTCAAGTGTTGTTAAAAATAATTTTTAAAAAATATTTTGATGCATTTCTGAACAAAAAATATTTTTAAAAACAATCTCAATCATACTTCCAAATACATACTTAATAGCGGGGTCATATAGAAATATTTTTGTTAGGCTTGAAAGTAGTTGATACCAGAGAGTAATATAAAATTATTTTTAATTTTGAAGTTAAAGATGAGTTTTTTTTACATTACATCAAGCATGCTAAGCAATCAAAAAATCAAATTTGATCTCTCTATTATATCTAATTAAAGTACAAATAAGGTTGTGGTATGAATGTGTGCAAATATAATCCAATTGTTTAATTTGAGTTAAAAATGGTTTATTCATATGATATATGTAAAATGAGAAACATTTTGAAAAAAAATATTACCACTCTCCCAAACACCTCTTAAATCATCCATGTGGAGACAATTTACAATTTGATTGGTAGGTTCTTAAAAGACAAACATATGGTTGTGAAATGTGAATTTTAGAACGAAAGGTCTTTAAAACTATTTTATTTTTATTTTCACAGGTTTTTATTTTTTTTGTTTTCAGATATTTATAATACAAAAAAAGTAAAAAGTTTTTATTAAATATTAAATTATCTGCATCTTTTTATACGTGATTCCAGACTAAAGTGTGAAGACTGAAGAGTGATGTGATGATTGTAATATGAACTAAGAAATAAATGATGATTGAATTCCATCTTCCACTTATTACGCTGCAGAAATACATGACACCATGTAAGCGTAATTTGAAGCTTTTCGGCTGATTAAAATTTATTTGATTTTTAAAAAATAAAATAAAATAATATTTTTCTTATTGATCCAAATCAACGTTTAATTACTAATCAAAATTAGTACCCGTGATATAGATTTGTGGTTTTTCTTTTTTTTCAAATAATAAATATTTTGTATCCGTAAAATTCATTATTTTGTACATGTACACATGTTGTTGTTTCTATATATAAATAACTTATTAATTAAAAAATTACGAGAAGCTTGTCTATTTAATTTTAAGAGTATTTTTAGAACTTTTTTAAAAAATAAATATTATAATTTTTTTAAAAAAAAAATTCTTCTACAAATACACATATGTCATAAAACTATAAATAAAGAAGAAAAAATAATTAAAACATTATTATTTTTTAGCTAATAGACTATTAAATAATTTAATTAAAATTCATATAAACTGGGATATAATATAATATAATCAAAATAAAATAAATCAGATTCGTAATTTTTAAGGCTGTTGCCCATGTAATTAATTACTAGTCAATTACTACGTACGTATTAAATAAAAATACTAAAGTTAGTTAATTTTAAAATTATTTTTTCAAAAATAAAATTAGTAGTATTCCATCTCAAAAAGCATCATTTCTCATACTTAATGTAAGCTAATATATTATTTTTATAAAATTAACTTTTCATTTTCAAAAGTTTAGCCGCCTATTTTTCAAACCCTAACTGAATTCTTCTGAATAAAATTAAAAAATAATTCATCATTGTCAAAAACTAAAAAAAACAACGTAAAACACGTTAATCAATGTAAATAGAAAACCCATTTTGCCATTTTGTTTCCGAGTCATTATTTCATCAAGATGATGTCACGATGCTCTCAGCTTGAGGTGTGAAAGCGACAAACTAGACATCCACACTTGGATTTGGACAAAAAATGGTGACCTCCATGTGTAGCCTGCCACTGAGAGGGAGAGAGGGAGAGAGGGAGGGGGAGGGAGAGAGAGAGAGAGAGAGAGAGAGAGAGCGAGCCGCACGAGTGAGTGAAGGATACCAAGAAGTACATAGCAGCAAACCGTGTGGGGTCTTCGGGAATTCACTGAATGTAATATACATACATACATATATACATACATACATACACATACACATACACATACACATACACACAAGCATGAAACACGTACCAACCTACCTGTTGGCTTTGTGTTTCAACTACATGTGTTTCTAGCTATACTTCTATGGGTGTGTTTGATACTATGTTTTAAAAATATTTTTGAAAACAATTAGAAAAAAAAATTTTATTTTTTAGATTTTTTTACTTTAAATTAAAGTTTTTGGTAGTTTTTAAATAATTTTCATGTTTTGATATCAAAAATAATTTTTTAAAAAATAAAAATACATCATTTTGATGCATTTTTATATGAAAAATATTTTTAAAAGCAATTTTGAACTACACTTCCAAACAAACACTACAAGTTCGTGCCTCTCCTGACATTCTTTGTGTCTGCTTTGGAAGTGTAGTTGAAATTGTGTTCTTAAAGTGTTTTTTATTTAAAAAATGTATCAAGATGATTTTTTTAAAAATATTTTTAACATCAGCACGTGAAAAAAATTATCTAAAAATATCAAAAATATGTAATTTAAAATATGAAAATAAAAAAAAATTCAAAACATTTTATGAATCGTACTGTAAAACACTGCTTTTTATGTCTTTTCTCCACTGTTTTAGTCAATTCAAGTGAATATGATCACAACGGGCATGTTTACTTCTTGGATATTCCCCTGATTAATAAAATGCACGATCAAATGCTAGGTGTTTGAAAGAATAAAAGGTGATGTGGCCGAGGGGAATTGATGATCTAATTTGAGGTGATGGATTCTTGTAGATGGGTGATGCTAGTTTGATGAGTCTCGAGTCAATGAATTGTAACCATTTAAAAGAAGCAAGTACTGGTCTTAGTCAATCGATATAATTTAGGAAATTGACTAAGGGAAGGGGTGAAACTGAGGGACCAAGTTGAGTGGTTTCAATTTATATCTTCGTTTATGGATTCCACCGCTTGCATTTTTCGTACTATCACAATCCAATCATACTGATTTCTAATTTCTACATTTTTATTTTCTCTTATTTCCTTAGTCAATTGATATATTCGTGGAGAGAGTCTTGAACTTGAAGATGCTGAATAACTTAGGTATTCGATTCATTTTATTTATTTTTCAATTACAATAACCTAGTTGAAGTATATATTACGTCAAAAATATTGCTAAGGAATTTGTTGTGTGTGTATATATATATATATATATATCGCTGAGGAATCTTAAGGGACTAGCTCGATTTGCCAAGGAAGAAATTATCATTTGGCTTTGGAAAATATGTATCTCAATAATCGGTGATAGATCCACCGGATGTTGGGGTTAAACTTTGAAATTAAAGAAACATTTTCAATTTTTAGTCTTTACAATTTGGTTATCAACCTCTTGATCTCTTTTCACTTTAATCCTTAAGTCTTTTTAGCATTGTAATTTGATAATTGAATTCAACTCCATTTTTATTTTATTTTTATGTGAGAAAAATTGCAACCCCTAGAAAGAGTATTTTATGGACCTAGATAAGCGAGTAAAACCTGATTGTCCCGAGCTCTTACAAAAGATACACGCCTTTACTCGAAACTCAAGATCTATCACAAGCTCTCTGTCATCGTACCATGTTTCTAGGGACTAACTCCATTTAATGTTAACCCCGTAGAAGCATTTACAATTCATTCAATGCAACCGCGCCATGGAAAGTTTTTTTTTGGCATTTACATGTTTTTATGAGTCTTTTGAAGTCTCTTTTCTCTCTCTTTATTTGCTACTTAAAGTTTCTCTTGTGGGTTTTCATTTTCGATTATTTTCTTAAATGCAGTACGGTAGATGGAGTCTTGAAAAATTTTCATGGTTATATAAGGATTCAATTCACTTATTATAAAAATGACTTATAAGGATAAAATATGGATCCATAAGGATTCAATTGATTGACTTCAAGTTAAAAGAGCATATAATAAGCCTATTATTATATACAAGGACATGAATAACTTTATCCTTAACATTATGATAGAGCAAGAAAATTTTCAAGTGATGAAATATTTATGAACTCTTTTATTACAATTAGTAAAATCCTCAAATCTATAAATGATGATGCAACTACATAATTAACACGTTCAATGCTTTGGCCCTCAATTAAATCACGAGAACATAGGCAACACTTGTTGCTTGGAAGTGTTAGAGTATAATATAATCATATTCTGGGGCCTCACCTATCAGCTTAAGCTTTTAGGTGAGATGGTTCCTTAACATGGTATCAGAGCCTTGTTGACCCAGCGGTCACGAGTTCGAATCTCACCATCCCCATTCTATTTGATAAAAAAATCAAGCACAAGGTAATGTGGGCCTGTGCAAGTTTCAAGCCCAAAGGGCTTTCACTTGAGGGGGTGTGTTAGAGTATAATATAATCATATTATGGAGCCTCACTTACAAGCTTGAGCTTTTAGGTGAGATGGTTCCTTAACAGGAAGATCATCAGGAGGTTAATGCACGAACTATTATGTTTACAAGAAGAAAATGAAAATGCAATCAATTGAAGAAAAGATATTGATGAAAAGCTTGACAAATAAGTAAATTAATATCATTTCAAGAAAAAATAAAAGAAAAATAAAGAGTAGACACATAACCATAGCACTTGGCACATTGGTGTGGGAACTAAGTAGGGGATATTTATGATGGTCTACAAAGAGTGTGACGTGATGATAAAGAGTTTAAAATCTACACAGTAGGTCTCGAGTTCGAATCAAGGTGTGTATCTCTTGTAAAACTTTAGAACAGCTGAAATTTTACACACTTACCTGAGCCTACAAAATAATTTTTTTGGTGAGTGAGATTTCTTCAAATAAAAAAAAAAAAAAGATATATATGATGATGATACCCATGCTTCTTGCTCCAAGAACGTTCTGGTTCTCTCTTTCTTGCACATTGTATATTCTTCTACTTCTTCTTCTTCTTCTTCTTCCACCTATTAAATAAAAATATAAAGTATGTTTTACTTACCAAATTTCTGCAATTAATTAATTATTAATTAGAGTTCTAGTCCTACACAAAACCAACTAAGATTTCCACTTTGTGATCTCACACTGCTTGCCTAAAACCCGTGTGATACACAAAAGACAATTTGCCAACCTTTTAAAAGCAGGCTGCCCAAGAAATGCAAGTGGGGAATGGATATAAATATTTAAACAATTCAATCGAGTTCATTAAAAAAGCAATTAGGTTTTGATCCGTGGTTTCTTGTTCTAGCTAGTACGATCCACTAGTGGTTTTAGAAAGTAATTTTAGTGAGATCATTAATAATATGTAGTGTCTAATTATAATTTCACGCAGGATAGGACAAGTTATGCTCTTAATTATAGAGGTTCTTGGTTATTATATTTTAATTGTATACTAATTAATTAGAAATCAAACTAATTTTTTTTTGTTGAGAATAGATTTATAATTAAGCTTGCTAAATATACGGTATGGAATATTCTATTCTGTATTCATACATATATTTAGATATATTTCTACCATATTTACATAAAAGAATTATAAAATAAAATAACAGCATGAATGAGGTTAATTAATCAAAAGTATATATTTAACCCTTTAGAAAAAGTTAATGACCCTATCGGAACCTAAAATCGAAAGTTCTAAACCAAATTTCTTGCAAATATAGTTAAATTGTATAGTTTATACTCGTCACCAACCATCTCCAAATACTCTTACTTCTCAACAAATACCCTTTCTTTGGATTTTAAAATATATTTTCCTCTTAATTTAGTAAAAGGCAAGACAATCTTAGCAAGAACTCGTGTAAAAGAGGTGGAAGATTGCAGGTTCATGCGTAGTGACCTCTCTTTTTCATTGACTTGTTTGAATTTCAGCCCTTTGAAAATTGTTGTGCAATTCACACCATATATAAAAAAAACACCTCCAATTCATCTTTCAACAAGATATGATAATACTCTATGTAAATAAAAAAAAATTGACTAGTTAGTGGGCTATGTCTTTTCCACTAATTTAACCTATCCCCTCCCCTGGTGGGGGTTGACATGGATCTTGACCTTCTCAGTTGAAACATTCCTTTGGTCATCATTTCAGCCCCCACCTATTTCAGACTTGTTTATAATCCTACAATATTTGAAGACAAGGGTTTGAAATTCAATGCTGCTGCTTCAATGGTTGTCCTGTTATGCTTTTCTGATTAGAAAACAATTCTATTATTTCTTGTCCACTGGCTGTGTTTTCAACAAGAGTGATTTATGATTAAAGTGGTCTAGTATTACAAATTTGAGACTCCGGGATTTGCTTTTTTTATGGTCAAAAATTCAAGTGTTATGGTTATTAATATGATAATTATTATAAATTTATATAGTTATTGATTTTAAAATTTATTAAATTAATCAAGTTACTTATAAAATGATCTAAAAATTAATATTACATAATAAAAAAAAAGAATTGTGATTTAACTAATAGACGGAAAAGGGAGTTTGAGAGATACAAAGGGGAGATAAGACTTTGCATCGGAAGCATCAATTTTTCTCTCCTTTTCATGGAGATTGTACTATATTAATATTATCATTTCATAATGATTGCTAGCTAAATTCATTAAATAAACATGTCTAGTGATAATCTTAAGTTTCAAATTAAAGTTTATTTATACATACAAAGCTATATAATTAGAAAAAAAATAGCTATAATTGTACAGCCATCCTCTAATCGGACTCTAGGCTGGACCAATGATAGGAATGCCCTCCCTTTACCGATTCTCTATGTAGCTCTTTGTGTATTAAGAATTAAAAAGAAAGAAAATATCTTATTTTTAATAATCAATTGTCATGTTACCTTTGTCTACTAGAAAATTAAGAACTATTTTTGGGTTTCAAGCTTAATAAATTCAATGTGGCTAAAGTTATATTAGTGTGATATGATTAACTTGTAAGAACTTTAAATTGAGTTGATTCCATATTTACAATCTTGAAATTTATGTAGATAACTGGACTTAGTATAGTAGGTTGACGAAATGAGTTTCACAACCTTTCTTGCGAAACAATTTCTTATCAAAACAAGAGAGATCATCGGGTATTTAATTTAGTAAATTTAGGTTTTCTATTGCCTGGCATGGTATGTTTTGCTTTGTGTTTGGAGTCCTTGGGACTTTGGTTTTGACTTTTGAGTTATGTTATGTTATGTGTTAGCTTACCTAATTATCCAAGATATTTGTAGATATTGATCACATGTAAACTTATATTATAAAAAAATGAAGTAATTATAAAGAGTAATCTCGTGATGAAAGAAAAATGAATATACTTGATGAAGAGATTGATATTTATAATTGGTTGTGGTGATTTATTGTGTTATTGGTGAAGAGGTTATTGATTAACAATTTTTTTTAAAAAAAAATGATATTTTGGATAAAAAAATAATCATTGACAAGAAATGAAAATGTCTTTTATTGCATAGAAAATTTAGTGTGTTCTAGTAAGTGGTGAACGACAATCTTATTAAATAAATCATCTTTACTTTAAAAATTTAAGTTGTTAGGTAAGGTCTTATAATGTAAATTTATATTATTTTTTCAATACATCTCTTCAAGTGAAAGTTTTTGGGACTTGAAAGTTACATAGACTTACACTATCTTATGCCTTGTATTTTTCATCAAATAGAATGGGGTGGTAAGATTCGAACTCGTAATCATTGAGTCAACAAGGTTCTGATACCATATTAAACAACTATTTCACTTTAAACTTAACCTATTAAATAAAATTTTATAATATAATTTATATTATTTTCTACTAAATTTATTGATATCTCAAAACTAGAAAATACACGACGGTGCCGGTGTAGCAAGGGCACTGGGTGAAGGCGAAGAAGGCATGATGGGCAACTCGTTTGGGCTTGATGAAGGTAAGATGAGATTTTTTGGGCACCATCGTCCTGATGAGAATCCCTAAAGAGAAGATTTCCAACTTTCAATGAGATTTGGCCGAGCGGCTGCGATTCAATCGAAGCCACCAAGTGCACAGCATGATCCACGACGGAGCCACCAATTCTTTAGTCGTCCCATTCCCTTCCGTCATGATTGTTGTTTGTTAAAGAAAAGCCATGGAGTGGTCGATTCTAGTCAACGGACCCCATCAAGTCTTGGCCCCATAAGATCGCAAGCTTGAATTTTACAAATGGAATAAGCCGAGAGGAATGAGCATCGACCAAAAAAAACTAAAATGTGAAACTGTAAATGATTTTCAAGAAAAAAATAAATAAAAATGCAAATGCTTAACAAAACAAACAGATAAAAGTTAGCGTACAAGGGCATGCATATAATTCAAGCAATACATCAATACATCTATGTGCATAAAATCTTATGTAAAAATTCTCACATAGGATCATTTCATTTTCTTTTTTCTTTCAAAATCTCAATATTGATATCATTGCCGTCTCACTAAATTTAGAAGTCAATGAGCTTTATTTTCTTACTGAGATAACAAGAGAATTGAACTTATATTATTCATTTGATGTATACTGATATATATACACAGATACGATCCTACAAACTAGGAGAATTACAAATTTTGAATTCAGATTAGCTCTATCTTTATGTGACTACAGATATACAATCGTATCTACAGATATGGAATATCTTATCCGAATACTGTGCATGTGCATGACCAAGTCAATTACAACAGCTGATTCCTCTATTATGAGGATGTTGTTTTACATTTGAAGGTTCCAATTCGATCCAAATAAAAATAACATATTTTTAGTGGCACAAATGTTTAGCAAGCACTCTTGCTATCAATGACGAGTTAATTTATCTTTCTGTGATTTCAGATTCAAGATTTGTGATTTCTAATATAATGACAACTAAAGATTTATATAATCTTTTAATTTTAGGGGTTCGTAGGATAGGTGCGCGCAAGCCAACCCAAAACACCTATGTTAATAAAATAATAATGAGCTGATTTATGATCTCATATAAATAACTGAGAAATTAAATTAACGCTCAAGAAATTTTGTTTTACCCCACTTAGATCATATAAAATCTAACAACATTGTATTAAAAATAATATAAACTATGAAGTGAAGTTGTGTAGAATAACGTTAATTTATCGAATATTGTTTTGAATTCACTTCTCAAAGATCTCATATACTAAATAGATGGTCTCACCAATGGAGAAATTAAAACTTTTGAGGTGTGAATTCAAGAGATAAAAAATATTTTTTGGGGTATATATAATTAGCATTTTTCTTACAACAAATGATTTTGAAGACTTTATATGCAACTCTTGTTCCAGCCATTGAGCTTGAACGAATGCCTTGTGATTTCAGACCTTAACATATATGTGGTTTCGGTTATAATGTTTATGAAGTGGGATGATCCCCTGAAGAAATCATTCACAATTTCTTGAAAGCGTGCAGCTTTGAGTAACTGGTTAAGGGTCAAGCCTATATTTTATGGGCTCAAACCAGAGTTAATTCTTGGAGGCTTGGTGAGGCAAGCAAATAGTTTTAACTAGACTGCGATTAAGTTAGATTTTCATTTTCTTCTTTTTTTATTTAATTTAATTTACTTTTTTATATATCACGAGAGATAAAGGAAAAGTTTAGAAGAATCTCAAGAAAATAATAAAATTTAAAGAGTCTTTCACTAGACTACCATAGTGACATAAAATATTTCTTAAACTAATATAACTGAAAAATTAATTCTCAAACGACTACATATAACTTTCTTTCTCAAGTAATTTAATTACTCCTCTCAAAATTCAACTTTCATATTCTATAAAGAATTATTGGCTATGAAATGAACAAAATTAATTCAATGACTATAAAAAAATAACATGGTATAAAAGATTAAAGAATATAGGAAAAGAAAAATAAACAAAATAAAATAAAATCACGTGTCGGTGAAATATTAGAACTTCAATGATAACATTTTTAATACCATCATAAAAATATTAATCAGAATAATTTTTAATTCTCTTATGATATCTATTAATCTGTTTTGTTAATTTCCTTGTGATAACATCTAGAGTACTGTAATGAGAAGTTTTCGTTTGAAAATATTTTATTTAAAAAAAAAATGTTTTCAAATTGTTTTGATATGTTGATATAAAAAATGCAATTTTAAAGATAAAAATATTTTTTCTATATATTTCTAAAAAATTATTATTAAAAAAATCACTATCAAAATACCATTTAAAAACTTTGATATATATATATATATATGTGTGTGTGTGTGTGTGTGTGTGTGTGTGGGCTAAAGGTGAAGGACGGGTTGAATGAGCTATTGTCCTATGTTGGGCCGGAAATTAGTCAGGCCCATCATTTTGGGCCCTCTTTCATGTACCAGAAGCTCAATTTGCAAATCCAACTCCAAATTACATTGCATCTGTCAAAATCCTTCAATTACGAGGCCTTTCCAAGAGTTTGTTGCCCATAAGAAAATGAAATTGTGGGTCCCAGAAATTTCACTCCATCTTTCCATTTCTTTGCTTCTTTTTTTTCTTTTTTAACGAAAGCAGAGAAAGAGAGGGTGGGGAGAGGGATTGTCGAATAACTCAGACTGAAAATCAATGATCAAACTCGATTATTTGATGTATTTTAATTATTTTTTGGATTTCTGTATTTTCAGTTTTATTACCATATCTTTGTAGGAGTTTTAATTTAGAGGGTTGCCTGTGTCCAGGGGTCTCCAGATGTTTATATTCTTAGGTTTAATCGTGCGTTAGCCCCGTTTTATCACGCTTGTATAGTAAAATTACCATGCCATTTCACAATAAATTAACAGGAAAAGATGAACAGACCTGATACAGAGTACTGAAATAGCTATAACAGTTCAGTCATTGCTAGGGATCTTCTCTGTCATGATAGTGCTTGTAGTTTTTGGATATGCAGTGGAGTGTGTTAGAGAATAATATAAATCGTATTCTGAGACATCACTTAACAATTTAAGTTTTTAGGTGAGATGGTTATTTAATATGGTATTAGAGTTTTGTTGACGTTACGGGTTCGAATCATACTATCCTCATTTTATATAATGAAAAAACAAGCAATTGTGCAAGTTTCAAACCCAAAAGGCTTTCACTTGAGGGGTGTGCTAGAAAATAATATAAATCATATTCCGAGGTTTCACCTAATAGGTTAACTTTTTTAATAGAGTGGAGTTTAATTAACATGGCATAGTTAAGGAATTTAGAGTTTCAGTGATGCAGATTCAAGTAATGGCCAACTTCAAGAACCTTGAAATGTGGATAACTAATTTTTTTGCCAGGGATGCTCAGCCTGGAAGTGAGTTTTCCTGGCACTAGGCTTTGTTTTTTTAAAGTTCTGCTAAATAATGCAGGGAATTGGTAATTTTGTCGCAGCTTCTTCTTAAGAAGCTGCTGTCAGAACTATGTTATAATCAGAAGAAGCTGCTGTCAGAACTATGTTATAATCAATCAATATCACAGTTCACTGAATCAGCAGCCTCTTTAAACATTTAGGATGTGTATTGTTACATTTTCATAGATGTGATACTGAGGATTGCTATTGACCAATTCCTACGTAATGTAAACTAGCTCACAGATCTGCTTCCTCGTAGCCTTCCCTGTTATACATCTCAAGTTCTCCACTTGTTTTCATCCATCCCTGTTCTTATCCCATGTAATTAGTTCTTGAGTCATGCCACCGAGTTCTTAAAACTTGCTGAAAACACTTTTAGATTAATGAAGACTGAAATGTTACATCGACTAACATCGGATCTCTCATCGGTTCAGCTCCATGATACAAGCATCTAAAAATGAAGCCCCCCTTTTCGACTGGACAATTTGGATGGTGAGAATCTTGTTTCAGGCTCTTCAGATTGTTCTGAAAATCAAGGAAAGAAAATCAGATCTTGTCAAGAAGAAAATCAGATCTTGTCAAGAAAATCAAGGCATATGAGCAAGCATGCATATATGTTGTTTTCCACCCAGTTTTGCCAAATGTAATTGCTTCATCACGCTGTTGGAATGGGGATTTTCAATATTTGAGTGAGCATTTTCACCATGGCTAGCTCAACAGTTCTCCTGGAACTTGTAGCAAGCAAACAAAAAAGGCAAATCTTGTTGGCAATTTTATACCTAACGCAGGAATAGAAAGGCAAGAGCAATGGATTAAGCTGTAACGGGCCGTGGGAGCTATCCTGGCCTTGCTTTGGTCTTGTTCATACAGAATTATTGCGAGTGTTTTTTAAGCCTAAAAAAATGGACATCTAGGATATGAATGCTCTATGTTCATACAGACATTTACGAAGCTTTAGATTTGTCTCTGTGTGTGCGTGTAACAAGAAAACGAAACAAAACAAAAAACATCTTCTAGAGAATCGTTTTGACCCTCGAATATAGGGTTACCCTCTTCTAGAGAAAACCATGTTGACCCTCAAAATATAGGGTTACGAGGAATTTCCTTGTCATGATGTTTTCCAAGCGCAGTTGAATAGTGATTAGTGTTGACCAGTTAAAGCTCAAATTCTAACGTCTGGAGATCAATAGTTGTGCCTATTGTTGAAATTTATCATGTAAAAAAACCATCTCATTTAAAAGTTTAATTTATTAAATAAGGTTTTAAAATATAATTTATATTATTCTCTAATATATCTTTTCAAGTGAAAGTTCTTTTGATCTTGAAACTTGTACATGCCCACACTACCTTATACTTGATTTTTATTAAATAGAATGGGGGTAGTGAGATTTGAACTCATGACTGCTGAGTCAATAAGACTCTGATACCATATAAAAAAATTATATTACCTAAAAAGCTTAAACTATTAAATAAAACTTCAAAATATAATTTATATTTTTCTTTAACAACAGCACAGCACAGCACATGTATAGTTGTCATCTACAAAATGTTTCTGAATGTTTTGCCGCTTTGCATATTTGCTTTCATAAATCCAGGAAGAAGCTCGAGCGGTTTCATCTTAGTTCTGCTTTCGAAAAAGGATCGTTAGTGAAGACAATGACGCTCAAGTCGGCATCATCAAGTTGCAGGTTGCACATTGAACGATCGGGGAAAATTCTGTCACCAAATTAATGGATAATTCGCGTGTCTATTTATATGATAATGAGAGCTTTGATATGATTTTACTCTAGAACATCTACACACGCACCATTGGGCCTGTCTCAAACCCTAGATGATAATGAGTTCATATCAAGTTTGTTAATGTTTTTGTCATGGTATTTTTTTTTTTCAATTGGAACATAATATTTTGATTTTGAAGCGTTTTGGGACGCTGTTTTGGAGATGAACTGTTTATATATATTAATACAAAAAAAATTTTAGTTCAAATTCAAAAATAAAATTATTTAGAATTGTGAAATTTTATCTAAAAAAACACAATAAAATAATTTTTCTGAACAAAATTATGAACATGTATAATATTGCGAGAATGTCATCATCAATCTCGCAAGATCATTACATTCTCTGATTGCTCTAAAATTTTAACATAATATATATAAATATGTCAAGAGACTCCTTGTAAAATGTCATCTTAATCATTATTTGGCCGAAACGGAATAGGCGAAACGAAACCGAAACGTTCCGGCCGAGATTTAGGGCAAAATTTCTGGGGACAGGCTGGAATCTTAAGTGAGGTAAAAATTATGTCATTTTATCTTCTTTTTTTTAACTGATACGTAACGTTTCGTCTGTTTTGACCGAAACAAAATGAAATTAACAACACTAGTTGAGTTATCTATCTAGTCAGCCTCAACCTACATGTGTTTTAGAACAGAGTTCAGAACCAAAACTGATTGGCATGGATTGAGGAAGATTCAATGTAGAGTTGTCATTTTGGTATTTCAATAATATTGCTTGTTATGTGGTGTGGGATGGTATCAGTTTAGATCCGGGTCTTGTCTAGGTACCCCTAACCCTAACCTACCATCTCTCACGAACCAGCTGAGGAGGTGAAATGATGTGGGGGTCATATTCAAAGTTGTGTTTATGTTCATCCACCTCTCTTCCACGAGAAAGAGAAGAGGAAGGGGGGGCCAAAAATTTCTAAAACAAGGCATAATTATTCACTCTCCTTTCCATTCTTCATGGGGGACAAGACACACCACCTCCCTTTTTAGATGCATTTGCTCATGGGACCGATAATCTCCCAAGCTCCTATCTACCAACACCACCTCATGAACACAGACATCAGCCAAACGAGAATTTTACAAATAAATTCCAGAAAAAAAATTGTTTCTCCACGTTCCTTGGCACTAACTAGCTAGAGAAAGCAGGCATTGAATTCTGTGTACTGGGATATATGATAATCTCCAATCCTATTTCGGTGAGGAACACAGTTATGAGCCTACTTTCCTATATATGTTTATATATATAAATATACAAATTAATTTTTCAACTTCCATATGACTATGTTCCCCACCTTACTTGGTCTCAAACATCCCCCCTGCCTCCCCTCTATCTTCAAAACCAATCTCCTATACCTTTATTAATTTGTCACACCATGTTTTTTCAAAGACAAATCAAAGGGGGTGAGAAAGGGAGGCTCTGTGGGATGATGTTCCATCGATGGAAAAAAACGGGGTGAAAAATATGGCCCCCTCCTCCAGATGACTGCAATCATGATCCAAAAGAGAGAGGTTATGTTTTCATGTACTTGTTTGTCAAGCGAGTGATCGCATTGCCAGGACCCATCGGCTAGACTAACCGGCGACAAGAAACGATGGGCTGAAAAGTTTAGCCAAAGCATAAGCAAAATCGATATGCATCCAGGATTGGACAAGTAACTCAACATAGTCTAAATAACTTTGATGATGAGCAGCATTATGTTTTTTTTCTTTTTATTTATTTATTTATTTATTATTATTATAAGTCAGGCAACAGGAAGCAGCAATTAAAAGGAATGGGCGACTGGTTAACGATGGAGAATTGTTTGCAATTAGCTTTAGGAATCATAATACCCTAAAAAGTAGAGAATTTTTTATATTTGTTAATTTTGAGTTGTCTACACTTTCTGGTCCATCTTGTCTTGTTTTCAGCTATAAGGTCTTCTGTGTTGGCCATTGTAGCCATTCAACAACTTGCTGGCACACTTTATTTTCGGTTTCCATAAATACATTTTATTTTATTTTATTTTTATCGTGATGTATATAGTATGTGCTAGCTAGCTGCACAAACCTAGAGAAAACATGATTATAAGATCTAAAGCTTCAATTAACAACAATTTTCTTATGCTAATCATGTCTTAAAAAGCTACGTGAAAGGTGTTTGAAGGTACTATATATCACCAGTTCATGCCACCAAGGTCTAGAAGCTGAGTCCAGCTAGATTGCTTTAGATTCTATGTGCCGTGTCGTCTTTCAATTTAAAGCAAAATTTCATTTCAACTTTTCCAAAAGACATCTAGTCAACTAAGTATCAGTCTGTCGCTATATAATTTTGCTAATGAGTTGTGAAATAAAGGAAATGAATCTAAAATTTTAGGGAGTTAAAATTAATTGAGGGATTAATATTAATGGAATTAAAAGATTTAATGACATTAGATTAATAAAAGAAAATACATGGGATTGGAGTGCAAATAAAAAAAAACATCGATCACTAATATAATAAGTGAGAACATATATATATATATATATATATATATATATATATATATATATATATATAGGTGAGTAGTGTTCTTCCAAAACCATTTTTAGTTGTTAATAGAGCAAGGAAGATGAGAGAAAAATTGAAAAAGCAAACCTTGCAAACTCACCATTAAAAAAAAATATATTAGGAGGTTTAGGAGTGTTATGAGAAGGATTAAACAAGCAAAATTTATAAATATCCTAAGGACTTTTTACTGAGAGTAGATAATTTTGGAAGAAAATAAAAGGAAGAACAAAAGTGTTTTCTAAGCTTTTATTCCATCATTTTCCTTTGTAATGGGAGGTAAGAAACTCTTTTATCGTAATTGTATACTATTGTGATTAATTTATGGAAGTAACCAAGGTGCTGGTGTATAATATATCAATAAAAATGTTTAGTGATTTGATATTATGGTAATGTTTTGGACATTTTAAGAAAACAAATCACCATGTTGTTCAAGTGTAAAAAATAATAATTTATTGATTTTTATGCTATGTTACATGAATGTATTTAGATTAGAAATGAACAATTAAGTTGTGAATCATGAAAGACTTAAGAAAAAAATAGTATTTTTTAAACTATAGTTTATATAAATAAAAAAAGGAAAAGATTAATTGGTTTTGATTTTATGTTACATGAATAAACTTGGATTGTAAATGAATAACTAAGGTGTTAATCATGAAAGACATAAGAAAAGAAATATGTTTAATGGAAATGTTTTCTTGAGTTTTATAATAAAGGATTAAGATATGGATTTCTATTATGAATGGACTTTTAAGATTTATATTGAAAGGTATAATGGTTAGAAGTAATCTGACACTCCTTTTTTAATATAAAAGAGGTCAATGGTACTTCTCAACAATAAGGAGCTACTAGCACAACACTGACTATAGGTAGATTCCTCTCATCTTAGCTTTGTACATTAATTTCTTACTTAAATCCTTCATTATATTTTGATTATTTTGTTTGTTGATAAGGAATTATTGTAGACACTAGATCTTTAATTAATGGCATTAATGTTTTGTTAAATGGGCTAATGAGAAAAATGCATCCCTGGTCAATGGGACTGCTACCATATTGAAGAGGTTGATAAGAAAAATAAATCCTTGTATAATAGGACTATTTCCCTATTGAATGGGATAATGAGAAAAATGGATCCCTAGATAATGATATTATTAGAGGATTTAAATCCTTGATTAATGGAACTAGTGCCTTATTAAATGAGATAATTGAAAAATTGAATCATGTTTAACAGGATTAATACGTTGTTGATTAGGCTATTGAGACAAATTAGATCACTAGTTAATAAAATTGGTGCTTTGATTAATAGGTTAATAAAGAAATCTGATAACTTTGTAATGAATAAGGCATTCATTTTAAATAGAAAAGTTCATGAATAGGTCTTACTTTTATAGTTATAATTGAATTGTTAATTAACAAATTATTAAGATGAACAGTTGAATTTATTTGATTATCAAATATATTTTTAGGTACGCTGCAACATCATGTCGAGTAATAGACTTTTCTTTTTTATATTTATACTTTCACATGATCTTCTTCTTTTTATTGAGCAAGTATATCATCTATTTATATCTTCACTTCTCGATGCATCATATTATGAAATAAGGTTACCATTGCCCTTTTATAAATGATCCCAATATTTTTTAACCATAAAAGCATCACTTTATAGTTGAAAATTCCATAAGATATAATAAAGATAGTTTTTGCTGTCTTTCTTTTCCATTTAAATCTTATCATGCCTTAAAACCCCTTCAATAAATGAATAAATGGCATATTTTGTTGTATTGTTAACTAAAACATCTATATGGGGTAAACATAAATCATCATTTAGGCTTACTTTATTCAAATCTCTATAATATATACATACCTTAAACTTATCATCTTTGTTAGGGACCACTATTATGTTAGCCACCTATTACAGATAACAGAAACTACATCGAATAATCAAACATCTAATTTGCTTTTTAAATTTTAACCTTTACTTTGGGTAACATATTGAGTGTATATGTATCAACTTCTATTTAATTGGGCTTCTACCTTTTATTAGGGGTGATTTTGTGCATTATAATGTCAATATCCAATTTGGGCATGTATACATGTGACTAAGACAAGAAATTTGTATATTCTTACAATAAAAAGATCAGACCATCCCTTTCCTCGACTGCAATAAGAGTACTAACCTTCAACTTTGTTTTTATCTTATTGAGTGCGTATATCTTTACTTTTAATATCTTATTAGTAGGTTTCCAAGTTTTTCTTAGTATTGTCAACTAACCTAGTAAACATTTTTAAGTCTTCTTCTTCTCATTCTTTATCACCCATTGTGTTCATTATGTGTTTTGGAAGGAATACCTATAATTATATGATAAGACATTATAGTTCCCATTACATCTTAAATTGGGTTTAAAAAAAAATCAACTTAGAAAAACTATTAGTAGTAAGTTGTACCCGATAAAATTTTATCAACTATAAACATCTTTTACTTATTGCCTTTTCAATTCCCAGAGTACCTTAAGTTAGCATTTGCTACGTAAATATTCATCTTAGTCAATCATATGACCCTATTTTTTATGACACTTATATAAAATCTTACTTATTAGCGTGTTCTTATAAATTTTATTCCTATATCCATCTTTTACAAGCATTTCATAGATCCCATCTAAGGATAACTTCAAGGTGTTTGGGCCTCTTGTTTCTAATGCATATATAGTTCCACCATTTGTAGCATGATTAGGCAAATTATTTGTATTCATGTTAAGATCCTTTTAAAATATTATCCATCTTGTTTTAATCAATTGTAAGAGATTATTTTTTAATTTATTGCAAGTGGTAATGATATGTTCAATTATGCCCGTATGATATTCACAAGTGAGCTACGATTTGTATTAATAAGGATATGGTGATTGTCGTTGTGTAAGATAATTTAGAGCTAGTTGTTTAATACTTAATAACTTCTAGTACATTTCACTCAAAGGTATCGGTAATAAAGGTGATTATTATTTGTTTGGTAGTTTCTTTTAGGCAATTCTTAGTTTGGTTATTAATTAGGCTATTTTATGGTTGGATTTTTTGGTGGAAAATGTAACATGAAGTTGATATTGGCTATTTGAGACAAATGAGTTTGAGTGTTGTAGTTTTGGAGAGTATTCTTCGTACCTTTATATCCTTTTTTTATATTATCAACATCTTTCTTTTTTCCTTGTAAATCTTATTTCTTTGATGGGTATAAAGATTTTTCCACTTTGTATTCCTTGTTCAATATGCTTATCCATTGTCATACATTAGTAAGTTATTGAGTTGGGTCACTCATTACATGTTTATAGTAAGGTTTTATGATTGTATTAGCAAATTGGATAACCATCTCTTTATCCAATAGTAAGGGACGTACCTAGATGACCAAATATCTCAATCGTTTAACATATTCATGTATAGTATTTTTATATTTTCTTTCTAGAAAATATAGACTAGATTTGTAAGAAGTAATATACATGTTGTATTTATATTGCTTAAGCATCTATGAGATCCTTTCACCTCTAAATTTTCATGTTATCTAGCCTTTTGTACCAACTTAATACAGCTTAACTTCAACTATCTTGAAAAAAAATACAGTGGAATTTATCATCGTACACAACCTCAACCCTCTTATTATAGTAGGATCTGAGATAAATGGAAGGACATTGAGTTCCAATATAATTTATTAATCTAGGAACATAGAGTTTTTTCGGCACAACCATTGTAAACAGGTCACATCTCAATAACTAGATATTATAATATAAGTCAACACTTTCAGTAGCCTTCATTCTTGCCTCTAATACTTTTATCTTATTGTACTCAATGTCCTTCAAGTGTTTTTATCATGTGAGATTCATTAACAAATATATTTTGTTCTTCTTAGGAAAATATATGTACAGTTGGTTATAGGAATGTCAAATTATAGTAGTTGGTTATATGAATCTCAAATTACAGTAGGGTTCTTAATAGGCACTTAGAAGTTTTTTCAGCACAACAATATTTGGTACAAGTCACATCTCGATAACTAGATATTATCATATAAGTCAACATTTTCTAATGGTCTTTGCTCTTGCCTCTAATGTTTATATCTTATTGTACTCAATGTCCTTGAAGTGTTTTATCTTGTAAGATTCATTAACAAATATATTTGTTATTGTTAAGGCTAATATATGTATAGTTGGTTATAGAAAAGCCAAATTACAGTAGTTAGAGCTAATATATATATATATATAGTTGGTTATATGAATCCCAAATTACAGTAGTTAGAGTTGATATATATATATAGTTGGTTATATGAATCCCATATTATAGTAGGGTACCTAACCTTGGCCACCTATCCCTTTTCCATGCTAGGTTATAAACTAAGCTTAGGTAAAGGTCAGAGGCTAATTAGATAAGCCTTTACCAAAGATGTTCTTATGCATCTACTCAATTAGGCTAGTAATGTGAGACATAGTGATTTTTAATAAGTCTAATTCCTCTTGAAAATGAGCATTATGATAAGAATGCTCTTCGTCTTTCATGTTTCTATATCAAAGTCTAGCGTTATAGATTTTATGAGTTTGGATTTTACATGAACCTATATTTTATCCTATACATGCACATATGACCTTTAAAACCCCGAAGCATACATGCATGTATACTCATGTAAGAACATATATAAGAGTATATATATATACATACATCAAATATAGATTATCATATTAGAAAAGATAATCCATGATTTTTTTTGTTGAATACAAGAAAGATATGTAATCTAATGAATCTAAAGAGATCTTTTCCCAAGTTCTCATCCTGGTTAAATCATATACATGTTGGAGAGTAAAATATAAAAAGATGGGTCTGAGTCTTTTTTTTTTAAGATAAATAGTTCTTACATATAAAAATGATTTTTTTTACATGTGGAGAAATAAAATTCTTATATATCTTTATTCATTCTAAAAAAAGGAAGTTATACTGGCTATATTTCTAATGAAAGCTGAAACATCATTCAAGTATTTATGAGATTAGCATTATTACTTACTAAAAAGGTTTTCACCTATAGTTCATTTTCCTTTTTACCCAATCCATCAAATTAACATATTTTCCCATTCTATTTTGTAGCTCAACAAAGTGTTATCTCTTAGCAACACATTATTTCTTATGTGTAGAAACTCATTATCTCTAGTTCTTTGAAGTTTTTCTCACTTAATATCAAGTTCATCTATTTTTGTGTTTATCATGATATCAAATCTATTAATGTAATGTTGTTATTCTTTGAATTTTGTTGCTTAATTCCTTTAGCTCTTTCTTGGCCTTTGATGTTTCCCTTTTAATTTCTTCAATTTCTCATCTTAGATTTCTAACTCAGATTAAACCATAATGACCTATTCTTTTAGGGCATTTTTTAGCTTAGCAATCTCTTATTTGTTATTTTGTTGTTTTTAATCTTTTCTTCTTCTTTGAATGATGAAATTGAACAACTTGTTCTTTCTTTTTATAACTTTTAACCATTTTCTACTATTATTTATTTTCATTTAAAGAAGGAATAAATTACTTGGCAACACTTGTTTTATCCTTCAAAATGCTTTTTAGAGTAACTAGTTTTGTTTTCCATCACCACATATTTATTTACCAAATCATCATACTTGGTCACCGTTTTCATTCAAAGTTCCCTTTTACAATCTCCTTAGACTTATGTCTTGCCATTCACTAATCATACTTTGTTTACTCTTTCCTAACTCTAAGTCTTTTATTAATTAACATTATCTTTTTATCCTTTTCTCTTAACTATTATTTCAAAAAGGCCTTCATTTTATCCTTTTCAAAATGTTAGTTCTCTGAAATTTTTTATAGATTTCATTATGACTTGGCTTAATTATAAACTTCTCTAAATCATCTTATAACTTTTTTTAATTGCTAATTGTTTTTATTTTAGAATCTTTGGTAATGAATGGTTCAACTACATCAATTGTTATTAGGTCTTGTACTTCAAAGTTATCAAATACCATAGATAATCTATTGTTTCTCTAAACTGAATAATTTAGACTAACTATGAATTCAACCTTTTTTTCACCTCTGTAAACCAATAAAGTTTTTCAATCTTATTTGATAACTTCTAATTTAGCTAAAGAATTTGAATTTTTAAACAACCAAACAGCTTAACAAACAATCAAAGTGTAGGAAGGTATCATATAAGATAGTTCTAGTAGGGTTACTCTATGTTTTCTTATATTTAATAATAGCATTGATGACCTTAACACTGATAATTCTAGCAACTTCTAATCTAAATAACATTTACCTAAAACTTACAAAGGCAATTGTTGTGTATATTTCATCTCTTAACTTCATTTTATCTTTGTATATCTTTAACCTAGATACAATAAGAAAAAAATTAAACTTAAAAATCCATAGTTATTTTATATTGGCTAATTTTATTTAAGTGTAGTAATTTAGTGACTTCATTGATTATGTCTCCAATTTGTTTTTCTTGAATTAAACCTTGTAAGGGTTAAATAGGAAGGGTTATGTCAATGTCTTCAAAGGTGAAACATTTGTCATTTAGGTCTCAGAAGTGCAACATGACATTGTACTCTTCCTTGTAACCTTTAACTACTAATTATGCTTGATATTTGTTAATTTCACCATTATCCTTAAATTTTGTCTTCCTAACCATTTAAACCAGTGGTCTTTTTTTTTCTTTTATAACTATGTTAACTTTCATATGTTGTTTCTTTCAATGACATCAATTTTATCATTTAAACTCTGTTAACAACATCTTTGAAAGTCATAGGATCACAATTTAATAATGGAGCAAAATGAGTGATTAAGTCATTAGATTGATCAACTCAATTACCCTTATTATCACTCATCTATATATACACATTATTCTAAATTTTTTTTAATCTTTAACTATTAGATGTGTTTTGATCATCTACTAGTTTAGTGCTTTTTCCATAAGATTTTCTATTTTTTTTACATCATTCTCACCATTTAAATCCACAAGAATATTATATTTGAACACCATCATTTCTCCATGTCCAAAATTCAACTTCATCAAAAATAACATCACGACTAATAATAATTTTTGTGTTGTATAAGAATTATATAGTTTATAAGATTTTAGATAATCACCAATAGTAATAAAAATGTATTTTTCTCCTTTTGTCATCAAGCTTTTTGCCTTTTATTTTTTTTGAATATAAGCATATACAATGCACCAAAAAATTATAAGATAATCAACCATCAAACTTTATCCACTTTAATCTTTTTCTAATGTCTTATCTTGGATAAAAGAATGTAGGGCTTATATTTAAATTATGAATGCTCTAATTTAATATATCAAGCCAAAAATTCTTAAATTTCTATAATAGTGCAATTCTTCCTTTTATAAACTCTATTTTGTTGAGGCATATAAATTGTAGTGAGTTACCTCCTAATTTCATGAGTCATACAAAAATTATAAATTTATATGAGTTGTATTATCCACCACTATTCTTTCAAAGAAATTTTATTAGTTATTTATCTTCATTCTTAGTAGGTGTTTTATACCTCTTATAGGGTTTAAGAGCTTTGAGCTTTTTCTTGCAAAAAAATAAACTAAATATTTTTTACTATTATCATTAATAAAGGTGATTTTATATAATTTACCTCCATTACAAATAGAATTATTAGTCCATAAATATTAGAACTAATAAGCTTTAATGATTCTTGCTCTCTATGATTTTTCTCGTGGAATTGATTTATGTGTTGTTTGCTAACATTATATTCTTCACAAACTTTATGAGTTGTAATTTCAAGGAGAGCCCATTACCATATGATTTTGATGTAGAATGTTTAACCCATAAAAACCAAGATGTCCATAAACAAAAAAACCATAACGATGCTTCATTCTTTAATCTCATAGAGAAAAACAAAAATAAGTAATATTTTAAAGATATAAAAAAAACAATTGATTTGATATCATGCTAAGTTTAGACATTAAAGCCAAACTACCATCTTTAATTCTACATACTTCATTTTTCTTGAAGTTTATCAATGCTAAATAAATTTGTTTTTTTTATTCTAGAACAAATAAAACATCAGAGATGGTATGCAAACAATTTTTCTTGGTTTGGATTGCTACAACTTTCAAAATCTTGATAAGATTCATCTAAGCCAAACAAGGCTAATTTATCTCAACTTATGTGATTTTAAGTCCTAATGTATAAGTACCATAGATTTTGGTGATTTCTCTTATTCATATGACAAGCCATCATTAAAGACATTTCATCAATCTTTTTTATAAAATCATATTTTCTATCACCACTTTTAATTAAATTATTTTGATATTCAAATTTGTAATGTTCATACATGTGACACTTGAAGCATTCAACTTTTGATTTGTCCACTGGCTTTGACTTGTAAAAATTTGAATGATTATTATCATATGATTTTCCTTTTTCTGTAAGAAAAAAAATATTCATTATCTCTAAGTTTTTTTTTATGAAAATCTATCATTATTATTATCTCTTATGTCCCTTCCTCTTACTCCTCCTCGACCTTTTCTTTATGAGGTAAAAATATGGTTATTAGATGAAACTTATTTAGCCTATTTTTTCTTGTCTTATCAATTCAACTTTTAGTCATGAATTAGTAAAAAACTTTGCAATTCATTGTTAGAGAGTTAATTCATATCCTTAGATTCCTCTATTGAACACACAATAAAAATAAGTTTTGGTACTGATAACTAAAGAAGATTTTCTCAATAATGGTGATATCCTTCTTCTATTGCCATGAATTCATATCTTGTAAGTAATTGTCATTGTTTATAAAAATAAGTATGTTACTGACTCTCCTATATTCATCGTAAGCAATTCAAATTTTGTTTAAAGTGGTTAAAGTTGTTGCTCTTTTGCTTTATCTATTCCTTGGTATTTCTTTTTAATCGATTTCAAATATCCTTAGAGGTATTCTTTTCTGAATAGGTCTTCAAGTATGATTGGTCAATCAATTGAAAAATATATTTTTTTTACCTTGAAATCTTTCAATTATTGCCCTTTTATTTTTGTTTTTTGTACACTATTTACTGTTGATCTAAATGGTGGTTCAATTATTCATTGAGAAACAATTCTTCAATACTTCATAATCCTTAAAAAATCAACCATTAACATGTCTCATTCATCATAATATCCATGGAATTGCATGTTGAACAAAGTTATTGGAATCCATGATTTAATTTTTTTGATGTGATTTTGAAGCTACTACCACAACAATTTTCAAGTTCTTTTCTCTCATTGAGTTTATCTTGTTTCATCGGTCTGGTAATCAACATAAGCTTAGATAGCAAATGATAGAAACGAAACAAATAAGTATTTGAACCTCCAAAGATTTTATAAATCGAAATTTTATATAGATTGCTCTTATATTTACAGAAAAAATAAAATCTCTAACCATCATTAAACTAACAAGTGTTCTAATCAATTATTTAAACAGCAATTCTAATTAAATAATCTAACACAAATTCTTTCTTTAAGAGATTCTACATAAATTAGAATTTCACCAAACATAAACCATCACAAGAGTAGAATCCAAGTCATTTGCTTTTAATTACAGTGCAAATTTTTGCTTCAGAATTATGATTTTTGGACACTGTAATGTGCTTTTTTATTTATAATTATTGAGAGAGAGAGAGAGAGAGTGGGATATATGTGGACTGTCACTACAATTAGTCCTCCACTTTCCGGTTTCGATTGCAATATGAAAATACAGTAGTCCTCGATTGACCATATATCTTTGATGATATTTAACTTCTTACACTCCAATAATTTAACTAAACCAGGTATCAGAAGAGATTTAATGGCTCATAATCAGGAATTAGTGAGAATCGAACAATGGTTCCTCGATAGAATACAAACCTGCCGGTTTAATATCGTGTTTCAAAAATATTTTAAAAAAAATTGAATTTTTTTTTATGTTTTTATTTTAGATTAAATCTTTTTTAGTATATTTTTAAATAAAAAATCATTTTAAAAAATAAGTTCGAAAACATTCTCAAATAATGTCTAAAACAATGGTTATAGCACATCTTTGATAGAGCTGACGTGGGTTTCCTTATATAGTTATCTACAAACAAGAACATTATAATGGGATTGAAGAATTATGGTGTTTTCAAAATAAAAAATTGAAAAGATAATTCACACAAAACATATAGAGAACCGGAATACCTTCTTTCATAAGAGCACATGATTCTAAAATTAATAAGGGTCAATTCACACAATTCCCCAGTTGCTTTTTCTTTTTCTTTTTCGCTTCAAAAGTCAATTAGATCATTGCTCTCTAGACTGCTATTCTTACTGATATCGATGGTGTCCTAGACTATAGTGCTTTACATGAGAAGCTATGTGAAATAATTGTGACCCACGCCAATAGGGGCCATCAATCTTCAAGGTCAAAATGTTGCAGTGGATCACCATCCATCGGTGCATACATGGATTGTATTTTTTTATTTTTTTTTGGTATAATCAAAGGGTATTCTGAGCGTTGATCCAGACTAATCCCTTTCGTACCGAGTGTCAAATGCTCCTCAAATGAGCCGGTTGCAGACGAAAAGAGGGGTCGAACCCCAGATCTCGTAAGCGACGAGAGTGCGCCTAACCACTCCGTCAGGACCCCATGGGTGGGACGATGTAAGTATGGCCTTGAATACTTTTTTATTATTATTATTAACGTATTTGTTCAAGTTAGCTGACACGTATCTTGATTAATTTCACAGTTTTTGAAGTTAATGACCATATAAATCTCTCATAATTATCATATCAGCAACTACAGGGCTTGAACCTGAAACCACAAGAAAAACAAACTTTTTAATCTCAAACTCTTACTACTGAAGTAGCTACTAGATAATTACCTTGAAACATTCTTCTATATATGAGAGGGGTCATTCTCTACTTTATATTATATGATATATGCCACATTTTTTCATGCTTTCAACAACATTAGTGTTTCGTGAGTCGTGAAATCTTATGATTTTGTTGCATGAATATTACGCTTTTCGCAGAGGAAGATAAAAAGATTCCATAGCCAATAACAATGAAGCAAGCAGGTTAGGGTTTGCTAAACTCATAAGAAAAGTTTCAAAGGCTATTGAGTCCATGATGACATGAATTGGAAGCTGAGCTCTTTACCAGTTTCCTGTTGGCAGTGATTAATGCAAAACCACTGTGTCAGACTATAATTTGAACGCACAATTTGAATCAAGAGATTTCAAAAAAATATAAATAAAAAAATAATTAAAACACAATCTCCGAAGCCCTTTCAAGCTTTGAAGCGTCAAAAACCAAGCCACCTTTTTATGCTTTTCACCTCTACTGTTATGCCATATGCCATGATCATGATTTCCAAGCTAAAACAGCAAACCCTAGAGCATCGGGGTAAATTTTGGATAGGTGGGCATGGCCACATTGCCCAATATTACAAAACACATGGGTGTTCGGTATATTTTTTAAAAAAAATATTAAAAAAATATTTAGTTTATTTTTATATTAACATATTAAAATAATATAAAACTATAAACAATCATTTTTTTGTAATGATCCTAATTCAACCACGAGGTCAAACACCCATGAATACTTGATAAAGTTGCATGTGCTAATCTATCAATCTCCTATTCACATTGACTCAAATCTTTAGTAGCCAATTAATTCTAGTATCTGCCCACGTACAATACTTAAATTAATGATAGTAGCTCGAGCATAAAATGTCGCAATTAAGGACAGGATCCTGCCTTGACGATCCCGTGATGATTCCTTTATGGGTTTGAAGAAAATGTCTCCAAGTTGGTACTGTGACTGACATTGTCACATAATTGGTCTCTTAATTAAATCAAAACTAGTTTAATTGACTGTTTAGATTATGGTTTGAGTTGTTTTTTAAACTATTTTTTGTTTTGAAATATATTAAATAATATATTTTTATTTTTTAAAAATTATTTTTGATATCAGCACATGAAAATAATCTAAAAATATTAAAAAAAATATAATTCTTTTCAAAAATAATTTTAAAATAAAGTGACAAAAACAGGGTATGCCAAAAACAAATAAAAGGGTTAGTTTGAGAGATTTTCTATGTGCTGTGTGTTTGCTGGGACTTGGGAATTATAAATATATATTTTCCAATCTCGGGACTCAAGATCTCCTCCAAACATCTTAGTACCCTACACGTTGTGATGCTATGATTTGATCAAATCTTGAACAAGATGTGGAGGAGACTCTACTTTTGTTGAACTTGTATTTCATGTGTCTGCATTGAAATCTCTGTTAATTGAGTGGATATTTCCACTTTGGTTGCTCGAAAAGAAAATTATGGAATGCTTAGTTGACTTTTGCTCGAGGCTTATACTACTATATTTATTCATACGAGAGAATATACATATAAAGTTTTTGATATTCAGCCAATTAATTAGGTGATATGTGTTTACTCTCTTCCATGCGGTAACACCATGATGGAATTAGAAAAAAAGCTAAAAGAGCCTGGAGAAACACTGTATATACACTAACGAAACATTGTGGATTGGAATATTGGATTAACGATTTTGCTCTTCAGTGTGTCTTAGCCCTGGTCTTTGTATCAAGAGTATTTTTTGTTTTTCCATGAGACAGGTTGTCATTACCAGAATGTTTGGGGATATTTTAGTATTTTTCATGTATTTTTGTACACTAAATATACGGGTTTACCCCTGCCTTCATTCTATGAACGGTGACTGAGTTGGGGGTAATTTTGCATTTTTACATGTGTATGTATAGTGCAATAATGAAAACGCTCACAAATAGAACAAAAACAAAACACTGTCGCCAGGGGTCTTCCAGGGATTTCACATTACTATTGGCGCGTCATCGAGACGCGTCAATGCTTTTTTCTGTCACACCTCTGCTAGTTGCGTGTGCGGCATCATATGGTGTCAAAAAATGTCATTATAGTGTCTTCGAGTATGCGCCACCATGTGCTCTACCTGATGGAGGGGCGTGTGTCGACCGCTGATGACTGGATAAGCGACGGTTGACAGTTGAATGTTTTTATACCCCTTTCTCTTTCCTAAAGGCCATCTTACAATTAAATCCCCTAGGTTTATGGTGGATTAATTTATATTCCTTGTCTTTTTATTGTGTTATATGGTCCTTATTTTTGTAATAAAGATTTCAATTGGTTTCAATTTATTCCTTGAATTGAAATTGATGATATATTTAGTTTGCATTGCGGTCGTTATTCTTTTAATTGTTGATTTTGTATTAAATCTCTTAATCTTTTTGGTGTAGCAATTTGTCTTACTGTCAATTATGTCCTTCAATTCAAATGAATTATATATTGCATTTTCATTTCGGTCTCTATGCTTTTAATTTTGGTTTTGGTTTTAAATCCTTTAGTATTTTTTGTATAGAAGTTTGGATTGTTCTCAATTTGATCCTCTAATTTAAATCAATCATATATTTTAATTTTTATTTTGGCCCCTTACTTCTAATTGTTCTATTGAAATTTATTCCTTTATTATTGTTTATATATATTTATGCATTATTCCCTATTACTTTCCAAATTTATGTGTATATGTTTTTTGCTTTAGTGTTGAATTCTTTTTATTTTCATTTTTGTTGGGGTTGTATTTTTTTAATTTAGTCTTGCAATTTTAATTTGTGTTTTTGATCATTTGAAAAATCATATTTCTTTTTTCTTTTTTTAAAAAAAGTTCATTTTTTTTTAAGGCTAATGATATTTGTTTTTGTCGTTCATTTTATCTTCTTGCGATTTTAATTTGTGTTAGTGATCATTTGAAAAATCATATTTCTTTTTAAAAAAAAATCATTTTTTTATATGGCTAATGATTTTTTTTTCGTTTATTTTATTTGTTTGCTTACTCTTTTGTTATAATTTTGAGATTTCTTGTTCTTTGAGGTTAATGTTTTTATTTATTTATGTAATAATAGTAAGAATTATTTTTTTTATTTTCTCTTTTCTTGGGGTTGCCTCTTTTTGCCTTTGTTTGCTTACTCTTTATTTTTGTTTTGTCTTTTATTTTCTCTTTCGTTTATTTTGTTTCTGCTCTTTTGTTATAATATTTAGTATTTTTAATTCTTCAAGGTTATTTTTATTATTATTATATATGCAATAATAATAATAATAATAATAATAATAATAATAATAATAATAATTAAAGATGTGTTTTTTCTTGTTTACTCTTTTGTTAAACTTTTTAAGTTTTTTTATTCTTCAAGATAAGTTAATATGTTTTTTAACAGTATTAATAATAATAATTTAAGTTGTTGTGATCTTGATAATAATAGTGACATTATAGATTATCGTGATAATAATGATTATAATTTATTGTAATAGTTATGGTGTTTATGGTGTAACTAATGATGGATTTGATAGTAATAATAATAATGACGCATAGAATAATATGAAAATATCAATAATGATAAAAACAGTTTAACTAATGATAATACTACTAATTCTAATTGAAATAATATTCAGAGAAACAACGATGTTGATTATCGTGATGATTATTGTCGTAATAATTACAACGATTATAACAATATTGTCAGTAAAAATAAGAATATTAATTATTTACAATAATTATTATAATAAAAACTATAATAATTATGTCAATTTAAAAATCATGATGATTAAAATATAATAATAATAATAAAAATAATCCATTAGTCGATGTTATGTTTGTTCAAAATAATCTATTAATATTTCAGATTCAATATCATATAACCAAATAATATATATAACCAAATTTAGACAAAACAGATAGGAAATATAATATAAACTATCCTTAGTGAAGCTTAAACGCAACTACCATCATCCTTATTATTTAAATCTAAAACTTCAAAATGAGAATCTTTGATTTCAGTGGCTAATATGTCAAATCGTTCTTAGTTGTGCAGTTTCATTTTGTATTGTTATAAGAAATTAATGGCTTTACCAAATTGTATAATATTAATAAAAAGGGTGTCGGATAAATTGAGTTTCTTCATGCATATTAGTGACAAATAAACACGACATGAAGACTTTCGAGCTATGACTTAGCGGCGTTGCGTGTGTTCCTAAAACCCTAAATGTGTTTTGACTTCAAACAACAAGTGTTTGTTTTTCAAGATATGTTAGGTAACAAACATGGATAGACTACTTATGTCTTATATCTCCCAAGTTCATTGTAGTTTTCTAGGGTTTATGTGAGCCCCCTATAAATAAATATCCACCGGGACATCCTTGTCATAGCAATTTCTTGAAAAAGTAATTGAAACTCTCAAACTTGTATGGAAAAAGTCAAAAGTGTTTGTTATTATTTTCTCTTTTTGTTTTCCTCAAAGATTGCTAGCAAGCGCCCATGTTTGGAAATAAATAAATAAATAAATAAATCAGGAGGACACCTTGATTATTGCGATTCTGTCTAACAAGTTAGGCATAACCCCGATAATCTATCATTTTTTTTAAAAAAAAACTTATAACCTGCTAATATACAAAAGTTTGAAATTCGAGGGTTTATTTCTCCTGCATTCTAATCTTATAATTGTTAATACGATGATCACTAGTAGCTTATATGGTCATTAATTTTAGGAGTCCAGAATTAGTCAAGGTATGCTTAAATTGACCCGACCACTCATGCTAATGAAAAATAATCATATATACATATAGGTGTGTGCGTGTATAAACTATGTGAGAAATTAAAATACAATCAGAAGTCAATAATTGGGTCTCAATTGTATATCATCGCGTACTAGTATTTAACTTGCATGTTTAGTTCTTAGCAATTCAATAGTAATTAAATTCTATATAAAAAAATATATACAAGATAGTGAAAGAGAAATATGTGTCCACATCGTGGAGCAACACCAAAACAAAAGTAGACCGATTTTGTCCACACTAGTTTTTTTTCCATTTTTCTCACCAATTTGCTAGCTAAGAAGCAACACATACCCTGAAATACTCCTCCTTCCCAAATCCCATGCGTGCTTACTTGTTATATTGAGAAAGTCTCAGCAAAATTCAGTTATGGGTCCATTCATCACATCCACAAGGATCATGTTAGGTTAACCATATTCCCATTTTTCAACCTCCTTGCTTCTTACACTAACAATGTTCACACACATGATCAATTGCATGAAAAATAATTGTAAATATTAAAAAATCTATATATTGAATTGACTTGGGTTAACCTATTAAATCTACAACTTGATTTATGAAATTATAATAATCATATAAGAAGAAAATTAAGAAAAATATATGAAAGTCAATTCTTAATTAGTCCAATACTGAAGAATAGAAAATATATTAAGTTAAAAAAAAGAGGGAAAAAATATCCAAGTTGACTTGAATAATAAAAAAAAGATTACCCAATAGAAAGGAGATGAAAAAAACAACTATAGATCTCAATCTTTCATTCAACTCAATATTGAAAGATGAAATAAAAAAATAGTTAAAACAAAATATACAAGAAAAAAACACAAAGTCAACTCAAACTAACTTATTAAACTCATTATCCAATTTATGAGACCGAGATAATTTCATAAAAAAATAAATACAAACAAATCCAATGTTGAAGGTTAAAACAGAAAGAAAAAATAAATTTGTGAGATCCAAATAACTCCACAAAAAGTTTAATTCTCAAAAGACTTAATATTAAAGGATAAAATCAAAAAAAACAAATAATATTGAGTTTTTGGATGGTGAGATTTGAAAAACTAACTATTTAATTAAAGAACAACCAAAACCTAATTCGATTCCACCTGTATCTACCCACCAAACTTATGACCCTAATCAAGAAATCAAGATAACCCTATAGAAAAAAATAAAAACAAATCACAAAACCCAACTAAAAAGATAATAAAATAAAAAAGAGTTTAAAATATAAACATAGTCAATGAAGATCAACCTATCAAACCCTTTAGTGTTTTTTTAATAATTTTATGTAATATTTATAGAAAGATATTTTATCTTTCATAATTCATATTAAGTTTTTTCTAACTTCCTTAGAGGTGTTTCTTCAATATATAATTAATATTTAAAATTATCTTCTTCTACAAGTTATGAAATGCTCCTAAACTTGTCAACCTGATGTTCATCATTTTCTTTGAAGTTCAATTTCTACTTTCAAAAATATTATTTACTTAAAAGTTAATAAGAAGTAGAACCTTGATAAATATAATATAATTTTGAAATAAAATTCACCAATAAGCACTTTGTATTCTTCACTAATATCACTTTTTATTACATTTATTTTATTACTATATTGATTTTTAATTTCATTCTTATAATGTTGAAAGATTTTAAGATCCTTATATTTGCTTATAAGCAAATCGGCTTAACAATACATTGTGTCATCATCTGTAAAAATAAAATATTTTTTTTTAATTTCTAGTTTTCATAAATTTTTAAATTATTAATATCTATGATTCTTGTTTCCCATAAACATACTATTTTTAGAGATTACAATTTTTTCACTCTTAAATACCATCTTAAAAATCATTTTTTCTCAGCAATAGTATGAGACTAAGTTCTTTTTAATATCAACAAAACAAAATATATTGTTCAGGGTGAGAATTTTATTTTTAAAGTAGATATCCATACCTTTTTAATGATATATAAGACACCTTCTAATTCATTAAGACAATACAAAACTATGCATTTGAAGTTAAGTTTTGATTTGCCAACAAATTATAAAAACAACTTTAATCTTATTAAAATTAGTTGGGCTATTGTTTTTTTTTATTATTATTATTATATCTTTTAGAGATATTAGGGATTTTAGTTAAATTTGAGTTTAGTGGATTATTATTATTTATTAGGATAATCCATATTAATTACGGATACCGTATTAGACTTAATATTTTTTCTCGTATAAATACTATTTTATAAAGACTTTTAAAGGTTAGACAAAAAAGACTATCTTTAATAATAATAAAAAACATTGTTCTTGTTATTTTTTATGTGGCCGAGTGATTTCCATACTTAGTTATAGATTGAACTTATATACTATTGGAATGATTAATCAACTTCGTTGTGATTTTATATCACTCAATCATATCTTCATATAGGTATAGGGTGAGATTAATCATTGTATATAGCTTTGGTTCCCTAATATAGGTTCTTAGTGGGTTAAGTTATAAACCATTCTAATATGATTTTAGCTTATTTTAAAAGGTGTCCACATCACCAATCTTTTCTAGGCTCCTTTTTTTATCCCTATTTTTTTATCCTTGACTAAGTGATGAGTTTTGTTATATAAAAAGCATTTTCCCATTAAAATTCTTAATAGATCCCTTTCCTTATATAATTTTTTTTTGGTTTTTATTATGAAACTTTCCACTTGTTCCATAATATTCTTTTTAGGGGCTATACTAGAAGAGTTGACTCTTCTTTAAAATAAGTTGTTTTCTTCTTATATCATTAACCTTTAAATAATGACTTTACCTATTATTTTTTCATTCTTATGATTAAGATAGTTTTTAAAAGTCTTTTCAAGATGATAATAATTTCTCAATTAATACATTCATATAAAAGGATTCACTTAAAATCATACCTTCAACATGAATGTCGTGCAAAAAAAGGTGAGACTCTTGAACTTGGCTAATAATGGTTCTTGAATCAACCATCTTGAAATCTAAAAATTTGCTAATTATAAAGATTTTCATACCAATCTTTTTGGCATTGTATTTTTATCCGAAGCTTTTTAAAGTGCCATTGCACTTTTGATTAAATTATTCAAATCATATAATATATTGTCTAATCCATTCAAGATGTGTTTCTTGCGCAAAAAATTGCTATGACTCTATGCATCCACACTTCCATAATAATAGGATCATGTCATTTTCTGATAGCTTTGGTGCTATTTTTGACAAAAAAAACTTTACTAAGTTCAAGATGGTTAAATAGAACAATATTTTTGGTTGCCAACTTATAAAGTTAAATTCATTTAACTTTTCAACTTTTTCACCATATTGCATATAAGGTCGTGGAACCCTTTATACATTGGTTGAGACAACTAATTTTTTAGTTGACATCATGATTTTTTTTGTTGAAATAATAGCCAAGATTTTAATAAACAAAATTGGCTTATTAATGAAAGTATAAAATAAGTAAGTTGAACAAAAACAAAATCACAACAAAATTTAATAATAATTATAAAAAAACTAAACAAAGACTAATTAATAATAAAGTCTTTAGATTATTTTCCAAAATATATTGGACTAATTAGTGATCATAAATGTTTATTTTTTTGCCATACAATGTTATAATATCATTTTAAACTTTTAATCATAAAAAAGACTAATATGCATACTAGGCATTTTATTGAAATGTGCATAAAATATTGAAATTAACTCCTAACATGCACACTAGGCATATAATGAAATTTTACTTAAGCTAAAAGCATATAAAGCACTTGTTAAAGATTTTAGAATTTTATAAAGTTAAAACTTTATTATTGTCAATGATCAATCCTTACTCTTTAAGACTTTATTGCTCCTCACTCACTTCATGCAAAAAAAGATTATATCAATAATTCTTTTGGGATGGTAACAACAACACATTGTTTAGGTTTATTTTTAAACAACATTTAACAAACTCAAAAGAATACTTACTCAAATAGCTCTGTGATAAGAACTTTTATAATATCTAGATTTTTATAGTGGATTTGGAACCAAAACAAATATGAAATTAATTATGGTATTTATAAGAGTAAAATTCACTCCATTATTGGTGTTAATTACTCACCATTAATAATATTAAACCTAATACTTATGTCTTTAAAATTTGACCTCTTATGTTGAAAAAGATGTCTAGGTTTATTAAAAAAAGTGACTAATTGATTGGACCTTTATTCATAGTTTAAACAAACTAAAAAGTAAAAAAAAAGAATTCTTCATGTGCTAAAGAATTATAAATTCAAATCCAAACCTAAAAGAGGATGGGAAAACAGAAAAAAAAAACTTTTGATATCTAAAAAAATTATTTTTATAATAAACTCAAACATTAATTTAGGCTTAGGACTAGACTCATGCCTAGTTGAGTCGCACACATATGACTCAAGCTCAAAGCTCATTTCGCTGAGGTCTTTTTTTTAAGCTTGAGTGTCTTTTAGTCCATATTTCTACCATATAAATAACTAGAAATTTTCTTTTCTTTTCTTTATAAGATAAAGTTTTATAGGGTTTTGTGTTTTCAAAACATGTCAACCAAAGATCTTTTTAAGATAAGTTTCTCATTCATATATAATTTGTTCTAATCATGTTAGTTCTTTCTTTTCCTTATAAGATAAAGTTTTATAAGGTTTTGAGTTTTCAAAACATGTCAACCAAAGATCTTTTTAAGATAAGTTTCTCATTCATATATAATTTGTTCTAATCATGTTAGTTCTCGTGTTAAGAAAACTATATTTAAAGATAAATTCAAACAAAATTCTAATTCTAAAAGTGAGTTAATCCCATTATAGATTCATCATCAAATGTAGCTATTAACCATATTTTTAAAAAAATATTCTAATAATAAACTTTCTCTATTTCAATCTCTTTATGTAAAGAAACAATTCCTAGCTACCATATTGATTGTCTCACCAAATCATGTGTGATCATACTTTTCATTTTCTCTCCCCTTTTCATATCTCTCTCTCTCTCTCTCTTAATACATTAAATAAATTTTAGATATACTTTTCATAGATCAAAATTTTCATTTTATTTTTTAATTTTCTCCATGAGTATTCTATTGTTATCTACCTATTTGTGTTTTGTTGAAAAAAATGTTTGATAACTATATATAAATGATAGTGTGTTTAATAATAAATGAATGAATGATTAAACATCGGAAACATAAAAAGTTATATGAGAACGGACCACCCGATGAAGGGAACTCCGACCAGTGGTTCTGTCAAAATTACCAACTACGTGAACGCACTGAACTCTATTTGAACACGTGTCGATTTTTCAAGTAAGGCAAGCAACCAGCTAGAAATTCTCAATTATTTTTCCGTAGACAAATACACACATCTCTCTATCTCATCACTTGACCTCAACATATCGCGCTATATTGGTTTATTAAACGCCGTTCTCTTTAGTTACCCGGAAATGCAAGTAAAGCCTGCCGGTATTTTGGAGGACACCCGGGGTGCAAGCAAGCCGGTAACCGGTGGAATTATTGCTTCCTTACCGGGAGCTTCCGGTCAAACCCAGGGAGTTGCCGGTCAAAACTGCTCCCTTTTATGGTCTCCAAACACCTTGAGAGGGTACATTCTAAACGGTTCCCGGTTTTTCGTGTACGGTACGCACAGCACACTCACCTCAGCATTACCTTTCTTAAGAAAATAGAGATCTGATTAACATAATTAAGACTAATGTTTATCATGGTTAAACTTTAATTATTATTTTTAAAATGCTTATAGACTAATTTTTTTTATAAAAAAAAAATGTTTTTTTCCATGACTCATTAGGCTAGTTAGGTTAGATCTTATAACGTTACATTCATTTATTGATTTTTTTTTAAAATTAAAGGTTGTTTTTTTAATAATAAAAATCATCGTGAGAAGAAAATAAAAGGAACGGAACTATTTGATAAATTTATTTAACCATCTTGTTGATATAGTTTTTAATATTTATTTTTTACATATAATTAGCATTCCTTTGTCAAAGTGCTTTATTAAAATAAACATTTCCTGAACCCAAAGAGATTAAAATAATAGAAAAAGCAAATTTAGACTACTAATTTAGCAATATGTGGATGGTATAACAAGTATAGAGTCGAAGGAAAGTGGGTGATTTTTGGCTTAAAAAAGAGAGTGCAAGGCAAGCTTTATTTGACCCACAAAAGCTTGGAAATTAACTCTAAGTCTTTTAATGTGACAAAATTATATGCATACGGATAATAAACAATAGTTTAAATTAAACCCTATTTAAGAAAACTCTAGTTTTTTAAATATTTTTTGTTAGTTTAAATTAAACGAGTAAAATCTATTGTTCCAACCTCTTAAAAAATAAAAATAATACTTTTAAGTCCTTTATACTCCTTGAAAATAATGTTACTTAAAAATAGTTTGTGCTAGCAACAATACCTTACTTCTGAATCCCAAAAATTAAAACAAAACCAAAGCCACGTTCATGCCTCTTCCCTCTATATAAACACGCTTCCACTCCTTTTTTTCCCCACACAACCACAACACACTTTCTCTCTTACAACACACATCTTTCCGGGCTCTTGTGGTTTTCTTTTTCTCTTCTCTCTCAAGCACACATAACACGCATTCACACACTTACTTCTGAGGTGTATCTCTTTCAAAAGTGCAAAGATCATGCCTGAGGCACCAAAAAACACCTTGAAACCCTCCGATTACAACCTTGCTGAGAAGAACAAGAGATCTCTTCAGTTCATTGAAGATGTTACCTCAAACTCTGACGAGGTCCAGAAGAGGGTTCTTGAAGAGATTCTTTCTCGCAATGCTCATGTTGAGTATTTGCAGAGGCATGGTCTTAATGGCCAAACTAACCGTGAGACTTTCAAGAAAGTCATGCCCGTGATTACTTATGATGATATCCAGACTGACATCAACCGTATTGCCAACGGTGATGCCTCACCGATTCTCTGCTCAAACCCCATTTCAGAGTTTTTGACAAGGTGCGTGTGTGTGTGCAAGTTTTGGCTTTTTAGTACAATATGTCTAGTTATTAAGGCTCTTTCTTTTTAATGTTTCGGCTTACTGGGCCGTTTTCAAATCTGTAGCCCCCCCCCCCCCCACAGTAATTTGTAGCAGACTCGTATTCAATTTCTGGATGGTTTGGCTAAATTGGTATGGTTTTGATTTGCAGCTCTGGGACCTCAGGAGGGGAGAGAAAGCTGATGCCAACAATTGAAGAGGAGCTAGGGAGGAGGTCGCTGCTATATAGCCTGTTGATGCCTGTTATGAGTCAGTTTGTTCCTGGCCTGGAAAAAGGCAAAGGAATGTACTTTTTGTTCATAAAATCCGAGGCTAAGACACCTGGTGGACTCGTGGCTAGGCCAGTTCTCACTAGTTACTACAAAAGCACCCATTTTAAGGACAGGCCTTATGATCCTTACACTAATTACACGAGCCCGAATGAAACCATTCTTTGCCCTGACTCTTACCAATCCATGTATTCCCAGATGCTCTGTGGCCTTTGCCAGCACGAAGAAGTCCTCCGGGTCGGGGCTGTTTTCGCCTCAGGTTTTATTCGAGCAATCCGTTTCCTGGAAAAATACTGGAAATTTCTTGCTCATGACATTAGAACTGGCATGATTGACCCCCAAATCACGGATCCTTCGATACGTGATGCAGTCATGAAAATACTTAAACCAGATGCAAAACTTGCTGATTTTATTGAGGCTGAATGCAGCAAGGAATCCTGGCAAGGAATCATTACAAGGTTGTGGCCAAACACCAAGTACGTAGATGTTATTGTGACAGGCACCATGTCACAATATATTCCAACTCTGGACTACTACAGCAATGGGCTGCCTTTAGTCTGCACCATGTATGCCTCCTCTGAGTGCTACTTTGGTGTTAATCTTAATCCTATTTGCAAGCCAAGTGAGGTGTCCTACACCCTCATTCCCACCATGGCCTACTTCGAGTTCTTACCGGTCCATAGAAATAATGGGGTCATCAATTCAGTTTCCAGGCCTAAATCACTGAACGAGAAGGAGCAGCAAGAGCTGGTTGATCTTGTGGATGTCAAGCTTGACCAAGAATATGAGCTTGTGGTCACAACCTATGCAGGTAATCAAATTTATCTAAAATCAATGTTCACCCTTTTCTTTCCCTCTTCTTTTTAATGTATCATCATATAGTTTGTCTTACATAAATATATTCCTGTAGGTCTTTATCGCTATAGGGTTGGTGATGTTCTAAGAGTGGTTGGGTTCAAGAACAAGGCACCCCAGTTCAGCTTCATATGCAGGAAAAATGTAGTCTTGAGCATTGATGCGGACAAGACCGACGAGGTTGAACTTCAAAGTGCAGTTAAGAATGCTGTGAACCACTTGATCCCGTTTGATGCAACACTAGCTGAGTACACCAGCTACGCAGATACCACAACCATTCCAGGCCACTATGTGTTATTTTGGGAGCTCAGCCTCAACGGGACAACCCCTGTTCCTCCCTCAGTTTACGAGGATTGTTGTTTGACCATGGAAGAGTCACTTAACAGTGTATATCGCCAAGGACGTGTGTCTGATAAGTCCATCGGAGCACTCGAGATCAAGATTGTCGAGCCAGGGACTTTCGATAAGCTCATGGACTATGCCATTAGCTTAGGGGCATCCATCAACCAGTACAAGACCCCTAGGTGTGTGAAATTTGCACCCATTGTTGAGCTCTTGAGCTCGAGGGTTGTGTCTAGTTACACCAGTCCAAAGTGTCCCAAATGGGTCCCTGGTCACAAGCAATGGAGCAAGAATTGATCAATGGTGGTACTGTGGAGAAGTTAAGACCCTAGCTAGCTATGTCTTTGATCTCAACCGCTGTTTTTTAAAAAGCCATTTCAAGGCTAATGTTAAGGATCCCTTCTAGGTTAACCCGTGTCTTAATGTTTTTCTCCTTTTCTTTCCCTCTTATTTTGTACTTTCTTGAATTTTTTTAGCAGCTACTTTTGGATTAGCAATGTACAAAAACACTTCCTGTTCCAAGGAAAGCTTTCCCCTCCCCCCTTCCTTAAATTAATCATCTGTTCTTTTCCGTCGCAAAGACATCATCACATTTCATAAATGGGAAATTGATTCTTAATTCGAGCCAGGAATCCTGCCCACTTAAACCTCATGGGGCATGTTCTAAAACGGCAAACAAGAAAGCCAGCCACTTGGAATGAAATTGAAAATTTCCCATCTTTATCCACTATTTTTAGGATAAAGCTTGCCAACTTTTGCTACAGTGATCGAGTTTAGTCCAAGAATAAGCTGTCTTTGTAGCATACATGCCACCTTTTTTCACAAAGCGACTGGCACTTCTCCTCTTTGCTGACTTCTCACTTAACGGTACTCTAAATTGCCATTTGTAATCTGGAACAAAGCATATCAGCTAAAAAGAAGATCACCATTTCTGGGGATCTCAAGCAGGTGAGCTGATCAACACTTGAGCCGAAAAACAATTTCACTAGCCAGTAGTTTTTTTCAAAAAAAGAAGAAGTTTAATATCATGTTCTAATGTTATACTCCATCATTAAAAAAAAATGAAATTTCTTTCGAAGGTGGTGTTACTTTTGCGTGGAAGGTTTAAAATCCTGCCAGTCAAACAATAATATTATGTTGAATATCCTGTTTATTTTGAAAGAGACATAGAAACCAAAACCTTTCAGAAGGGAGGGAGTGTATCGGTTGAGTTCTAAGGTCAATGAAAACTACATTCACTTTATTAAACCCTAAAATAATGGAATCGGTGTACCAGCCCACATCAGATTATTTTAACTTTGGTATAAAAAATTCCCAAATAAGGAATTTTTACATGGATTCAGATAGATAGTGAGGGTTTGGGAGTGATATAATTAAAACAATTATTTAATGTATTTTTAATTAACAAACACAAAAAAAAGCACCCACTTCGATGGGAAGGAGTACTTTTGGAAACCTGTGGGGTAAATTTTCAGCCAGCAAATTCAGAAATCAGAAATTCAAAGTAGGCAAGGAAGCAATTAATTAATTACTCTAGCATGATGGAGCACTAATTCTTTTATATCAAGTTGTCAATTATGTTTCGGTCCGTGCTTCTGTTTTTTCAATTAGAATTGAATGTTTTGGTTTTGGTGCGTCATTTCAGGGTTGTATTGTTTATGTATATACATATATAATTAAATATATTAATTCAAAAAAAAATAGTTCAAATCCAAAAATAAAATTATTTAGAATTGTGCAATTTAATCTGAAAAAAGATACAATAAAATGATTTTTCTGAACAAAATTATGAACATTCTCTGATTGCTCTGAAATTTTATCTCAATCTAACGGTCAGATTAAGAGATATAATTGATATTATAAAATTATTTATTATTTAAAAAAACACTATTTGGCCGAAATGAAACGGGCAAAACGAAACTGAAATGGAATGGGCGGAACAAAACTGAAATGGAATGGCCGATATTTGGTTGAAAATCCGGAATGGACCGGAATTTAAACCGAGATAAAAACGATATCGTTTTATCTCATTTTTTAACAAATACGAAACATTTGGTACATTTCAATACAAACTGATTGAAACTAACAACCCTCGTAGTAATAGTATACGGCAACAAGAACAATAATAATGCATTTGCATGTTTATGGTGATAATGGTTGCCAGAATGACTCTGTGAAGAACAAGTAATGCAAGCCCAGCTAGGTATTGCCTATGCAAGCATGTCACTTCAAAATAATAGAGCCCTGTAACTGCATGCAGCTTCTGCTATATCCACATTCAGACAATATTATCTCTATGATCAATCCGAGGCTAGCAAAGTGTTTGTCTGCACATCATCTCATGAAATGTTGAGTGAAGCAAGAAATTTATGAACTCATTTTCACTTGGACCAATCCCCGATATAGCCATGAAAATCGCCTGGAATTCTTGTGGGGGTCAAAAGACAGCAACTGCTGATAGGGCTGCAGGTTTTTGTTCTGGAGTGGCAGGACAGATAAGGTAGAATTGTCTGGGAAAACAAACAAAATCGGTTTTTGTTTTTTCAGAATGGTCAGTCGGACAGTAATGATAGCAGCCAGAAAATTCCCTGGAAAAAGAAAAAGAGAGAGACAATTCTCAGAGACAACGTATCCTCAGTTTTCAGAAAAAGAAAAAACAAAAGCAGAGGGTCGCCACTTAGTTGAAGATAAGGTGATATCTTTTTGTTTCTGGTGCATGTTTGCTCTGTTCCTGTGTGAGTGTGTACGGTGTGGTGTGCTGCGAGTGTTGTATTGGTTTTTTTCGGTGGGTCTGTCAGCCAGCCTTCATGATTTCCTTAATGATTTTTTTTTTGTTCGAGCACCATTTTCACTCTGTTCAATAACCCCATGATTTTGCTTATTGCTTTCATGTCTTGATGATGTCAAATATTTTTGAAATTATCCAGTGATTCATTAAAATAATTTGGTTGACTTGACAAGTATAAAATCAATCCTAGGACATTTGAAAATAAATATTTAAGATTATATTTTTATAAATAGTAAAATTATAACATATTAAATCGATTCGGGTCAATTCAAAGAGTTATAGGCCATGATAACCTAATAGAAAATAAATTAAAATGAATTATGAAACTCAATAAAATTTAAAAAATACAAAAATAACTAAAAAAAATAACTCGAGTCAACCCAATTTAATATGTCAAATCCATAACTTGGGTCATGAGACCGAAATGACCCCATAAAAAAATTAAAACAAATTTTGAAGTTCAATCCCTAATAAACTTAATGTTGAAGGGATATAATTCAAATAAAAAATGACACAAATAACAGCAAAACTCGTGACCCAATTCATGAAATGAGGATATCCTCGTAAAAAGTAAATTGAAAGACGTTGTGAAATGCAATTTCTAATAAATTAACATAATACTGAAGGATAGAATTGAAATTAAAAAAAAATAGATTGAAAAAAAATTAAGAAAAAGGAAAGAAATACTATTCAAGTAAATATTCCATGCTCTTTTAGTTTGTTTTTTTTAATAATTGTACTTTGAATAAGTGATCACATTTTAGGAATGTTGTGCAAGATAAATATATTTCAAAAATTAATAACAAAAAGTTTTTTTTAATTCACAATGCAACGCATTCAATAAAAGATTTAGTGTTTGTTTAGGAGTGTGGTTGAGGTTGCTTTTTAAAAGTATTTTTTCGTTTAAAAATGCATCAAAATGATATTTTTCTATTTTGTTAAAAATCATTTTTAATATCAGCGTATAAAAATGATTTAAAAAATTTTTTTTTTAATTTAAAGTACAGAAATAAAATAAATAAATAAATCATTTTTTTTCAAAAATATTTTTGAAATTCAGTATCAAACACGCACTTAGAATCACAAAACCCAAAATAAATAAGAAAATGAAGGATTAAATATTTGGCTTGTAAGGAAAAGATTAACATCATTTCTACTTTATAACTAATGATTATTAATGTACATTTGATATTATAATAGTTTTTGCGGTTCCATTTTTAAAAAATAGATATAAATATATATATATATATATATATATATATATATATATATATATATATATATATATATATATATATTCTACAAAACCAGAATTTAAAATGCAATTATGCATAAGATCCAATACACAAGAACATAAGCTGTATGACTAATCAAACTTAAGTAGACGAAAAAACAAAAGCTAGCATAGTACTAAACGATCTCTTAATAAAACTATACCATTTTGGAGAGAAAAAATTAAGTAATTAAAAATGGTTAATTATTGAATGGTGTGATAATTGTTGCAAAAAACAAGTAATTAAAATAGTTTCCTCACTTTTGGTGGACATTAATTGCAAGCAATTGAAGCCCTACATTACAACTTGCAAATACGTGAAGCTGCACTAGGAATCGTTTGATTTACATCAAATATAATAGTGGGCATCAATGGCGTTGAAATCATCTTATCCCACTCGTTCGTTCTCTTACACAAGTTAGGTTGATGTTGTCAAGAAATCATTTTATTTTAAAACTCAAACTATTAGGTAAGATTTCATAATATGATATATATTATTCTTTAATATATTCGCTCAAATGAAAACCTTTTGAGCTTGAAACTTGCACAAATTCAAACTCGTGACTGTTGTGTAAACAAGGTTATGATACTATGTCAATAAACCATCACATCTAAAAAATATCCTAGAATATGATATGTATTATTCTTTAACAGATGTTAATTCCATCCTTTTTAAATGCATCAATTCAGTAGTACTTGTTAGAGAATAATATAAATCATATTGTGGGGTCTCATCTAATAACTTAAGTTTTTATATGAGATGATTTTTTAATATGGCATCAGAGCCTTGTTGATCCAGCGGTCACGAGTTCAAATCTCATAACACTTATTTTATTTGATAAAAATCAAGCACAAGGTAATGTGAGTCTGTGCAAGTTTCAAGCTTAAAAAGTTTTCACCTGAAAGAGTGTGTTAGAGAGTAATATAAATCATATTTTGGGGTTTCACTTAACAACTTAAGATTTTAGATGAAATAATTTCGTAAGATTTGAATTCTGACGACTCCTTCACCATTTTTGAGACCTCAAGCTTTTTCCGAGCATACGATGCTTAATAAAGATACCTCACATCATCAATGGAAGGATGGTGAATTAGTTGGGAATAAATCATGCAAATAATTAAGGTAAAAGCACTTGAAATCACTTAACCCTAGTCAACCCACGATCCAGTGTTGCCCAATATAATCCAAAAGATTAAATCGATGGATCATAAAGTTTCGTATGTCAGCCAGCAATAACATTTCTTTTCTGTCATCTCACTTTTGTATGCTACTGGACTGAAATTATTGCAGGAAAGTTGAATTACCCAATTTCTGGCTTAAATTGTATGGTAAATAAGGGAATAGCGTGCCATGCTATCATCTTCTTCTTTCTAGCCATCTCAAAGCATCTCCTCTCCACTTCAGAAATGGAGGCATCGTTCACTTATGAAACTTGCAGAGGCCAATTCTTATTGCCTAACACTAGTCTGAAAATTATGAAGAATTCTCAATATATACTGCTTAATTTCTCTAATTGCATCAATACGCATGCGTATTCTATGAATATTATATTAATTTGTTGTCTTTAAATTAATGAAGTTGTATATATAATATATAATTTGATGGAACAAGTCATGGACTGATTATTTTTTATGTCAGTAAACCCCACATGTCATGGACTGATTACTTTTTTATGTGAGGAAACATCATTTCCCGGAAAGGATATTTTATGGGTACACATGAACGAGAAAAATCTTGTATGTTTCTAGATTCTTACAAGAGATGCATGCCCATTCGAAACTCAAGACCTGCTCTTCAGATCGCAAGTCCTGACTTGAACTCGAGACCTGCCGTGTAGATTGCAAATCCCTCTATCATCACACCATGCCTCTTGAGGATAGTTTTGGTTCGTTAAAGTTACAAAAAGATTTTAAATTTTGTATTTTTGGATCACATGTAAAAATAATTACAATTAACATAATTTGATGAAAGGATATTTTAACTATATTGTTTCCAATTTTATAAATTAAAACGATGTATTGTCATGATAATTTTTCTCATCATTCTGTAATTTAACTAATCATATTTTAATTTCAATAAAAAGATAAACTCAATTTCAATAAAAAAGAATAGTTTGTTATCTTAGAGAACCAGAAATATTATTAAAATTATATATAAAAAACAATTTGTATTATCCCATAAACTTAGATACTGTATTTGAACATTATGTTATTATTTTTTAATTTTTAGTACACCAATTTTATAGTTACTTCAAATAACTACATGAAGATGCCAATCAGTTTAAAAAGTTTTCCATAAACTTAAAAAAAAATCTTAAAAGGACATGGAAAAAACATGTAAGAAATTAAGTATAAAACTAAAAGGCTTGGGATTTTCACTATGAAGAAAAACATTATTTATCGTGGAGAAATAGTGAAAAAATTCTATTTTTTTAAATTGATTCTCAATTTTTTTTAGTGACTTTTAATCTTTCATGAAAGAGTGGGATTGAAAAAAAAAATACCGACATAAGAAAAAAAAAACTAGAGATTTGTGGTGTGCTATAAGTTTCGCAAATGATATATTTTAGTCATCAAATTAAAAAATATATATGATTTTGGTACCTCATTACTTTTCAAATTTAATTTCATAAAAAAAGTATATTTTTTTATTTCTTAATTTTTAGTTGAGAGAGGGGGGAAAGAGAGAGATTAACGGGTTCTAGTGATAGAGAGAGAAATATATCTTTGGTATATTAATTAATTCATAAAAATCTCAATTTTTTTTATTTTTAGATACTTTTGATGAGTTTTTATTCATCAATTAATTCATAAAAATCTCAATCCATTTAATTATTATATACATTAAATTTATAGTTGAACTTAAATTTTTTAAACTTCATACATATAAATTAAAAAAAACCAATAAGTATATATTTTTCTTATAAAAAATAAAAATACCGCGACATAGCGCTGGTGACATCACTAGTTTAGACTAATCCACGTAAAACACTCCAATCGAGACCCTTATCTTAGTGGGACCTACGCGAGGACTGCACGTTTGTGAATAAGCGAAGAATCCGGTAAAATAATATTCGGATGTGGGAGGCTTCTTCTCTTAGGGTGGGGGACCATTACATATATCAGCCACGTTCCTCTCATCACGCGTTGACTAACCATTTTATGGGCCCAACTTGCTGTGCCAATCAAAGAACAGCAATCCACGTGGGGACTGTCCTTTTAAGTTTGTTATCTCCGGGGCCCAACAACATAAGCGCAAGTTTCGTATGGTGCTAGTACCACGGAAGTTATGTGATCTTGTCTTGTCATTTACTGCCACGTAGCAGTAAGAAAAATTAAAGACCTTATTGTCCCATATGATCAATTTTGAGTTTATTATTCCAAAATCCAAAGAGAAATGTTAAGCATGTTTTGTAACACCCAAATCCTAATAATCATATACCCAATGACCCTAGTGGATGATAAATCCATCAAGTTTTTAAAAAGAAAATTAAACGAGAAAAAACCTTCAAATTCAAACCCACAAATTTAAATTAATGCAGCAAAAATTTCAGTCTCTTGAATTTAAAATACTTATATGATGGTTTATTTTTTAATAATGATAATTTTCATTCAAAATATTATGCTTTGTGTGATTGTATTTACAACTATACGAGATCGAGAATTAAAATAAATATTTCAGCCAAATTTTTTAGATATATCTTTGATTTTTATATAAGATACAAGCAAGTGTAGTAGATATTATTATTTAAAATAATTAGTGTGTAAGCTGAGACAAGCGAGGAGTCAAACCCTTTATGATCTTTTCATGCATGAATTTGGGTTAGCCCCTAACCCATGACCCTCTTTTTTCTCTGGCCATTTCAGTGACTTAACCATCTGGAAAGCACAATCTTTACGGACGAACAATGACTGTGAATGTAGCCAATCATGGTCTTCTGTGATGCTGATGGTGGCCAAAAGCTGATTGATAGACAGTGAGTTTTACAACTAAGTGAAATGAAACATGCCTCTCAAATAAAATAAAATAAAATAAAATAAAATAAAATAAATAGCCAATGCATGGGATAAGTAGCTTTTTATCTCCTTTTTTTCTAATAAGATAAAATAAAATGTTTTGTCTAAATTCAAATTACCCAAAAACAGAAAGAGAGAGAGAGAGAGAGATCAAATTATAGGGTTATTGCGATGACTCGAAATAATTGTCGGGGGACTATATGATATGTGTTATTAAATAATTTAATATAAAGTCAATATTCTGGGGTTGGGAGAATCCGCTACAGGCTACAGCTCCCAAAAATCCAGTGTTGAAAATCAATGTCGCCATTGCCGATTAATGACTTGGATAACAACAAGCAATTGAAAGGAAAAAAAACAAAAAAAAAAATCTCAAAAAATTATTAATATCTACACAAAGGGGCTCACACAAAATTAAGAGTCAAAGTGGGTACCCCACCACAACCCCCAAAAACAAAACAAAAAAGCAAAAAATCATAAAATAATTTGCCAAAATTAGCTTAATCTAGATCCACACAGCCGAAAAAACAAAACCCCTCTCTGTTTCGGGCCCAGCCCACGTGAATCGTCGCATTCCACTAAACCCTAAAGCCGAAGGTTACGGCCCAGCTACACCTACATCGCCGGACACGACACATGTAATCATGAATGTTGACTTTAACTGTCCCTTAGAAAAAACCCCACCCACACGTGCAGGGTGAACTTACATTGTTTTCTTGTCTGGCCTTTGCTTCAAGGCCTCCCAGCCCATCTTGGGCCCAATCTGTAGTCATCAACAGCAGTGCTGTGACAGGTGGTCGTGGGGGTGATGTAACAGATGATTTTCTAGCAGAATAATTTGCTATATATATTTATATATACATAATACGATAATAATATCAGCTATTGAATTCTTAATTTATTAGGAAAATTAAAAAAAGGTGTCATTAATTATATTATAGTAACTTAATCTATCTGACATTAGGGTTATTGTAATATGCTCTCCTTTTCTTTGATTTTGAGGCTGTTGAGCAGTTCTTCCTTATCAGTTCAAGGGATTTTCAATTATTCTGCCTGAGGATAAATGACAGACAGCCATGAAAGAGACAGAGTGGATAAGTGTAAGGATATAACAGCTGAACCACTGTTCAGAAACCCTAATTTACTCCTCTTGGCTATGAAGAAATGGTAGTATAAAAACCTCCTGTCGTTGGTCAACCCTACACTTACATCAGTGATTGCTGCTTAAACATTCTTTTAATACAAAATTCAAGAAACATCCCTTCCAATATCTGTAATTAAGCAGCAACACTCTCACCTTGCTGATGCTAGTCTTGCGCTCGAACAGTACTGGCAAAAGATAGACTCGATCCGTCACTGTCCGCGACTTAATCTTCTCGGAGGCAAACAATGGCGTCTTCGAGACTTCAAATCAAACTGAAAAGGATGTGGGTGCCACACATGGAGTGGTGAAAAAGGAGAGACACCAAAATAATTGATAAAGAAAGTAGCCATCAATGCCGTAAGTGTTGCTTATTATATTATAGATGTTTCAGTTCATGGTGACCGGAACATTTATGAGGATAACAACTTGACGTTGTGATTGCCGGAGTTTCCATCAGTGAAAACTACCTGGAACAAAGTTGTAGGCAGCAAGAGATGCCCTATCGTTTTCCATGTTTTTGTTTACTGCTTTTCTTGCATGCAATTGTTTGAGTCGTCTCGATACCTGCTGTAATAGCAAAAATTTTGTGATTTACCTAACAAGTCTCGAATTCGAGTTAAGACATGCATATCTTATAAGAGCTCGTAACAATCAGGAATTTTATTAATTGACCTGAGCATATAAAATACACTTTCTGATAAGAAATTTCTTTGTATAAGAAAATTTTGTCCGAGTCATATGTTTATATTATGGTTTACCAGCTCCGAAAAAGGATAACAAGTGGACGTACGCGGAAGTTTGCCCTAATTTCTTACCATAAGATATGTTTCATTCATAATGTAGGAAGGAAAATGAAATATCAAATGCCTTTTCAGAAAATAAACAATCATTCGAGGTCTATTCTTGCAATAATTTCCTATATCATGTACAATTCGAATTTAAAAAAAAGCTTGTAAGAAAATTATTTTTGGTAGACCACTTATTTAAAGCTTGACCGAGAAAAAAAATATTTAAAAACTGGCTTGATGATAATTTTCTAATTGATACCCAAAACTTGAAAAGGCTTGGCAGGTTGATATAATGATTATTCTTGATTAAATTATGTTTTTTTTTAAAATATTAACTCTATATGATTTATTAAGCTTAAATAAGATTTGAAGCAGTCAATTCCAAGATTGTTTTTTTTTAAAAAAAAATTATTTATAATAATATTGTTTCGTTAAAATAACTCATTAAACACGTATTGTTTTGAGATGGACTAGACAGCTAAATTACACGGATTAAATTTAATAATCATGCTCAAAATTAATAAACTTTTAGGTCCTCGATTAACTCAGCCGGCTTTGATTTCTGTACTTCCGTTGACTACATGGATATTCTAGATGCCCATGTATCCAGAAATAACGAAGACTGGATCCAAGCCCACTTTCTCAATGTTTACACCTCCTGTATAAGGTAAACTCTTGCCTACCATTGATATTGAAATATTATATATTTTAATCACTGAAATTGTAAGGACTATCAATTTAAGTTTGCGTTGGCTAGGCCATTTGCTTTGTCGTTCTGTGATTTGTGCTTTGAAATTCCAAGTTGTTTTCACCTCCACTCTAGGCCTGTAATGGTGCAAGGATGGAGAATTTGAATTGTTGACTTCGATTTTCTATGGTGGACAATCTTTTTTTTTTTTTATAACCGGGATGTTCGGGCCAGCTTGCACGCGCCACAATTAAATTCCCGGACCTACTGAACATCCTGTAAACTCAATGAGCATGTAATGTATCGCGGGGATGACAGGCGTGTCTGACAAGACTTGAACCTGGGATGAGAGAAAGGGAGAAAGCTCTTTCTTGACCACCTGGCCAAGACCCTGCTGGCTGGTGGACAATCTTTTGTTTTGATGTAAAGGGAAGGCCCTCTTTTCTAGATGGGTTTCGTTGGCATGAAACTAGATCGGCTTACCGGAGTCCTTCACCGCAAGAAGGCCTTGCAAGCTCTCCGGGCTAATCTATGACAGACCCACTCCTTTAGAAGATACTTTATAATATTGCATGCTTGGAATTGCTACTAAAATATACTTTCCGAAGAGAGAAACTATAATTATTTGACAGACAGTTTAGGACTGTACGTGATGCAATGGACATCTTATCTTAGATACAAGAAAAACATTATCTAGGAATCTTAGCTTCTGCTGATTATTTGATGCCGAAGCTCTGCTCCTTGTAGCTTCGATCTTACATTAATCATCGAAGTTTTTTCTTTCTCATTTCTCCACACCCCTAGCTTGTCTATGTTACAAGGGAATGGTTTCAAAATAAACCCTGAAACACAGGACTTGTGGACTGGATATCTCCATTTTGCATGCTAAGATATTGTAAATGACAGAGTGATGTGGGGTTTATCCTGACAGAGTGATGTGGGGTTTTACACGTAAAAGTTTCTGTAGGTTTTTGCATCCTGACAGAACCAGAACCTGGAGGTTGCGGAACTTTCTGATCGAAAATGGCAGCTCTTTTAGTGCAGAAACCCCTCTTACGTTCGGACATGATAGGCGTTCGAGGGAACTGATCCAATTCAGTAGGTCTTCAATACAAGCACCTTATGGGATTTTATCGTAAGCATTTCGATGTTCCTCTTAAATTGGATTGGGGGAACTTTCGATTTCAGTAAGCCTTCAATGGTCTTAATTGCCAGAGGAAGTCCATGGCATTTCTTCACTATAAATTTCCCAACTTCTTCCAACTCAGGAGGCTGTTTTGCTTCCTCATTTGATGATAATTCAATTTTGCAGAACAATGCATACCTTTCTTCTTCGTTGAGAAATATCTGCTGATGAATCCGTGCTTTCTCAACGCCCATTTCTATAACGACACTTTCTATATATTCCTGTTGTCATTATTATGCAGCTACTCCATCCCTCCCTCTTGAGTTGCCCAACACACATTCTGTCCCACCAGCCTTCGGCAGCTCCAATCGTCATCCATTACAATCAGAGGTTGTTCTAATTCCCGAGCAGTCGCTTCATCTTTGGCAGCATTTGAGCCATATCCATCCCATATGACATCCTCTTCCAATTGTTTCAGCACGGATTTCATGGTCTCTTCTTCATTGACAGTTTGAGATACTGAGACCCAAACCCTCTTCTCAAAGCGATCAACTACTTGTTTTCTGTCAAAATCTTCTGTGATACGGTGGTTTTGCCTAAACCCCCCATTCCAACAATCCCAACTTGGTGCAGCATACTGTTTTCAGGAATAATCCAGCTTATTATCTTTTTTGTATCTTCTATCAAACCAGCTATGGCATGATTCATCGTAAACTGGTGATGTCCACCACTTTCCAATGCGCTGTCGCGGTCATCATGAATGCTTTGCTGTCCAATGGTCTTGAAATAGGCTTTCAAGATCTTATGCATCTTCTTAATTCTTTCACTGATATCTTTCAACTGTCTTTCCTGTCCGATACTGGAAGATCAGTTCACGTGGGGTGAAGTTGCCGCAGCACTGAAACCCTCATTCCGATATATTCAGCTCTGTGCAGGCAATCTGCCAATACATCCTCCGCAACATAAACCAGTTCTCGCTGAATGCTTAAGGTTGTCTCGACAGTTTCCTCCTTAATTTCTTTTAAGCCTGTAAGCATCAGCAAGAAAGGATTTCATCAGATCAAGCTGCGTCTTCGTATCATAGAACTCACTTTGAAATGAACTCAACGATATAAATCAACTTTTTAAAAGCAAACTTGATCATTAACAACGTTACTGAAAACTCAACACAATCTTCGACATGGAAAGATTATCGTAATGAAGATCAAACCTCTGGAATATGCTAAGGTTCTGGCAACTGTTAGTCCCAAACATTCGGAGAGGGTTATTCCTATGTATCTTCTTCCTTGAATATCCTTTTTATTCCAACTAAGTAGATCATGACGTGAAATTCTCAGTCATGCTACTCCACCTTTGTTTTTGTTCGTCCCAGATGAAGTTTGCTCGCTCAAAGTCGATTCAAATTTTGGTGACTGCTTCATTAAGCATTATTCTCTAAAATCTGCTGTTATTTGCTTTTCTTAGATTCTATATCTACTAATGCCGATACCTTTAGATTGCTACATATTTAGTGGGTGATTTTCACAAATGAAAATATTTAAGTTTTTCTATTTTTATTTCAAGATTCCAATGTATGATGAACTTTCACGTCTTTTTATTCAATTGTTTTTGTGGTAAAGTACTTTTGTATTGTTTTCTATATTCTGAGTGTATCTGATTTTTTATTTATTTTAGTTTACTTAGATTTTATCTTATTTATGATTTTTTTTAGTTTTTAATTATATAAAAAATATAAACAGACCATTTTAATATATTGTATTTGTTAATTTTATATAAAAAAATAAAATATATTTTTCTTAACATGAAAAATGAATTTAACTATAAACTCTTTGTTTGTTAAGATAAACATGAATTTAACTATATTTTTAAGTTTAATAATAACATTAAAAATTTATTTAGACTTGGATATATTAATTTACATTTAAGAAAAGTTTTGGTCTCCTGCAGCATAGCGTGAACATATAAACTGGTTTATTCTAGAAAATTTCAACATTTAGGATAATTTTATCTAGGTTAATACATTGTTTTCTCATTTTTTGGTTATCTATTTTGTTTTTAAGAAAATAAACCCCATCAGTTTCTTCCTTCAGCCTCGGATTACTACAGTGCAATAATATATTTGTCTTTTATTATAAATTAATTTTTATATTGGGAATTCATTTGATATTATAAAATCAATTGGGATATACATCGAAATCTGTTCCTGTTTGCATGTATTTATTAGGGGACCCTGTATTTTATTTTCTTCTAAAATTATTGAAAGTTTGCTTGCGACGACGGGAAAGCAAATTTGCTTCTGGCATTTTCATCATTGATTTTTTCTTTTTTTTCTTTTTACAAGCAACAACTTTTAAATCATATAATTATAATTATAGTGCCATGCCTGTGATGCATGCATGGTATTCCGATTTTATCACTGCGAAAATTCTACTCGGACCCCATGTTTCAGGGTGCACGGCATATGGGATGCAGTCATATATATTTTTTATAAAAAATTAAAATAAATAAAATTTTAAATATTTATATAAATCAATAAAATATGTCGCCTCACTTGACCCTAATCCAGGTCTTAATGAGACACCAGTTTTCGCAGGCCATTGATTTTAGGGTCATTCTGCAAGGTCATTGATTTCATTCAAAGCTTATTATGAAAAATTAGTTGCAACATAAACCAATATTTATTCCTAGATCGAAACTTAGTTTTTATTAAAAAAAAATGGAAAATGATATATACATCTATAAATATAAAACTCTAGAAATTGAGCCAACAATAGATAGGATGGAATCCACTAGTTAGATCATGGGTAATTTCACGACAAAAGAAGATTTTCTTGCTTGTGAATGTGAATTAAATGTAGAGTATTAGAAGACAAGAAATTAAAGTAATTGTTAAAACTTTGTGTACAATACTACCTATCATGATTATTCCTTCGCGAGATGGAAGAAAACAAGGTTGTATCTTAAAATCGCACTCAATATATATAAAAAGTAAGAAGAAAAAATGCCCCTGATTTATACAGGAGTCACGATACTCCCTCAAATATCATCCTCCAAGTTTCAAAATTCTTAATTAAGTCTTATTTGATCATGAATTCCATCTAAATTATGCTCCGTGTCATTAAAATAAAATTTTCTTTTTACAGAAAGCATAGCATTTTATGTTTAAAAAAATTTCTAAAAAAAGGCCCAAATAAGAAATACGTATTGATCAAGGGACTAATTAGATACAAAAATTTGTTAAGGGGCAAAATTGATTCTAATCCAATAGTTGGCGAGTATTCTTTCTTTTCCCCCCCCCGAAGCTAGTGGATAAATCTCAAGAAATTGATTTTATATGTATATATATATATATATATATATACTAGACCATGCCTCAAGGCTTATTACAAGGCATAATTTTTTTTCAATGTAAAAATAATAATTATGTGTATTTTTTTATTATAATATAAATTTAGCTAAAATAATAAACTGCGCGTAATTTATGTCAAGTAAGTTTTCTATAAAATATACTTAATTTAAAATCAATAATATAAAGTTACATAAAAGCATAAATTTATCATCACCATTAAAAAGCAAGAAAACTTTACATTCCAAATTATTCAACCAATTGTATTAAGATTAGTTCATTCATAATTTAATTTAAATAAACAAAAATAAAATTTTAATTGTGAAAATACCCACAATAATAAAATTAAAAAAATTTAAATTTTTTATTTTTATTTTATATTTTAAATTAAAAAATTGATGTTTTAGATTATTTTGATTTATTAATGTAAAACATAATTTTAAAATAAAATAAAAATATTATAAAACTTTTCCGACTAAAAACACTTAGAAAACAAACCCAATTGTACTCAAACAAAGATTGATAAAAGAAAGTAATAAAAACCAATAACTAAAATTATCATTTTATTGTGTAAATAGTAAAATCATAAAAATCATCAAATCCTAAATAAAAATAAAAATAAAAGAAAAAACAATAAGTAAAGGGAAAAGGAAGCAAAAGATAATTTTAAAATGACTACCAATTTAAATTAAGATCTAGGATTGAACCGATCAAAAAAATCCTAATAACAAAACCTATAAAAACTAAATGTATAGATGTATAAATATGAATAAAAAATATACATAGTCTAAGAATTTAAAAACTAAATGAATTAATATAAAAACCCTAGAAAAAAATCAAATAAAAAATAAATAGTTAAATTTCTAATCCACAAAAGATGAATACATAAATTGAAAATATGTTCTTATGTGATTGTTATTATCATTACTATGCTAAAATTATTATCAACATTACTGTCAAACAATCTCAATAATAAAATGACAGGAAAAATCATTAAAAACCACCGAAATTATCATGATCATTGCATAAATAAATAAATCATAAAATAATCCAATCCAAAGAAAAAAAAAGAAGCAAAACAAAACAAATGAATAAAAGAGAAAAATGAGCAATATTAATAAAAAAGTAATTCAATAATTAAACTGTTCTGAAAATACATAAAAGCAAAATATTTTAAAATAAAAACAATAAAAATCAATTAATAAAAATAAAAATAAACATTTAAAAATGAATTAATAAAAAATAAAAATTAAAAGAATAAGGGCCGAATGAAAAATAACATTTATTAAATTAATTCCAATTGAAGGATAAAATAATAAATAAATACTGAGGACCAAAAAAGAAATAATGCAACCGCCGCTAAAATTAAAAATTAAAAGAAGAGGGACTGAATCAAAATTGTATATACACACTGCAACGGAGGACTAAATCAAAAAAGTGTAACATCCGTACTGAATAATTGAAGTAATAAAAAATAAATACAAAATCAAAAGTATAAGGACTAAAATAAAACTTTCTATATAATCATGAATTGAAGGCACAATTGAAAATAATAAACTTTAATTTGAATAAATCGCCATAAAAACGAAATCAAACCTAAGGACCAAACCGAACTTCTTACACCAACATTGTGACCTGAGCCGAATTTGAGGCGGGGAAGGAGAGAGGAAAGACGACGTCGTGAGAGAAATCGGCCCGCCAAGGCTTAACCGACATCTCGGGAATAGAACGCCGCGACGCAAGGATAGAGGACCTCCCCGGCGCATCCTCCGTCAAGGCGGGAAGTAAATTTTTGATCGCGCAGCCACTGCACGCGCCTGGGCACCACATCAAGGCCACATCGGAACGTCAGCCGGGCGCGCTCTGCGACGCGCCAAATTCTACCGCGCGTAAAAGAATAAAATAATGGTGTAATGACCATGATGCCCTCGTCACCCATACTCACGCAAACCGTATGGTGCACGCCCGTCTCCCGGCCTCATGTCGCCTAATTTGTCGTAGTGAGCCCTTTTCGTCCGTGTAAGACTGCAAATGAACTGTTAAAACCGAGAGCTCTCGCAATCGTGCATAATTTTGGCGTTATCGTGCATATTTTTGCTGCTGTGGCTAAAACCGTGACTCACACTGCTCACAAACGAAAAAAAAAAAAAAATACCGTCGCAACTACGTAATCGAGTTCAGGCACAAAGGCACGCAGCCACAAAGTAAACATCGACGGGATTTATTTTATAGTTAATATATATATATAGACTTACCAACAAGTTGCTCTCGTAATTATGCAGGCTATTCTTGGGTTATATATATATATATAGACTTACCAACAAGTTGCTCTCGTAATTATGCAGGTTATTCTTGGGTTATATATATATATATATAGACTTACCAACAAGTTGCTCTCGTAATTATGCAGGCTATTCTTGGGTTGCATTACTTAAATGAGTTTTTAAATCTGTTTAGCATTGTATTTTAAAAATATTTTAAAAAATTTAGAAATTTTTTATTTTTATTTTGTACTTTATATTAAAAAAATATTTTTAAATCATTTTTATATACTAATATTAAAAATTATTCTCAAAAAACAAAATAAAAAAATTATTTTTATACATTTTTGAATAAAAAATATTTTTAAAAATAACAACAACTACAATTCAAAAAATCAAACAATCCAATGAAAACATCAAGAAAGGCACCAGATGGCATTCATAAACTATAACCACAAAGCCAACATCTATAATTAAGGTTCATTAGGTGAAACATTACAAAACAATAAAAGATCCTAATCAAACACAATTGGTCCCAATTCACCACCAACCAACACCAATTTTTCAGCTGCTCCACCTCTCTAACCTTCCCCTTTTTAAAACACTCTCTCCTCTCCCTCTCTTCACTCTCTAACCAAACTACCATGGCCATCATTAACACCAAGACCATAATAGTCCTTTTCTGCACACTGAGTTTGGAGTTCATTTTCTCTCCACGACTCTCTCTCTCCTCCTCAATCCACGACCTGCTCATCTCAAAAGGGTTACCGGCCGGTCTGCTCCCGAAGGAAGTGAAGTCCTACACTCTGTCGGAAGATGGCTACTTGGAGGTGTTTCTCGATGGTCCATGCTTGACCAAATATGAGAACAGGGTCTTGTTTGAAAGTGTGGTTAGGGCTAATCTCACTTATCTGAGTCTTTCAGGAGTTGTCGGTTTGTCTCAGGAAGAACTCTTTCTTTGGCTGCCGGTGAGAGACATCACAGTTGATGACCCAGGATCTGGACTTATTTTGTTCGACATTGGGGTGGCTCATAAGCAGCTTTCCCTGTCACTCTTCGAATATCCACCTAGCTGTAAGCCTCGAGGTATCCCATTTGTTTAATCTTCATTTCTTTTATTTTCATCAAGTCCTGAATCATCATTTAATTTAATTTCATCCCATTTGTTTTGAATTCTGAGAAGTTATGAAATGGTTTACTGGAAGCTGAACTGTGCTCGGTTTTATTACAAGCCATGCCTGTTACTTTCACTGTGTTTCAGTACCTTTTCCCGCTTTGTTTTGTCTGCTTTTCACAAGTAATTGTAAGAAATTTCCTATAAAGAACTAACTGTACAGCGATGTTTGAGTTATTACATGATTGGGATTGTTAACCATGTGAATGTGTGCAGGTGAGCTGAAGAATCATGCGAGGAAGGAGACAGGGTTTGAGGCTGAGAGGTAGAAGATGCATGCCATGCTGTTTCGACGTTGTCGTTTTCCATACAATGTTTTGTTTAATGATTCCATGATATAGTAGATTAGATTAGAGGTTTTGTTAGTTATATAATGTATAAAAATGGCAATTATGGAATCTGGTGTCCTTGTCAAATTAATTACAGGTCCTAATCTTCTAACTTTTTGTTAATTACCTTTTGTTGCCACCCTAACCAGTTCATCTAATCTAATGTTTAATTAATTTAGATCAGAATCAAAGCAAGGAATCTAATGCAATACAGCTATTCTAATAAATCATCATCTTTCCAAATATCTACTTCTAGAAATTTAAAAGCGGGCTGCATTTTGATGAACATATTATATTGTCATATTTGTTTTTTTTAAATAAAACAAAATCTATATTTGTATTAAATTTTATTCTATTTCGAGAATATATAATTAATAATATATGATTAGTTATTTTCTAAAAAGCTTTATTGTATTCATAAAGTAAATAATAATATGTTGTTGGCTACTTTCTGAACCCATTTTCTTAATGAAATATTCTTATAACTTTTTTTTTATATATATATATATATATATATTTAAAGTTGGGCTTAGCGAGTAATTAAAGAAGATTAACTAATGAACACTATAAAATTTTATAAAGCTTGGTGCTTCTTAGCAACAAAAAAAACACAATCTTTGTTGGATTATTATGGGATTTTGTCAGATATTTAATCTATGTTTACTTCTACACATGTTATTGTAGTTGTTCTTAAGTGAAAATCCCTATTTTTCAGGGGACGTTAATTGACGCCGTAAATGGTGGGATCTTTGTTTCGGTGTTTACATGGACCCACAAATGTAGGGTTTCCCCATCAATAATTGCACTTTATTTTTGTGATTGTGCCTCAGGCACTTTCGTGGATCTTCAGTTCTGGCACTGTTGATCCTTATCCTTATTTTTATTTTTATTTTCAATAATAGTATATTAAAATATCTAAAAATATATTAATTCAATATTGTTTTAGATAAAAATAATTTGAAAAACCTGTTAAAAACAGGTCAAGCACTTTACCACCAATGATTGAAGTAATTTTCTTCTTCTTTAGAATCAACGTTTTGTGATTGGGAAATGTTATTTTGTTTTATCGATTTACATTATTATTTGATTTATTGCATAAACATTTGGAATTGTATTTGGATGCGCTATAAAAATATATTTGGTTTGATAAAAAAATCAAATTGATATATTTTTAGTACTTTATAATTTTTTGATATGCTGAAAAAAAATTCAAAAACTAAAATTTATTTACATAAATTAGTTTATGCACTAATTTCTCTTTAAAATGAGCATTCGAACTTGCGTTTTTTGCAATGTGCTATTTGTCAGGATAAAACGTTATGAGCATTGTTTTTTGCCATCTCCTTACAAACATGAGAAATTAATAATAAATAACAAGAAAAATAGGATTATTAAATCATAATTATAGTTTTGGATTAGTTGTAGGTTCTAATAATTTAATTTTTGTTCTGATGCTTAGCATCATTTTGGAGAGTATAAAGTATACACACATAGTGCGGGCAAGCTCCCACTCTTTCACATCCCAAAAGCTAGCTGTTAGTGTATTTAAATTGTTTTTTAAAATATTTTTTTGCTCATAAATATATTAAAATAATATTTTTATTTTATTTTAAAAAAAATAAAAATTTTAAAAAAATTAATTTAAAATAATAAATAAAAATTTAATAAGAAATATTTCTAAAATATAGTGTGAAACACTATTGGTGGGTAAATAATTGAGATATTTCAAGATGGAAACCTTTGAGGTCTTGAAATGTCTCATCATGATTGCGACTTTTTTGTTTTCCTCCTCCTCTTCAAAATTGGAATCTGATTTTGGGTGGTTACACTGTCGTTTCATATTTTATTTGGCTTGTGAAAGGTCATGCTCTCTTTACTTTCCTCAATAATTAATTAAGGCCAACTTGCAAGGTATGACCTTGAAATTGTTTTTAAGAAAATGGTAGCAAATACAGTATTTAAAGAGAAGGGGGTCTTTATATTGCAATGGGATTATGATGGCTCTCCTAATGTTATATTAAGTTAATCTACCTAATTGTTCAGGTTATATTAAGTTAATGTACGATTTTGAAATAAAAAAAAACTTTGTGGTGATTGATCAACCGGAATCAATTTGGGTTATCCTTATAAATTCATGTCTCGTGTCATGAGATAAAATAAATTATGAAACTCAATTTTTAATAAATCTATTATTGAATAATGAAAATGGAAAAAAAAATCAATCTAAAAAATGGAACAAAAAAATAATAATTCAAAATAAAATTACAAAAATATCATTGACAGTTTCGCAAGGTCTTTATAAACTTTGATTGCCCTGAAATTTTAATCTCAGTATTAAAATATGTTATTAGACTCCTAGTAAAATTTTAGTGTAATCCAATGATCGTCGTTGAGAGATATAATTGATATCATAAAACTGGACATCAACAATAACAACAACAACAATAATAATAATAATAAAGGTGATGAATTGCATGAGATAAGTAGTGATTTTGATCTTTATTTTTTGAATTGCTATTATTTGCATGGTTGAATTTATTATTTATTTTATTAATTAATATTTAATTTACTAGGAACTGGATTTTATAGTTTTTTTCTAAATTGAGTGTTTTAGGTTTAATGGCTTGGATCACAAATTTAAAAAAGTAACATATTTTTTTTAAAAAAAATAATAATTATCTTTATATTTTATTTGCTTATTTCAGTTATATAATCTACACTATAATTTTAGCAAAGTGTCCATGTTAGCTTAACTATATAATTAGTGTTGTTGCAAATTTACAGTGAATATTTTTATTTTATTTTATTATAATATCTAAACATTTTTATTTTCTTACATAAAATAATCTGATCCCCGACATCACCATACTAGTCGTACTCGTATCTACTCGTGCTGAGTCGAATCAGCACTAATTGGTAATTACATGTCAGGGACACATGACACCTTCTGAATCGAGGTCATTATGGACAGAAGACAAAACCTAAGTCTTTGAATTAAGATTCGGTTTCGCAATACTCCAAATTACTTTCCAGCCTCTTTTCTTTCCTTTTAATAATACAAAATTACAGGTAGCATGTAAATTGGTTGCATAATCCATGTGTCGTACTAGACCCACATCACTTCAAGACTTCATATGTGAACTTGAGTATAACATATAGGGAAATAAATAAACATGTGATTATTAGCTTGATGTATTAAGTAATATCATAAAATATCTAAAAAAATCTATATAGCGGATGAATAGATCAAACATATATTTCTTTGATTTATTTGAGAAAAAATGGTGATTTTATAAGAACCTTTGATTAAAATGGTTTGATAATTAATTTACCTTGAAAATATGCATTACATGAATTTTCAATTGGTAAAAGAATCGTCAGGTTCCTTAGGATGCCCATGTGAATTCTCAATAATTCATTGCGACATTATTGATCTTAGATGTCCAAGTCGATCATGTCAAAGCATAAAATATTTTGAATTAGAACACTTTTGGTGTATCACATCATTTGTTTCAATAGATTTCATGATCGTATAATGAATTTTAAAAGAGAAAAAAAATAATTTTTCAAGTACAAGCTTATTACCCGAAATACATGTAGTAATATAAATATATATTTTTTCTTGTCTTCATATGTTGTATCACAATGATAACCATTAGCACTTATATTTTTAAAACTGAGCAAGTTTCTTCTAGACTCGGGTGAATATAATACATTTTTGATGCTTAGTTTTGTGTTATTTGGTAACGCATAGCTTTTCTAAAGCCTTTAATTGTTTATGTTGGACCTAATATTATAGTGATATTAGCTTTGGTTAATTTTAGATATTCAAAGTATTTCCTTTCCTTGAGAACTGTGTGTATTTTTGCATTTTTTGTCAGACATAAATCATTATCATGAAAAGTCATGTCATTATTCAAAATATAATTAAAGTTTATTATTTAACTTAAAAAGATTAATATTGTTTATTGAAAATATCATAACATAAATATTATAATACAAATAAAAATTATTGATCATCCCCATGGATTCCACCACTAAACATGTATTTTGTTTTATCTGGGTTTTTAATAAAATTAGAAACATGAGTATAAGTATTAACATCAAGATTAATATTATGATTTTCATAATCATATTTATGAATAAAATTAATCTCAATTGTATTTTGTTTCAAATATACTTGATATAAATCTGTAAGATGTTTTGGTATGAGACATGTACGCGATCAATAACCATGTATATCATACCTATGACACTTATTTTCATTTTTTGAAAATTCTTTTTCCTTTTCTTGTTTGGGTTCATTGTGTCTCCACTTATGGTGGTATGGTGAGTTGTATTTGGAAGAATTATCTCTTTTTTTTCCATTTATTTTTTACATACCTATATCTATGGGTTTTTTTTTGTCTTTTAGACAAAGTTCCATTCACTTTAGGGAATGGTTTATTACTTGTGGGATGAGAATGATGATTTTTTTTTGATCAAAAACTCATTATTTTGTTCAGTCGAAGACATGAAATTAATTTCAAGTATCTTTTAAAATTATGTTCTCTATATTGTTGTTGCAAGATAATGTTTAAGGGATGAAAATTGGAGAATGTATTTCTAACATTTGATCTTTTATGATATTTTCATCACACAATTTCAACTGTGAGATAATTTTAAAAATAACATAATTATATTCACTAACCAATTCAAAATCTTGCATCCTCGAGTGCAACCAATCATAATGAGCTTGAGGAAATATGATATATTTTTTATGGTCATATATTTCCTTTAAATTTTGTGTGAGATATTCATTTTTCAATTCTTCATGAAGATGGTGGTGAATGAAAATCATTGTTTTTGCGTGATCCTGCAAAGATGTGTTATTTTTTTCTTTGATGGTCTCTTCAAGATTCATAGCTTTCAAATTAATCTCAGTGTTAAAGATCCATGACAAATAATTATTTACAAAGATATCAAGAGCGGTAAATTCAAGTTTTGCTAGATTCAATATTATTTTTATCTCTAAAAACAAGAAATAAATTATTAAATAAAATTTATAAATATAAAAAAGAAAAAGAATCGGTCATTTAAGACAATTATTTATCTAGTTTTAGAAATACTAGTTTTTCAAAAACTATATTTTAATTTATTTAATTCTTTTCAGAAACTTATAATACTAGTTCTCAAGAACTATAAATCTTTATGAATAAAAGTGAAATAAAATTTGCCACAAATAAACTAAAATGATAAAAAGATAAAATACTGAAAATTGATACAAGTAACATAACAATCATGTTGATAACATGTTGTAAAAAAAAGAACAAATAATATATAAAAACATAGATATTCATAATAAATCTTAAAAGAGATAAAACAAATACTTCTTTGATTATAAATTCTTCTATTTTTCAAAGTTCCAAGAATACAAAACAAATTAATGTATTTATATGAAAAGAAAATGAATTTAAATATCATGAAAATTCAAGAGACTAAACTCAAGAGTCATGAATATTCAATATATATAATTATGGATTTTATAACAATATTTCATTAAAACCTATAAACAAATTCAATTTAGAGATTCAAATATGCTGTAATTGGAAGTCGAAGAATTAAAATAAAAATAAACATTTAATGTTAATCAGAAAGCAACAATTAATAAAAGCAAATTCATTGCATTTTCCTTTAAGAAAGACAGACACAGAATAAACCAGAAAGCTTCGACTCCAAGGCACCACCACATGAAAGAATCAGATAAGTCCCTCACTTCTCTCTCTCATATCTCCTTCTACTAATAAATAAAGAAATCGATTCCCAAAATAAAAACCGAGGAACCTCACAACGTTTTCAATTTCCATCATCAAACAAGAACTATGGGAGGAGGAGGAGTCATGAGAGCAGCGGCCAAGGTGGCCGGAATTGGAGTAGCCAAAGCCGGAATCCGACGGGGAATCTCTGGTGTTCCACCTCCGGTGGAGCAGTCGATGCGCAATGCATCCAGTCAAGTTTCGGCGATCAAGTCGTCGAAGGCGAGTAGAGGTGATGAGATCGCGGCGGGGACGCAGATGCCTGCATGGGAGGTGGATGAGTGGGAGTTAGCTGGTGGTGTTGAGGAGGAGATGGTTAGAGTTGTTTTCAGGGGTGCCCCGCCGAGTTTGCAGGAGGCTGAGGCGGCTACTTGTGAATTGAAAGATGCTTTGCAAAAGTAAAGTTTTGATCTTTATTCAAAATTTCACTTTTTTATTTATTTGTTTCTAATTTTACGTGATACTATTGGGTGTTTTTTTGTTTAAGTTTTATTTGAAATGATTTAGAATTACTGGTATTATTGAAATTCTTGTTTGATAAACTGAAAGGTGAAGCTTTGATTTTTCTCCCTTCTGGTTTCAGTTTGTAGAAACTGTGATTGAGATAACAGAGAAATGAAAAGAAAGGAACTTTAAATCACACTTTTTTTGCTTAATGTATAGAGGAAATGAATCTTTACCTTTGTAATTATAGTGGCTATTGAAGAAATTAATAGAAGTTCTTAGAGATTCTTCAACACTTTATTGTTTCTTATTGGAAAAAAAAAATAAAAAAAAATTGCATGATATTTCCAGGGTTCTGGATACTATATTGTTTCTTGAATCTTCGGACTTCAGGAAATGAAGAAATGATTTACTTTTTGCATTAAATCCTGGTTTTTATGTTTCTACTTAGGTTTATTTGGTGTCATCATTTAGGTTTGGCTCAGATGGTTGATTGAAACTTTGCATTCTACGTATGATTGGTTTGGGCAGGTTCTTTGTTTTGTTTATCTTTCATAGTTTTTGAGTAATGCGGTGTGATCAGTTCCTAAAAGCTATAACAACTCTTTTTATTTTTTTATTGAATATTCTCTCATCTACTTTTGAGATGTGCAAAAGAAGGCTCATATATAGAAACTTGAGTGAGTTTTATGTAACTTCTTAGGGCATGTTGCCAAAATGCGTGGCAATCAGAAATTTCCAGCACACTTGCTGACAAAAAGCTGTGGTTTTTTCTCATCCTTTTGGGAAGCTTCCAGGCATATAAATACTCTCGCGAGTGTGTGTGTGTGTGTGTGTGTGTTTGTCTCGTGTATATTTTATCTCTTTCTCCAATATCATTACACTTTCATGGCAAGTGTAGTTGCTGAAGGAGTAAATATTATGAACCGAGGCTGCATTTCTTAGAGGGTTGCTGGAATTATACCAAATATCATCTCTGAGGGACTGCATTTCTTAGAGGATTGCTGGAATTATACCAAATATCATCTCTGAGGGATGAATGTTCCTTGATGTTTACTTATTTCATTTGTGTTTGAATAGTTTTGCCTCTGTAAGATTTCAGAGATCTTATTTTTCTTTTTCCGAAAATGGAGGCTTGTTTGTCCATGCAGATCATCTCATTTATTACATTTCTAGAAGAGCTTAGCCTGTTAAACTTGGCACTTGTCAGTCTTATACCGAATTGTCTTAAAAATGAATGTTTGGTGTTTTCGCTTAAGTTATGGAACAACTGTGTTGCCAACTTGTTTATTAGCTATGCCATTAATTTACATTTTTGCCTTTTGTTCCTTATATTGATTCTGGTGGCCTGAAATTTTATTTACCTTTTCTTGACTTTATCATCTTTCTATTCTGAACTGTTATGCACAGAGTATATCCTAACTTGGGAACTGCCAGTTCACTTGGAGGTAGTCAGCTGTCTTGCCTCCCTTTGCTTACAAACTCTGACTCCTTGGAAACTAAAGATTGTATTAGCTGTGATCCAATTCAAGATCCTGAGCAAAATTATGCTATGCAGGCATTTCAATTGTTTGATGAAAATCCTAAAATTCAGGTTCTGATATATCCCTCTCCCCCTTCAAGCTGTTCTTTCCTTTTCTTTCCTCCTATTGCTTAAACTATTTTGTATTCATGATTACTTAGTTTGACCATGGAGTTGCTTGTGATTTCACAATTCTTTGTAAATGTTTTCTTCTCATACAGAATTAAATTAAGCTTCAATTATGTTCTTGTTGTGGTTGATGATGCTTGGTATCGTCAGGTGCAATTATTTTCCCAGCTTAACATAAAGAAAACTAAGCTGTCAAAGCATTTCAAAACCTATTTTGATTTATCAGTGCCTGGAACATGCAGGGAATATATAACCGACTTTGTTTTATCAATTATAAGCCCCCATATATAAAACTTGAGGGATTTTAATTTGATTGGATCTTCAAGGCCTCTTGAACATTTCGAAGTGTATTTTCATTTGTTCTATCATTCCATCCAACATAATTCTGAAGTTTATTTTCATATGTTCTATCATTCCATCTAAAATACCCTGTTTTTAAATATATTACTGTTGCTATGGGACTGTAGCTCACTGATTTTAGTATTATACCCAGAATACGGTTGCTAGCCTTGCCTCTGATCCAAAAGTCTGGAACGCAGTTTGGGAAAACAAAGACGTTCAGGATTTGATTTCTTCACAGAATACCAGTAAGTGTACTCTTTTTTCTTTCAATCCACTAGTCATTTCTTTTTTTTTTTGGAAATTCCTGTTTTCTATATCCTTCACCTATTTTCCCTTTCAAGCCAAGGAATCTGTTGAAGATATGGAGTCTGTCGGAGATACTGACTCTCAGGATGCAGAATCTTCAGAGAAGCTCAAAGAATTATCTGATGATGAAAGTGAAACTGGAAACTCTCAAACTGGGCCCATGAACTTCATCAATAACGCTAAACTTACTGTGGTTGACATGGTGACAAATGTATCTGCTTACTTCCAGAAGATTTTTAGGTTTTCACCTGCAGAGCACACTCCCTCTGCCGGCGATGAAAATGCTGGATTATCTACCACCGAGAAGACCATGGTAACCTCTCTCATGGGTCTGGCAGTGATGGTCATGATTGTGGTTGTGCTGAGGCGCCCTCGCCCTTAAAACTCTATTTACTGGCAGGCCAACCTGTACGAGTCCATGTACTTGCAAATTTATTTGTGTTTTTGAATGGTTGAATGGATGATGGGATGGATGCCGGAAAAAGTTAGTAGCTTTTTCTCTGTACATTCAAATAATTGAATTACTGAAAACTATAAATAAAGGTTGTGTTTGTTTTCTGGAAAGTGGTTTCCAGAAAATCACTTTTCAAATTTTTCTGTGTTTGTTTGTCATTAGAAAAGTTGATCAACGGAAAACACTTTCCAGTCAAAAAAAAATTTGTCGAGTCCATGTACTTGCAAATTTATTTGTGTTTTTGAATGGTTGAATGGATGATGGGATGGATGCCGGAAAAAGTTAGTAGCTTTTTCTCTGTACATTCAAATAATTGAATTACTGAAAACTATAAATATAAGGTTGTGTTTGTTTTCTGGAAAGTGGTTTCCGGGAAACCACTTTTTAAATTTTTCTGTGTTTGTTTGCCATTAGAAAAGTTGATCAACGGAAAACACTTTTCAGTCAAAGAAAAATTTGGCTTGGTTTTCAGGAAAGTGTTTTCCTGAAAAATTTGGGCGGAAAACACTTTCTGGAAGTTGTGAAAAATTTAGAAATGTCATTATTTGCTGATTATAACAAATTTGATCCTCAAACTTTTGATTGCTATATATAATTTGTTTTGAATATTTATTTTTCAATTCCATCTTTTAAAATTTAATTTTGATATTAATTTTGGTCCTTATTTTTATAATTGCTATTTGCTTTTTTCTTATCATTTTTTTATTGAAATTTTTTATCTATCAAATTTGGTCCTCATTTTTTTTATTGTTACTTATTTTATTTGAAATAATTTATGAAATGTTAATTATTATTATTTTAATTTATTTACCTTTCATTTTTTTTTATAATTTTTTAGATTTGATCTTTATTATTTTGATTATTATTTATTTTATTTGAGATAATTTATGAAATTATATTTTTTTTCAATTTCATTCTCATTCAACTTTTTAATTTGTAAGATTTGTTCCTCATTATTTTAATAAACTTGAGAAAAATAAAACATTAATAAGTTATTTTTCTAGCTCATTTTCCAAGACATAACCAAACACTAGAAACTGTTTTCCAACTTATTTTCCATTACACTACCAAACATCGGAAAATACTTTCCTGGAATTCACTTTTCCGAATTTCACTTTCCCCAGAATTCACTTTCCAAACGAAAACTATTTTCCAGCAAACAAACGAGGAGGTTTGTTAAATCACTGAGAGCCACACCGTTTTTTTTTTTGAAACGCAAGGAAACTTCATCTCTAGAAAACAAAATGTATTTTTGTGATTCTAATGAGCGAGTAAAATCTTGGTTGTCTTAGATTTTTACAAGAAATGCATATCCTGATTCGAACTCGAGACCTGCTGTACAAATCATAAAAATATAACTTTGTTAGATTTTTTTTCCTTGGTCTTAGATCGCTCTCCAGATTTGTCTCTGCTTTAATCGGACAGGTAAGTGTTAACACTGAGCACTGTAATTTACAAGGTAGTTGATATGAAGCCTAGACACCACTGAGAATTTCTATTTGTATTTCACGGACAGCTTTTCACGCACGTTGTTGTCATGTGATGCATGATATTTTTTGAATAATATTTTTTCAGATTTTTTTTTATATCAGTGCATTAAAAACATAAAAAAAAACATCTGAAAATAAAATTGCAGAGGGAAAAAAATATAATCCTATCAAGTATTAAATTAACCCTTTAAGATCACACATCATTGAAAATGATAATAATAATAATAGGAAAAAAAAACACTTGTATATCGAAACATTTTAGTGGATGCTAGGAAATGAAATTAAAGCTGCTTTTGAAAATGATTTTCTTTTTAAAAAAATATATTAAAATAATATTTTTTTTATTTTTTAAAAATTATTTTTAATATCATCACATCAAAATAATCTAAAAACACCATATTTTTTAACTTAAAATAAAAAAACTAAAAAATAAAAAATTTTATTTTTTTTCAAAAACACTTTTGAAAAACTATAATCACAAAACACGATGCATGCTGGCCATCAACATTCCAATGATGCATACAACTGCCTTCCATTAAAATTGCTTCTTCCATTACAGATAATGATGTTATAATAATGCATGGTATTCAAGAGGAATTCCATGCGTAAATTGGAGAAACCAGCTTTATTCTTCTAGAGCAACGTGCAATTTCGCCTTCGGATGAACAGATAAAAGAGAGCATTGACAAGAATAAATCCTACTCTTATTTATATTTCTTAGACAATTGGGTAGAGCTGTATCTCAACATATAATCCCACTTCGATTCATGGAGTTGTCGTCAAGGTGTTTATGCTATCAATGCACCACTTTGGTGCCATCAGTATATTTTACTTTGCTCGACTATTTATATTCCTCGTCCAGGCAATGCAGAGATCAAGAACCATAAAATTGGCACTTGAAATGTCTTATTTCAATCTACAAAATTGTGAATGTTACTTGAATACACTGGAGGCTCCTGAAACAAGCACAGGAAGATGGCCATCTTCATTTTCAGGGCAGGGTGGAAACACCCATTGAAGCTTAACCATCTTACATGGTTTCTCTGATTATACCTCGCTACTGATATACATAATGTCCTCCTTTTCCAGATGCATCTTTCCTTTGTCTCTTTTACTTTTGACCGGCATCCGATCTGGTTGGCCTCGCTGGAAGAACAACTTTTACGTTAGCATTTTGTAACTGAGGAAACATATGCGCACCGCGACTACTCAATCAAGGAATAAACATGTATATGCTTGCCTTTTTCAAGACAAATGCCAAGTACAGATAAGCTACTTCCCATTCATCTGGTGATAGCGTGCCTGGATAGCCAAGGGCACAGAGACAAAAAAAAACAGCATGAAAAATAGCTCTCATGCACCAGATTCAAAGAAAATAAGCAAAAAGATACATAGCAAACACTTACTAAGGTCCTGGTTCCCATCACCCAAAGCACCAAGTCTTCGCATTAACTCAACATTTTCTGGTTTCTTCATGTTCTCAAGCACGAACTCGTGATTATTCTTCACAAAAATCAGGTCAAACTCATACTGCCAAAGTTGAAAGCATGCGTACAAAATAAGTGCAAGATTAACAAGCTTTAAGAGCAACCAGCTTTAAAAACCAGCAAAACACATTGACAGCGTTGAGAATATGTTGAAACCACAGGCTTCATTTACTTCAATTTTTTACCTCTTCTGCCAAAGCTTTGAAGACATGGAAGGGCACAATCCATTCAGGACAATCAACAGCATCCTGCATCAGAAACGTGGGTATTAACATCATCTGGAGTTTAGAATGAAAGTTCGCACCAAAAGCAAACAAATTGACTAAATGACAAAAGTAAACAAGGAACCGGGGATGGTATTTTCTGACAGATCGAAGGGAAAGGGAATAATCACATTATCATTCTTGGCATGTGGTAACTATCGGGTGTTGCATACAAAAACACAACTTCAATTGATGCAAATACACAATGAAATATCAAGCACAAGCTATTCTACAGAACATGTGATTCTAGAGAAACTAGACTTATCTAAAGGAGAAGAGAAGATAACACATAAATACCTCTAAATGGAAGTAGTACTTGATACCATATGGGCTAGAAGATTTAAATTTCTGTACCACAGAAAAATGAAACTCATCAGATTATAGAGGAAACAAACAAAATGCCTGAAATATTGAAAAGAACTAACCTTCTGAGAAAACTCTTCTTCAAACCTTACCCAGTAGACACTATTACCATAGGCCAGTCCTTCAGCTGCATATTCACACAAAAAAGAATCCTCTATCATGAATGGCAAAAATAGTCTGCCATGCAATATTAATCTTAATTCTTATACTGGATAAGTGTGAAAAGGAACACGTTACAAGAATACTTAAATTAGATTTGACTCTAAAAATGATCTAAATCAATCATCATCATCCCATGAATTACTTAAAAGACTCTCATTGTTCCATAACAAATTTAATGTTCCAGTGAAGGTGCCTCTGGGCTGGGCTTTTATATTTGTAGAGTAAAAAAACCACTATGTTTTTTCGTTAAGATTCACTAAATCTGATCATTTGAAAAAATATTTCCATACAAAGAAAATATTTGAAAGGAACATAACAAAAACCTTCTCTAAGTTTTTTTATGATAACATTGGCATCTGGCATTGTTCCAATGAAGGTTCCTCCTGGCCGAAGTAAGGCTGATATATTGGCCAATGCTCTCCGTGCACGTGCCTCTGTTGACCATGAATAGTGCAAGGCAAACTGCAAAGCATGTCAATGGTTCAGAACTAAGTAAAATCACACACACACACACACACAAAGTTGAAGAATCCTATGGATCCATATTATGATCTGCATAATTACAGCACAGACAAATGGAAAGGACAAGAACTTGGGGTATTAAGATTGAAGCATGAGCTAGTTCCTGGGTCTCTGCGGCCATGTTGTACCCTTTTAGAGAGAAAGATATGTGCAAAAAGCGAATGAAACTTGGTGATTTTAGCATTCACGAGATTCTAGAAGAAAAAATGTTGAAAGGACATTGTGTTCATATATTGCAATAATATCCATTATCAAGAAAGGTAGTTAGGAATCTGTGACATAGCTCCAAAAGACCCTAGGTCAGCATTGTTGATTCAGTGAAAAAATGAATGTTGGTCAGCTGCTTCAACAGATGCTGATTCGAGCATCGGGTTACAACACAAGATCTCATTAAATTTTGAAATTTGCAATGGCAAATCATAATTCACCTGACAGCTGACAATATCAAAAGGAGCATCATCAGCCAGGACTTCATCCAACTGAAGCTGAAACATGTAAAATAAGATTTGGTTACTTCTACAAATATGTCTAACATAAATGAAACCAAAATTGTTCATCAATTTAACTTTTGGAAATCAACAAATAGGGGGTAGCATACATGTAATTAAAATCAACAAATCACATTTAATGTGATGAATTTGTCCATGCACCATCTGTCATAGCTGAAATTACCTCAAAACAATCCCCACATATAAGGCGGGCAGGGAAAGTGAACTTTTTGCGACGTTGATGGTGGTCTGCATCACCATTGTAACGTGTCCTGCAATCTTCCATCTGCATCAACAGATGACACATATAGACAATGGCCATTGACAGCATATATATTTTAAGCATAGAAGTATAGATCACAGGAGATTGAAGACACCGCATTTTAGTATTAAAGATTTAGGCAGTAAACAGTATAAATAATGTATTCATGGTATCTCATATTGCATAGCATATACCTGGAGATCCAAACTTAAGCATTTACATACATACAAAGTGTAGCCAGGCATTTAAAAATCAAAGCACCAATTACAAGGACTTTTGATCAGTTCATTTTGAAAGAGAAGTCAATCTATAGGTAGTATGTTTACCGAGCCTTCAGCTATGTCAATGCCAACATAATATCCAGCCTTTGCTTTATCCCATTTGATGAGATCACCACCCTGGAGAACAGAAATGACAACAGAAGATTATTCCTAACAAAAATGACATCATAAACTAATTCCTAACAAAATAAGGAGATGTGAACCTCCCAACGCAACTGATTAAAGGGATGTATAGTTTACCTTCCCACAAGCAAGATCAAGAACAGCATCTCCTTTAGTAGTATATTGTTGAACTAAGACACTTTTTATCTGTTCACAGGTATGATTATGTTATTAAGACACATTACCATAGATTAAGATATTACTAAGCACTGGAATATGCTACACACCCAATTGTTAAGTTTCTTTAAATGGATAATTGGGCTCGCTTCTCTTTCTTCCAGAGTCTGATTCGTCCTGGCACTATAATGGTCAGCCACTCTCTGAACAAAATCATTAGAAAAATCCGCCTCACCTGCAATCACAAAATTTAGCCCTGAACTTTCAGAATCCAAAACAAAGCAGGAAAGTAAAAGGGAGTTTATAAAGAAACCATTACAATCCTAGATTTTTACTCTCTTAAACCAGACACAACCACGAACGACATTACATTTTTTTTAAAAAAAAATCTCTCCAGTTTTCTATACCAAAAGAACACAACCAAAAACGCAATCCCAGGTCCCAAAATCAATACCTTCTCTGAAACGGAAAAGAAATTACCAATCAAGCCCATCAATAATATAAACACAATCAAAAAGTCGAACCCCATAAAGCAATTGCATTCTCATTTTTGCTCTGATTGAAAGTGAAACAAAATACTAGAATAGAAAAAAAATTCAATAATCAATCATCACCATTTCCAAGAAAATAAAAGTGAAAGCCAGTGGCATACAAAACCCAAGTCCTAAAACAACGCCAAGAACCAAATGACTAACAATCGAATCCACTATAACTGAAAAAATAGCAAAAACTTGCACTTTTAAAGTTTCTAAACAACAAAAACCCATGTCAAAGAACCAAAAGAAATTCCAAAAAAAGAGACAAGAAATCAAAAAAGGGCATTTAAACTTGTGTGAAAATAGAATCACCTTCAGGGGTGTATTTCAATCTGGATTTCGGTGGGCCAGAAGCAGAAGAGTTGGATGGAGAAGTTGGGTATCCTCGTTTCATGGCGAATTATTGAATCGTTAGTAGTTATTATTGGTTGTATAAACAAAAAATTTAGGGTTCTAAAAAGAGAGAATTAATAAATGTAGTGTAGAGAGGGTTTAGTGTGTTTATATTAAAGGAGTTGCTTTCTTTCTAAAAGAGGTTAAAAAATAGAGACCTTAAACTAAAGGTCTGTTTTTTTTCTTAAGAAAAAAAAAGTCACAAATAAAGGCAAGTATCAACTTTGGTCCCTGTACTATTTAACTGTGTCAGTATTATCCTTACTCTATCAGAGTCTTGCCATCTTTTCCCTCTGTACTTTGTTGGCTGTATTAATTTTTATTATTAAACTATCTTTCAAATGCATGATTGCAAGTCAATTCTCTTCCGATTCATAATTATAAATCTTTAGATTTTGATAACTTTTTATTCGAGGATTGCTTAAACATAAAATTGGATTACTCGAGTAGAAATTCACCAGGTTGTAAATTCTTGGGAGGGATACAACTACATTATGCTAGAGCAAAGATAAAAGACCCTCCATGGCCATGGAGTTGGGATTAGCAATGGCAATATTAGAGAATTTATACTCATTCGGTTGGATCGATCGGTAATAAATGAGGTTCGGATTGAAATTATCATTTAAAATTTAAAAGTTACTCACTAACTCTAATACCCAGTTTCAGATCTAGCGGATGATTTTGTTTCATCTTTAGCATATTCATCCTCTTCCTGACACTTCTTCTTAACTGGTGCAGGTATGCTAAACTTAGATGTCCTGAGATCTTCTATTTTGATGTTTATGAATCAGGAAAACAAAAGGTGCGCATTAACTCTTTAACTAGTTGCGTGTAGGGACATTCACTGTGTCAGTGTTCTCAGATAAGACTGAAATGAAACCAGGAAAAACAGAGAGAAAGAAAGAGTTGATTACATATATGATATATATATATGTATGTATGTATGTATATGTATGTATGTATGGTGACTAGCATCATACATTTTGCAGTTTATCTTTTAATTTGAGTGTACTTTTGAACCATTCAGCAGAAGCTTTTGGTATCCTTGTAAAGTTGTTTCTGTAATCCACAAAGTAGAGTCCGAACAGGACTGTGTAGCCTGAGTTCCACTCCCGTTTGTCCGAACCACGCAAAATAGCCACAATTGTCTTGCCTGTGTTGATTTAGGTTTCTGTCAGATTGCCCAAATGATCAATGCCTCAGTTCTGAAGCTGGGGGTGTAAGAACCGAACCTAACACAGCTTCCATCACCTTATAGCTGCAGAAATGTTGGAGAGATGGCCACTGTGGTATTCAATTCTCTTGTCATCCTGTAAAGCCTTTGTTTTGTTTAAAGATATATATATATATATATATTCAGATCATCCATTCCTGCAACCATGAAGTCAGTTTTACGCAATAATTCTTAGTTTTAGCCTAATGACATTTAATTAAAGAGCAAAGAGTTAAAATACTTGCTATTTTTCTGTTGTAATCACTGGTGGGTTCCCATACTTTTTTCACATATTTGAGCAATTTATGGATGAAATACTTGTAAGCTAACTCACTTTAGTTGTTGAGGGCATACACGTTCTCCGATTGAAACCCCACGACGATAAGTTGCAGCAGAGGACATGAACAAAGATGATCAATTCATTGCCTGATTATGCACTCTTCTCAGACATAAAGGAACAGTATTCTATTATCTTACAAGCAGTATCGCAGCAATGTTGGAGGATGCATCCTGCAATTAGTTTCCGAATCCTTGTCCTGTCATTCCGAATGTATAATACAGTGTAATGATTCATGCCAACAAATTCCAGACAACCAGCTAAGAGTTTTGACATCTCTAGCGAGGTCTCAGGTAATCGTTCTCCCACAAGCTTTTTCATCGAGACAGGATATTTTCCAAAGAAAAGTGGATTCAGGAAGATCCCTTCTCAAATGTTTTGAGCACGACAAAGCTGCCATGATAGGGCTTTCCCTGGAAGAGAATATTTTCTATTGGGCCTAAAAGATCAATTTACAAAAACGCAGCCCAGCCCTTGCAAAGTTTGGCATCTAATAGGATTTTTAATTACAATTTAGGCCCCAGACATAAACCCCCTCTAAAGTCTAAACCATCATCCCCTTCGTCTTCTCTCACTCTCATTCTATTGCTAGCTTAAACCCTTAACAAGCAAACAAGCCACCATGGCCATGAGAGCGTCGACGGCGGCTTTGGCTGCGGCAGCAGCAACAGCCCCTCGTGGCGGTTTTTTGCGTCTGTTTTCAACAACTTCCACGTCATCCTCCTCCTTCCCTTTCCTTCACACCACGCAGCAAACTCCTGCACGTGAACAGGCTGAGCCCAACACCAATCTCTTTGTATCTGGTATGTGTCTATTTCTTTACATATCAATAATTACTTTCATTCCTTAGCTCTTTTCCTGATTCCCATATGGGTTCTGTTAGTCACTTCGTTTGCAATGTTTACAGGGTTGATATTGTCAATATAATACAAGAAATGAAAGGAAAGACTTGAACTTTATGAGATCTGATTGATTTTTTTCTCTAAAATTAAGAAATTTTAGTTGGATTTTCTCCCTAAGATTTTGATTGCGAGTATATTCATAGGATATTTTATTTGCTACCTTATGTACCCGAGGGAAGTTGTTTTTAGTTTGTTTTTTTATTTGCCTAATAGTACGCCCAATTTTGTGGCGATGTCTGTGTTGCTGATTCGACAATAGCCCATAAATGCATGGAAGGTTGAAATCAAATGTGTGCTTTTTAGCTGGTTATATGTTAATTATTTGCAAAATAAAAGTAACTGGTACTTGCAATTTGAGGTGTTGAATCCTACAAAAGGTAGATTTGGAGATAGTCATAATCACACATTTGAGAAACATAGTATTTGATATAATATGCTGATATGCGTGTTATGTTATTTAGCTATGTTAATGATGGGTTTTAGTACAATAGTTGGACATGCTTTAGAAATTATTGGAAAGTAGTTGTGAAACGCACGTGTCTTTCTTCGGAGTCATTGCTCACAATCTTATATTCCTTGTGTTGGCTCTAAATGTTTAGTTTGAAAGGATATAGGTATTATTCCTGATGATGGGAGTTGCAAATATCTGAGAAGTTAGAGATTCTTATAGCAGTGTGAAGGTCGCCATTGAAAATCTCTAAAATCCATGTCTTTTGGACCTGTACCAAGGGGTGGAAGTTTGGAAGGGCATTCTGAATACAGTCTTTGCAGAATTTCTTCAATGGCGACCTTCAAGTGGCTGGAAAGAAAGGAGGTGCTAAGACTAAAATGAGAATTGGAGGACAACATTCTTGTGCTGGCATAGCTCGCACTTTATAATGCTTACTTTTGGGACACAATTATAATCTGTATGGATACTCAATAGCATGGCTAAAGGATTGTACAGAAATTTCCCCTAGAGTACTGGTTGAAAATAATAGAAACAGGAGCGTGTCTTGGTGAGAAGGAGCTTTTTGGAAGAGTTAAATAGTTATTTTGGACCATCCTCCTCCTGGGATGTATGAACTGCGGGATAATGATACAGGCTTCCTTTAAAGTTGTCTAGACTAGTTTTCTTGTCCTTTCATATTGTAAACCAAAGAAATATTTCTTTCATTGTCCTTTGATGGTTATGAAAATCTAGTGAATTTAGTTTTAACATCAAGTCAACTTCTTAATGTGTAAGAAGTTTTATTTGATGCTTCTATGATCGGTTTCAGGGCTAAGTAAAAGAACAACTTCAGAGGGACTACGAGAGGCCTTTTCTAAATTTGGTGAAGTGGTTCAAGGTTAGTATCTTCTTTTCATAAATGTTTTTCAAAAATTTCTTTTCTGGGATTGCTAACCATTACCTTTCTAGCTTTTTACAGCTAGAGTTGTATCTGACAGGGTCTCAGGCTATTCCAAGGGATTTGGTTTTGTCAAATATGCTACCTTAGAGGATGCTGCAGAAGGAATAAAAGGCATGGATGGACAGGTGAGTTTTATCTGGCTCCTTGCTTTTGTCCTTTGAGAGAAAATTGTGGATTTATTATTTTAATGACTTCCAAGTGGTTAGGATAAAATGCTGTGTAGTTGTTAGTATATAGCTCATGAAGCATGATCAGTAACTCTAGAAAATTCAATATGGATCTGTGCAGTTTCTTAAGTCATGGAACATGCTATGAAACGGGGAGGAAAATCCAAAACCTAAAGTTCAATATGAATTCAAAAGGATTCACCAAAGTAAACTTGATGCCTCACAAGTTAAACGATGGTCATGTGGATATCTAAGAAAACTATGACATACATAAGATTGGTGGTTTCATATGTTGAAACATCATAAAAACTGAAGCAGCTTTCTCAATTTTTCCTAGGTTAGCTATGATAACTCATAATCATTGGCATACAATGAGATTTGTCAGTGGGGTTAGGAAGAGGCTTGCACTTTTGCACATGGAACATATACATGGGAACATATTTATGAAATCGATTATTCTTCTGCCACTATAGCTTTCTGTTATCTGCACTTGGAAGATGCTTATTTTCTTAGTGTACCTTGAATCTTGTTCAGCATGTTTCAGTAAGTCTTTTAACTAGCAATCCAGCTCATCAGCTTACATTCATGTTCATGCATGCTCCCATGCTTTTGTCCCCTGGTGTTCACCAAGACACCTAAAGGTACCACCTGCCTTGTGTTAGTGCAACCTCCCTCATTAGCTCATCAATCTTATTGACGCTAAGCAAAAAGGAAGCAAAGCACAAAGAAAACCTAGATTTTCAAAAAAGGTTCATAATAGCAAGAACCCTAACTTTATTTCTATTACTGAATTTACTATCTACGATAATTAAGTGTTAAGGGACCAAAATTGAAAAAGTATGGGAGCTGGGATAAACGAGCAAGGAAGGTTGGTCAGCACATGTAATGCAGGTGCCAGCGGTTAGGAGGCGCCAACGGCATCTCTAAGTATCCAAATGATGACTTCCGTAACAACGTTGGAAGCGTCGAGGCGTCTCCTTCCATGTGGGCATTGCACATTACTTCTTTTATGCGACGATGTGTTCTTCTTTTCCTTTTTGCTCTCGCCTCTTGTTGAAATCCAGCTTGGCAATTCAAAATTTCAAAGTTGTCTATTCATTTACTGATATTTCAACTTTGATCTTTATTATTTGATTTTTGGTCTTGGATCATTTGTCAAATTTTCGATTTGTTTTCAATTTCATCATTGAATTCATAAATTGTATTTTTTAAATTTGGTCCCCATTCTTTTGATTTAAGTTTTTTGTGAATTTAGATATTTCTTTTCAATTTTCCACTTCAATTCAAATCTATAAGTTGTAGTTTCATTTATTTTTTTATTTCAAATTTGGTTTTATTATTTTAATTGCTATTTGTTTTTGGATTTTTTGTATAATTATTTTTTTTTCAATTTCCATCTTTCGGCATTTGGGTATTGAACTTCATGGTTTTTTCAAATGAGGGGTTTCTAGTTTAATGACTCAAGTCACATGTTTAAAAGGTTAACACGGGTTGAAATTGTTTTTTTTTGCACTTATTTTTTTTCATTATTCTATGTTTTTTTTTAAAAAAACAATAAGCTTTGTGATTTTCTTCAATTTCTTTTCTATCAGGTTACTCTGATCTTTTGATTTGACTAGCAAGCTTGGCCATCTAACTTGATTCTTTAAATCTTTTTCAATTTTATTCTTTAAAAATTGGTTTTCTAAAAAAAATTAAACTTTGTGAATTATATTGTTTTGTCTTCTGTTAGAATATTTAATTCTCAATGGCCATTTAAATATTCAGAGTTGTCTTTTCATATATTGATATATCAACTTTGGTATCCATTCTTTTAATTTCTAAATTTATTCTCGACTCTTGTCAAATTTTGATTGATTTTTTTTGGATCTTTTGTGAATTGTAATTTTAATTTCTCTGTATGATTTCTTTGTATTGTAGTTTCTGGATGGATGGGTTATATTTGCAGAGTATGCTAGACCCAGACAACCACCTTCTGAACCTCAAAACAACACTACTGATCGCCGCTGGCAGTGACTCCAATAGTCAAGGGATCAACTTTATCATTATTCAAACTATCATGGTTAGCAAGTACCATTTATGAACTCTTCTCGTTATTGTTGCTTCTCTTTCACAGCTTGGAATGATCAATATTTTTTATATTAACCAGCTGTGGGCAGCTTGAAATTACAAATTATGTGGATAACAAACTGTTCCATGCTTCAGCATGCATATCTAGCAAGCACAATTTATGAATTCTTGACACTAGATTAGTCATCCATGAGAATCTTACAAATCTTGTGCTCCATGAACTCATGTTATGCATATCTAAATGTTGCATCATTGAAAAACTTGTTTGAGTGCCTCTGATTTTGTCTATAACTTTTATATTTTTTCGATAGAAGTTTCTGTAGAGCATTTTTAAGGGGAAAATGCTACTTTAGAAAAGTCTATTATGATTTTTTGAATAGGGTAAATATAATTTTTTTTATATATATATATGCATTCTAAGAACAAGTCCAATGAGAAAGCTAAAAGAAAAGGACAAAATTTTAGCTTTTATTCTTCATTTTCATAACTAAAAGGGGAGAGCTATATTGAAGAGTTAAAATAGCATTTCTAAGTTGAGCTATTCCTACATTTTGATCAAAAGAGTCAAAAAATTGTTTAATATATTTTTATGCAAAAAAAATGATTTTGATTGAACTTGTATTAGTTAGTTATCATTAATAAATAGTTATATCAATATTATATATATTAAAATAAAATTGACTTTTCTAAATAATTTTTTTCCCATTTAGCATCTCTAGGAGAAAAAGCTATTTAGAGAAGCTAAATTAGTAATATGACTTTTTAAATAGTGTAAGACATAAAAAAAATTCATTTAGAAAAGCTAATTCTATTTTAATATATATTATTGATATAACTATTTATTATTAATAACTAACTAATACAAGTACAATCAAAACTATTTTTTTTTGCATAGAAATATATTAAACAATTTGTTTGGCTCTTTTTGATCAATATGTAGGAATAACTTGTCAACTTAGAAATGTTATTTTAGCTCTTCAATATAGCTCTTTTCTTGGAGCTATGAAAATGAAGAATAAAAAGCTATAAAATTTCTATCTTTTTTCTTTGACTTTGAGCTTTTCTTTTTGCTCTCCCTTCTTGGAGTTGCTCTCAATTTAGAAATGCTATTTTGACACTTTAATATAGCTCCTTTCCCCTGGAGCTATGAAAAGAAAGGATGAAAGCTAAAAAAATATTTCATAGCTGTTTCATTTCAGCTCTTTCTAAGGAGATGCTTTCGGGTGTCCAAAATCAGTATATTTTCTGTGATGTATGCCGGATTTTAAAGAAGTATTGTGTAGTACTGAAAATCTGGTGTTTTTAGTGTTGTTCTTCAGAGGTCGTGTGAGCAACCAAGGATGAAACTGGTTTGCAAAAATGTTTTTCATTTGAATTTACATTAAAATAATTTATATATATAAACATTTTTAATGTTAAGTCAAATGAAAAACAGTTTTTTTTATATTAAGATTTTAGAGGGTTGTCTTTTACGGATCTAAGTATATCCGTGTTATGCTAAGTACGACCATAGTTGTTTTGAAAGGTAAGAAGAAAATTTCAGGTCTTTTAGAATTCTTAAAAATTATTATTATTAAACATGAAAATGCCGTGAAAAATTCTTATTTGTCTTGATGAACATGATGTTTTTATTGAAATCATTATTTATCTTAAAACATAGTCATTTTATGATTGTCAAAACAAGTCAACAATAAATTAATTAATTTAAAATAGTATGTTTATATTTTATAATGATAGAAAGTTAAAAATATCATAAATATAATAAAAACAAGCTACATTTAAAAAAAATTTAAGAATAAAAAAAATACTATGAATTGAATTCTTACAAAAAAAACAATGTGTTATTTGTATTATTTTTTCATGTTATATACATAAAAAATAAATAAAAAATATATATTAAGATTCATATAAAAATTCATAATAATATTCCTTTTCCTTTTTCTTCTTCTTTTTAGGATCACCTAACTTAATTAAAAAAAAAATCACTTGATAGGATACTGACAGGTTAACTAGTCTAAGGCATATGGGTTCAAGTTTCACTCATACATAGATTTATAAATAAAATCACTTGATAGAATAATGTAGCTAAATAATTAATGAACCTCCTACAAAAATTAACTAGCAATTGTGGTGTGCATTCAATGCAATAATCAAGTACGTTTTTTAAAGATTTAAGATGACATAGAAGGTCATGCATCTAATGATGAGGTTGAAAAGTTTTTTCTTATATTTTTTTTCTTACTTTCACTATTTGTAATTTTTGAAAAAAATGTTTTGTTGGGAATCGTTAAGCTAATTTTGCTATAATCCGAGAAGAAACCATTTCTCACCAAAGTTTTTCCTTATCTTCTCATTCATCTTCTCTTTTAATATAAAAAAATGTAGTAGGGGACAAAGGTCTATTAGACTAAGGCCCAGAAATAGAGTAGCTAGAACCCCAAAGTTCAACTCTGGTAGAGGGGAAAGAGTTCTCCCTGCTGAATAAACTACTCTCCTTTTGTTACCAGGGAGACAATGTTGTCTTAGTCATTTAAAGATAATGCACATAACACCATAACATTGTAGGTGTAGAGGAGTTGATGTTTATTAGAACCATAACAAACTCGTCTAAAATCTCTGGTTTAGTCTATAAAATCGAGAGAGGTGATCATAAAAGAAAAGAAAAAGAAAGAGAGAGAAAAGAATTTGGTTTATTGTTGATTTTAGAGAAGACATTGGAATTCAACTCAAGTGAAAATTGAAAAGGGCAAGGAGGTAAATTTTTAGAAATAAGTCAAATTGAAAAATCACTTCATAATAAGCATTTTTAGATCGAGTTAAGTCAATTTAGTCAACTCAATCAAAAGTTCACAAACACCTGGTTAACCTATTTTAGCAATTTTAAAAAATAAATGTGGTTTGCCAAGCATGACTTTATAAAATTATACATAAAAAAAAAATCAAATATAGTTTCAAAATATCTATTTATGTGTTACATGCAAACCAAATAATTCAAATAATGATGGTAAATTCATATTTTTATAAAAAAAAATTGCATGAATTCTAGGATTTTAATAACAAGTTTATTAAATCCATGAGTATTTAACCAAAACTTTTTAAAAAAATCAATATTTTTATAATCCATAAGAATTAACAGTAAATATCTTGATATAAATGTTGAATTTATAGGTTGATACTTAAAATATCAGTAATTCACCTAAAAGTTCTTAGAGTTATCTTGAATGTTCACTAATTTTGATTGGGAGTATTTTATTACGATATGCAAAAAAATATTTAGGTAGAATAAATAAACCCTTCTAGTGCATCTAAATAGATATTCATAGATAAGAATTTGTTTAGATACATGAGCCCATAACAAATTAAAAAATATAAAATAATTCATACCAAATCGTTAAACCACATCATCAAAACTACACAAAATAGCTTACCTTACATAGCTTGTGTTAGAGTTATTAACATCATCCTTAACCACAACTAGTTCCTTACATTTTAAATATCTCAAAAATACTTAAATGTTATTGTTAAAACATTATTTTTATTAAGGAACCACCTATTATGAAATATTATAAGACCAACTAAAGAACACGTGGAAAATATATTAAACATTTCTTGTAGTCAATTAGTTAATCAATTAAGAGTACCTTTCTCAACTATGGAAATTGAGATATTTTTTTAATCCTAAAACGTCATTCAAGTTTAAATTGAGAATTGGATCTTATGATCGTCATTCAATCTAATTAATTAATACTTGTAATTCTTTAATAGATGCCCTCAAAAGAACCTGCTAATAGATAAATAAATTTAAAGATATTGGTGTTGCGGTGAAACATTCCCTGTTAATTATCTAGAAAAATAATAATTATATATTAGTAGAAAAAAAAGAAGACCAGTATAGATTAGTAAGATTTCTGGAGCTATAGCACAGAAGTGAATTATTTTTTCTTCCTTTCAAAAAATTTTTTTGAATACGAGGAAACTTAATTCTTTAAAAAATGTATTTTGTAAAGTCAAGTAAACGAGTCAAAGTCCTTATTATTTTCAGACTCTTACAAAAAATATATATTCTAACTCAAATTTAAAACTTATTATACAAATCACAAGATTTCCACTATCATGTCACGCGACTTGAATACTATCGAGAAGGCATATATGTGAAATTGAATCTCAATATTCAACGGTTGTGTTAAATCAGCAATTTCCATGATAAGAGACTGATAATTAAAATATTTTAACCATACTAGGATTTAAGCATTTTTTTAATTATGTAGCAGCCAGCAGCAGAGGTTGGACCACCATCAGCTTGATGCCAACTTGTTTCATTAAAAAAATGGTCCAACATTTCATCCGTCTGTCAATAAGAAAAGGAAGATAAAAAAAATTGAATCATCATCTAATATTACTTCCAATTTTATTATCCTATTTGACAATTGGGTTTTCTTTTTTGGGGGGGAAATCTATTTATTGGATAATTGGGAAAAAAAAATAAAAATTGATAGGGACGTAAGGGGCGTCCAAATCATTTAGAGGTAGAGATATTATTAAACGACATGGTGCTTGTGTGAGTAGATAACCCATGAAACCGAGTCAGCTTGATTCAGTATCGATTTAATCTTCTATCCAACTTTTGAAATTATTTTTTAAAGATTATTGCGGATAAAAAAGGAGAAACTTTTAATGTTATGGGGGAGTGCGGTACTGAATTGATGGCTTCAAGGATATGTCCACCGTCAATGGCTTCAAGGATATGTTTAAAAAATAAACATTTTAGGGTTTTAAAAAGTATTATATTAATAGTAGTGCATTTATATTTAGCCCAATATATTCTTTTTTTATGAAACATTTAGTATTTATGTAAGAAACTAGTGCTTATGTTGAGATAACACAACAAATAATTTAGATAGTGTTGGATCAATTCAGATAAAATACAACTATATATATATATAGATTATTTTAATTTTGATATGGCTACATACCATTACAAATTTTTTGAATAATTCAATATATAAATGCCTCAATGCTCGCAATTTATTGTAGTTCAGATTTAAAAAAAAATAAAAAAATTGTCAAGGTGTTTAAATGGATTAAAAAAAGAAATATAGTCATGACAAACCTATAACCACGCTAATTAGGGTTGAGCCAACATGAGATATCAAGTCAAACTCATGGATCAAATCATATTATTGAAATAATTCGATAAAAAAATAAAGAAAAATATATTTTTAAAAAAAAGACATACTAACATTTCAAACTCATGATGAGAGTCATTAGACCAAAAGCACTCAATTTAGAAAACTTATGAAGTTCAATTCTCAATTAATTAAGTATTGAATGATGAAAATGAAAAAACAGTTTCAATTATACTAAATAATTTTAAAAAGTAGCAATTAAGATAATAAGGATAAAAATTGTAAAATAAAATTGAAATGTGAGATTGAAAAAAAAAATGGTGAAGGGTGAAAAAAAAATGAGGCTTAAAATTGACAAAAAAAAAAAAACAATGTTGTTATTAATGGGTAAAATTGAAAAGAATAATAATTTTTACAAAAAGGATAAGAAAAAGATAGAAATAAAAACAATGAGGACTAAATTGAAAAACATAATACCATCAATTTAAATTGAAGGATAAAATTGAAAACCATTAAAACATTTAGAAAAGAGCAAGAAAAAATAAAATCAAAAGAATGAGGACCACATTAAAAAATATAATATTTGGTAAATCAAAATTGAATGATGAAATTTAAAAAACACTTTTGCAAAAGGTTTAAGACCAAAAATTAAGAATAACAAAAATAAAAACTAAACTTGAAATACCAACAACCAAAAAAACCAAGTTATATTTTTTTAAGAAAAGAGAGAAGAAATGAAAGAAAGAATAAGAGTCACTGATGTCAAACCAAATCACCATTGGTGATATGCACCACATCAACAAGAATAGAACACAACAACTCTTTCAATGTCATAGTGAAATGACAGTTTTGGATGTCAAGAGGTGTTGCATAAGCCACCACCACAATAGCACGGGTTCTTCCACTCGCCTCTTGGTGCACCATATTTTTGTTTATTTATCAAAATACAAAATTTTATGTAAGCGAACAATATATATATATATATATATATAATTCATTGTGATAAGTCAAAAACACCCCTCTCAAAGTTTTTATTATTATTATTTTAAGAGTATCTTCATTATTTCATAGTGCATTTTAATTATTATTTTTTTTATATTTGTATAAACACCAAACTCATCTTAAATTATAGTAACAAAAAAATCATTGTGAAAAATATAAAAATATCTCCTGAAGCCGTGAAAATATTTATTTTTCTCTCCTCTATTTGAAAATAACAAATGGACAATATAGAATGATTTTAATACTCTTAAAAGTTAATATTAATTTTTTCAAGTGAAAGAACAAAAATATCATTACAATATTCCAGTAAATAATACCAATTGGATTTGGAGCTACAATGATTTTTCATGACCATTTTTTTTTAATATATGGACATTACAAGCCACTCATTACTAGAGACTTGGCATAGGGTCTTAGATAATTTTTTTATATTTAAAAAAGCAATAAACCTCAAAATGTAAATTTATGTATATCTGAGGGTTTTTTTAATGCATATGCAAATCTTTATTTTTAATTATGTTTTTTGCCCCAAGTGTAGATACACCTAGCTAAGCACCGATTGCCAATCTATTAAATTAAAAGGAGTTAAAAATTCAAAATTTCATCAAAAAAATCTATCATGTTGTTTACATCCCAATTGCAATGCTATTAAATTTGATCTTTGATTTATTTTAAACAAATAAATAGCCCTCTATTTATTTTAATTAAAACATATTAGTATTTATATGTTATGATTGTGTTTATATATCCTATGTTTCTTTTACTATATATTCTTATGCATGATGAAATCTTCATATAGTTTTAGTTTTTGATTGTATGCTTTCATCACATATATGTTTCATATGCTTTTATCTAATTTGATTTATTAATGACCAACTTGTAACCACTTCTTTATGAGGTCAATACCATATGTTTAATAAATAATGCAAGGCCCGAAATTATTTGTTTGTTTTGCACAAAGCTTATAACCAAAAAGTAATGATCCTTGATACATGAACAACATTTTTGGTGTTTTGCTGTGAGTCAAACTATTTTTTATCTCAAAAAATAATATTTGTATGCCAAAATAGGGTAAAAACAAAATATTAGATATGAGAAACCTATAGCTATTGTCATTAGGATCGAGAAAACTTGTTAAACTTGTGTTCTAAATTACGAGATTAAAATAACTTGATAAAAATAAAAAGAATTATAAATTTTTTTTTTTAAATTCATTTTAATTTTTCAAATCTATGACTCGAGTCGTTAGACTCGAAGTATTCAATTTGAAAACATCATGAAATTTAATTCTCAATCAATAAAATATTTAAGTATGAAGTTGAAAAAAAATCTACTACAAAAGAATTAAAAAAACATAAATTAAAAGAACAAGGATCAATACTAAAATACATAATAAATTTTATAATCGATTAAAGGGTAAAGTTTAAGAGCAAAACCAATCTGTTAAAAGGACAAAACAAATCCAAAGAATAAAAGTCAAAATTGACATTAGAAAAAAAAAAAAACAATGTTCTAATTGAAGAGTGAAATTGAAAAGAACAATAAGTCTTACAAAAGAACCAAGAAAATAATAATCAAAAATCAAAATAATAAGGACTGGATTGAAAAATATAATACCATCAATTTGAATTGAAATATGATATTGAGAACCAATAATTGTTTTACAAAAAGGCCAAGGCTTAAAATCCAAAATCCAAAGAATGGGGATCAAATTGAAGTTAAGGATAAAAGTAAATAAGAGGGAAGGGCTTTTTTTTGGATGTTAGGAGGAGTCGCTCGCACAACCCCAAAGTTTCTAATACTTCCCACGCGCTGTAAGTTTGCCAAATGTTTACATTTTTTTTTAATTTAGCCAAATATCAAAGTGTACCTAATTTGACTTTCTAATTACAACAAAATATTGTAAAACTCCAAGAAGCCTCTTGATCTAGGCTTATTTTTTCTGTTTTTAAATATTTTCATTGTTCAGCTATGTATTTTAATTTTATTTTTTTTTTATATTTGGTCAAATACAAAATTAACTCTTAGCTTAAACTATAATAACCAAACAACCATCATGAAAAATACAATAATATCCCTTGAAGCTATTTTTTTTATATTTTCTTCTAAAAATAATTGGGTTGTTTCATTGTAAAATCACGATTAAATAAAATAATGACAAATAAATGATGAGAGGACTTTAAAATCTTTGAAAACTAGTGTTGAAGTCATCACGTTGTTCTAGTGATCATTGCTTTATAGTGCAGAGGTACAATATTTTCCCAAGAATAGTTAGCTCTTTTTAATTTATTTTTTTATTAGCATGCTTGTGTGCTGAATCTATTTTTCACTCTGTAATTATGCCTCTTATCCATTAAAAGTAGACAGCTGGAAAACTAATATTGTATTATTTTTTCATCATGATATTTAGTTGGTCTTGGAGAACACCTCTCTTGTATCTCAAATTTTCGGTCTCATCTCTAATCTAGGGTTGAATTTTATTTATAAGCTACAATCCAATAATTTACAATATTATTGAGATCTTTGTTGCTGCTGCTTTTTTTAATTATTATTATTATTATTTGACATTTCTCTATTCATTTTATAATACTGTAAATATATTAAAGGGACGACTTAAGATTACAATTCATCTAAGATTTCATACCGTTAGTTTTAGGATAGTTAATTACTTGAGAGAAAAAAACCTCTCTGTTCAAGAAATTATTACAAGAATCCCCCTTCTGTACTCAAAACAACCTTAATTAACACTTAAAAAATACAACTAAATTAATTTTTTAAGAATAAGAAATGGACGTGTGTTAGGGTTAGTGCTATGACATAAACTAGTATGAGGGCCAGCGCTATGACACGAACAAGAACCTAATGGCTATCATACGCACTGTGCCACCTCTCAAATCTTGCATGAAAGCATGGATCAACCCGGCCGGCAACCTCTGGCAGAAACTTAAAAGAGTGCTGAAACGACAGAACCGGTGGTTAGATGTGACCAGACTTGATAGGAACAGTGTTGAATCAGTGAACCGGCTCCAAGAGCCTGAATTCTTAATATCAAGCTGATCAGTTCTGAACTTTTCTTTTCTGACCATAAGCATGGAGAAACACCAAGTCCAACTTGCTAGCCTTTTTGCTGACTTTAACCTGTGGAGTGGACAACGAAGTTAAAATTATCCAAAACAAATCTCACTCTTCCATAGCATGGTTGTTAAAATCACGAGTACGATTTTATAAATCAAAATAACAAAACTTGTTGAATCGGTAGAAAAATTAGATCCCGTTAAAATTGGATAAAAACCAGCAAAATCAATCTGAATAGTAAAATTGGACTGGATTTTACGATCCCACAAATCTTGCCAACAGTGAATTGGCCATGCCCCCTGCTATCTCTTTTGTCGTCCCCTAAGTCCTGGCCTCCCCACCACCATAATTATTATGTTATATTGTATTTAGAAATATTTTACTTATGATTTTATGATTTTTTTACCTCCACAATTTTAATTGTGATTTTATAATTTTTATACGGTAAAATTTTATATATAGTTTTATGATTCTAATTTTACTCCGAGTTCAGAAATTATTTCGTGTTAAAATCATGATTTTAACAACTTTATTCCATAGTAAACACGGCGGCCCCGCAGCCGGATCCACTCATATGGTAGCTTTACGGGACATTCTTGTAAATGCTCTCAAAATCATCCGTGTCCAATTTTCTATGAACAGCACCCATAAGGCCAAACATGCTTTCAGCATCACTCTTCTATAAAATAAAGAGCCAAACCTCAAGAAACTTCACTACCATCACCGTGAAAACTCTCTCTTGATAGATTTTTTCTAACGAAAACTTTGCTTTGTGGAGCTTAACTAATCAAAATAACTTATTTTCATTGATGTTGAGGTTACTTTTTTAATTTTTACCACATGAAGTTTTTGTTAGAATTCGTGTCTTGTTGTGGGGTCTCCAATGGTGGTGGTGGGGGGCAGGAGGCTCCTAAAAGTGTGGGGAAGCGGTCGGAGGAGGAGACACGTGAGGTGATGACGATGAGGAACGATCACAGGAGAAAGAAGAGAGGAAGAGGGTCTTCGGCTGATGGGAATAATGACTCAAGGGATGAGTGGAAGCCGTCGTTGAGTGCGATATCGGAGAATAACATGGTGGTGGTGGGGGAGAGAAGAGTTGAGAGGGTGCTTAATAGGAAAGGCAGTGTTGCTGCTGGTGGTGGAAACGGTGGCGGTAGGGCCCGTGATATTGCTAGCCTTTCCGGTTACGGTGACAATTACAGGTAACTACTGGTTGATCATTTCGTGCTGTAACCAATAAGATTCCCAACATTGCTTTCTTAAATCATTTCAGGAAAACTTCATCCCTTTCAACTATTGAATGAACGAGTTGTATCAATTCCATGAATTAGATTTTCAGAAAGTGATTTCGGAAAATATTTTCGATAAGTTAAAATTCCTGATACAAAAGTTTAGATTTGTATATGTAGCAAAGGATTCTTGAACGGAGAATCTATCGTTGATTGCTGTGCATCAGTGGACAACGAATGTACGAAACTGGCACAGATGGCCATAATGTATACCTTCTGTATATGATCATGTACAAAACTGAGCCCTTTTTGGTGTTGATTAGTTCTCTGGTTTTTGAAATAAGAAAGGCTAGCAGGTGAACCAATAATATATAGACGATCCTTTTTTTTTTTTAATAATGATAGTAGGTCATAAAGAAATACAATTTGGTATGGTGGGTTAAGGATTGGTGTCACTATATATATTTAAAAACCTCAATTTTAAATAGGTAGACAAATAACGAAAAAAGAAAAAGAAGACTTCATTTTTTTCACAAAAAAAATAATTTTGGAGTACTGATTGCTAAATTAGATACAGTATAGAGCCAGAAATGGATTTAGATTATGTGCTCTTGATTACTTCGTAGATGGTCTTACAAGTGTTGAGAAGAAAAGGAAAGAAAATTTAAGATTTTTCTTTCCACTAAATTTATAGTCAAGGAAGTCTTCTAAATCAAATTTCGTTGATGATTGACCAAGTAGTACGTAGAATTATAAAGCTTCTGCTTTAGTTTATGTTCTTATGAGATAAAAAAAAATGACAAACTGGATTTATTTTGTGTGAAATTAATATTATTTTTTTCCTACTATATTTCTCATGATTTTTCAGGCCAAATGGGGTTTGGACTGTTATTCCAGCATTCTCTCCGACTCCATTCATGTTTTAGTGGCCTCGCTATTCAGTTAAGGATTTGTGATTGGCTTTATGTATTTGATGTGCATATAATAAGTAGGGAATCCTGTAAATGATTCTCAGCTTTGTTATCAACAAGAGGTTGTTCTTGTAAGTGGAAGTTCTCCTGAAGTCGTCGTCTCCACTCACAGAAGCTGCAAAAAGTTTCATCTTTTGTAATACTTTAATCGAAACCCTATTGTCCTGCACGTAAAACCAGTGATGTTCCACTTGAAATATTGCAGGATCAATGGAGGGTCTCTCTCTCTCTCTCTCCCTCTCTCTCTCTCTCTCTCCCCCCTAATTAGGTTTAGCATGTATTGTCTGTAATTCTGAGTAGATTTTTCCCATCTCTAAGCAAAATGGATGTTTACATTTTCTTTTCGTTTTTGATTTCACAACAGTTTTCTTTTTGCCGATACATCGTTATGAATCAAGTAGTATCGCATGGAAGGAAAAAACAAAAATTAAAGGGAATAAGAATTCTGAAGTCTAAACTCCTTAAGTTTTAATTACTCAGGCAAAAAACTCCTTTTAAGTCTAAATTCGATAAAATCTCGAGTTCGAGTCGGTACGTGAATTTCTTGTTAGATCTTGAAATTTCTTGTTAAATTTTAGAATAATCAGAATTTTAACCCATAAAATATGCTTTACTAAAAATAAGATTTAATTGCATAAAAAAAAAGTTTACGTAGGCACAATACCTTTCAATGAGAGAACTGATAATGTTATTGAGAAGTTATATTTGCAAAGTGTTGTGGTCTCTCGTTTTCGGGATCCAATCTCAGCTTTCATTGTTCTTGAAAAAACAATTCGAAATCGAGTTGAAGACTCGATTCTTGAAATTTTGTGTTAGTATATGGGCATGCATGTGTGACATATTACTGTATATACCAGCTTAGCTTATGGAATCCGAGATATACTAGCTGGTTAATTCGTGTTTCACTATATGTTGAATTAATCTTTTTCAAAGCAAAAAATCAAAGCTCGTGTTGTTAGTATGTTCATATATATATATATATATATATACAAGAACAGTATTAATTGTGAATGGAAAAACTCATGTATATATTTAATAAAATAAATTGAGAATCATATACGTTATTAAATGTTGAAGTACTGTAAAATTTTAAAAAAAAATCAAAAAAAGGATAGAAAAGAAAAAATAATTAAAAATGTGAGAATCAAATTGGATAAATAAAATAAAATTGAAAAAAATTTCATTGTAACTCAACAGCTCTCCATAAACAACTCAACATTGTTTACCAAGCACCATCTATAGAGCGTGGATGCCCCCCACTCTCTGGTGCCCATGCCATAGTCATTCATATTGGGTATATGAATTGCCCCACCTATTTTTTTTTATTTTTTTCATTATATTTATATTTGTGAAAACACTAAATTGCCTCACAATCAGATCAATTCTAAAGATAGCAAACAAACATATAAATGAAATTTAATGAAGAAAAAGGGTTGCGGATGTGATCCTCAAATTTGTAGTTTTATTTTAAAAATAAAACGTAGGAGGCTTACAAAACATTACATGGGTTAGAAACCCTACCTCAACTAGAAAACAAAATAGAACATGCAAAGAAAACAATCATAAACTTTAATATTAAGATTTCATATACTCGTTATTTATTTGACTTTGAATCATAGTGAATTAATGCATATAATATATATTTTTAACTAAACAATTAAAATTATGTTTAAATATACTATATAATATTCGTTTTGTACATGTAATTTTGCAATCTTGTCTGGTAAATCTTCTTGCAGCAGCTAAAGCTACTCATGGAAGTTTCGAAACCTGGCTCTGCATTGTTCGCTCTATCCTGTTCTTGCTATTTTCAAACGGGGATAAGATTTTTGACACAGTTGCATTATTTTTAGACTTAGACTCATCTACATCGATCTGTCTCTCTCTCCCCCTCTCTCTCTCTCTCTAGTAGTGGAGCTTCAAAGTATGATGAACAGAGAAGCATGTTGTTTCAGAAAATGGAAACTAAGCAGATGATGTAAGATTGAACACAGTAAGCGTCCCCTGAATTTTGATACCAGATTCATATTCAACAGATAAGAAACCATCACTCATGATCATAATAACTCGATTTTGTTTCCATTTCATTGATATCTCACTAGTGATCAAATTGCTACATTTTGTTTTCTATACCTAAACTACTGATGAAATCTCTCTCGGCACCGATGAAGATCGGGAATCAGGAAAGATGGGGCAGCTGGAGATCTCAGATGCAAAACCTCATCACAAGCTTTTCTGAAGGAAAAAAAAAATTGCAGAACATGCAAAAACCTTCACACACCTGACAAGCCACCTTCTCCTTGTTTCATTCCGGTGATCGTGTCATACAATGGCCGGTTTAGCGTCTCTGGCAGATAAAATGCAAGCAATCCTCCTACAAAACCACAGCTTGCGAACACTGCAAATGGCAATGCGCCGCCCATAACCACGATGAAGGGTGCCAGTATTGCCCCCATTTGTGCCGATTGTGTTGCGCAACCAAGGGCTACATTTCTAACAACTGTGGGAAATAACTCTGCTGTGTATATAAATAGCAAATTATACGTCCCAGCCATCCCGAAAATACCCAAAATTCCACAAATCATCCTCACCACTTTCCATATCCCAGCACCTCCCATCAAACACCCTGCAAAGCAGAAAAAGCTGCTGAACCATAGAGTCCCGATTGTCAATGGCTTCCTTCCAAACTTGTCCAGCAAAACAGCTGTTATAGTGAATGCTGGCATTTCAGCCACAGCATTAAGCACCACATTGAGGTAAAGGTTGGTGTCGAGGTTGACAACATTCAAGCTAAGGCCATAGTAGACAACTGAGCACATGAAGTTGATTGCTACTGCTAAAACCAGGCGAATACGAGTGACTGGTGAGCGAATTACATCAATTACAGAACCTGTTATTGCTTCTTTTGCTGCAAAACCTTGCTTGTCACTTTGTTCATTGACATAACTTTCATTCACATCTTCATCGAGGGCCAAGACAACTCCATCAGGAAGATGTTTTCCATTGGATTTAGCAATGGTCCGCATTAATGTCATTGCTTCATTGATCCTCCCGCGAACAAGGTACCACCGCGGGGACTCAGAGATAAAAGGAAGAACAATGACAAGGAACAATATAGAGGGGATAGACGACGCAATGTACAGTTCCCGCCAAGAGGGGAAAATGTAAGCTATACCTGACAGCATTGCTATCCCAGTTGAGAAAAAATAGAATGTGGACATGCCAGCCACACCACGTTTTGAGGATCCTACAGGCTCGGTGGCAAGAACAAAGGCGCAGAGGCCAACGCCACCGGTGCTGAAACCGGTGAGGAGACGAAGGACGAGATAGGTCCAGTAGTCTGGGGCTAATGCTGTCAAGCAACCAAACACAGCGTTTAGTAAGCAAACTACTGTCAAGGAGCCTTTTCTTCCAAGCATGGAGTCCGAGAGATGACCAAATGTTCCAGCACCTGGAAACATTTTTAAGATAACATTCATCAATCACAAATTTCCTTCACAATATAATTGAAATGTTGGATCCTTGAGCTAACATTTAAGGTGTTTTCTTCACACACCACCCTCAATACAAAATTTCCAGCAATGAATTTTACAGGCTCAGATTCAATAGTTCAGCTCTACCTTAGTTCTTTGTTTCTTAGAATACATTACATTGACGCTTCTGTTTGTCGATCAAAAACACCTAGCTCCAGTACTTGGATGCATTGAAAAATAAAGTGTCTGTGATTGAATTTTAATTTCCTTTCCATCGAAACTATAACTTTTTTAATATTAAGCTGTAAATTGATTATTTCGTGATAGCATATGGCAGAGCCTTTATTGTAATGCCATGCTTGCCAGTGGTTTGTGGCCCCCAAAATGATAACGAAAAAGAAAGTGGGTGGATGATCTGAACATTCATGATAGAGAAAGAGTGCCCCACAAGTATGAAGAAATTCATAAAGCAGGGACAAGGAAGCATGTTAAAGATGCTTCTGGGAACGACGAAAGGAAATGAAAGGTTCATGGACCCGAACTCCGACGGAGGCATCCGGAGAAAACAAAGTAAAAGGTGTTTGAGTCGGCTATCTCCACATCATTGCAGCTTATGATGTGATTCTCATGTGACAATATGAAGTAGAAAGTCAGAGCAATTACCCTATCAATCAATCATGTCATATAATTTATTTTTTTATTTGAATGAAATAACATTAATATTTTATAATTAGATCATCACGAATAGAAAATATTAATAAACTGTAATTTGATTTTTTTAATTAAAAATAGATGATATTTTGATATATAATTTATGATCAAATGAGTTTTTTTTGTATATTACAAGACTAATTAGTGACTGTTTATTAACATATTTCCAATAATTTCTCACAAAAATAAACTTTGAAAACAACTATAAACATGTCCAAACACATTACCAGAGACATCATAAGTAATCATTCTTCCCATCCCTAGTTTATAATAAAGTTTATTTTCTAAAAAGATCAAAGAAGACGGAAGACACTTGAGAGCTCGAGACCGCGTCAAGAAAAGTAGGCCACGTTTGATTTTCCTCTCGTGAAAGCTCACGTGATCTTGATAAACGACAAATAAAATGACTGCATAACTACTGTTTGTGACAAGAGAGTGCCTCGAGTCTATAAAAATATTCGACAAGTTTTTTAGTAGTCTCTTTACATCTATCTTCTTCTTCTTCTTCTTCTTCTTCTTCTTTTTTTTAATATAATTTTTGCTAGTCACGAATCACGATGGGCTCTATCCCTACTCTCTCCTCCGAACATATTAGTTTTTTCGAATCTTAGGCTCCTGTTCCTAAGTAATTGAGGAATTAATTTATAACCAAAGTTGTGGGAAAGACGATTATATAAATAATTGCAAGAATACAAAGTTGAATCTCCTTAAGTTAGTAAGATGAATGAACATGTGCTTAGTCAGTCCACTATTTTTTTTTAAGAAAAAAAGAGATCATGATAAGCTTCCCAACCTAATCTCGATTTAGACTATTGTCGTCTTCCACGTAATTTTATTATTATTTCCAACGCAAGATTTAAATTAGTCGTCCTTTCAACATTAAATAACCAGCGACAAACCCTAGCATTCCATTCCAACCTGCTTGTCCATAAGAGGTTTTGCCATATCAAATACCATTTACGAGAATCACAAACGCGAACAAAATTAATCTAGAAAAGTAAAATTGGCATTAACCGAGGGAGAGTTCAGAAAAGAAAATCTCATTGATCACATCTTACTTGGTAAAATTATTTAAGAACCTTTCCAAGCTATCGGAGGTCAAAACCCATATGATTAGAAATAATTTTAGTTGCTTTGATTGGCATTTTTCTTCTCTTCTCAATTAGAGTCCAATTATAACTGAATCTCTTTCGGTAGAAAAGGGAAAAGAAATACTAAGGTAAGAAAAAAATCAGAGGTCGAGATATATTGCACCTAAAAAAAAAGAAAAAAAAATACAAAAGAGAGAGAAACTCATGCTCACCAATCATGCAGCCACCAAAGAAAACAGCTTGAACCAGCCCAACCTTGTACTTCTCTCCACAAACCAACCCCCACTGCGCCACCGTCGAGCTCCCTGCGCCACCAACCCAAACCCACGAACCCGGTTCGAACCCACAAACACTTTTAGCCATCTCATCACAGCCCGGACCAAGACACCTAAACTCCGGTTCACGGTCGGCAAATATCATCACCATAGTATGGAAGGCCTCAAGCGCCCAAGCCAAGCATGTTAGCACGAAGTGACGTAATTGCCATGTCCCAAACTCACCACAATGTTCTTGTAACATGTCGTCAATCGTTAGCTTCTGAACGACGACGGGTCCCTTCTCGGGTTTCCTCGCCGGTTCTTCCGCGGAAGATAGCAAGGGTGACCGGAGATCCAGGTCCGATGAGGGTACGGCTGACATGTTTAGTATATTTATCGGTGTCGCAGGAACGAGGTGAATATTTTCAAGGGTGGCGAGTAATATAGCTAGAGAAACAAGAGCTCTATATATAGGTCGAGAAAAACAAATAATTATATAAAAAGAAAAGATACGTTTATTCTAAGAATATAATTACCAAAATATTTATATATAGAAGTAGAGTTGTATGGGGAAATGCGTCCCATCTGTTTTGGCTGTCAGTTTTTTTAAAACTGACACGTGGACAGATGAATGGTCATTGGATTTTGGCCGGGTAGGTAAAAAAAAGTTAAGAGGAATACTGTGGCAACATTGAATTTTGAGTGTTGAGGCCATGAGGCAATGTTGGATCATTATCATGATGGTAGTTAAATTGTTTTTTAAAATATTTTTTATTTAGAAATGTATTAAAATAATATTTTAATTTTTAAAAATATTTTTTGATAAATAATTAAAAATTAAAAATATTTTTAAAATACAATATCAATTATGAAATGGGATCTACAATGGGATCTTCTGGCACATTGGTATATCCGACTGGATTTTTGGTAGAGAAATTGCAATGCTTTGTAATTAATCTCTTGTCTACTTCGGTGGCCATCGCTCAAATACTATTATAATCTATTTTTTATTTTATTTTTAAAATAATTGAAAAATCAATAATAATTAAAAAAAGAATAGGGAGTGAAGCGATGAATAAGAAAGAAAAGAGGGACTAAGACGAGGTTTCTCTTGTTTTTCAAGAAGTTCAGACATGGTAATACATTGGAGCAGACACAGGCCGGAAAATACTAGAAAAGAGAGAAAAAAAACACTTTTTAACCTTAAAAAAGAGGAAAAAAATAAAATTGCTGTAACCTACGGTTCCTCCCTACCAAACCCTCTCAGCAGCCGGCACTGGACTATCCGGCCAAAACTCCACCATGGAAATAGCAGGCCTCGCGCTTCCGACCGACACGACGTCAGCCTCCGTCACTGAACACAACAACCCATGTATGAACCGCAAGTCTTCCTCCGTCCATCTGTCCACCGATCAACATGGCCAGCCATAACCATTAAATCAGCGATCACTCCTCTTATCTTTTTTTTCTCGGGAATCAGCCCCTTTATCCCTAAAAGCACCGTAGAAACCGGTTTTCTTTTCAACCCGGAATCAATAAAAATAATAGCACAAATCTACTCAACAAATAGCCTTGATGAACCTAAATTTCTAGCCCTAAAAGTTGAATGTTTTGCAAGAACAGTAGAGGCGCGTGAGACATATGCACGAGTCCACCACGCGCCACTGCTGCTCTTCATTCCAACAACTTCCAACAATTCTAGTAGCCTTCGAAGGTCTTTTGAATCCTTAACGTGTTGAGACGTATTATTAGTATTTGAAGTTTTGAACTTATGATGATTTTTTTCCCCGCTAATTACCTAAGTGTGATTTTGCTATTTCTGCTTTGGACTTTGCATGTCAATTGATTTCATTTTTTCATAACTTTGTAAATTCTACTTGTAATGAAGGTAAATATTGATATGATATTATTGCTTTCTTGAATTTTGTATTTTTCTTGAACTCAAAATTGGTACAAGAATTATAAATCTAAGTTTATTGACTTTGTATGTAAATCTATATTTTTTATGTTTTTTTAATTTTATATAGTTAAGAATCGGTTGTAACTTAAAACAGTCTTAATAATTATAAATTTAAATTAATTTATTTTAATATATATATATATATAATATTTTGTTGTAAGGAGAAAAAAAAATTTGTCTTGTTTTAATATATATAATATATTGTTTTGTATTTTAATTCTTTTTTTTGTTTAGTTTCTATTCTTTTATTTTTTTTCGGTCGTTTTAGAATAGCTCTTAATTTTTTATTTGTATTTATGTATCTATACTCTTAGTTTTAACTTTTTAATTTTTATTGTATTTATCTTTGTATTAAATACAGTTTGCATTAAAAAATAGAATAAGTTTAGTTTTGATGGTATGAAATGAGAGTAGAAACTCTCTTTTATACAAGTATAGTGAAAAATTTTTTTTGTTAGCGATATGTTATCTTTGTGTTTTTTTTCATATACTTTTTTTATATGTTGCTTGGTATATTTTTAGTTTAAAGTAATTTTTATTTTTAAAAAAAATTAAAATATTTTTATATTTTTTAAGATTTATTTTTCATATTATTATATTAAAAGTATTTCAGAACATTCAGATTAAATTAATTTGAGATGTAAAATCCATAATGTCATTGTCATTATTAATAATTTCACTATTATTATCATGATTATATCATCTAAAATTATTATTACTATTACTACTAAGACAATAAAAATTACTAAATTACCTGGAGGAATAAAAAAAAACTCTAAAACCTTAACAAAAGAGCAAGCAAGAAAAAAACTAAAATTATTATTATTGTGTAAATAATGGAAAAAAAAATTAACTCGAAGAATAAAAAACATGAAAACTTTAACAAAAGAGAAAACAAAAAAGTACAAATAAATAAAAAAATCAAAATTAATATTATTGGCTTAAAAAAATCATTTGACTCGAAGAATAAATCAAAATAATAAAAAACAAAAAAAAAATAAGAAATATTAATTTTTAAAATGATCACAAGCACAAATTAAAATTGAATGACTAAATTAACAAAAATATAACCTTGACAAAATATAAAATAATATAAATTAAAAACAAAAATTAACATTAAAAAACTACTAAAAAACATCAATGTTTTATTGTGTCACTAAACAAAGATTACTGTAGATTTAAATAGTAAAATTGTCATTTTACCTCTCGGGCTGAAAATTTTAACCCGAACTTAGGGAATTTTAGACATTTATAGGAGATATTTGTGGTATTTTCAAATTACTTAGGGTTTTCTGGTATTTTTCCCTTTTAAATTGCATAGTAAAACCACCATTTGACCCCTAGAGACATGACAAAAAGATGAAAAATAATTAAGGATGTTTTCGGTTTTCACATATCCATATATAGTGAAAATATGCAAAAACCCCAGAAAAGATAAAAACCAAGGGCTAGAGCTAGCGACATTTTGGTACTTTCAACCCAGGTTTTTTCATGGTTATCATTGATTTTAGGGTGTATAGGTAATTTGGCATTATTTATTATTTGTTTTTAGAATTATTGCACGCATATCATCCGGATGCGTCAACAGTGTTTCACACGCACGCGACTTTTAGGCTATGCGCTATTTGTCTTGGTAAGTGTCTGGTTGCCATGTCACCGAGTGCGTCGCCATGCCCTCTGCCTCTCGATGCAGGGTGTGTCGTGTTATGGTGCTCAGTGAATAACCAATGGATAGATTTTAGTTTTTTCTTCCTTTACTCTCTCCTGCCGCTGGGAAATACATGACAGTCATTCATGTTTATGATTATTTTATTTGAGTCCCTATTCTTTTGATTGTGGTTTTATTCTTGATTTCTTCAATGGAAATTTTCATTGTTTTTAGTTGTGTTCTTCAATTGAAATTGATTATATAGGTTGGTTTTCATTTCAGTCATTATTCTTTTGATTTATGGTTTGTTTTTGGTTTTTTTTAATTTTTTTAGTATGTAGGTTTTAATTTGTTTTAATTTTTGTTCTTCAATTGAAATTGGTCATATATGCTACTTTTCATTTTGGTCCTTATTCTTTTAAAAAAAATCCCCTTATTTATTTTGTTCCCAAAGTTTTTATATGTTTCAATTTTTTCTTCGAATGGAATTAATTATATATTTTATTTTTAATTTTGGTCCTTATTCTTTGAATTTTTAAAATGTTAATTTATTTAATAATATATTAAAAAATATTTTTTAAATCCAAATATTTAAAGGATCTGAATATATAAATATATATATATATATAAATAAAATTCATTTTTTTATTAAAATAAAAAATAAAAAGGCTCTAAAATAAACATTCAAACTATCAACGTATTTTCCATAAGCCAATAGCTTTTTTAACCGAGTTATAGTTTTTTTTTCATTTAATTAGAAGAATGTTTTGAATTATATATTAATAAAACAAAACTTTTAACGTATTCTTTACATTGATTTGATAAATTTAAAAGTTTAATAATTATCAATATTTAATCTGTGATTTAAATTTAAAAAGTAAATAATAATAATAATAATAATAATATTTTTTTTAATTACAAAAATAATAACTGAAAAAAGGTTTACTGTGTTTTGGGAATGTTATTTCAATGAAAGAAAAAAAGAAATATTGTTTGTCCAAAAACAAAACTTGCGTATAGGCACTGCTATCTCATCACCTGCCATTGCAACGTCAAATCCCAGCTTTCGCCAATATAAACAGACCCCACTCTCCCTGTCAAGCTAAATATCATCACTGTCTTTCGGTATAAGGTGGTTGGGAGTGTGGCGTGATCGGAAGAAATTAAAAAATTGTTGTTTTGAATGTTTGGTTAATGCAGAGAAATTAAAAAAAAACCTTGTATACTCTGTTTCATGAAAAACAATAAAATTGTTGCTTTGCATGTGTCCTACTGCTTTTCTTGAATGGTAGCTGTTCGGCTGGTTTGATCTAATGATGGGTCATGTTGGTGCATGTGTTCTTGCTTTCTTGTATTGATTCGCATTTTAGTGTAAGACATGTTTGGGGTTTTTTTTTTAAAATATTTTTTATTTAAACATATATTAAAATAATATTTTTTTATTTTTTTAAATATTATTTCTTACATTATCACATTTTAAAATATCAATAATTAAAAAACATGTTTTATCTCAAATTATTTTAATTAGCTTCATATTTTTTTTTGCAAAAACAATTTCAATTATGAATATATTAAGATTGTTTTTATTTTATTTTACTATTAATATATTAAACATTATAAAAGAAATTAAAAATGTATCATTTTAAGGTTTTTTAAATAAAAGATAGTTTATAATCAAACACATGAAAATGCTTTTTCATTAACCTCAAACTCAACCAGCAGTTTTAACCAAAGATTTCAAAAATTATTTTGAACCGTAGTTAAAAATATTATTCATGAAACTGTTTTTTTAAAACTCCAACCACAAAAGCAAAAGAAGGTGTTTGAGAGTGAGGTGTTACCTGAGGTTGAGAAAAAAAATGTTATTTTTGGTGTTTGATTAATGTAGAGAAGTTGAAAAAATTACATGAGTCCCATCTCAAAAACTTTGTAAACTCCGTTTCACGGAAAAGCAACAAATTGCTGCTTTTCGTGTATTTTATCTGTTCTTTTTCACTTTTCAATGTACAAATATTAAAGCAGATTGTTGTTTGTGGCTGTGGGAGAGGGCTGCAGAGAGGGGGGTGGGGGTTCTGAGGAGGGGAGTATTTTCTTACATAATAGTTTATTATTTATTATATTTTCTGTTAAAAGTTTTTTTTTATAAAAAATATATTTTTTAATATTAAAATAATCTAAAACATTAATTAAAATATAAATAAATATATTACAAAGAGATCACCATATAATTTTTGCCTCGTAATCCTAATTTTATTTCAGATGATATTTTATTATATGTTGTTCGGGATCGCAGAGGCTTTCACGTATGGATTTAATAGTTCGTGATGAAATTATAAGTAGTTTGATGAGAGAATAAAAACAAGTGTCTAATTTACTTTTAATTATGAATTACATTTTATTATTATAATTATTAAATATTTAAAAAATTATATATATATAAAGTAATTTCACATGTTGACAATTATATAAAAAGCTTAGTAACCAAACACATGAAACTATATTTTCATTACCCTCAAACTCAATCACAGTTTTTAACCAAATGCTTCAATAATTATTTTGAACCATAACTAAAAATATTTTTCATAAAATTGCTTTTTTCAAAATCTCAACTATAAAAACAAAAACAATATCAAACTCACCCTACGAAAACTCTCCTGGGCTGCATTCATTCTCTCTCTTTTGATGGATCAGAGCAAAGAGGACGTTTTTCCAGTTTTCTTTCAACCCGAAAATCAATAAAAATACTAGCACAAATCTACTCAAAAAATAGCCTTGATGAACCTAAAAATTTCTAGCCCTAAAAGTTGGATGTTTTGCAAGAACAGTAGAGGTGCGTGAGACATATGCGCCAGCTGCACCTTCACAACCACGCGCCCACTGCTGCTCTTCATTCCTACAACTTCCAACGTATTATTAGTATTTGAACTTATGATGATTTTTTTCCCGCTTAATTACTGAAGTGTGATTTTGCTATTGCTGCTTTGGATTTTTGCATGTCAATTGATTTCATTTTTTCATAACTTTGTAAATTCTACTTGAAATGAAGGTAGTTGATGCAGTCTGGTTGAAGTTATTTTTTGAAAGTATTTTATGTTTAAAAATACATTAAAATAATATATTTTTTTATTTTTTAAAAATTATTTTTATTATTAGCAGATCAAAATGAACTAAAAAACCATTTTTTTTTATTTAAAGTAAAAAATAAAAATATATTTTAAAAAAAAAATATTTTTTTGAAATGTAATGTCAAAACACCTCTACATGCTGTAAATATTGATATAATATTCTTGCTTTCATGGATTTGTACTTTTTCATGAACTCAAAATTGGTACAAGAATTATAAATCAAAGTTTATTGACTTTGTATGTGAATATTGATTTTTTAATTTTATATAGTTAAGAATCACTTGAAACTTAAAACCAGTCTTAATAATTGTAAATTTAAATTAATTTCTTTTAGGTGTTATATTAAGAGTTAATGAGTTGATTCACATATTCGTTTCGACTAGTATTTGGATGCCTCATCTTTGACATGATAAATAGATTTAGGCTGGGTTTTTGTCATAATTTATTTTTAGCTCTTATTTCTTTTTTTTATGATAATAAAAAAAAAGGGAAAGAGAAAAAAAAAGTTTATAGTGAAAAAAAAAAAGAGAAGAAAAGAGATTAATGTGATTAGAGAACAAAATAGTAATGAGCTCTTATCTATCTATCTATCTATATATATATATATATATATATATAAAGAGGATTAAACAAAATTGTGAAATTATTAAAACGAGATTATACATGTTAATAAGAAAAAAATCTAATTAATTAGAGATTTATGGTCAATAAGAAAATAATATAATTGTTCAATATTATATTTTTTAGTTTTTTTTTGTTGTTGTAGAGGACCTCAAAAAATATAAATTAAAGGCTCTTAAATAGACAAAAAAATAAAATTGTGCACACCATATTTGTGAACAACCCATAACCACCAAACCAAAGATCCACTGTGACAGCCCATCTAGCAGCCCAATACACAAAATGAAGTTTAGACATTTAACATTTAAATAATAGAATACTTGCATATATAATAAGTATTTATCCAAAATTTTAATTGATATAAAATTAAAGTCCTATCATACATGCTAATAATTAAAAACAATTATGCTTAAATTAAAATAAATAAAAAACTATGTATTTGTTGAAACAATTTGAACCAGGTAATTTAAACTAAAATATTTATTAACATAATGAAGTATGTTCTATGCTTTTAACCTCATGAGTTCAAAACTTAAGGTCAAGATCATATCCAGAAAACAATTTAATTATTTTTTAGTACAAAGATTAATATAGGAGTTGTGTTTTTAAATTTCTCTTGTGTTTCAATGTTATCTAAAGCGAGAAACAACTTAAAAAGTTAAGAGATTTGTACATGAACTAGGGGTGAGTATTTTCGATTTGATTTGGTTTATATCAATAAAAACAATCAAACTGGAAAAAAAATTTGAAAAAAAAACAGAACCGAACCAGACCCGATTTAAACTGACCGATTTCGGTTCGGTTTGTTTTTTTTAACTAAAAAAACAAAACAAAAATTGATTTGTTTTTGTCTTTTTTTTTACTTTAAACCAAATTTTCACTTATCCCATTTAACCAGATAAAAGTAAACCAAAAAAATTGAACTAAATTGGAAGAATAAAAAAAATATAGCATTTTTTTGTTAATTTGAACCGGTTCGGTTTTGATTTATCTGGTTTTTTACTCCAAAAACCGATCCAAACCGGAACTTAAAAAAATAATCTAATTGGTTTAATAGAGTTTCTTTTTCCAATTAATTTTTTTATTATTTTCTAGGTTTAATCGATTTTCAACCTTTATAATCGATCAAAAGAAAAGGATTCGAGTGACCAATGGACACGCCATTTTGAAAGGGAAGGGGGGATCACTAGAGGCAGAAAAAAAATGTAGTTGGCTTGCTGGTATGATGATATTGTTTTTAAAATATTTTTTTTAAAAAATATATTAAAATTAGATTTTTTATTTAAAAAAGATATTTTTAACATCATTATATTAAAATATCTAAAGGCATAAAAAACAATTAATTTAAATAATTTTTGATTTTCAAAATACGAAGTGACAAACAGAAACGTGTCTATGAAATAAAAGAGGGAGACTTTGGTGTTTTGCATAGAGAGAGGCAGAGAAGAGTGTGTAGGCTGCAATTTTTAGAAATTGAAATGAAATGCAGAGCTGAGGAATTTGGAGTGAATTTATTTAGTGCACTGAAATGACATTGAAACTTTGTTGATTTGTCCACTACTCTCTGTTCTTATTTGATATTGTATTTTAAAAAGTATTTTTAAAAAATATTAAAAAATATTTTTTTATTTTTTTTATTTTAAGTTAAAAAATTAGTGTTTTTAGATCATTTTTCATATAATTATATCAAAATAATTTTTGTTTTAAAATATCATTTTGATATATTTTTGAAATGAAAAATATTTTCAAAAGCAACTTCAATTCACTCCCAAACAAACACTTTAATTAATAATCTTTTGAGATTCCTTGAGTTACATGGAGAAAGAAAAGTATACTATATGACCATAAAAGTCATGTTCAAACTTTATTGTTTTACTTAAAGGACAAAATAGAAAAAACAAGAATTTTCTGAAGTGGATGAAAATGATATGAAATAGGCATCTCAATACAAGATATTATTCGAGAACCAATACATCTAGGTGATAAATCCTCTCTTGATCAATCTTTATATAGTTTATGTTATACCTAATATTTATCTTTTTGTTACGTCAATTAAGGTAATATGTAACAAGATTAAAGCATAACATTCTCTATATAAAATAACTAGTGATCTAAAATCTAAGGATCACTTACACAATCTTGATTTCGAGCTTTTTATGTTAGTTAGTTTCATCTTACATGTCTTATGACAAACACCTATATATTAGTTTCAGAGATTTCTTATATCCCAACTTATAAGAACAATTGTTTTCTTTTATAAATGGAAGAACATAATATATATCAATCTCCACGACTCTAATAAGAGTTTAATATTTAAGAGTGCATCGATCAATAATACTCTAGAAATAATGTTTTAATGCAATAAAAATCCAATAATTATAACAACTTTATAATTTCTTTTACAAAGTATTTGTATCTCATAGATTTTATCTTTACTCTAAATTTATAAATCAGTTATTAGAGTCATTAATCTATATTATACAAATATTAAAGATAAATTAAATTTTATTGATAATAAATATATATTTTTTATGTTTATATATAAATGTAAATAGCAAATGTTAATATAATGATTGATGCTAAGTTACTTTTGAAAAAATGAGAGTTGATTTTTCAAGGATGAATGTAGTCAATCTCACACACGTGAGTATTGACTTAATGTCAAATTTTCAAAATTATTTAATTGAATTTAATTGTTTATTTAATACAAATACACAGGTTTTCCATTTAAATTTTATCGCTCAACTTATACTTATCCATATTCAATATATAAACAATCCTTTTCTTTCCAATTAGAGATTACAGAAACTTGGATGTTATCATTTGAATACCTTGTTTATTTTTGTATTTCAAAAATATTTAAAAAAAAATTGTATTTCAAGAATATACATACACAAACAGTTGCCTGAGTCATCAACTACATCAATAAAAGGAGGGGATTTGCTCTGCAATTTCATCACACATCCGACTGCAAATCCCATATCAATAATTAATAATATTTATTTATCTGTTCTCTCAATGGAGCAGCTGCTGCCCTCTTTCCCTGTTCTTATAACCATCCTTCTATTCATCTCCGTTTTCTGGGCACGAACGAAACTGATCAGAAGCAACGAGTCGAGTCCAAACCCACCTCCTGGGCCATGGAAATTGCCCTTCATTGGAAACCTTCACCAGGTAGTTCATCCTCTTTTCCACCGTCGCCTGAGGGACTTGGCAAAGAAATTCGGACCGGTCATGCAGCTTCAAATCGGTGAAGTTTCCACTGTTATTATTTCTTCATCAGAAGCAGCGAAAGAAGTGTTGAAAACACAGGAAATCAACTTTGTTGACAGGCCTCATCCCCTTGCTGCAAGCATCCTGTTCTACAACCGTAAAGGCTTTGGATTTGCACCATATGGCGATTACTGGAGAGAACTCGAGAAAAATTGCCATACTAGAGATGCTTTCTGCCAAACGTGTACGATCATTCAAATCGATCAGGGAAGAAGAGGTATCCGATTTTATCGGTTCCATTCGTGCAAAAGAGGGGTCTCCGATCAACCTTAGCCGGATGATATATTCTTTAGGAAATGGCATCATTGCGAGATCGATCATCCGTAAGAAATGCAAAACCCAGGAAGCTTTCTTACCAATTGTTGACGAATTGATGCAGGCACTTGGAGGTTTGAATATGGCCGATGCATTCCCTTCCTCCAGATTAATTCACATGGTCAGTGGGGTCAGGTCCAGACTCGAAAGAATGCATAGAGAAGCAGATGAGATCCTTGATAGCATCATCTCCGAGAGTAGAGCAAACTCCGGTTTGGCGTCGAAGATGGGCAAGAGCGAAGCCGAGGATCTTCTCGGTGTTCTTTTGAATCTTCAAGAACATGGAAACCCTGAATCCCAATTAACAATAAGCAGTATCAAAGCAACTATCCTGGTTCGTATATATAATCAACTATTCTGCTAAGAGCTTATTGCTTACAATTTATTTTTACTTTAGGTAGTTTAAATGATTTATTGATATGATATTAGAGTTTTGTTGATTTAGTAATTACGAATCTCACCATCTTTATTATATTTGATAAAAATTAAGAACAATATTATATGAGATTATACAAGTTTCAAACCTAAACTTAAAAGGATGTGTTATGTGTTATCTTGGAATCTAACCTAAAACTTTAGATTTTTAGGTGAGATAATTACTTCACAATTTTATTTTTATTGTATATTTTGAACAACAAAATTAAGAAATTCTTGCATTGAATTAAAATTTTAATTATATTAAATTACATCTTGGGAGCTGTTTTCAGTACTCAAGGGCTCGTTAGAAATTTCTATTTAAAGATTATTGATGTGGATTTTCTAAGTAAGAAAAATAACTATCAATTTATATATATAACACGTCATTCTTTACTTGATTACCATTCAGGAAATGTTCACCGGTGGAGGTGACACTTCGTCAACAGCTTTAGAATGGGCAATGTCAGAACTGATAAAGAACCCGAGAGTAATGGAAAAGGCTCAGAAAGAAGTGAGACAAGTGTTCGATGATATTGGAACTGTTCCTGACGAAACAAACCTTCAAGATTTGAAATTCCTGAAGCTGGTTATCAAAGAAACCCTAAGATTGCATCCCTCTCTAGCAGTGATTCCAAGAGAGTGCAGGAAGAGATGTGAAGTTCATGGATATGACATCGACGTGAAAAGTAGAGTGTTGATTAATGCATGGGCAATTGGAAGAGATCCCAGTTACTGGAATGAAGCTGAGAAATTCTATCCAGAGAGATTCATCGATGTTTCTGCTGATTTTAAGGGTGGCAACTTTGAGTTCATACCATTTGGATCTGGAAAGAGAATGTGTCCAGGCATTTCTTTTGCTATCGCCAATATTGAGTTTACACTTGCGCAGATGCTATACCATTTTGACTGGAAACCTGCTGATGGATTGAAACCTGAAAATCTTGACATGACTGAGTCTCTTGGTGGGACACTCAAAAGAAAACAAGGTCTGGAGTTGATTCCCAGTTCATATATCGCTCACTCGTCGGATAAAAAATGCTAAATTATTGTAGCGCTGAATTAAAAGTTTGTCTCAGTTATGATTTTTATTAGCTATCTTATTATGTGATTAATGCCTGTAAGGTTTTCGTGTTACTCTATATGCATTATATCAATGTATTTATTAAACTATATTAAAAAACAATATGAATCCAGTTTTCATTTGGAACAGTTATGTTACCTGAGCGAGTGGAGAAGAATATTAATTGGAATTTCTTGCCGATTTTAATGAGGGAATAATCTTTTATTGGGTGTCTATTTCATGCAAAATTATATATGTTTTCCACGTGTGCCATCAACACCACCTAATAGACCCTAAGATTGTTAGCTCTGATAACACTTGATAATGTACGTGCCAAGCTCATCTGGGATGGTAATGGATATCCATGGGTTATGTTTTTTATATCTATTTTCTATTTATAATCTATCAATTAAAAGATTTAGGTATCCATATGGTATTCATCAAGTTTGGGGTATCAATGTGAATATTTATTATACAACTATGATTTATTATTCATAAGAAATAAAATAATGTATGCATGTATCAAGTAAGATTTGGATTGGTTTTGTTGATATTTATTTCTTATTCATTACTCATTAGGTAAGGTAGCTATAAAAAAGAATAACACATCTTTTTTGGTCGATTCATTTTGTATCCATCAAGTTTGGATTAAGTTATCCTCCATGAGACGTAAAATTATGGTGGGTTGTGATAAAAGCCTAGGTATCTAAGACTTAACGACCTATATGATAAATGACAACTTATTGGACTAATAGTTTGTTTCCTTTTGCAGCCAACAATACTTCTTTTTTTTAATTCGAGAAACTTTATTATTCAGAAAATATATTTTGTGAGTTTAGGTGAGCGAGTAAAACCTCAATTGTTCAGGCTCTTACAAGAGATGCACGCCCTGACTCAATCTCGAGACCTACGATGCAGATCTCAAATTCTTTATCATCACACCACACCCCGTGGCAATCTTGTAGCTAAAATACGGTTGGCCATAAAAATGAACAAAGCTTAAATATAACAAGAAATACACTTTTATATTCTCAATTGTTGAAGGCATTAGTTAATAAGCAATTAATCTTCTGATAACGTATTTTTTACCCCTGATTTTTTCTACATACATACATATATATATATATATATATATATATATATAAATACGATTGAATTATTAGCATTGTTTTAAATAATATTGATAATAAAATAGAATAAAGAAAACATTCATGGAGTACAACAAGAAGAAAAAAAGATAGAGTACGGGCTGAAAAATAATAGGGGAAGAATATGTTAAGGAACCATCTCACCTAAAAGCTCAAGCTTGTAAGTGAGACCCCATAATATGATTTATATTATTCTTTAACATACCCCCTCAAGTGAAAGCCCTTTGGGCTTGAAACTTGCACAGACCCACATCACCTTGTGCTTGATTTTTATCAAATAGAATGGGGGTGGTGAGATTCGAACTCGTGACCACTGGGTCAACAAGGCTCTGATACCATGTTAAGGAATCATCTCACCTAAAAGCTTAAGCTTTTAGATGAGATGGTTCCTTAACAGAATATGCATAAAAGGAAAAGAAAAATAAGATGGAGTATCAAACAAGTTTGAAAAATTATTAAAAACATATCCTACAAATTAAATTGGAGTCACACACTGATAGACAAGGGAAAAGGATTAATAATGACACTCTTACAAAATAAACTATCAAAAACCCTAGCATAAGAAAAGGAAAAAAAACAGCCACCCAAGTTTGAAGTTTTTGATGAACTCCCATTAATATAAAACAGAAAATGTATGTATCTTCCCGTTCCAGACACCTGAATCGCAATAAAAAACAGGAAGAAGGGCTGGTCGACCAAAGCAAAGCGCAGAACAAGTTGAAAGTAACAGGTTAGCCGTCAGCCTTTGAATACACTAGGTCCAATCGTGCGTGACAAGGTAGACACTAAAATTGACCAGCCTGTACACGAACAAAACCACCAGATTACTATATAGCTAAAACAGCTTCGGGGCTGTTACTGTATACATTGACTCAGTGGCACTGTGGACTAGACTTTTTTCATTCGTGCGTTGCACGAGTTCATCCACCGGTCTTCTTTATGTATTTTTTATGGTGAAACTGACAAATGAGTACCTTTGGCCGAGCGGTTGCGCGCGAGTTCAAACCGCCTAGGCAGCAAACCCTTTTCTTTTTTTCTATACACAGGTCGATTCGGTATTTTATGATACTTATATATTGTTTCACAGGGAGTAACAAAGAAAGGCCAGTGGCTTTACTGGAAAATAGGCTCGCCCGTGCAAGGAATGGGCAGGGTTCGATCCCTGCCTAGCGCGAGATATAATCTATTTTTTGCTTTTAATTTTTTTGTTTTTTATTTTTATTTTTATTTTCACTTATGATTTTTTTTTCATTTTATTTCTTTTGATTGTTTTTTTTATTTTTATTTATTTATTTTGACGTCAAATTCATTCTTTTTCTTATATTTGTTTTTTTCTTTGATTGAATTTATTTTTCGTTTTTTGGATAGTGTTTTAACGATTTTAACCCTGATAATAGGACAAAAAAATGTTCCGGCTGAGGGTCACGGATGTAATTGCGCGCGTACGACCAGTCCGGTTCGGTCCGGTCTACCGCAACCTTTTTTTTAATATTTTTTAAAATGGCTAAATACGGTTATAGCCCCTAATGACTTTTTTCAGCTAATAATTTTTGTTTTTGTTTTATCATCTATTATATTTTTTTATTTGCTCTGTCTTTTAGTTTTTTATTGGTTTTTTGTTTTATATTTTCAAGTTAGATTAATTTTTTTGCCTAATAATTTTGATTTTATTTTTTGTCTCATCTTTTGTTAAAGTTATTACAATTTTTTTTCTTTCATTTATTTCTGGTTTTTTATTCTTTATTAAACAATAATAATAATAATAATAATAATAATAATAACAACAACAATAATAATAATAATAAATTTAATTATTTTTCTTACTTACTCTTTTTTGAATGTTTTTTCTCTCATGATAATTTGATAATTTTAATTGTTTTGACAGTAATGACAATGATAATTTTTTATGTTAAAACTTTGTTTTTGCTATTTTTATGATAGGACGTGGTAATCTGTTTTATTATATTATATTTCGTATATATAGATATTATATATTATTTTAGACCAACAAATCCTATTAATTTCTTTAATCCCAACAATCATAATTTTTTTTGCTCAGCCCGCAACATAGTGCGGACAATTTTTTTAATTTTCAAGTGAAATGATTTTTTTCAAGTAATATTTTTTATTTATTTTTATCATTTATTTTATTTTTTTTATTTGTTCTTTTGTTAATGTTTTTAGACTTCTTTTAGTCTTTGATCTAATTTTGTTTTTTTAGTTATTACAGAATAATAATATTAATATTAAGAATAATAATAATAATTTAAGTTTTTATTCTTACTTGCTTTTTTTTTTCTCTCGAGGTATTTTGATAATTGTTATTGTTTTGACAGTAAAAGTGATGATAATTTTAGAAGTTAACACTTCGATATTACTGTTGTTATAACAGGGTATTTTGATTTGTTTCATTATATCAAACTTTATATATAAAAATATTATATTTTAATCTGAACAGTTGTAAAAATTATTTGCTCCGCCCGCAACGAAGTGCGGGCCATTAAACTAGTTCATGTCTACTCGACCTCAGATTTGCAGAGACGGAGAGGGTAACATGGAGATGGATGGAAAAACCATTGGCAGCAAGAACAATGGCTGTCGGGATGACAGATTTATTCACCAGAAAGTAATAAAATTGGACGAAGATCTCGCCCTCAGTAGCAGGAGTAACCACAGAAAGAGGCATCACATCTATTGAAGGAGTATAAATTACAGTAATCAACAAAAAGAGGAAACAGACCTCCTCATCCTCAATATAAACATTGGTATGGTGTCAGCTCTCTACAGGAAGAGGATGTTATTTAATTGCAGTAGAATTTGCACTAATTGACTATCACGAAAATATATATAACTCAGCCAGCCTTTCTAATGCTAACCTTGAAAAGTTTTCCCACTCTCCTAAGAGGGTTATGCGCCACCTATGAAAAGTTCATGCGATTGATACAACTGTATAGTATATCAACACCAGGCAGAAGCAGAGATCAAATTCCTATCTTTCCATCCCAAGAGCATAGCTCCATCAATTTCCACCAATGTATAATGCTCTGAGTAACACCTTAGCAGGCTCCTTATCACGGAGTTTAAGTAGGAGCTCAAACGGCCATTGCCGGAAACCTGCCATCGTGAATCTAGACTTCCATTTGCGGAGGAGCTCGTGGCGCTCCTCCCTCTCCTTCCCCTCGCAAGCAATGACATTAACAATATCCCTTGCTAGGCAATGCTGCTCCACACTGATGCGCTCCTTCTGGTCCCTTGGCATTCTGACATCAATGGACTCGAAAATTGCCAAGTAGTAGTTTAGAGTTTCTACAAACCGGGTGAGGAAAGGGGTTGTGTTAGTATTAGATTCTTGCTCCATCAGCGTGACCACCTTGGGATTGAGCGATTTGATCATTCGAAGCAGGCTATCTCTTGGATTGTTCACATCAACACTCTCATCAGGAGTGTGGTGGAGCTCCAAGGGAAAGTTTACAGCGAGAGCCTCTCCAGGGCCTAACATCAAACATCTCCTTCGTCACATCCGGAGCAAAAACTGGTACTCCATGGAACTCTATGGGGATATTAAACTTTCTCAGAAAATGCAGTCAACTGTCTCGCAACTGCCTCTAACCCGTCACCACGGGCATATTTAGAAACAGGGTCATCAATACCTGTGATACGCACATGTGGAGCCCCACTTGGTCTGGATGCAAGAGCTTGAAGGAGAGTCATCCACTGCGTTCCCTGAGCAATGTGGAAGTCTATTATATGGATGCTGTCCTCATTTTTGCATGCTTCGGCAATGGCTCCATTGGCTGCCATGTAACCAAACTTCAGGTAGGGGCAGATTTCATACAGGATGTGCATGTAAGACATCAAGTCCTTGCCTTCTGGTTCCTTGCACCTAAGGGTATGATAAATATTAGTACCTGATGACTCCTTCCTTGCTACCAATCCCTCTATCAAGTATGCACCAAGACGCTGGATTGGCTCTCCACTGATAGACACCACACTTCTGGCCTTCTCAATCAACTTATCAAAATCATTCACCTTGTTTTCATCAAGAGCTTTGGCACATGCAATCAACAACTGCTTCAGATCTCCGGATGGAATGCCATGCAAAGGTACTTCTTCCATTTCCTTTTGGTGTTTCTCAACATGAGCACCTTCACCAAACTGCCTCTGCCTTGAAACAAAAGAGGTCTGAGTCTGAATAACATGAGAACCCTGGCTCTCCTGGCTCCAGACCCTAGGTTTCTGATCAGATGTCTGTGGCCTGCTAGTTTTCCCCAAGGAAATATATGGTCTGTTTACTTCTTCATCGTCGTCTGGCCCCATTAGAGTAGTCTCCAATTTCAGCAACGCGAGTTTTATGTTCTGGCTAGAACTTGCATCTTGCAACAATGAAGTGCCACCAGGAAAGATCTGTAGACTTTCTTGTTGACAGTCCACAGAAGGGTTCAGCCCACTAAAATAACTACTGGATTCACCTGAGAGATTCTCTGTGGAGCTGTGGCGGTCCTGGCTGTCACTTAACGTAGCTGCATATGTATCAAAATCATATTGAGTTGAGAAGGGCGAGCTGGTTGAATTTCCTATATCTAATTTCAATGAACCAAACAACCTATTAGGCATGGAAGGAACAGACGGATAAGAAGATGGGTAGGATAGGGCCGCGCCAGTGACACCGTATCCAAAATACTGGTGTGATTCCATCCTATATGTTGTTCTTCTAGCAGCACAGAAGAAGATTGGCTAGGCTCTGTTGTGAGCAATTATAGGCAGCTTTACAACTCTCTTGGGAGAACTCAAACTTGTTTATCTTTAGTGAAAAATATGCATCAGCCTGGTAAGAAAATAAAAGGAACACGAATGAACATCTAAGTCAGTCTATTTTAGTTACAAGACAACTCCATATTAATCAAATGTCTAAACTGTGAACATTTAAGGGTACAATAAAACATCAGAGATAGATCAAGACAAATATCGTTTTTTTTAAAAAAAAAACACAGAGAGAGACAGAATCGAACCAAAAAAGCCGTAGTACAAAAGAATTTTCATTATCAACATCCATAATCCAACTGATGCATTTCTAATGACTTCTATGATGTTCCTAATTTCTAATATACATAGAAGAAGATTCAAACTTTCTTGCTGAACACTCTTGCGGGATCAATCAGCTTTATCTCTGTGCAGGGTCTCTCCAATTTCTTTGCCCTCTCCAAGGCAATATTGGAAAGTGAAATACTTTAGCAAATAACAAAACCACAAACCCCAGAAATCCATACACCCTACACTTAGAATTTTCAGTTACTAAGAAAGCACACGGAACTATACAATTGCTTGCAACATTTGCTCTGCATTCATTTCGATCAACATAAATCTAGACATGTAATAAAAACAAGTACCTGATTAGAAAAGGTACGGGTTTTTCTCCAAAGGAAAGCGAAAGGAACTGTAATTAGCTTAGAAAAAAGAAATGGAAAGTTTAAAAACTTGTGTGACTTCTTAATGGACCAAAAAGATGGAATAAAACATCCAAGTAAAATTATTTTAAAAATCAATGATCATTCAAAGAAATAGAGTCCAATCTACAACCATCCATTCAATAAAGAATACCACAAGGCTTCCAAGAAAAACCCTTGAATTATCACACAGAATTGAAACATAGAAGACATAAAACAGAATCAAATATCAGAAAAAGAGAGCTAAACTTACAAGGAAACCAAACCCAGAAACCTTCAAAGTTCCAATCTTGCAAAGGTAGCATAAATCTCGAAAACAAATCTGTATCTAACAAATGAAACAACAAAAGGACTAAAGAGACTAACTTTCTGGGAAAGAAAAGAAGAAAGAATTTGTGTTTGATTTTTCGCAGATTTTCTATTTTGACTCTGGTTTTCTCTTCTTTGTCCGTGTTTTCTATTTTGTATTTTGCTCAGAAGCCAGGCTTCAGCGGTATAAATGGAGGAAGAGAGGAGAGATGACGGGGGGTTCATGGAAACTTAACGGCGCCGAGTAGTGTCACGAAGTTTAAGAAATGGAGATGGGGTCGTTGATGGACGGAGTTGAGAGATTGTTAACGGTTAAGCTCTTCGTCCATTTGTGACACCTACTGAGAACATTCTTTGTTTTGTCTTACATAGCCATTCTTGACCACGCTGGTTGAAAATGTCCACCATCGCTGTGTTGACAAGTGACTTCCTAGCAAGATCTCAAGCATGCGTGCCATTTTCTTTTCACTCCACTGGCGCTGTAAATCAATGGGGGAGAGAGAGAGAGTAGGGGTTGCCAAGTTGAATCTCAGAATGTCAAGTCACAGTCCTTTTTTTTTTTTATGTTTAGTAATGCATTTGAAAATTATTTTAAAAAAAATTAATTTTATTTTTTATTTTATTTTTTAATGTGTTGATATTAAAAATATTTTTTAAAAAATATAATTTTAATGTATTTTTTTATAAAAATAGTTTTAAAAACAATTTTCATTCACACTCTCAAAAAAAATACTTTATAAATAGTGGTGAACCGCTTTTAAAAATTTTAGTGAGAGATAAATGTTTATAAATCGTTGGGGATGAAATTTTTAAAAAAATAATAATAAGAGATGATATTTAAAAGTAATTAATATTTTTTTAAAAATGTTAGCCGATAGATTTAAACATGAATAAATAAAAACGTATTTTTAATCACCAAATCAAAACTGTAATACTATTAAGGATGAAATATAAAATCATAGGTGTATTTGATATGAGTTTTAAAACATATTGATTTTTGCTATTATTGGAAGTAAAATGTAGATTTTAATTTATATTATTAAAAAAATACAAAGAGTTTATGCGTCTTAAAATTAAAATAAAAGGGTGAATACAAGAGATTGGATGCTACATTTAGAAAGGTTGAATTTAGATTTTATTTTACATGGAGATAAGGTAATCTCAAAAGCCAATAGATTGTCGCCATGCCTGCAACCTTATCTCACACATACAATAAGTAGCTTTTTTATTTTTTTATTTCAATATAATTAAAAAAATTAATTAATTATATTGTTGGAGGGTTTTTTAAAAATAATTATTTAATTATATAACTTACTCCTATTAATTGTATAATTAATTGCACTATTAATTATATACAAAATTCACTATATTTAAAATAATATATAAAAATGATTTTTCTAAATAGTTTTTAATATTAAGTATCCTATATTTATATTTACTCTATTTAAAAGATCATTTTAGATTTGGCTGTTTAAATTTGCTTTTACCGCAGGAGATTCCTTAAAAGAAGCCAGGCAAAAAAGTTAAGAGAGCACACGTCAGCAATGACACTAATGAAGCGCATACGTTGACACGTTTGAAACATAACATTTATTTGACGTGACGTGGCACGCGTTGACAGCACCCGTTACAAGACCAGCTAGCCAAAAGTGAAAATGGAATTCAAATCCAATCCAAAAAAGATTGAGAAGAAAATTGATTTTGATAGTCCACTTATGACTTAAGAGATTAATCAGCATAAAATTATGTAATTCTCCTGAACATTGGAGGGGGGGGAGTAGAAAGGATAATATCATTTATTTTAAAAGAAATTCAAATTTAATTTAAAAATCTATAATATTGGGAACTAAAATAATTTAATTAATTATTTCATGCTATAATATTCAAATTAAAATATATTTTCTGTATGAATCAATGACTATAGTATTGAGAACATAAATAACTTAACACATCCGACATGTTTCATTCTACAATATTTAAATTGAAATATATTTTTATAGAATAATAATAATTATATTGAGAAATTGATCATTAAAAAGTTAACTCAAATTACTTATGATTTTTTATATATATATATTTAGGGAATCAATATAGGTTGTTAAGCATTATACTTAATTTTAAATATAAATCAATCAATTATTAAATTGATAATATATTAAATTGTTTAATTTAGTTAATCTTATTTTATTTAGAGCTATGATTTTTATTTGGATAAGCCAATTAAAGAATCTAATGAATCATACTCGTAAGAAATCATTGAACAAAAATTAAAATGAAACAATTAATCAAATGTGACTTGATTGTACATGAGTTTTAGAAATTGAACACTAAAATATAATCAATACGAGAGATTGAAATTATAGACTTAATTGAATAAAGTTTCTAGAATTATCATGAAATAATATGTGTGATATTATTTAAAAGACAAATTTATATTTTACCATTCATATAATTTTCAAGTTTCCTTATGAAATTCATAATTTCCAGTACAGAAAAAATCTATTTTAGTAATGAAATTCATTAAATTAATTTTGCAATTCCTATAGCTGCGCTTTCAGGAAATTTAACCGGTAAGTAATGTAAGTTAACCCCGATTAATTTCATGCCACAATTGGTAGGTTTTTTTTCCTGGTTTTTGACGTAGACTATGACTCAAGTTATTAATCTTTTCGACTGATGAGTCAACACCATGCTATTCGTCAATTTCTTGCTATACCAGTCGTTGAAGTGCTTCTGCTGGTTGGATTTTTGCAACTTTAATCGTACTTTTTTTAAATTAATTCAAATTCTCCAAGTAGTTGAAATGAATAAAAGAAAATCACAATGGAAAAGGCATTTCCCTTGGGCAAGAAAAAAAAAAGAAGGAAACTATGATCGCAAACACAGTTGCATTTTGTTAATTTGGTGTGGATCCAGTAGTCCTAACTTGATCGTTGTTGTTATATATGTGCATGGTTCAACTTGCGTATATTTTAACTAATTTTACAGACTTTAAAGTTAATAATTATATAAAAACTGAGAATACAGGAGAAACAGACCTTTTAATCTCAAGTTTGTTCACCTACTATGATTTGTTAGTATATATTTTGTTTTGAGAAACAAATAATTACAAAATGGAAAAGTTAAGTGTCTGTTTGGGAGTGTGGTTAAAATTATTTTTGAAAGTGTTTTTCGTTCAAAAATATATCAAAATAATTTATTTTTTAAAATTATTTTTGACATCAACACATTAAAATGAGCTAACACTAATTTTTTTTTTTAAATAAAAAAAATATATTGTTTTTAAAATCACTTTTCAAACACATCCTCAAACGCCTCGAAATAATCATACTTTTGCTTTAATTACTGGGGGCAATCAAGCTCGTGAGCTTCGGGCTTAGGTTCATGCATTAGAAGGGATTTGGAATCAAATTCCTTTTCGAGAATCCTTCGGATACATCGACAGAAGATAATATATTTTTGAGGAAAAAATATTAGTATTTGGGAAGGTAGTTGCGGTAGCTTTTCAAAATGTTTATCGTACCGAAATAAATCAAAATAATTTTTTTTATTTTTTAAAAATTATTTTTGAAATCTGCACATCAAAATGATTTAAAATATATAAAAATATATTCATTTAAAATAAATAAAAAATTTAAATTTCGGCCAAAACCGATGGGATCGCAATAACAAACCGACAGTTATCAGCTTTCTTTCAGGGACAAAGAAAGCATGCGCTGAAACTTGAAGTGAGTGCTTGTTGATGTGTCGAAAGGTAAACAGTGGCCTATCACGAACTTTCAATATTCTCCCAACCTTTCTTTCTGCTCGATCGACCCTTTTGCATTGTTTTTCAATCCCACGTGATATTTAATTTCAAAAATATTTTTTATTTATTGAGTTTTAGATATTCATTATATATATATATATATATATATATATATATATATATATATTTGAAGTGTATACATAAAAATCAAAAAATAAAAATCAATATTAGAATACGTATTATATTGTATTACTACTATAAGATGGAATAATTCGCTTATTGAAGTAAACTATATATATAACACTCAACGTACAAGTTGTTGGGCATATAAATTTTGCAAAGAACTTCAATTCTGAGCTTGAATGAAATGAGACAGATTGGCAATGAAGTAATCCTGCAGATGGAATGGAAGTGAAGAATTATCCGATGGCATAGCTCCAAGAGATCACCAGCTGCCCTTACCATACGCATCATACAATAGGAACAAAAAAGATAAAAAAAAAAAACACTTACAAATTAGTTCGAGTTTCTGGTTTCTAACATAATAACTCATTAAAAATTTATATTATTGTTAATTTTATAAATTATAAAATTAATCAAGATATGTATAAATTGACCTGGATATATATATATTAAAAAAAATTGATTGATAAATAGATTGTGGTGCAATTACGATCCATAAAATCCCAAATGAGTTGTTGAGTCGTCACCATGATGAGATTATTGAGTAAAAGGGAATGAAATCCCAATGAAGGAGCACATGCCAGTTTGGGAGGGCAGATGCGATTGTTTTTTAAAGTGTTTTTCGTTTAAAAATACATCAAAATGATTTTTATTTTATTTTTTAAAAATCATTTTTGACATCAGCATATCAAAATGATTTAAAAACATCAAAAAATTTCATTTAAAATTATAAAAAAAATGAATTTTAGCCAAATACCGATTTGACCGCAGTGCCAAACAGACACTTATCTAAAATGGTCCACACCCATTATATTTGGTCAATAACATTATCATTAATTATAGAAATGAAATGAAAATAAGAGGTCGGAAAGTGAGACGAAGAAAAATGAGCTCTCGTTTCCACTTGTGCCTTGCTGTATTTATAAAAAGTATCCCCTTCTTTGAACTCATGTTATCAATTAATGGTACCCTATTGATTTAAAAAGAAAAAACAATTGGCTCTACAAACGACACGTGCAGTTCATTTGACCGTGCAATGGTATAGTCACTGATCTCGTTGACCGTCTTATTTCCAAATAAATAATCATGGTTATTTAAAACCGACCACATGAAGCTCAATCCATTCAGACTCCATAAAAATTAAACGACGTGTAGGTTAATAGAATAATAACATTATTTAAAAACAAGTAAATAGACATCATAGTTTTTTAGATTAATTAAGTTGAATCAAATTAAACATTATTCAAACTATAGGTCAGCAATTTGTCCGCTTTGACGAGATGATTGGAAGGTGGAGTCATTTTTATGCAACTTGATTATGTTCTTGTTAAACCTAAGGTTTGACCAAGATTTCAGCGCTATCACCACGTTTTAAAAATATTATTATTTTTTATTATTATTTTAAATTACAAAATTAGTATTTTTGGATAATTTTTCTATGTTAATATTAAAATGATTAGGTGTTTGTTTGAGTGTATAAATAAGATTACTTTTGAAAGTATTTTTTATTCAGAAATACATTAAAATAATTTTTTTATTTTTAAAAATATTTTTGACACAGAACATGAAAATGATCTAAAATCATTAAAAAAAATTAATTTAAAATGAAAAAAACAATCAATTTAAAATGAAAAATAAAAAAAAAAATCAATTTTTTTTCAAATACAAAACACACCTAACTCCTGGCATGTTTATTTCGTTGGCGAAGTGTGGTCTCGTGGTTTCCATCCCAACACCTTGCATCTTGAGAGACAGTAGTAAACTTTCTAGAAGATGTTAACCAAGTTTCTGGCACATTCTCTTGCGAAATTTTACTCGCTCACCTAAACCGATAAAATGTGCTTTTCAAAAGTGGAGTTTCCTCGCATTAAAAAAAAAAATCTAAAATAGCTAAAATTTTACTCGTTTACTTGGACCGATAAAATGCTCTTTCTGAAAGTGGAGTTTCCTCGCATTCAAAAACAAATCTAAAATAGTTAGAATTTTACTCGCTTACCTGGACCGATGAAATGCTCTTTCTGAAAGTGGAGTTTCTAAAATAGCCAGAATTTTACTCGCTCACATGATACATGGAGTTTACTCTATCCAAAAACAAATCTCCGGTTTAAGATAGTAAATATTACATATTTAGTGTGTGTAATTTAAGATTCTTGGACTGTGTAAACAGATATTTGCGTGTTCTTATAGCAATATTCCCGGCCATGGTTTTCTGGATGCAATCATCCCATGTCAACAGCAGATCAGGAACGCATTCTCCAATATAAGAACACAGAAAATTAGAATCTCGCAGCATTCAGTAAAAAAATAGAGTGGATTTCATAAATCAGTTACTTAATCCTGTTTGATCCTTGAAGATAACTCAGATCGAGACAAATATCTGGGAACACCATACCCGGATAGGGTTTGTCTATCTTCTTGGTCCCAAACACCTCGAAATGAAAGCACCTCGAAGAGCGCACAGTCTTTAAATTGGCCCAACTAGTGTAACATCCAAGATTATCCAATTAGCCCAACTAGCTCATCTAGAGCCCTAGTTTGGACTTCGGCTAGCCCAATTGGGTAAGCATAGATCCAACAACTTCACACCCGAGCACCTGAACCTAATTTTTGTTACCTTCTGTTTATATAATTTACATTGTGTTTTAAGAACATTTTAGAATATATTTATTTTTTAAAAAAATATTTTTAAATTATTTTGATGTATTGATTTTAAAAATATTTTAAAAAATATTATTATTTTAATTCTAAATAAAATTCACTTTAAATTATACTCTCAAATATTAAATAATAAGGTGAGCTTGTTCTCATCTCGAGCCAGTAAACCATGTTGACCCTACCTAATATTATTATTTCTCAGCCAATAATATAACCACCAACTAGTCAGATTTTTTTATTATCATTAATGTGGTTGTCCAGGCAAGCTTATACATACACCTCGACTAATCCCACGAGCCCTGAGATCAATGACCATATAAATCTCTAGTATCCATTATATTAGCATTCACACATCTCGAACCTAAAGATTACATGAAAAACAAACTCTTTAGTCTCAAGATTTTCACTATTGAACCACCTAATAAATGATTAAGTAGTCATAGTTATTATTTCACATAATTGCTCATATACTTTGTCAAATGGCGTTCTCCCATGTATTTCTTCTCTTTATAATATTTTTCTGGGTATAAAAATACTCGAAAAAACAAAAGGTGAAAATCAACTCACATGCATTCATTTCTTATATATATATATATATATATATATATATATATATAGTATATATAGCTTAAAATTGAAGAATTTTAATATTTCTTGAATATAAATTTTCATTAGCGAAACGGTTTTTCTTCTCCTTCAACTTCACATTCAAGTAATCTTCTGTCATTGAGAGAGACAGATCCAGCGGGGTCTCTTTAAAATAAGAATTTGATGGTGATAAAACCATGTTTTCTTGGATGATAAACAGCTTTCGTAACGTAAATGTAATACAGACCAGAGCTTGGAAGTCTAAATCAATAATTATTATGAAATCCTGAAAGGAAACTACGCAGAGAGAACACAGGCACATGCTTTCTCACGTCTCTCGTCCCCGAGGAACATGGGCAGATATGCAAGCGAGAATGCTTGCTTGCTTCATCAATAATGCAGTAGCTTTACTGATTTTATAATTCAATTGTGTATATATATATATATATATATATATATATATATATATATGCATGATCTCATGTGGGAGATAGGGGGAGAGTGGAGCTTTACTGGGCATCCACTCTTCTTCCTCGCCCTCACTGCTTGAAGGAATTCATAAATAATGCAGTATCATTGTATACAAAATTACCAAATATTTATATTTTTAGGGTTACTAAATAGGTTATTTGAATATTGCTATAATTATAATGATTTTTTTTATGTAAAACAGTTCTATTTCTTTATTTTAAGTTAGTTTACTAATCAAATATTAAATATAAATGTATTTTTTTAATAGTATTAAATATGTTACCAGTAGGTTAACTACAAGACATATTCATTAACAATTGTAGGGTTACTAAATGGTTTGGAGTGGCATATTCACCTATATAGGTTTGAATAATGCTAGTTTTTTTTCTTTCTTTATTTGTTTTGTTTCCTTCAAGGTTCATTCTGTCTTTTATCCACTTGGCTCAATTTTAAGTTTTTGTTTTTTTATTTATTTTTTAAGAGTGTTTAGGAATGATATGTCACTGTACAATTTAATAAGAAAAAAAGTAAATTATATAATTACTAAAAAAGGTTTGTGCACATTGCACATTGTACTACATTGCGGGTTGAACAAAAAAAAACAAGATGATTTTTTCTAAAATATATAGAGAACAATATAATAGATTGATTTAGAATAACTCAAGTTAACATATTGAATTTGTTATTTGAATCATAAACTTTATTACATTCCATATCTTTTTTTTTAATATGACAAAAATATAAAGACCAGTTGAAAATCAAACATATACTAAATGATAGAATTAAAGAAAAAAATTCATTAAAAACCTTTTTTATTTTAGGGACGGATAACATGTGTTATTTGCCCCTTTATTTTAGAAAAAGAATAGGTGACGTGCAAGCAAATTGAAAAATTATTTTTAAAATTAAATTATGCCCTTACCTATAGGTTAAGTTTAATAATATAATTAAAGTGTTTTCTGTGTGACCTAAACACAGTTTTTTTAATTGAAAAACGTTTTGGTCCACGGTAGTTAAGATGTTAGATTAAAGTGTTTGTCATGGAAAGTAGAACAACCTATCATCTTAGCATGATGAAAATATAATTTAAAAAAAAAACTCAACAATTAAAGATGCAAATCACCACAAAATACCATGATAACTTTAATTATTCATGATTTAAAAGCTTGATGAAACTTAGTGCATGTTTAAGAGAGTAATTGAAATTGTTTTTTAAAGTGTTTTTCATTCAGAAATGTATCAAAATGATATTTTTTTTATTTTTTTAAATATTATTTTTCACATCATCATATGAAAATAATCTAAAAATATCAAACAAATTTAATTTAAAATAAAATAAAATTTAATATACCAAGGTAATTCTTCGTTTAATATTCCCTCCCTTTATGAGTTCTAAGTTGTTGAATTTATCATCTTAAATGAATGCCTTTTTACTTGTGAATTATAATTTTTTTTCTTACACGTGTAAAATAATCTTCTTTTTCTCTTTATGATACCGGAAGGCCAGACAATTTTATGGAGCATCGTCCCAAAACCGATCGAGTAAAACCCTAAAGTCAAAAAGCATGTGTAAGATAGCACCGAGCCCAAAGAATGAGTGCTTCGTGAAGCAACCAGTGCAATGATTCAAATCTATCTTTTCTGACTTTCCAGTTGTTCTACTAATAATTAATGAGTCCGAAGAGAAAGATGAATCTGATAATCTTGATGATGAAATGGTCAAGGTTGATCCAATATATTTTCTTAATTTCAATGAAAGAAAAACATGTCAATCTATAGCAGCCATTGATTTATTCTTGGAGGTTCTTGGACTTTTCAGGACGCAGTCTTCTGTGCTGGATACTGTTTCCCTGTTCTGCTTTCATCGTCTGGGACCTGCTTTCTTTGAATCATTCGTCGGAATACGTCCTAATTTCAGGGCAAGCATCAGCTCCATGGCTACGTACGGGTCCAGTCATGGAAAAACCGAACAGATAGCCAAGGTTTTTTGACCTGGTAGGGATTCATGAATGGCGTGTTGACTTAATTACTTGTAGATTTCATCAAAATATGTTTATGATTATGATCATGATCATGAACAGTAAAGGGAAAGCAATGTCTCGAAATATCTTGAGCATAAAGACAAGGAATAAAATAACTTTGATCATCAAATGAAGGTCCTATGTGGGAGCTCATCTGCATGTTCTTCTTCTCACCTTAAATTTGCTTGCTGAACTATGGTGTTAGCCTTTCTATTCATAGTAGGTGTTGGAGGTTGACATTTGCTTCACATATATATATATATATATATATCTTGATAGCAAGCAATTGTAAACCCTAAAGTCTTACCAGAACTTACGTGCTCTATGAAACTTGATGATTCTTATAAGGGCAGTTTCTTGTATCATATACCATAATCTTTAATGCTAGTTCATCCATTTTGACATTCCAAGTTAGGTTACTTCCGATGTCTGCAAACATTTAGTAGGTGATTAGTGGTAAGAGCCTGGGATTAAGGAGTTTATTTTCTATATAGTTTCAAGTTTGAGTTTTGTAATTGTTAATATAATGATTACTGAAGATTTACGTAGTTGTTAACTTTAAGATCCTTAGAATTAATCGAGTTACATGCAAGATTTTTGAACACTCGTGTTAATAAAAAAAAAAACTAGGCAATGCTCATGTGTTTGACGTTTCTTAGATACACTTATCAATCTCCAGGTGGCCGGGAGGGCACAGTGGCTGCGAGCCTCCACTTACACATGGCATTGACTGTTTAGTTGTGGTAATTTTTTTAAATTTTTTTTTTGTTGAGAAGTACATTAAAATAATTTTTTTATATTTTTTTTAAAAAAACTCTTTTTAATATCAGCACATGAAAATAAAAAAAAATACCAAAAAATTAGGAGTGATTGTTATTACGGTTGTTTTTTAAAGTGTTTTTCATTTAAAAATATATTTAAATGATATTTTATATTTAAAAAAAATTATTTTTGACATAAAAAATGATAAAAAAAACCAAAATATTTAATTTTAAAAAAAATATATTAAAAAAAAAACGTTTGCAAACAGTGCCTTAAAGTCACGCCAATTAAAGAGCACAGCTGTGATGTCCTCGGGATACTAACTTCGCTTTAGGACCCATTTGGAGTGCGTTGCAATCGGTATTTTCAAAAAAAATGAATTTTTTTTTCATTTTAAAAACTGATGGTTTGGTATTTTTAAATTATTTTGATATGTTGATGTTAAAAATATTTTTTAAAAAATAAAAAAAAATATCATTTTGATGTATTTCGGCACGAAAACTACCGCAACCACACTCCCAAACAGGCCTTAAATCTTCGAGTATCTTTATAGGTGTCCTCTAAGAATAAACGAACCTTAGAGGCCCCACGTGTCCAGTCCCTCAGGTCAAATCATGACACCCGATCCACCCCAGCAAGAAAGCAGATCAGAAACATAAATTCCTTTGGCTTACAAGGAGACATACTCGTCAGTACAATCCAAGTCCCCTGTTGGTTGGCTTTCCTGCCTTTTAATTCGCTGTTTTAAAATCAGATCCGAACCCACTGATTGGTCAGGACACAGGCGATCCAGAGCATTGATCGGGCCGATTTTCAAGAGTTACTGGGAGAAGTGAGCAGGTTAAAAATCTAGAATGCCCCGATTAGCTCGGCAAAAACTCGGTCGATGCTCATTGATTTTTTAAAAAGAAAAATTCAAAATAATATCAATCGGATTAAAGTTCGGATTAACTCCTCTAATTATGTTTTTCAATCACTTTGTGAATTAATTGCAAATTTCGGATTTAATTTCCATTTTTTAGTTGCTTTAATTTACAGCATTGTTCCATGCAATGAATCAATTTTGATGTTAACAAAACATTAAATTGAGATTATGCTTTCATTAATCACCAACTCATAAAGCAACATTTATTATAGATCATATTTTTATTAATATATATTTTTTTTGAATTTAATTTTATTCTTTAACATCTTGATTTTTGAGAATTATGCTTTATATTTTTTATATATTAAGATATTATAGAAGCCTTGTGATCCAGAGTGGGTTTTGAAAGTTAATCTTGTTACTCGATTTTCTATATTTATTTGAGTGACTTTTTTAGAATTTCATTCTTCAATATTTTATTAATTCAGAATAAAATTTTGTTATTTATTTTAGTTTTCTATCTTTTAATATTAGGTTGATTGTGAATTGAATTTTATAATTTATTTTTAATTTGCTTTCTATGAGGCTGTGTTGGCCTCGTAACCCGAGTTGCAAAAAGTTTAGCAGGTTAGCTCAATTTTACTCGAGTTATTTTTTATTTTTTTTAATTTTACATTCAACATTGAGTTGGTATAAAATCAAATTTCATAGATTATTTTGATTTGTTTTATGTGCGAGTATCATGATTTCATTACTAGGGTTGTGGATTTTTCAGGTTAAACTTGAATCCATTCAATATGTTGTTGTTTTAATATTATATATAAAAAAATGTTGTCTTGATTTTTTTTTCTAATCAAACCACGCTTATGTTGACCGTCCGGGTTGTTTTTGGATCGATCAAGTCACATCGAGTCATCACTTATATTGTTTATTTTTTTTTAATATAATTGCACAATGTGACATCTTATCCTAAAGTTTTATTATATAATTAATCTTAAGATAGGTAATGGTAGATTTCATGGTGCTTAAATTATAATTAATAATATAATATAAGTTACAACTTATCCCATTAACTAAAACACTATATTATTTTCTAGTTTTGATGTGGATGTCTAGAAAAAGAAGGCTTGATATAATCAGTCAAATCTTATTCTAGTTTTGATGAGGATAATAAAAAGAAAAGTTTAATATGGGTAGTCAACGTTTTAATTTAGAAAAGTATCTAAATAATCAAAGGGGAAAATAATTATGAAAATCATGAAATAAGAAATTATTATTTTTCCAAATAATGTAATTATAACCAGCAAGAAATCAACATCACCCCCTGCAAAAAAAAACACTCAATTTCCAAAAAAATAAAATTACATTTTTATTAGCATAATTACATTCTTTGAAAAGCATAATAAATTTTTATTCTGTTATTTTCTATTAAAACAATTCTCATGCGGATTATTTGGATCATCTTTCTAGATTAAATCCCACTGCCCATATAAACTTTATTTTTCTCTCACCATCTACATTAAAATTAGAAGATAATGTGGTATATTAGATAATATAATGAAGTTGTAACTTATAAAATGTCACTAATTATAATATTTCAGCTCTATAAATTTTTTGTTTGGTTATTATATCAAGATAAAAAGACAAAAATAGTTGGGATAAAGAAAAAATGTTTCTTATATATTTTTTATTATTTTAAAATAATAAAAATCCATTCTAAAATTGTTTTAGAAATATATTTATTTGTTAGTTTTATTCATTTCAAAAAGATATATATATATATATATATATATATATATATATATATAATTTTGACACTATTTAAATACAATCAAAATAATATTTTTTCTAGGTCATAAACTTCGGGTCCATAGAATTAGTCAAGGTGCGTGCAATCTGGTCTATACACCCATGTTAATAAAAAAAATAAGAATATTTTCTTGCTGGAAAAAAACATTAATAGGTCATTACGTTGTAGTTTGATTATGAATTTGAATTAAATGCACTTTTGGAAATATGAAATAACGTATTATTTATATATAAATATATTTAAAAATATGATAATAAAAAGCTTAAAAAATAAACCAACAATTAGAATTCATATAGTTTTTTATTATATTTTTTAATACTTATCATTACTATTTAAATATACATTAAACCCACTTCCCTCAAAATCAAAATTCAGTAATTGATGAGAATCTTAATTATGAAGTTATATCCTCTCTCTTTTTTTTTGGAACATTCCAATTCGGACAATTATGTAAGGGTGTATTTGTGAGAAAAAGAACATCAAACAACAGAAAATTTTTTTTAAAAAAATAATATCATTATTTTATTTTTATTTCTACACTCTATACACAATAGTAATAATAATAATGAATACATAAAAGTTGTCATTAGCTCTGACTTTGTCTGTCACATACAATATCAAGAGTGTCTCTCTTCACCTCGAAGCACATCCTGCCTGCCTGCAGCTGCTGCTCTTTTTCTCAGCATTCTTTAGATTCTCTTCTCTCTCACACAAAATCATATAAAAAACCTCACTTTTCTCTTTTCACCAAAAAAAACCCCTCAAAATCTTACCCTTTTTTTTTTCCTTAGCCCGCAGTAACGGTCAGTAATTCTCTCAAACCGGTTCCCTTTCTCTGCCCACGAATCATACAGGTAATGATATTTTTGAACTCCAAAATGGGTGGAAAACTTCTTACGTTTCTTAAAAGAATGTGCCTTTGTTTTTCTCTTTTCCATTTCTGATCTGGGTGTTTTGAGTTCTTCTTTCTTCTGAACCAAACAGATCATTAGTGTTTTGTGAGTTAGTGTTTCTTGTTTGAATATAATTGGAATGGTGTGTATACCTACAAAGTTTGTGTATTGAATGGTTTAAAGATGCTGTCTTTCTGGAGCAAGTCCTTGAGAATCATACAGGTCAGACTGAGTTATGTTTTGCGAGGTACAAGCATTGATCAAGTTGTATTTTTATTATGTTTTTCAATGCAGATCTTTTCTCAGCAATCTAAATTAAGCACACAATTTAATGTGTGCTAAATAGTTTTGCTTGCTTCTCTTTTTCTTCAACTTTTATCTTTGTGGTTCCTCTTTTTAAACTTTATTAAAGATGGAATCCAAGTTTTAATGAAGTACGGATTGTGGGTTTGTCTTCTTCTTTTTAGTTATAAAATCGAGTTTCGTTTTGTTTTCTTTGCTTCTTTAGTGAATGATTATGTGTTAATGATGCTTACTTAAGGACAAATTGGTGTAATCTCAAATGGGTTCCTTACGTGGTGTAAACGTATTGTATCAGTTTTTACAAGGTAGACTATTCTGTCTAGATGCAGAGTTGTTGTTTCTCTGTCTTTTTGAACAATTCAATACTAATCTGCATATTGACTTTTATTTTTAGTTAAACAGAATTATAAATTTGACCACCCTTTTGCTATTAATTCCATGATCTGCTAGTATATGAATTTCAAGGGCAGATTCAAGAACCTGTTAACTACTGATGTAACTATATAAAATTGGTGTATATTGCTTTGTTTGACTTGTTATAAGATGCAAAGTGGCGCGGTTATTTTTTTTACGTTGACCAAGATTTTCTTTGTTGCAGTTGTATAAATGGATTGGAGAATTCAATAGCAAATAGTGAAATAGAACGCAAAAATGGAGTCATCAGGGTTGATTATTGGGATTTCAATTGGGGTGGTGATTGGAGTGTTTTTGGCTATTTTAGCGCTGTTTTGTATGAGATACCATAGAAAGCGGTCGCAGATTGGAAGTAGCAGTTCTAGGAGGGCGGTGACGATCCCTATACGGGCTAATGGTGCGGATGCGTGTACTATTATGTCTGACTCGACCATTGATCCAGAGTCACCTGTGAAATCTGGAAGAAACAGGGCGCCCTTGTGGCTGGAAGGATTTAAGAGGAGTAATGCGGTTTCATTTTCTGGGATACCTGAGTATTCTTACAAGTATGTTTTTCTCTAATCTGTTTCGGTGATGACTTTATCTGTTGATTTTAAATGAATTTGCTTTTGGGTTATTCATATGATAGAGTGATGAGGCTGATTGCAATTGGGTGGCCTGATCATAATTATTATGATGTTAGAGTTTGTTTTCACCGTTTTATTTCCAGCACATGTAGAAGGTCCTGTGCTGCTTGGAACAGTTGATGGTGAATGGATAATTGTGCTTCAAATTTAGAGTCTTCAAAATGATCTGATTTGAAGTTCAATTATACCAGCAAATAGCTTATTTTGGGGGTCCAAGCTAGAAGAAGAAACTACTGGAGCTTTTTAAGTTCAGAATGTGTTTAATACCTGAATATTAGTCTCTTAATGTAGAGGATGGCTTGAATGCTTTGTATGGGTTTAACCTCCTGATGTGTTGCTACAGAATTAAATTTGAGTAGCATATGCAGTACCTTAAATCTATAACTGTGGTATTTAGTTAAGCTTAAACTGGTAATGGAAAGATAACCAATCTGAAGATTTATGTTGCGACAAAGAGAGGGCGTTAGATGGTGTGTGTGTGTGTGTGTGTGTGTGTGTGTGTAATGATCAGTAATTCATGTTAATTTATAGCTCTTCACTTTCTTTAGAGGTTCATGATTAAATTTTGTTCCTGGTGTTATCGTGCAGGGATCTTCAAAAAGCAACCCATAATTTTACAACACTAATAGGACAAGGAGCATTTGGTCCTGTTTATAAAGCTCAGATTACAACGGGTGAGACTGTTGCTGTTAAGGTGCTTGCAACTGATTCTAAGCAAGGGGAGAAAGAATTTCAGACGGAGGTATTGTTGGTTAACAATTTCACTTTCATGCTCATATTGGTTTATTACTGTTACTACAAGTTGCAATTGGCATGTGTCTTAAACATTGGCTCATATAAATTTATCTCCCCTTTTGTTTGACTTCTAATGGCATGTTAGTCAACAGATGGGGAAGTTTTTAATGAAGTTTTGTAATAAGTGGAAAGGAAATAACATAAACATCAAAGAAAGAGCTGCATGCATAAATGGTGAAAAATAATTTATTCTGCTTTGCACATGATTCATGTACTGAAATTTTTGAGTGATGAAATCAAGAGAGTCATCCAATTGTAAAATTATGCTCTGTTTAGGAAATAAAATATACCCAGGTCATAAATAAGAAATTCTTCGCTCTGGAAGACAATTGTTCTTGTTTTGTTCCTACTGCATGAAGTGTGATGTGTCACTGTTTCGTGTGATTGACTCGCTTGTTTCTGTAGACATTTTTCTGCTATCATATTGTTCATTGCTTTTAACCTTTCAATTTTGTTGTGATCATGTTCAGGTTATGCTATTGGGAAGGTTGCATCACAGGAACCTTGTGAACTTGGTTGGATATTGTGCAGAAAAGGGCCAGCATATGCTTATATATGTCTATATGAGTGAAGGCAGCTTGGCTTCTCATTTATACAGTAAGTTGGCATCAATTTTGTGTATGGTAGAAATACACACACGAACTTTCTGGAAGCTGTAGTCGGATAAGCATCTGTGTCTTAGATTGCAAGTAAAATAGTTGCACTTTGTTACAGAGATCAGAGTTTTTGTCACTTGTAAAGCTCAGGTGTGACAGATTTCAGCAATTGGCAATTGTCTGTCACTCTCTAGGAGAGCTCTTGCTAAATAAACTGGAACATACCATTGTGGCCTTTTTTTGTAATTGTCTGTCTTGTATCAAGAACCACCATCAAGAGATTTGATTATGGTGATTGTGAAAAGTGACACTGTTTTCTTCTTCACACAGGAGAAGACCTCAAACCATTGGACTGGGATTTGAGGGTTTATATCGCATTAGATGTAGCTAGGGGCTTGGAGTATCTCCATAATGGGGTAAATTTTCTTTTTATGCAGACTATTCTGTGTGCATGTGTGTCCTCCATGGTAATAAACTTTATTATTTTATCCATGAGAAATTTACTATTTTTCTATATATTATGCTGCAGGCAATTCCTCCTGTGATTCACCGGGACATTAAATCTTCCAACATTCTGTTGGATCAGTGCATGAGAGCCAGGGTATGTCCATTGTGTTTTTAAAAAAAACTTTGCTTTGTGAGAAATTACAGTAAAGTTCCATCCAATGTTTTGAATGTTAAAGAAAAACTTAGTTCAATTCAATGTGTGCAATTTATGGTTATTTTTCTTCTATCATCAAGTGCTAGGTTCTCATGCTAATTACATACTCCTGTTCATGCTGGTTCGAGTAGGTAGCGGATTTTGGGCTTTCAAGAGAAGAGATGGTGGACAGACATGCAGCCAATATAAGGGGAACTTTTGGGTATCTTGATCCTGAATATGTATCTACAAGGACATTCACAAAGAAAAGTGACGTCTACAGCTATGGAGTGTTACTCTTTGAGCTTATAGCTGGCAGAAATCCTCAACAAGGTCTTCTAGAATATGTTGAACTTGTAAGTTTCTACAACTCTTTCTCAACTGGATGGTTAACTTCAAATGGAACAATCAAATTGAAACTTTTGCCAAAGTTCAGATGGTTTTTTTTATGCAACTTTATTTATTTCAACATCCATTCATTGGATAATGGTTTTTTAATGCACAAACCATGCGACTAAGAATACTTCCAAACAGGTGACAGTAACAGCTTTCCCTTGAATAAGAATCAATTGGAAAACATTTCTAACATTAAAGGGTCTTGAACTAGCTGTTAATTATTATTTTTCATCATGAACTATTTTCAATTTCTTGTGAAACCTTCTCCAGTGCATTTCAGAACAATGTCTGCTATCATTTGAAAAGGACAGGTCATGTTAGCTTCCATTGGTCCAGTGGATATCTACTTCAGTCTTTTCTTTTTCTGTTTGTAGTTTAAAACTGTTTTCTCTAATATGATGAACAGGCAGCAATGAATACCGAAGGAAAAGTTGGGTGGGAGGAAATAGTTGATTCACGTCTGGATGGGAAATTTGATGTTCAAGAGCTCAACGAAGTGGCTGTTCTGGCATATAAATGCGTCAACCGCGCCCCAAGAAAACGGCCTTCCATGCGAGACATTGTGCAAGTTCTTTCCAGGATCCTCAAATTGAGGCACAATAAGAAGCATCACAAGAAGTCCCTTTCTGCCACCACAGCAGATGAAGTTTCCATCGATATGGAACAACCAGAAATCAGAACTCCTCTCTCTGACCGCCACCACCACCACCACCAGAGAGCAGAGTCAGCTGACAGTGCTGACACTGGTGAAGCATAGAGATGTTTTAAGACAATTTGTTCATTCTGGACATCCCATGGTTTTGGTTTTGGTTTGGTTTGGTTTTGGTTATGGTTTGTGATATATACATGCAGTTTCAAAAGGAGCTAGGCAAGCAAATTTGTTGTAGTTGTGGGTTTTTTTCCTCTTCTGAGTTAGAAGAGTAGAGGATACATTCAGTTTGTTTATAGGTTTCTTCTTTCTCTTTCGCTACGATAAAAAATCCATGATTTTGTACATTAATACTATGAATCATGAGTGATAATGCAAGGAAAATTACACCTCCTTACCTCCAACCGTATTCACGTTTCCCTCGAAAGTCGAAAGTGTCAGCGCCATGTTAAATATATATATACAATTAAATATATTAATTTAAAAAAAAATAATTCAAATCTAAAAATAAAATTATTTAAAATTATGCAATTTAATCTAAAAAAGATAAAATAAAATTATTTTTCTGAACAAAATTATAAATATGTATAAATTTATAATATTACGAGAATGTCATCATCAATCTCAAAAGGTCATTACATTATCTGATTGCTCTGAAATTTTAACATAATATATATAAATATATCAAGACACTCCTCATAAAATTGCATCTCAATCTAACGGTTGGATTAAGAGATAAGATTCATATTGTAAAATTATTCATTATTTTAAAAAACACTATTTGGACGAAACCGGAACGTTTTGGCCGGTATTTGGCCGAAAAATTTGGAACGAGCAGGAATTTAAACCGAGATAAAAACGATGTTGTTTTGTCTTATTTTTTTAACTGATACGAAATGTTTCGGCCGAAATGAAACGAAACTACAACCCATGTGCCAGGCCAAAGCAAGAGAAAAGCCTGCGGCTGTTGTGTTGCCTTATATCCAAATTACATGTCGCATCCATGAATTCCGTTCGGTAGCTCCTCAAATGAGCTCACTCCGGGCAACATAAAAGCTCATGTGTTTCCTCCACGATGATTCTGTACTGTGTTCATGGGATGCAGCTGTATTCTCTCTGTCTTGTTCATCAACCATTTTTTGATAGCTGTTCATCCAAATTACACAGAATGCATGTTAAGGTAGGAAATACATTTCAAGTGCTTGCTGGACATGAGAAAGGAAAAAAAATGAGGAGATCACTAAGATTTTTAGGCACGACAGCACTGTGGTACTGAAAGATTTAAACCTGAAAACAAAGCATATGAATAGAATAGAAGAGGGTGAACCTTGCCAGATTATAAAGGTTGTTTTCTTCAGATTTTCATCCTTTTTTATTGTAGCAAGTTCATGTATTTCTGTTATTTTATCCCCTTGAAACTTGCAAAGACTCACATCTCCTTGTGCTTGGTTTTTCATCAAATAGAAATGAGGGTGGTGAGATTCGAACTCGTGACCGTTAGGTCAACAAGGTTCTGATATCATATTAAAAATCATCTCACCTAAAACCTTAAGCTGTTAGATGAGATCCCAGAATATGATTTATAGTATTCTCTAACATAAATAACAGTTAATAACTTGTAAAGAACATTTTCTTCAGGTTATCAGAGGAAAAACAAGGTGCAATACCTCCAGGGATTTCGTCGGAGAAGCAAAGGGACTCGAGGTTTAAGTGCAAGCATGACATTAAATATATGAAGCGAGAAACTATCATCTGTTACCTGGATCAAAGCCTTCAACCACCTGTAAGAGTAAATGTCAGAGATCTTTCTGATCACATTTACCAACTCTACAAGATCAATCTCTGGAATAATTGTCACGGGATATAAGCGTTGAAATTTATAGCCTATGACTGGCTATGTAACAGTTCATCCCAACACAGGCAGAAGGGAAGCAAGGACGTCGATTTCGTTTTTGTTGGTGTTTTTTCGTTTTTTTAATTGGAATGGAATATTCCGGTTTCAGAGTGTTTCGGCGTGTCGTTTTCGGGGTTGTATTGTTTGTGTGTGTGTTTGTGTGAATAATTAAATATATTAATTCAAAATAATCAGTTCAAATCCAAAAATAAAATTATTTAGAATTGTGCAATTTAATATAAAAAAGACACAATAAAATGATTTTTCTGAACAAAATTATGAACATGTATAATATTACGAGATTACCATCATCAATCTCGCAAGGTCATTACATTCTATGATTGCTCTTAAATTTTAACATAATATATATAAATATATCAAGAGACTCCTCGTAAAATTTCATCTCAATCTAATAGTCGGACTAAAAGATATGATTGATATTGTAAAATTATTTATTATTTAAAAAAACACTATTTGACCAAAACGGAACAGACAGAACAAAACCAGAACGTTTCAGCTGAAATTTGGGTGAAATTTCCTGAAGGGCTGAAATTTTAAACGAGATAAAAATAGCACTATTTTGTTTTATTTTTTTAACTGATACAAAATATTATGGCCATTTCAGCCTAAATGAAATGAAATTAACAACACCGAGCAGAAGTGTCAAATATAAATAAATGACGCAACATATTCTCAGTGACCCAATCCACTGGTTGTTCGGTATATGTTGTTTTCCCCAAGTCCTACTTTCCTAATTCTGAAAATTCATTGTCATTATAAATGCTGGCAAAGACATTAATCTTGTTTCCGAAAGAATGGAATCGTGACTTGCGGTGGTCAACTGATCTGAAGGCACCGATTGCGGCCACCTTAGCACCATCTCATCCGACAGAAGTAATTTATCATTAAACTAGAGATGCTCCAGAATTGAATGGTTTGATAAAATTGCTATAGGCGTTACAGAATAATATAAATCATATTATGAGGTCTTATTTACAAGCTTAAATTTTTAGGTGAGATGGTTCCTTAACATGGTATCAAAGTTTTATTGACCCAGCGGTCACGAGTTCGAATCTCACCACCCCCATTCTATTTGATAAAAAATCAAGCACAAGGTGATGTGGGTCTGTGCAAGTTTCAAGTCCAAAAAGCTTTCACTTGAGGGGGATATTAGAGAATAATATAAATCATATTATGAGGCCTTACTTACAAGCTTAATTTTTTAGGTGAGATGGTTGAGCCTATTGATTGCATCAGTATGTAGAATGAAACGTTTATTCTGGACGGCATGCCCTGCGACAAAAAGTTCATAGATCGATGTAATGCAGTTCATCAGCTATGAAAATTTACAGGAACTATGAGAATAATCATAGGAAATAACAATCAGTCCAGAGCCATGAAAGATGATTGCGAAATGGATTGAGTTCAAAGTGATGCAGCTTCGTTTAAAACCAGCTCCCTAAATCAACATTAAAGCTTTCACTTTCATTTCCATCACCTTGATGCTCGCTACATTGATCGTGTTATTTATACGTATCTTCAGTATAATTCAGTTAAATCCCTAGTCACTCGAGGCCAAGTGACCCATGAAAAGCTCGATGAGGTCTTCGCTCGAGTTGTTCCGGTCATAATATAAATCATATTCTGCGATCTCATCTGATAGCTTAATTTTTTAGGTGAGATAGTTCTTTGATATGGTATTAAAACCTTATTGACCCAGTTCGCGAGATTGAATCTCATCACTCTCATTCTATTTGATAAGCACAAGGTAGTATAAACCTGTGCAAGTTTTAATCGCAAATAGCTTTCACTTGAAAATGTGTGTTAGAGAATAGTATAAAACCTAATGCATATATTCCCATGTGACGTGATATATGATTAAGGTTGTAAATTTCAAGGAAACCTCTCCAGTTCCAGTTTATATAAAACATGCATCCTCGTCAACCATGTGAGCACATGCGTGGAACATGGCCATTTAAATACTTAATTAGCGGGAAGCAGAAGTTGAGAGAATAGTTCGGTCATATTTATCGATATTTATATTCGATTTATTATTTATTATATTAAAAAAATCTTAATATTCTATATTATCAGGTTAGGTTCGGTCTAATTTTGAATAGGGTTTGACAATACTCATATTTCACTTATTGTTTATCATGTCCAAGAAACTCAAATCAATTTGGGTTGGATTAGATCAGTATTAATGAATTCAAATTAAATTGTTATTCCTAGTAGTAGAACTCGACCAAGGTCATGGTTCAATGCAAATCAACCTGAAATGTTTTTTAAAAAATTAGCAATGTTAGGAGTCAAGTTTTAGTGTCTGTTTGGCTAAGCGGTTGAATCGCTATTTGACCAAATTTTGAAAAGAAAAAAAATTCATTATAAATGAAATTTTTTTTTGTATTTTTAGATTATTTTGATGTGCTGATATCAAAAATAATTTTTAAAAAATAAAAAAAATATTATTTTGATGTATTTCTAAACGAAAAACACTTTCAAAAGCATCCGCAACCACACTCCCAAACACTTAAATGAGTCAAGTACGAGATGAGCAGGTCTACTTAAATTTTGATCAATCAATCAATTTTCAACTCAAACCGATTCAAACTCCAGTAAACCCTGCATATGTTTTTTTGATTAATGTAGGTATCCGAGCTAGCTTGTATGTATCTTGACTAATCTTATCAGTCCTAAAGTTAATGACCATATAAGTTTCAAGTGATCATCATATTATCAACTATAGAACTTGAATCTGAATCCACATAGAAAATAAATCTTCCAAGTCTCAAAGCGTATACTACTTGATCCACCTACTAGATGATTAACTATGGATGAGAGCACAAGAGAAACAAAACAGTAAACACTGGCAGGAAATTGTTGCAAACTGGGAATTTTATTATTCCATGAGAATCCTTCTTTCAAATTACGTTGGGCTGTCTTTTCTAATTCTTTGTTGTTGTTTTTTGTAACAGAGTTCTCCTACCCTAAATTGCTTTTTTACCATTTCCAGAAGAGAAACTATTTAATTAAAATAAAAGATGGGGGGGAACCCTGAATTCAAATCTAACAATTTAATTTGGTGTTTCTTACACGAGCGTTGTTAGAATCACCTGGTTTGTATGCTAACGTAGCAGCAGCAGCCCTTGGACTAACCATGGCTCAGCAGATGGCATCCCCGCCAGAACGAGCGAGTCCCCATCACGGGGGCCACATCGACTGCGCCGAGTATCTTAATTTGTGTTCATCTGATCTCAAACTACTCCCCCGGAAATATTTAAGACTGTCAACTGAATTCCATTCAATTTTCCTGGAATCATAAATAATACTTCAGAGAAGTGCTGCAATGGCTAGCCTTCATTTATGATGACCATGTGCCAGCATTTATAGCTTTCACGGATGTTATCAATGAGAGAAACGGAACCCTAATCTCGCTGCTTCTTCCCCAAGAGGATCTGCTGGAAGCTCCCGGCAAAAGATTAACCTGGTCAAAGAATTTACAGAAAAAAATTTCAAAAAGGGATGTGAATATATGAGACAAAACAAGTCCAACTCTCCAGTAATCCGTATGGATTGTTGTCTGCTGGTTTGGACTAACCCTTGTTTCAAGCACAGCCCTCCAGCTTGGACCACATGAAATTTTTTGTGCAGAGTAATGCAAGTGGATTGAAAGCATGCATATTTTAGACCACAAGAATCCACATATTTGGACAAATTTTATATTCATAAGACTCACTAATTTCTGCTGAGGAAAGATGGGTCCTCTTGTGAATTATATTTAATGGAAACTGAGTTTGATTCATTTGATAATTCTATTACTTTGTTTTCAAGTGAGACAGGAATTCATACAATAACACCTGCTAACTGGGTTTAATTTGTCTTTAGAGTGTTTGATGCATGTGTGCAAGACTTTGAAGTTCTCAAATATCAATGCGGTGGGTGTTATGACAAATGACTTGAGATCTGCACAATAGGACTCAAGTTTAAGTTAGGATGTGCATCTTTTGTAAGAGCTTGAGACAGTCCGGGTTTTACTCACAAAGTGTACTTTTCGAGAGATGGAGTTTCCTCGAATCTAAAGCAGTAGCAGCATATAAGTCGAGCCTGCAACTCAGGTGCATTTCAAACTAACCTGCAAGCTCATAACTCTATCATTCAAACTGGGATGCCTGATGTTACAATACAGAATTTAATTATCAGGCAGACTTTTTTTCTTGAATTCCTCAATTATTTTGAAGTATTTGCTCTTAAATTCACCTGTTATGAGGTGTTTTCAAGATAACTTGGGTCCCCATGTATACAGCTTTATTTCTGAATAAATGTGTCCTAAATCCTGAATCTGTCACTGCCTACACTAATCAGGAACTAACTGGAATGAAAATTGTGATCTATGCTATAACTCCAATCATGGACAGGGTAGCGTAAGCATTTCCATGAATCTTTTCATTAAAATACAGGCCTAAATATGAAGATGAAGCAATACAGTAGCATGAGATGTGAAAATGTGATGTGGGGCAGATACAGATACAGCTAAACTATGAAGCATTAAATTTGATATACTAACAAGGGATATAGCCTTGAAAGAAGAATCATAACTCCTCAAAACATAAGATTCAAGAAAATTTCCTCTAAACAAAAGTGCAAAAGCGATTCATGATGTAATGTAAATATTTTCCTCTCTTGCTTCAGGATTTGCAGATCACTACAAAGCAAGGAAGCAGAGCTCTAGGGTTGAGCAGATAAAGTTCTTCAATATTGGAGTAGAGACCAACTTTTCCAGCCAGGGAATCAAACCCAGTTTGGCCAGATATTTCCTGTATATTCTCCAAAGGCCTATGAACCCTCCCAGCAATCACTCTGCATACTATCAAAGCTTTCCTTGTAGATGGATCATCTTCAAATATTTCAGTAGATTCGTAAGCTCTTCCACTGGTAGAAGTTGTGAACACGCCTACTCCACTTTTAAGCTCCTTTTTTGCAGAAAAACCGCTTCTGATAATTCGACAAACACAGCATTTTTCAGATATGCAGAGACTTGAAGAACCGTTTATGCCGAGAGAGCATGCAACAGTAGTGCCATAAAACCTCAAAAGTTCATTCCCATCAGCTATGCACCGAGAATGTTTCTTCGGTAGCTTGCTGGCCTTGATTTTCACCGTCTCTCTATACTCCTCGAATCGGGCTAGAGTTTTTTGCATGTTGTGAACCTTCAACACTCTTTCTATTCGACCACAATGGTTTTCACTCTTTAACCAGCTCGTTCGACATATGATTTCAACAATTTTTCTTGACGAGTCACCTTCCACAAGTTCAGTGACTGCCAAAAGGAGAAATAGAATGAGCTGCTGGTAAGGAACAGCAAGCCACTTAAATATATGACTTTGGTTTTCAAAGACTAGCATCAAAATGAAAGATCAGAATAAATTGTTTCGAGTACAGCTATAATTTATAAAGCTAAAACGTCATCAAAACCAACTATCAACCATGCCTCTCTTGAGCTTCACAAAGAATAATTGGATATCTCGGACGAAGATATTGCAGGAAAAAAGAAATGGTTTGTTGCAGAGTAATATCTAGTAAATTATATATAAAAAACAAGATTTTATATTAAAAAGAACATTTTGCTGGTGGTTAGAATCCGGGTTCACATTAACAGCAATTGAAATGGAAAACTCAGTTCAATTGCCACAAAGCCTGCAAAGTATCCATGTCTTGAAAAAAAAACCTTCACCACTATCTCTGAGCTCTTGGTGATCTCAATAGTTGCAAGGCAAAAGTGCCTACTCAATTTCTGAGGTCAGAATCAAGTGTGTGACTGCTATTGTGACTTGTGAGGATAAGAGAACAAGAAAGAGACAAAAGAAATTGCAAATATGGTTTAAATTCAAAACTAAATATATGCACAAAAGGGGGTGAAAAATTAGATGAAAGATGTTTATGTTAACAAATAATTTCAAGATAGGAGAATCTTACCAGCATGCTTGGAGAGATGATGATTTTCAGCAGCTTCCCATTTGGTAAACTGTTCTCCACATTTATGGCAAGTGATTGTAGAGGAACCATTAAAATCTGTCTCGAGAGAGACCCTTCTGCTTGAATGTGCACCAGCACCAAATACACCAGAGCCTCCAAATCCAGACCCTTCTCTGTCTGATGAAAGAAAAGGAGACTTTTCTTGGAGGAGTTGGTGCGTTCCTAAATGAAGGGTTGAAATAATGCATCGTAGGATGTCCTCCTGGTCCTGGAGTACCTGGCCTTAAAGTACCGACAAAAGTTGAACCAACACCACCGTTACTGCCACCGCCACCACCATTATGGTTGTTGCCATGACTACCACCAGTACCAACCCCTTCTTGGAACCCACCAAAACCAGTTATTTTGAGCTCACACCTCGAGTTACTCAAAATAACTTCATGGGTTATTGGGGTTAAGAAACTCGCTGCTTCCAATGGATCTTGGACTACAACTTGGTGGCTTCTCCATGTGTCTTTTGCTTCCATGGATGACATCTTTGAGATTTGCTATGGACCTTGAACACCCCGACCTTCCTGCTTTTCTTGTCAAGATTGTACTCAAATTCTTTGTGGATTTTGGGTCATGAACTTCTGACGGCTCTGACTTGCAATGCAGAGATCTCTTCAAAGAGAACCAAACTGTTGGCATTCTTCTATCTTTACTGTCCTTCACTCCTTTCCTTTTCTTTTTGGGCTTCAAAATGTTTCAGAAAAACAGCTTTTCAAAGTAAAACTCCTCTGCAAGTCCATGTTTTCTTCCCTTTTTCCACCATGAAAGCTAGCTGAAAAGAAGAATCTGAATATACCGATAGTCACTATACAGCTTACTCTCTACTTGTGCTACAGAGCTCTCTTTCCCTGCAATTTCCTTTCTATTTTGAGAAGCTAACAGCCAATCTCTTAACGAACTCTATCTATCACCTACTAATCAAACATGCTTGAGAACTCAGAAGAATCAAGAACCAAAATTTCTCACGAAGCATCCAAAAAAAATCTGAACTTTTTCCTATATTGCAGGCTTGTTGGGCGCATTCCATATTGATAACCACATAAGAATCATCTGTCGAAGCAGAAATTTGGTACTTCTACTAAAATGGGTGTCCATGACTGAGGGAAGAGAAAGGCAGATTGAAAGACGAAAGGCCAAAGAAAGCCCATTATAAGAAAGACAAAGGAGGAGTAAAGCAATTACTTGCACAGAAGAAATTCAAAAAATGGAGAATCTATGGTCGATGAGGAACATGACAACCCAACATGAAGAACCATGGTCAGTGGTGTCTGTAATAAATGACAGTTACAGCTTGAGAATGGCAACCTGTTAAAAAGTGAAAACAACTCCTGCAAGATATTTAAAGGACATTCTTAAATTGACGCTTGTGTTGTTCTATTCTATGCTTGCCTGCCTTGAATTTGTTTTAGATTTTTTGTGGAAGGAATTCACAGGCTTCTTTTTTTTTACAATCTAATTATCCTCATGTTTTTATTTGTTTATTATTTAGAAAGGTAGACTTTCTTAAAATATAACAAACAAAATTATTTTTAAGAAAAAATAGTTTAATATTTGATAAAAATAATTATTTATACTCTGTTTTTGCATGGTATTCATTTATCAAGTTTTCATTTGTTTTTTATAAGATTTTATTATATTGATTATATATTTGATAAAAATAATTATTTATACTATGTTTTTGCATGGTATTCATTTATCAAGTTTTCATTTGTTTTTTATAAGATTTTATTTTATATATATATATATATAAAATAGCTCCAGTGTTATATATCTATATAATCACATCTATTAATCATAACATGCTAATCTTAGTATCTATTTGGGAGTGTGGTTGAAATTATTTTTAAAAATAATTTTTATTTAAAAATACATCAAAATGATATTTTTTTTATTTTTTAAAAATTATTTTTGACATCAACACATGAAAATGATTTAAAAATTATTTAACATTTTTATTATTTAAATATATTTTTTCAAATAAAAAATATTTTTAAAATATTAAATTTCTTTAATTTAAAATTCTTATTTAATTGAAAGTTAAAGTTTTAGCTTATCAATTCTAATTTTTATTGCATATATTCTCAGAAAGAAAATTGTTTTGAATAATTTTTATTATATATATATATATTTCTATCTTAAATTCTTATAGATCTATTTTTATTTATATTTTATATATATATATATAAAGACAACTTTTAAATTATGAATCCAAGTCAAAATCTTCTTTTTACAAGTAATGACGAACGGGTTCTTACATTATCATTGCACATAGAGACTTTATACTAAGAATTATTTGGAGATACTCGTGACAATACACTACATGCATGATTTTTTTTTAATTCGAGGAGACTCGCCCTTTTTCAAGCATTTTTTTGTGAATTTAAATTAAATAAATAAAATTATAATTGTTTTAATCTTTTATATAAGAAATATATATTAACTTATCATACAAGCTATGCATGACAATAGTAAAGCTTGTAAGGAATCGGTAGACCTATCAATCAAAGCTGTTGCCTATACAGGACCACTCTGGCGTTCATCATCTCTTCGGAAATTTGCCAAGTCTTTTTTAATCTTCTCAAAATATTTCTCATATATATATATATATATATATATATATATGGATAATGGGCTTTTACGAAAGCCACAAAAAAGAAATGAGTTTAGAGTGAAAAATCATGATTGGCCAATTAATAACTATTTTTGCTCTCAAAATCATTCATTAAATAATATATTATTTTCCAAGAGTTTGTATAGAGCACAAGAGGTCGAAGCATAAGACAAAGAATAAATCGCGAGGAATACATGATTTTGGAACTTGGTGGTGGGTTCATAGGATTTTCGCCATGGATGTCCAATCTCTAAACCTATCAAAAACAAAATATGGTGGGGATGATGCACCTTCGATGTAGAAATGAAATGATTTCGTGTTTTTTGTTTGTTCCAGCAGATTCTTTCGTCGACATTAGGGAATTCGGCTCCAGATTTAACATTTCATTTCTACATCGAAGGGTCTGTTTGGGAGTGCGGTTGCGGTAGCTTTTGAAAGTGTTTTTCGTGCCGAAATATATCAAAATGATGTTTTTTTATTTTTTAAAAATCATTTTTGACATCAACACATCAAAATAATCTAAAAACACCAAGACATATTCATTTAAAATGCAAAAAAATAATAATCAAATTTCGGCCAAAATCAGGTTGGATCACACAGCCAAACAGGCTCTTAAGACCGGTGAGTACGGTGACGGTGTATTTAAGTTTAATATAGTCCGGTTACCTTGCGTGTATTTAATTTAATTTCATGAACTCTAAAGTTAATAATTATCTAATTGTTTAAGAGTGTGATTAAGATTGTTTTTTAAAATTCTTTTCACTCAAAATTATATTAAAATAATATTTTTTTTAAAATATTTTTCATATCAACACATCAAAATAATCTAAGAACACAAAAAAAATTAATATAAAGTAAAATAAAAATATTTTTTTTCATTTTTTTTAAAAAATACTTTTCATAGATATTACTAAATACCCCCTATATAAGCTTTTAATAATTATACGGTAATTATAAAATTCAAACTTAAAATTATAAAAAAAAAAAAAAAAAAACTTTAATCCCAAAATTATACTATTAGATTTGTAAAATCCATGGATTGAAGGAGAGCAATAATTGAGCTCTTTAATCGAAGCACGAGTGGATTTAGAGTAAAGAAAGAGCTTCATCATAATTAGCCCTTGACACAAATCTCCATGCTCACTTTTCAAAGTGATTTTTGAAATCCAAAGAGTGGTGAAAAAGAGGCATGCAAATTATTTAGGTTTTATTTCTATAAATTATTGCAGCTTCAAACAAACATTTTATTTTTATTATTTTATAATTAAATAAAAAAATATTTTTTAAAAAAGAAATCAAAGTTTTCGAAGTCGATGGAGTTCATTGCAAGAAATTTGAGTTTGGAGAATTAAGCCACAAAATCTAGTTTGATCTATTATATTGAAGTTTTAATATTTAAAATAAAATTATCTTAATTTTTTTTTATAAAAAAACATTTTTTTAACAAGAAATCCAAGTTTTGGGATCTATCAAGTGAATGGAGTCAATCAACTCTTACATGGTCTAATTTTAAACTTGAGTTAGTCAAGAGATTGAGGTTTCAAGATTGACCTATTAGGTTGAGTTTAATAAAAATATCAAAAATCCTTGTAGCCCAAAAAAAATTTCATGTTTTTTTTTTTTTTTTTAATTTGAAATCTTTTGATATTCTTTTTTAATGCTAAGAATTGTTTTCCTCAGAATAGAGTTACATTTTTTTATTATTTTATTAGATAAAGATAAATTTATTCAACTCGATCCATGACTTAAATTACAACTCTTTCTTCTTCTTTTTTGAAAAACATTCTTGCAATCTTTTGATATATTTTTTCTATATTAAGAATTGTTTTCCTCACAATAGAGTAGCATGGGTCTCATTACTAGTTGGGTCTAAATATATTTGTTTCAAATGTCATTAAATAAACGAACAAGAAACAATTTATAATTTTAAAAATTAGATGTACATGTCAAAGTTCAAGTCTTCAAAAATACATTTATTTTTTAAAAATAGTAACATTTTATTTTATTTTATTTTATTTTATTTGTTATAATGACCATTGTAAGCTCCAAAATGACAGACATGCACACGCGCATAATAAACCTTCGTGCAAAAAAAAGGAGAGGAGGAAGGCCCGGAGAATAAGTCCAAGCACGTAAGGTTTGGAAAGGATGAGGCCCGCACGCTTCTAGGCTTTAAAGCCCAGACTATTTTTTAAAAGAAAACAAATAATATTTTGTCCATCAAGGCAGGTGTTGTGCTGTCCAAATGTATTAATTTCCAGTTATCCGAGGTGGTTTCTCTGGTTGAGAAATTAATATACAAAGTTTTCAGACTTCAAAAATTAAATTTTAACTTTTTTTAATAAAATAAAATTTAGGACCTAAAATGAAAATGAAATTTAGGACTAAATCATGAGAATCTAAGAAGAATATGGACCAAACATGCCAAAAAAATTAAACTAGAAGGAACAACTTGACAATTGCCAAAAGGCTTTGATTTTATTTAAAAATGCTAATTTCAATCCTTATTTTTTTAATAATAACTTCAAATTCTATTTTGAAAAGCAAATTGCTAATCCAGTGTTAGAATATTCCATGACATATTATACATGCAAATTAAAATTAATTTAAATACATAAAATTATGCTAATATAACTTGCAAGGACTAAATTAAAAAAAAATCATCATTGAAAAATAAAACAAAAAATAAATTAAACTAATATTACACATCATCAAATTGTATGGCATCAACCATAGTTATTGATCCCGTCCCGGGTACCGTTCCGGTTTTGTGTTTGGAACGGAACGTTCCGGTTTCGGTACCGTTCCGGTTTTGTACTGTTCATTTTTATTTAATTATATATATGAAAAAAATAAAATATTAATTTAACAAGTATAATTTAAATTCAAGATAAATGAAATTTAAATTATACAATACAAACATAATCTCAAAATTAGAAACATCTTTAAAATTCCAAAATATTATGAAAGTAAAATGTTCTAAAATAAAAGAAAAATACATCAAACATCTTCTACATCATTAATATAAAAATATTAGAATTTCTTATTATGCATCCCAAAAAAATAGTAAATATCATAGTAAGATAATTACAAAGAGAATAGTACCGAATATTATATGTTCAAAAAGAAAAGAAAAAAACAGATTTTGAAAAAAAAAAGTAAAATTCGGAACACAATATGATATAAATAAAAAATCGTAAAATCGTAAGTAAAATATTTCTAAATACAATAGAACATAATTATGACTATAAAACTTCATTAGTTAAGGTTCATATATAATTCAAAATAATTTAAAAATACATTACAAAACAATTTAAAAATAAAAAATAAAACAATTACTGATTTTCAAGAGTGATTCCATGATATATATATATATATATATATATATATATATATATATAATTGTTATTTTTTTTTATAAAATCAACCCAACAATTTTATTTTTTTTATATATATATATATTTTTTTAATAATATATATATATATATATATATATATATATATATATATATATATATATATATATATATATATATATAATTTGTCCAGCATTCTAGAGCCTTCTCTTCCTCTACAAAAAGCACTCGCTCTCAACTTCATCGGCCTCTATTCGTGCTCGCTCTGTCCCGGCCACCTCGTCAAACTATCTCTACAATCCCACAAGTTATCTATGTTTCTTCTCTTGTATTTTTTCTTGGCGCTACTATGCAGTATGCACCGCTTCACTTCTAGCCTCGCTTCCAAGGCTCGGTACACTCCTCCCTCTCCTTCATTTCCTTTACTTTCATCTGGGCTTTCATTATCTTCCTCGCTTTCCGTTTCGTTGTCGAGAAATGTCAAAACAGACAAGAAAAAAATAGAACTTGGTGGTTATTTCATCTGGGCTTTCATTATCTCCCTTCTTCAGTTTGGAACGGAACGCCCGGTACGGAACCGGCCGTTCCGGCCGAATTCGGCCGGATTTTCCGGAACTGACCGGGATTTTTACCGGGACAAAAACGTCGCCGTTTTGTCCCGGATTTTGCAACGGGGCCGTTCCGGCCGGAAACGGGACGGGATCAATAACTTTGGCATCAACAACTTCTATGAAATCATCACAATTTCTATAAAGTTAAAGCGATTCCCTTAAACTTTTTCCCTTTTCCTCTCTACTGCAGATCTAAAATAATTATTGTTAATGGAATTTATTCTCCTCCATCATTACTTTCTCATATCTCTCTTCCTTTCCATCCCATCTTTAAAGATCATATCATGTTTTCCTATAATCATTTTTTTCTATTTAAATTATTTTTTAAAAGAAGAACTATGTCTCTCTCATCGTTTTTTTAGTGATAAAAGTTGCTTTTTAATATGTTTTTTTATTTAAAAATATATTTTCTAATTTAAAAAAATACAATTAGACTGAAACGCTAAACAAAACCTTCTTATAAACTCAAAACAATTAATCAAAAATACAAAGCATTTTCTCTTTGGCTTTATTCTTTACAATGATCAGAAATCATGAGGGTTTTTACTGCTCACACAACCTGGCAGAATTGAACCCTTTAAAAAAAGCAAAAAAACAAAAAATAATTGACATGTTATTCAAAGATCTCAAATTCTAACCATGAATTCAGCGCAGCATCCAAGAAAATCCAGAGTCCAAAAAGGTGTGGAAAAAATAACCCATAAATGAAATGCCATATTGAATTTCTGATTGTTTGAGAGTTTGTTTGTGTTTGATTTTTTAAAATATTATAAAAAAATTAATTTTGATATCAGTAAATGAAAATGATCTAAAAATATAAAAATAAATAATTTAAAATAAAAAATAATTCATTTTTTTTCAAAAATATTTTTAAAACGTGGTGTCAAACACTCTCTTTATCATCAACAAAATCCTAAGTTTTAATCTTTCGATGTTATATATTATTTTGATATCTTAATGTTAAAAATAAGTTTTAAAAAATAAATAAAAAATATTATTTTAATATAATTTTTAAATAGAAATAATTTAAAATAACAAATTGTAAAAAACAACACACAAATGTCCAAATGTTTGGCGTCTCTCTATAAATTTGTTCTCAAAACAAAAACGTTTTTTTTTAATATACAGGTGTCCATCTTAAATTCCTAAGCCACAATAAACTTGGATCGTGGATCTACTATTCTCTCTAATTAGGAAGAAGTGAGGCCCAAAGGGTATATTCTCTCAAGCCCAGCCCACAAGATCTCGAGGACGTGTCATCCCCTCCTGGACCCATATTCCTAAATCAGACAAAACCACCCCAGCCTGAAAAATTCAAAACCCTCCAAAATTCAAAACCATATTTAATAAATGCAACCTAGTCACGTCAACTCAATGACATTGTAAGAATTAATGAATTCAACTTTATTTTATTTTTCAAAATAACATCTTTTAAAGTTTCTATATAAAAAATAATGTTTATTAAAAAAACAAAAAACACATTATTATTTTTTTAAAATAAAATCGAATCAATCAATATTTTCTTTATATATTAAATTAGTTTGGATCAGTCATTCAACTTATGGGTTATTAAATGCACTCATTAATGTAAACTAAACTTTAAAAAATATTTTTTTAAATTATTTTCTATATAAGAATTTAATAATAATTCATATAAAAAGTAAAACAAGCTATTTTTATATTTTATATCTATCCTCTAACCGAATAATTACTATAATTCTTTTTATTATTAATATTATTTTATATCTACCCGACAATATCAATCACAATTTTATTTCTACCATCGCAATAAACCAAAAGCTACTTCGAAACCCCATTCCAGTTGATCCATCAATCCCGACGAAAAATTCCCATAACAAAACCAAGAAGTTTACAGAATCTCCACCGTCCTATCACTTTTAATCCAACGGTCAGGGATCTGGATCCGCGTACTGCTCTCTCATTGGCCACCCCGGTTTTCTCTTCTCCTATATAACCCCCAAAACACCCATTTCGGCACTTCAGATTTCCTCTTTTCGCGTTTTCCTCTCCTGCATTTCATTTCGAAAAGAGTCGATCCATGGCTGGCAGAGGCAAAACCCTGGGATCTGGAGCAGCAAAGAAGGCTACATCAAGGAGTAGCAAGGCTGGTTTGCAGTTTCCGGTGGGTCGTATTGCTAGATTCTTGAAGGCTGGCAAGTATGCTGAGCGTGTTGGCGCCGGCGCTCCTGTCTACCTCGCTGCTGTCCTTGAATATCTTGCTGCTGAGGTATAAATGCCTCGGTCTTTCTTTAATTTTCTTTCTTCGAAGTGTTTTGGTATGATTTTTGTTTGATTCAGTTTGTGAATCTAGGGTTCTTTTATTTTGGTAATTTTGGACATATATTTTTGGAATTATCTTGTTAATTATGTATTTGAAGATGTGGCCGTGGCTAGTCTGTGATTTTACTTATTGTTTTTTTTCAAATCTAGGGTTTGAACTTGTTCCTGAGTCAAATTTGGTGTTTTCAAGCTTGTTTAATCGTGTATTTAAACTTTGTATTCTATTAAATCTCCGCCTGTCTGCATCTTAGAGTTTTGAACTTAAATCACGGAAGTTAAATTTTGTCAATTGGGTTTGTGTTTGATGGGTTTTGCGTATGCTGTGCTGTCAGGTTCTTGAATTGGCTGGAAATGCAGCTAGAGACAACAAGAAGACCCGTATTGTGCCCCGCCACATCCAGCTAGCAGTGAGGAATGATGAGGAGCTAAGCAAGCTCCTTGGTGATGTTACAATTGCTAACGGAGGTGTGATGCCTAACATCCACAACCTTCTTCTCCCAAAGAAGACTGGTGGCTCCTCCAAGGCCTCAGCCGATGACGACAGTTAAATGTGACGGAAGAGATTTAAACGAAGTGTATTTTCTTTCACTGTGATTTCACTACGATATTTAAGTCTTTTAGCTCAATTTTTCTTCAGAATTTAGGAGACTTGAGGCCGTGTTCATGTAAGGGTAGTCTTCGTAGTTAGGGTTTTACAGTTTATGATGTGAATATATATTGATCATCATCTTTGTGCTCATGTAATGGTGGAAATTAATTTTTTTTCTATGCAAGGGCAATCAATGCACGACTTGGATTTATCCTTTGTCCTTAATTCCATTATTTGAACGCGTCGTCTGATTATTGTTGGAATAAAATAGGGGATTGCTGGGGCACCAACATGTGACATGGTGCTCAGGAGTGTTGACCTGAAGGTATCGAGTGGAATTTACAAGAGATGATCACGAGCAAGTAATATTAAGGAATTATCTCATCATAAATAAAAGTTTATGATTTTTTAGCGGTTACAAGTTTGAATTTTACATTTTTATTCTTTTATACTAGTTATAATAATAATAAAATTATAATTTGGGGGTTTATAATAATAATAACAATTAGCATAAAAAATAGTTAACATTAAAAATAATTTTAAAAAAATTCTATTAATTTAAGATAATAAATAACATTAATTAATTTCAAATACAACAATTATAAAAATATATACAATTACTTGAAAAACATAAAATAAGTAGTTTAAATTTCAAATCTCAAATATTGTGGGTCTTTTAATTATATTTAAATTCATTTTTGTAATTTAAATATAATTAAAAATAATAATTTTATTGTTGGAGGGTTTTTCAAAAGCAACTATTTAATTATATAATTTACTCCAACTAATTATATAATTAAACTATATATAAAATAATTGAACTTTATTTAAAATAAGATAAAAAAATGGTTCTCCAAAATAGTTTTTATCATTGGAGAACACATCAACAAAAAAGTCATATATACATTATTTAAATTTTTTTTGATGTTTTTAAATCATTTTCATGTCCTGATGTCGAAATAATTTGTTAGAGTTGGAGCTAGTACTAGCAATATCGGTGTTGGTATCAATATTAGTATTGATAATCCTTTCAATAATAATGCTTTTGATGAATGTATTAAAAATAACGAGGAAAATAACGGTCATGAGATTGATTGTAATTTATATATCACATCAACAAAATATTTATTTTTAGTTTGTTAATTTTTACCTAATGAAATTCTATGGACATAATTGTTTTGTAATGTATTTTTGAATTATTTTGAATCATGCATGAACCTTAACTAATGAAGTTTTATGGATATAATTATGTTATATTATATTCAGAAATATTTTACTTATGATTTTATGATTTTTCTACCTACACGATTTTAGCTGTGATTTTACGATTTTTGTACGGAAAAATTCAGGTGCGATTTTATGATCTTACGATTCGAGTTTTCAAAACCTCTTCTGTGTTGTGTCAAAATCATGATTTTGACAACCATGACTAATAGACGACCGGCCATGATTAGAATTATCAATGCATCAAACTCAGTAAATACACTGTAGTGGTTTAGACCAAGAACATGGAAGTTGACTGTAAGTTTATAGTGTCTTGAGTTCTAGGTTTATATGTTAAAAATATTTTTTTAAAAAAAATAATAAATTATTTAAAATGACTTTCTAAACCATCAAATACAACAGTCAATTTATCAATGACAGTCCCTACCTTGCTTGTAGATATCACGGGACTGTTTTTCCGTTTCTGCTGTGAGGAGCTATTTAATGATTGTTTTTTAGCTGGCGTAGTTTCTTTTTAATATTTTCAGAGAAGCTTCGATCACTGTTGGAGGAAAACAAAGGTTGAATATGCCCTCATTTAGCAGTTTCATTTTCGTTCTTTTTTACTTTAAAAGTCTGGATGAGATTACTCGATTTGTAAAATTTATGCCCCCCTCATTTATTGCATTAAAAAGGGCACTGGACTGTCCAAGGAACTGAAGCTACAAGATGATGATGGCTTTGATAACGTTCTTGACCCGTGGAGATTTCAGAGCAACATTTTAACAAATTAAAGATATCCATGAACTCAATGAGGGGTTAGTTCAAGTGGTAAGCAGCTTGTTCTGCTTAAGCAAAGTTTGGTGTCGAATCCCTGTATACGCGGCAACACCCATTGGTAGCCTCACTCTGTCACTGCCAGGCATGCAACCCGGGGCGACCACTAGATTAGTCAGGGCAACCCTGGATGCTGGGGCTGGTGACCAAAAAAAAAGATATCCATGAAAAAAACATTGTTTAACTCCATTCCCTGGTCCATCAAAATTCACAGAACAAGTGCTCAAAACCAACTATCATTCGAGAAATGTTTGGAGGAGACATTCATGCAGGTACTCGTACAAATGCATGTAGATCCATGCTGATCTGATAAAAAGCACCTTGTGGATGCCACAGAAACTGCTTTCCCTGCAAAAAGTTTAAACGCTTGGCGTGGTGCTAGGAAAGAAATACATCTAAAAGCATTTTCTTTATAACACACTTGAAGATGACAAGACCAAGGGACAGTGGTTGTATAGAAAATGTTAAATCAATCTGAATTTGTAGCAAATTCACTTAAGAAAACAAATTGCTCAAGCGTGCACAACATCATATACATAGCGCAAGCAGAATCCGCGCTTAAAAATCGCATGGTAATATCAGCCAGTAAGACATGTTAAAGGAAGAATCACCCTAGATATTCTTTCCCAGTTGAAGCTAGTTGAGTTCTCTAAATGGTGCTCTCTCCTCAAGAGTAGACTGAAATCTCTTTACTGTTGGCGAGGGACAAGTATTGACATTCTCCTTCACAGCATGGACAAGCTCAGTTTCACACTTCAACATGGGTACTAGATGATCCACCATCGTCATCAAATGACTGCACCATGCATGCCAAGGTTCCCATCAATTGCATGTCTTCGTTGGAGAACTGGCTGATTCTCTCACCAAGTCCCATGAAAAAGGCAAACATATTGTCCCTTTCTGATGACAAATTCATTACATTTTCAGCCAAACTTTTGTTCCCTTTTCTGAGCTCATCTATCGAGGCTTCTGACATTCTCAGCTTCGTCTCCATTAGATTCTCTAATTTCTTCATCTCCAGAAGTTTTTCCCTCTAGTTCAGCTTCAATTTCTAGTGCCTTGTGTTTCGATTCCGAGAGCGATTTTTCCTGCAACTCCAGTTTCTCTTGTACAGAAAAGATGTCATCCTCCATCTCTGTTAACATCATTTTCTTCTCTTCAATTTCCAGCTGGGCCAGAATCTCGGCTGAGGCAATCTTTTCCCAGGCCTCATGTACCAAAGCTAATCTCAGCCTTTTTCTCATCAAGCTCCAGAGAGAGGGAGATCAACGAGCCATTAAATTTTTGTTCCCTCGACCTTACACACTGCAAGAGTTCGTCTATTCTTTGATCTTTCTCTTCCATGAGCTGGATAAAATGTTCTTTATCAAGATCAAATTTTCTCTCAGCCTCTGCCAGTGTCAACACTGAAAGCTTCAAGTTCTCTTCTCAGCGATTCTTGCTCCAGCCATCCAACCTCTTTCTGCAGATCATTTAAAATTTTGTCCTTCTCTCTCATGGTTCGTAGAAAACCCTCTTTCTCTGATTCAAAGGACATTACTGTCTCCATTGCAGAAGTGGATGCTGCTGACTCTCTTGTTTTAAGTTCTTTCTCAAAGAAATCAATCTGATGCTGCATGTTATCTATTCTACTGTCCCTTGCTTTTAATAGACGGGCAAAGGTCATCTTTCTCCTGCTTGATGGTTTCCTCAACTTCTACTTGTGATAGAAGAGAAGCTTCGATGTCTTTGCGCAACAATTGGCTATCTTCAAGATCATCTTTTAAGCGATGTGCAATTGTTTTCCACATCCACAATTCAAACTCCAGAGCATGTCCTTCGTGATTTTTAGCTGCAAAATCAGATTTCAATCTGTCTAAGGCATCACAAACTTCTTGAAGTTTCTCTTCCAAGTCTTTTTCCTTCTGGAAAGCTTGCTTTTCCAATCGAAGTTGGCACCTGGACGACTCCTCGAGCATTTCCTTGTACTTCTCGAGTTCTTTTTGCATCTGGAGGCTCTGCTCTTCAATTTGATCACGAGATTGAACCCTTGTCAACAAAGAGGCTGTTTTCTCGTTTTCTTTAGCTAATTCAGCATTTGCAGTGTCCAGCGCATCATAAACCTCTCGTAGTTTCTTCGTTAAGTCAGTTTCCACATCCAAAGCTTTTCTTTTCACTGCTAATTCAGCATTTGCAGTGTCCAGTGCATCATAAACCTCTCGTAGTTTCTTCTTTAAGTCAGTTTCCACATCCAAAGCTTTCTTTTCTACAAGAAGCTGCTTCCTCGACGATTGTTCAACCATTTCCTTATACCTCTCAAGCTCTTTCAGCATCAGGAGTCGTTGCTCTTCAACAAGTTCTAAGTGATCAACCCTCCTAAACAAACATTCCACCTTCTCCGCCAATTCAGAACTAGCCATGTCGAATGCATCACAAACTTCTCTGAATCTCTCTTTCGAATCGTTTTCAATCTGCGAAGCTTGCTTTTCTAGGCAAAGTTGATGCCTAGATGACTGCTCAAGCGCTTCCTTGTACTTCTCCAACTCTTTCTGCATCAAGAGACACTTCGCTTCTATAAGATCCAAGGCCTTGGCTTTCCTTGACAAAGATACTACTTTCTCATGTTCTTTGGCTAATTCCGAGTTTGCCACGTCCAAGTCATCACAAACTGCCTTAAGTTTATCTTTCAAGTCAGTTTCTGTCTGCAAAGCTTGCTTCTTGAAGCAAAGTTGACTTCTGGACGATTCCTCAAGCAATTCTTTGTATCTTTCAAGCTCTTTCTGCAACAGTTGTCGCTGGTCTTCAACAAAATCCAGGTCCTCAACTCTCTTCAATAAAGATGCAACCTTTTGACGTTCCTCCTCAAAATCTGTCATCACTTTATTCAGAGCAGTGGTCTTTGTCTCCAGCTGCCTCATCAAGAGAGAGACATTTTCTCCCCTTTCTTTTTCACGAAGTCTTGCCTCAGTATCAGCATTCTCAATGTTCAGCTGAGCCTCAGTTATACCTGATTTCAACACCAGTAGCGTTGTCGAAGCCTCCTCATTCTGCATCTTCAACTGCAAGATCACAGTGTGACAAATTTCCAATTCCATCTCAAGTTCTTCTACTGTTGTTTCTTTGCTCTCTAGTGCAGTCCTGTAATTATCCAGCTCTTCAGTCAATTTCTTCATTTGAAAGCTCCATTCAGCTTCTTTAGCTCTAAGATCTGAAGAACAATTTCTGTGCATCTGCTCCAAACTCTTGAGTTTGTTTCGCATTTTTCCCAAAGAAGAATTTCCCGACTCCCGAATCCCAGCCTCCTGAAGTTCTGTAAGGGACACCAGTAACTCCTGATTTTCTTGCTCTAGCCTCCTTGCTTTGTACTCGATTTCTTTGTAAAATGTCTCCTTTGTAGCCAAAGAATGTCTCAGAGCTGCAATTTCTCTGTCCCTCTGAGTGGCCATGCATTCTAGTTGTGACTTTGCATCCTGACACTCAGTGAAAACATTCTCAAAGCGTGCTTTATATTCAGAAACCTCAACTTCCAGATGCTTTCTCCTGCTTTCTTCATGAGCTAAGGCTTCATTGCACATCTTGAACCGTCTTTCAAGATCTTCTAAGATTCTGGTCTGAGAATCTAAGCGTGACTGCAGTGAGCAAATTTCGTCAATCAATGTGGACCTCTCCATCTCCCACCCTTTCTTGCTTTCCTTGAACTGATCTCGGAGCTTTTCATGTGCTTCTTCTAGATGACTGAACTGCTCCTTCTTCCATTTTAGCTGATTTTCTACTTTCCTGCTCTCCTCCTCTAACTTGAGTAGCATAGCATCCCTTTTCCTCATCTCTTTGGATGCTTTGGCATTTTTCTCTGCTTCCAAGCATTTCTTCTGAGAAGCTGATAGAAGCCCCTTGAGACCTTCAATTTCTGCCATAAACACATTAATCTTTTGCTCTTGATCAATGTTCTTCTCATTTGCCTCATCTAGTGCCAATACTAACCCCCTTTTCTCCTCCTCCCATTTTTTATACTTCTCACCGGAATCAACTCTAAGCTTATCATTTGCAGTGCTTAGACGTCTGATAACGGACTCTTTTTCATGCAAACTGCTTTGAAAATCTTCACACATTCCCTTCGCCTTGGAGATCTCCTCTTCCTTTCCATTTAATTCTCGTGCCAGTTTCTCAATCTTAGAACATGCTTCTTGAGTTCGTATAAGCTGTTCACCATGAGCTTTCCTCAAGTTGTCAGCCAATTCTGTTTTGAGTTTCAAATCTGCCCTGAGCTTCTCAATCTCAGCTTTCGCTTCATCAAACTCTTCACCCATTTCCTCTCAAGTTTAAAAGAAACAAATCTCACCTGTTCACCAGATAAAATCTTTCAGTTGACAAATTGAAGTTGATTTAAGAGCAATTATGTCAATGGAGACCACAGTACCACAAATAGATATATATTGAAGACCACATTGTGGATATATCAAGAGGTTCAAATCCAACTAACCAAATCAAATACTGTGCAACAGCATAATAAATCCTGTGATGCTATTTTTATTTTTCCAAAAGGCATTGCATCTCCTCTTCCGGGTCCAATTAAGAACAGATGGACAGTATACAGCACCACCATCAACAAAGTGATTAAAATCCTAAAGACCACAGACCCTATTTGCTGTCCTATCTATATTATGAAGAATATTTGCTGTCCTATTTGTATATGAAGAACCTACATGTCAACGAGCAAGGCCAGTCTTTAGTTTCCAGATCATAAGAAATCAAATAAAACCCAAAATAAACAAAGATTTAGATACCGATTTTTATATAATTTTATTTTTTATTTTTTTCCCTCCCAAGATTAAACAAAGACTAAATATTATTATTATTATTATTAAAATCTAAAAAGTCTATTTCTTTTCAGTTTTTGCATCCAATAATAGACCAAACTATGTATCTTAGTGTCAAAATCAAGGAAACCCAAAAGAAAAGGCCTTTAGTTCTCATCTTCTGTCAATATTTCACAATTGCTAACTTAATTCACTATGTAGTCCAGTAAGAATCCAGCATTCAAATAAATAAATCAATAAAGTCCCTGACAAAATATAGAGAGGCCCAGGAAGAAAGAATCAAAGGGATAAATTAAAATGACTTGTACCAGCAGAAAACATGTTAAAGCTAAGGAATTGAGAGATCAAGAAACCTCACTGCTTGATGATTCTTTTAACACTTGAACAGGCAAGAATAAGAGACCCACACACACAAAAAATAAATACCTGGTTGCCGTCCTCGTTGTTGCTATGGGTTTGGTTTATTATTGTTAGGGACTTTATCCATGTAACAAAGAGAGTTTCCGGTGATTTTGTTGGGTTGCAGAGAGAGAGAGAGAGAGATAAGAAGATGAAAGCAAATACAGAAAGTGCAAAAGATAGCCGTTGAGAGGGAGGGGCATTTGATTTGAAATCGAAATCACGAATCACACGGCGTCAGGGTTTCTGTTTTAACGGTGTGAGAGATTCGTTGGACTTGGAACTTGGGCCTACTATATTGGGTTGGTCTGGTGGGCTCCACGGGTTTTAATTGTTTTGAATTTCATTCGTAAAATAATAAAAATAAAAATGGTTTCAATTACCTTTCCAATATTTCTCCCGCTTTGCCCATCTCCCATAGCGTCTTCTTCCTCGCCGAATCCTTTCTTTCTATTTTTTACTGCATGCAGATGAGCACAAGAAGCGGAAGCCATGTGAGATGCTGCAGAGGCAGCGAATTGACCAAGGGAATCCCGTCTTTCGTCCTCAACCTGTAAAATTTCAATGAATCAATGCCTACAATGGAGGTTTCAGTCTTTAACCTCCAGCTTGCACCTCCATCCTCAACAAGAGAAGAAGAAGGAAGATGGTCTCCGCCGACTTTTTTCTCAGCTCCATCATCCGGATAAACTCTTCCATCATCCTTCAAATTCGGATTCATTTCCCGAGGGTTCACTCTCGTTATCTAATGGACAAATTAAATACTGGGTACTTCAGCAACAGAGAGCAAGCATAGCACAACAGCTTTGCAGAGATTGACTTCAATGTGCTCGACACATTTACAACATCAAACAATAATGGTGACACATGCTGACCTTAACAAAAAAAAGATGAACTCTTCAGCGGGGGGGGGGGGTTCTCTGGCTCATGTTCAACTCTAACTGTTGGCATTCTCCCGGCATTTTTCGCAGGCGTAATCATTCAATCCAAGCCCAATTCTTTTTCCTGGCGATGTCTATTTTGTTTGGATTCTCTGCCGTCTTCTTCAAATATTCATTAAATTATCAAGGTACAATTACTGTAGCTCCATACCGTTAAAACCATTTGTTAGTTGATTGAAAACTATTCTCACGAGTTAATTTTTAATATTTATTTCACATTTTAATATATAAAGAATATTCAGCATCTAGTATTATTTTGTTATCAAATTTTCGTGTGATGATGACAGTGATCTGAGAAATTTTCAATATACACCTTTTACTTAAAAATTCATTATCTAGAGATTTTATTATTTTTTTAATTAATTTTAAAATTTCATTTTTAATATTAGTACATCAAAACAACCTAAAAATACACAAAAATAATTTATAACTGGTTAGTGGTTAAGGACTTGAGGTCATGAAAAATTGTGGCGCCTGTAGTTGCACAAATTTTATGTTTGAGTGTATCGTTCCATATATTCCACATTTCATTCTACTATTTAACATAAAAAGAGAAAGCAGCTACTTTTTAGGCGATTGTAATTTCCAACTATTTCTCTAATTGCTCCACTGTTGACATCCAAATTCTACAAAAAGAATTGATCTTGTTTGAGCAAAGAATTTCGAATGAAATAAGAATAAACATCAACACACCTAACTACTACCAATGCACAAGTTAATACATTAAGGGATTGTGAAACGAGAATCCATTGAGCTCCGACTGAAATTGCTGGCTTAATTTACTGTCTGTTTTCAGCTCCATTAATCTATCTGCTGAAATTGCAATTTGGTCTCTATGTGTGATCGCAATTTGGCAGCTTTCGTGCACTTCCCCACGATTCCCTCAAAAATGCGGACACCACCAGCAAACACACCCATGATATCAGCAACCTGGAGAACACAAGTGATGAACTTCCTTAATTTCGACATTAAAGCTGAAGTTCACAGAATACGTTTTCTTCAAGTACCTGTGTGTTTGTATAAAGTATAGAGGGGAAACCACAGAGTAATTATTGATAGGGTCTTCGCTTACCTCTTTCGATTAACCCTCGTCATCTGAACTGGAACCAGAATCTCCCATGCGTCGCTCTGCAATTGCTGGAAATAGCCTCTGGCGAATATCAGGCGAGGGTTGCTGGTGCTTATGAGAGGGAGATGATGCAGTTGATGCCTCTTTTTTCCGTGTTTTTGCTGACCTCTTTTGTGCCTCTCCCACCTCCTTTGCATACCTTATCTAATATTATTAAAAAGTCTCGAACAACAATGAATAATCGTAGCCCCTCATCTTTCCCGGCATTCCCATGGAAATAGTCACCAGTGTTCTTCACCAGAGCCACAATTCTTTTTTCTTCTTCCAGAAGTGACATGGTATCAATCTCAGCATTCTGCACAAAACTTTTTAATGTTTCATGGAATCCATTATCTTCCTCTAAACTTCTTCATGTCTTTATTCAGGAAATTTCTGATCACTATGAATGACTGCCTGAGTTTAGCCACGGATCCTGTTAAGTTGTCAGCATCCACAACCGCTGCTCTTTTGACATTTTCTAGTTCGCTGCTCAATTGAGAAACAACCTGAAGACCAAGACTGCTATAGTTGTCTTCTGTATCAGGGGAAATCTCCTCAAGGAGATCGTCTGTTTTTATACTGACATTAGAGATGCTGCTGCTCTCTCGTCCAGCACGAGCAGCTCTTACACCTTCTGAGCGAATTATCTCCTGAACAACAAAGTGTAAGAGAGTAGTCTTCCCATCTAATCCCTTTACATCAGATAATTTCAAGAGTGTGTCAAGCTTGAATGCTTGTGCACCGCCACGAAATGTTCCATTGTTCATTCGGTTGCCTGTTTTAAGAACAGCTTCTAGAAGCTTGAGGAACAACCGACTATTTCTGAGTTCTTTGCAAGCAACCTGCCATATTAGATGGAGATGGCATCACATTCGATTTTGGAAAGTGGAGAAATTCAAGAAATTGCCAGAAAAGAGAGTCAGATTGTGAGGTGCACGGACTCTATCATAACCAAGAGAAACTGGCCACCTCTACATGCTATTATAATCAAATTTTACAAATCTAGGAATATTTTTATACAGCCAGGCAGCATCTTAGATACATATGTTCTAAGAATATGCATACATTCTAAAAGCCAAACTCATCAAATCACAGTATTCTGCCATCGCTATCTTTTATATCAAATCCTACCAATCCTCTAATGTCTAATAAGTGGTTGGTCTCTTTTGCTCTATGCATTAGAAGGGATGCATGCACTTTCCAAGTCACATATGAAGGGAAACCGATTCGAGGCACCAAACTGATATCAATATGTAGTTTTTTGCAACAAAAAAAAATACTCCGTTGTGGCTCTCCACAAAAAAATACAGTAACATTTTTTAAAATACATCTCCATAATTTGGCATGCCTTTCCAAAATCATGAAGCTCCACCAAGGGCAGCTTCCCCATACATAGAAAAAGTGTAACTATCAAGTTCATCATCAGACCATGATTAAAAAATGATAACCAGCATCTACAAGCAAGAATTAAACCAAGTGCTGAAAAAGAAACACAGTTTCCAGTTTCCTACCTCTAAGGTTTCAAAAGACTCTTTAGTGGTGGCAACCTCTTCCTGTAGAGTGCACATGAAAAGCAGTGCTTCCAGTCGTTTAAAAGCAAATGGTATGTCAACCAATGCTTTTAGGAACCTCTCAGCAGGCCCAAGTTGAGCAATTTCACCGCTGTAGAGCCTAAGCTTCAGTTCTTCATCTTCTGTGGGTGCCATCCTCAACAAATTTTGAAGAAGCTCCACAGGAAGCTCATTTCCTGCATTAACTAACAGAAGTTAGAATATGTCTATACATCAAAACCAAAGGACACTATCACTACTCAAACCATTGAAATGGGGTAATTATATACCATCCACAGCAAAAAGATTTTCCTAGACAAGGAACAGGACCCCCCCTCCCCCCCAAAGACAAGAATAAATAAACAAATAAATTGTTCTTGGGAAATGGAGCGATTAACTTATCCATGAATGTATTATCTACTGAAAGAGGCAAAGAGAGTTGATCACCTTCACAGAGTGCGTCACAGACTTCCTCTATCGTCACATTCAGTGCCCGCAAAAGAATAGATAAATTTTGTGCCTTTTTCGGATCAAGTATTTGAATATACTGGGGTGGAGGATCATGAGAAGAAGACTCTTTCTTGTGTTCATTTTTGTTTTTATCAGGTGCATATCCAAACAGGGTTTCTATCATTTCCTCGTTGAACCTGTATAAAACATATTCAGCAGCAAAGGTTATTTAGAGATTCAGGAACAACTAAAATTAAAATAACAATTAAATTAAAATCTTAACTTACTGGAACGATCCTGATTTAATCTGATGCCAAACCATTGAATGATCAGGGTTGGCTAGAACTTTATCCCAGAAAAATGGCTTTAGTTTGGCTTTAGGAGCATCAGAATCATCCTCCACACCAGCGCCTTCACTAGATGTACTATTGGAAGGACGCTTTGATCCAAGAGGGGGTCGAGGAGCCTTTGGACCTGGGGGCATTGGTGGTGGAGGTCGAGGAACGGAACCTCCAATTGGAGGTGGAGGAGGGCGTGGACCAGGTCTCACTCCCGGAGCAATAGGTGGTGGAGGAGGTGAACCACGGGGAGGGGGGGGCGCACTACTCAATGATTTCACAGGGTGCAGGTGGTGCAGGAGGGGGGAGGGGGAGGGGACGGAGTAGGACCAACCCTGCTGGGAGGAGGCCTGATATTAGCAGGTGGTTCATGGGGAAGTGGTTCTGCCCTTCCAGGAGGAGGCTTCAGAAAAGGGTTGCTGCCTGCCCTTCCTGGTGGAGGTGGTACAAGCATGTTCATCTTGCTGTCAGTAGAGGATTTGGCAGCACCACTACCAACTCCTAATGATAGACTTTCATGTAACGATACATTCAGAGCATCAGGGTTATAAATATTGCTCTCCAAAGATGATCCTGTTTTCTCATGGCTTGATATATTACCAAAAGATTGATGACCAACCTTTTCTTCTTTGATAGAATTTCCTAAACCAAAAGTTTTATGTGTAGAACCTGGAAGATCAAATTTTGAAGAAATATTAGGACTATATTAAAGAATTGTAGATTAAAAGAAAAGCATCTGACAGAATATTTACTAACCGACAGAATAGTCACTTAAGCTTATGCTAAGTAGGGGCCTTTCATCATTTCGTCTGGCACCAGATCCTCTCCTACAAACCGTAGTACAGAACAAGAAGAACAAAGCTGCAAGAACAAATGTCACCGCAGCAGTCACAAGTACTGCAATGAGAACTGTTTTGTTGTTATTTTTGCCATTATCTGGCTCAATATTTGGACCAGAAGTTGAGCCTCCAGAAGAGTTTTCGCTGAGACTGAGAGGAGGAGGTGATAGTCGAGGAAAAAATGGCTCATCCGATGAAGGGGCAGGGTTTTGAGTAGAAACTGGATAAGGAGCCAGATATGGAGCTGGTGCAGGGCTAGGAATCATGGATCCAACAGAAGGAGCTGGTGCAGGGCTAGGAATCATGGATCCAACAGAAGGAGCTGGTGCAGGGCTAGGAATCATGGATGCAATGCTCTGAAGCAAATTCCTTCTTGCACCAGCACGCCTATGAAATAACGAATTTAGAAAAGTTGAGTGATAAATATCTGCGCTACCTTCATCTCCAGAAACATGGAACAGGTAATTGTTTTTTCTTATACAATCTATAAGAGTTTCCTTTAACTGGGGATGCAGGACTTTAATCAATCTCTGACTGTTTTCTTTTTCCACTGACCAAGCCCTTTGAGCTAAGTTCATCAGCCCCACTAAATGTTTCCTCTGGTAAACAGAAGTTAGGGTTTTCACCAGCTTCCTTCAGACGAATGAAATCTACCTTGCAAATGATGCATAGTAGCTCTGCCTGCAGTAACAAAAAAAATTCAAGTAATATTTGCCCGTTTGAGAAGATTAAATTGGTATCTCAGATGCACATTAAGAAGCAGGCATATATAAATATGAATTAAGAACAAACAGTAGACATGTAAGGATGCATCTCTCTCTCTCTATCACACACACGTATATTAAGAACAACAAAATAAGTATCCAAAAGAACATAAATAAATGAAGGCTACGCCATACTTTGCAGGGGGGAAGAGAGTGAGCTAGAGAAGACAACATTATCAGTACAAAGGAAGAACTTGGGAGGGCATATCCCAAATTAGGCATAGACACAAGCACATGCAAAATTGATAAATCATGGATGCAATAGTGCAAATTACACATCAGGTCATAGTTTATTGTGGTATTATGATCCTTATCAATGATCATTGTTTATCTTCAGCAATGACTACATTTCAGATAAATAAAAAATATTGTTGCTTTTTATATGATAAAAGAATTCAATAATCACAACTCTTCCATCTGGTCCTCCCCTCCTCCGGTGCCCAGAATTAATATTTAAGAAAATCGCAAGGCCCTAAACAGAGAAGAGAAAGGAAGAAATTCAGGACTGAGAGTAAGCAGTATTGTGATCGTGATCGTGATCGTGATCGTGATTCACGTGGGTTGCAACAAGTTTAAATCATACATCTCGATGAAATGTTACATAAGTATAACTCATTGTCACATAAATTTATCAGCCAATAATCATATTATACAAATAATTTAACACCGATTTGCATAATTATGATGAATCTAAACCTTTGCACCATGAACCATACACGCCATAACTCTCATTTATAGGCTGTAAAAGGGTATTTGAAGCAAGATGACCTCAATTGTCATCACAAATTTACTAAACTGTAAGAAATATAATTATAGAAGAGTACGTGAGGTGCAAAGTCCTACCGTGTCCTTTTCAACATCTCCAGTTGCTGGATTAACTAATTGCCTCAAAAACACTTCTTCTGTCCTTCCTCTGTATTCCAAGCTCACCACCACCGATGCACACAGAAGAATCACCAAAAAACTGAAACAACTTGACTTCATATGAACCATTTGTTGTTGATTCATCCTTGTAAGCATGCAATATCCTTCTCATTTCATCAATAGTTAAACCCCCGGTAGAAGAATCAAAACCCTTACAATACGTTCACACAAAAACCAACCCAAAACGCTTCAAGCTTTTACCACTTGACTGAATTCAACTTTTTATCAAGATAAACCTTTTAGTACAAACCCAACCACCAAAATCTCGATACTAATTTCTCAAAAACCCAGATAAAGTTTTTGCCTAAAAAATCAAACTTGGAATCAAAACTCAATTCACCAAACAAAACTCAGAATACATCTCCTCAAACAGGTCAAATTATAGAATCAAATAACATAGATAGCGAAACCCACAAAGAATTTACAGAAATGAGCCTTATTCAGGGACCTGTGACATACCTAGAAATTCCAAAATGTGAAAAGGAGATTTGGCAAGAAAAAAAAAGGGGTGTTAGATTTTGACTAGATCCAATCAAAAGAAGCTCAATGGGAACGTTGGCTGTACATGAATAGATAGTGTTGTTGACCTGGAAAACGGTGAATTTTTGTCTCTCTCTTTCTTCAAAGAGGTTCCATTGAAAAGTAAGAGATGACCGAAGAATTTAAGAGAAATCGTAAATTTTCACCCCTTTTTTTATTGCCACTGAAACCTTATATTTTGAAACTTGCTGATGATGGTGGGCTTCTTGAAATATATAGATAGTAAGATAGAGAAAGAAGAGAGAGATGGACGCGGTAAGGAAAACCCAAAACCTATATTTTTTATTCACTTAAAAAATCTCTTATTTTTCTAGAAAAAGAAATTGAGCCTTTTTATTTTTAAAAATCTGTTTACTAGTGATTGTCTGACTGTTAATTATGTCGAGTAGATAGCTAGCTCGTGCCATATCGTGGCTGAATCAAAAAAAAATTTTGTAAATGTAAAAACAATATTTAGATTATTGAGTAAAAATATTTTTTTATTTGAAATATATTTTCAAATATTTTAAAAAATATTTTTAATATAAACAAATACAAACAGTTAATAATGAATTTTTCATATCAAACTTCTTATCTATTTTGATTTACAAATGAAATTATTTGGAGTTTTCTTGACATTATATAATCACGAGTTTAAAATTAAGTTAGATGATTAGTAGAATTATAGTCTAATTTAAATAAAAATTTCAAGATAATATAGTGTTTAATATTGAGATGATGATATATTTGACTAATTTGAGTTTTATTACTTAACTTGCTAAATTCATGATGATCATAGACTTAAATGGGAAAATAAGCTATTTTTTATTATTTATATGATAATAAAAATAATCGTTTATAAAATTCACCATTAACTCAATATTATGATGTTTGTTTGAAACTATGATGACTTTATAAAAATCAAATCAAAATAAATTCTTAAAACTTAATTCCTAATCAACCGAGGTTAACATGTCAAACATGTGACTCAGGCTATAGATTCTATCAGGTCTAATATTTTTTTTATTAAATTATATGATTAAAATAAATACTCATAAAATTGAGCATCAAGTCACAATTGGACTTTTTATTTGACAACATAATAACTCTATAAAAATAAATTAAAAGAACTTATAAAATTCAATTATCAATCAATCTAAGATAGCTCGTTAAATATGTGATCCAAGTAATTGATCTTATTTGGTGTAACAACATTATTCTTTCTGAATTTATTTGTTATTTAAATTATATAATAAAAAATATCTACAAATTAAGCATCAACAAATTATGATGATATTTATTTATAATCATTATAAATCTAAAAAATATTAAACCAAAACAAATTACACAATCCAATTGAAAATTAACAAAATAATAAAGGATAAAATGATATAAAAATTATTTTAATATAAATCCAATTTTACATGATAAAAAAAAAAGACACGATACTCTCTAAGACAGCACCAAAAAGAACCCTAATTGTTTATTATACGATAATTTTAACGTTTTTTTGTCGACCAAATGAGACCTGTGAGTGTTTGTGGGCTTCCTGGAGAGAGAGAGAGAGAGAAGAGACGGGTTGACACGGAAAGGAATTAGAAATTCTGGTTTTTTATTTTTTATTTTTTATTTTTTATTTTTTGAAAATCTGTTGGCTAGAGATAATCGGTCTGCTAATCATGATTAGTGGTGATTTATTGCTTCACTAAAACAGTCTTAAGAATATGAAGTGTCAAACGAGTTAATTATATGTAGGGATTGAAAGCCACTGTCGGTTGATGTGAAGAAGATAGATATAACTTCCAAGCATTTCCCAATGTATGTATGTATGTATGTATGTATGTATGTATGTATGGTCACTCATAGGGATGATTTAAACCGGATGTACATTGATCTCATTTAAATGGTTAGAATTTTTTTAAGATAAGATAGATAATGAATATCCTTAAATTTGGTCTGAAATATTACCAAATTTAATCCAAAGTATATATTTACAAGACAGAAATATCAACCGACAGGAAACCTAATCCACATAAAAAAAAACATCCCCCTATGCTGCCCTGGCCCTCCAATGAAAGCAACGAAAAAACCACAACAACACGCAGAAAGAAAGAAAAAGAAAACTAAAAGTCATCACCCAACGACACACAACATTGAATTTATTAAAGGCAAAATCGGCAATATATTGTCATAGTCCAAATTAAAATCATCTATGAAACTATAGGGCAGCAAACAAGAAAACGCCAACACGCGTTATAAATACACTAGTCAATGCCCCCGCGTCTCGTCATGGGCGGCATCATATTTTTTTCAATAAAAAAAATATTAATTATATGTATTTTTTTATTATAATATAAATTTAGCTAAAATAATAAATTTGTGCAGAATTGTTGTCAAGTGCAAGTTTTCTATAAAATATATGAAATTTTAAATTGCTATAAATTTATTTGTTTAGTAGTTTTCAATGAAATAATCAGCATAAATTTATCATCATCATTAAAAAAACAAGAAGATTCGGATATCTGAATTATTGAGTTCACTGTATTAAGATTAGTTCATTTTATAATTCTATTTAAATCAAATAAAAAAAATATAAATTGTGAAAATACCCTGCAACAATCAAATAACAAAAATAAATAGTTAATTTTCTATCCACAAAAAGACGAAAAATATAAATTGAAAACCCATCATTACTTTATTGTCATTATCATTACTATAATAGCTAAAATTATTATCGACATTATTGTCAAAATAATTAAAATAATTAAATTGTCCCTGAAAAAAATAAAAAATAAAAAGCAAAATGATTTTTATAAAAAAAATAATCATTATTATTGTGCAAATAATAAAATCATAAAAATCATCTAATCCAAAGAGCAAATAAAAATAACAAAAAAAAACGAATAAAGGAAAAAATGGAGCAATATTAATTTCTAAAATAATTGCCAACATAAATTAAAATTTCAAGAAAATCATTAAAAAAAAAAGCAATTTTTTTTATAAAGAACAATAAAAAAATAATCACTAAAATTATCATTAATATTGTGCAAATAGTAAAATCATAAAAAATCATCTTTAATCCAAAAAACAAATAAAAATAACAGAAAACACACAAAAAAAAACGAATAAAGGGAAAAAGGGAGTAATATTAATTTTAAAATTATTACCAAATATAAATTAAAATTTCAGGATTGAACCGATTAAAAATAAAACCCCAATAAAAAAAGACAAAAACTAAAAGCATAGATGCATAAATACGAATAAAAAATAAACAATGTCCAAGAATTAAAAAAAAAACCAAATGAATTAATATCAAATAAAAAATTGAAAGAATAAGGACCAAAATAAAAAATAAAATATATAATTAATTTCAATTGAAGGATAAAATTGAAACAAATAAAAACTTTGGGACCAAATAAATAATGGAATAATAATGATAATTGTTGTGTAATTTTATCAAAAAAATAAAAGAATGAGGACTGAAATGAAAAGTTGCATATATGACCAATTTGATTTGGAGAACAAAAATTAAAATAAATGAAAACCTCCATACCGAAAAAATTAAAGGAGCCAAAAAGAAATCAAAAATCAAAGAGAATAAGGACTGAAATAAAAACTTTCTTATATAATCAGTTTTAATTGAAGGACACAATTGAAAACAATCAGACTTTCAATTAAAGAAATCAACAATAAAATTGAAATCAAAACTGCAGGGACTAAAATAAACATCCTACATACATCAGGGACCTATACAGAAATTGCGGCGATAGGAGAGAGAAAACGGACAACCACTACAAAATCGTTCGTCGTCGTTTACCCGAACACCGATGACCGAAACGCGCCGCGACGGTAGCCAAAGTACATGGCGGGGAAGCGCCTGACACGATGAAAGTGATTTTTTGACCACCTGATAGAGCCACACTTGTCGCTTCAAGGGTGCGTTTGTGTGAGACACGGCGGGAACGTCTGAACAACGAGCTTGCAGTGTCTCTGAAATAAAAATTTAATTGGTTAATTACCTGCACACCCCTGCACTTACTGATATTCAAGAAAAAACCTTAGAGGAAAATGTAGACCTGCCCCCGTATATTGTACGCTAATTTGTCGTTTTAGGGGGTTGTTTCAGTCGTTTGATTGCAATTTTTTTTGAAAAAACAAAACAAGCCCTGGTGCCTGTGTAAATATTTTATCATTCATTTGTGTCGTTTCACTATGTAACAAATTTGAAAATATCATCCGTGTCCCCTTAAAAATTCAAAAATACCCATGGTACTAGAGGCTAAAATTTTTCATCGTTGGGGTAAAATAGTAATTTTATTGTCGCAATGAATAGTGATCCGAGTCTGTGTGAACAGTAGAAACCAACACAGTAAAATGCCCACGCGTTTTATTTTTTAGGCAATTTATAGAATATTTTTTTAATATAATATAATATATGTCTATCTTAATATTGATATAAAACGTGCATATATAAATGATACAAATTATTATATAATTTAATAATATTTATATATACTTTAGATATATATATTAACTATTTTATTTTTTTATCAATTAATAAATAATAGACATGTATTGGATACTTAAAATTCGATGAATATTTTATGAATATCTAATTAATAATAAATAAAAAAATGTACAAAAATTAGATTCATGGATATTTATTATCACCCGCACATTCCCTAAATTAAAAGATTTAGCCATGTTAAATAAATACAGATGCAGAGTTTTTCATTCTTGTTCATAACAAAAGGTTTCGAGGAACAATTATGAAAAATATTCTCTTATTAGTTTTCAGTTATAAGTATTCAATGGCGATTGTTTTTTAAAACATATTTTATTTGAAAATATATTAAAACAATATTTATTTTAAAAATAAATTATTTATAATGATATCATATTAAAAATATTTTTTTTATTTTAAAAACTTTTTTAAAACACAAAAACAAACTTCAATCATTATTAAAGCACGAGCAGCAGTGCCCCAGGTAGGTTCGTTGGGTTCACGGGTGGGTTCCCCTTTTCGTGTTATTCAACGCGTCGCTCACCTACCGCCTCTCCCGGGCGGGGGTGGAACGCCGTCGCCACAATTGCCACTGGCCGTCGCTTTGGACACTCTCTATATTATTTTGCCGCCGTAATTAATTTACCACGAACTTTCTCCGGTCATTCCCTGCTGTTATTCTTGCTTCGTATATACAACTAGCTACTTCACCCACTTTCTGTAGCTGATCACACACTTAAGAAAACAAAAGGTGAAAATATAGGTTTTTTCATGTGTTTTTTTATTTTAAAAAAATAAAAAGGTGAATTAAAAAGTATATACAAACATTTAATTGATTAATTAATTAATCATATGGGTAAAAAAATATTAATAATAACTAAAAAGTAAAACCGGTGAAATTGAGAAATAATTGTAGACTAAGATATTTATTCATGTAATATAGAACATTTATCATGATGTGTTAATTGAATTTGTTAATGCAACTAAAACAGTGTTTTGCATACAAATCATGTTGTAATTAACATATAAAGCTATATTCTATTTTCCTTTTGCCTAATCCCGAAACATAAACAACAATGGACTGCATTTAAGCATCATGAACTGTAAGAACTGCTAAAAACTTAGCAGGCTAATGAAAAAATAATCTACGCGCTACTTTCTTTCCTTCTTCTATAAGTAATCTTAGTTACTTTCCTTCTTCTCCTTGGCTCAAAATATACAAAATTACTGGGCAGCGTGACAGTTTTGACCCAAAAACGTGTTAGAGGGCTCTAGAAATTGTCTGAGTTTCACATCGATCGAGGTGTTTTCATTCGCTTAAACACATCAAGATAGTGACAAATTACAGACAAAAAACTGATGAAGGGTCCTGCCATAGTAATTGTGTGGACAGCTGGGGTATATATAGTTCCTGGAAAGCTACTGAAGATTCTCTTCTAAAGGCTGAATGAGCGATCGGATCCGTTCGTTCAATCTAATCTATCAGCATGCTGATTTCAGTGGGTAGCCACATGGCATCAGTGCATGGCTCTTCCATTACTTCTTAGTTCTTACTGTTGAACAACGTCTAAAAGGAATATATTCCTTCTTGCTTTACAGCCCTCCAAATCTTCTCAGGGAATTTGTTCTTTGCTTTATCTAAAGGCTGCTCTCACACTATAAGAAGTCTAAAAGCCTATAAAGTATGAACTGCTCCAAGAAAAATTCTTAAAATTTCCAGCTCTAGGTGGTAATGGCAGGTTGGAAACAGCTAGAAGTTCATACAGAAGATCAAACTCCACACAAATGGAGTGTTCCATTGAGTGAGGACATGTTCAAGAGATTCTTTGCCCCGGGGAGTCCAATTGTGCATAAGATTTTTGGGGACGGATCACTGTTCAGTCCATTGTTGTTTGGGAAATATTTCGATCCTTCAGATGCCTTTCCACTCTGGGAGTTTGAGTCAGATGTCTTCTTATCTAATCTTCGGAGCTCTGGCAAGACTAGTATTGACTGGTTTCAGACAGATGATGCCTATGTACTAAAAGCTGATTTATCAGGTAAGTGTTCTTAACAGTTCGTGAACATCTTTAAAATTTCTGAACTTTGACTCAAACGATGATTATGAACCAAGGAAACAATAAAACCTAGGGAGTCACAGGCTTAGATATGATTATACCACAAGACTCGAAGATAAGGCCAAAACTCCATAGGTTTAAACTGAAGCAAATTTTCCCTTCAAGGAATGCTCTGAATTTTCTCAAATTTTGTGATTTGTTACAGCAGGAGTGGAGAATAACACCCTGCAATTCTTTGTCGAAAATGGGAAAATCATGGAAATTAGTGGGCAGTGGAAGCCAAAAGGAGATCAGTCGAAAACGAAAGACTGGAGAAGTGGCAACTGGTGGGAACATGGTTATGTTAGAAGGCTTGAGCTTCCAGGAGATGCTGATTGGAAAGATACTGAGGCGTATGTGAGTAATGACATGTTTGTAGAGGTAAGAATTCCCAAGAGCTCTCTGGATTCTGATAATCCTCCAGCTCCTGGGAAAGGCATCCTGGCCAAAAATTCTGATCGTCTGTAAGTTTTAAGTGAGTCTGTGGGTGTAAGAAATTAAACTTTTCAAGGTAATGTTACTCCTGATTCCTAGCATAATCAAATATCTCAAATCAATAGAGTAATTGACAAAAAACTAACCTGCAAGAATATAGTTTGTGCTGAACCTTCAGCTATAATGGAGTAGAGGTAAATGCCCATCAAAGGATCATCCTTGAAACATGAGCAAACACTATTGAATTTTGGATAGATTCCACCCAACAAGCATCTGATCTAACGAGCAACGAATTGAAAGACTGCAATTCATGAAGAAAACCATGAATTAGTGCCGGGAAGGAGATCAAACTAGAGAATTTGAATGAGAGAAAGGCAAAACCACAGAAACAATTTCTGTTGGAGCTAACTTAAACCAGAAATCATCCCTCCCATGCCCATTCATGGTGGCATGAAGTAGATTATAACCAAAAAAGAGTTCATCTTCTTTCCAGCTGCAGAGTTCACTAACATACAGAGAAAAGGAAGAAAAATCAAGAGAGAGGGAGAAAACTTTATTATGATTGGCAATAGGAAAAGCCGAAACCCCAAAAATCTTTACCTCCCGTGTGTGTTTGGTAAATTTGTTTTTTTAAGTATTTTTATTTAAAGAATTAAATAATATTTTATAAGCCCAGGCCCGAAAAATCTCTTAGCTCCCGTTTGTGTTTGGTAACTTTGATTTCTCAAGTCTTTTTATTTAAAAATTAAATAAAAAAATATTTTTTATAAAAACATTTCTTAACATTATCATCTCAAAATAATTTAAAAAATATATATAATTTTAAACAAAAAAAATATATATTCTCAAATTGTAGAACAAAAGCTAAGACAAAAATGAAAAGTTTTTTTCGTGTTTCAAAAATATTTTTTTAGGAAAATAATTTTCTCCATATTTCAAATTATTATTTTTATGTTTTTAGATTATTTTATTTTTTTTAATTTCAAAAATAAATTTAAAAAAAATAAAAAATTATAATTTTGATATATTTTCAAATAAAAACATACATTGAAAAATAACCATTACATATACTCTAATTAGCATAATCTAAAAAAAATCCATGCATTTCAGTAATGCTTGGAAAGGCAAACTATAAAAATTCAATATCAGCTGATAAAATTAAGACTTTATTTAGCGTTGCATTTCAAAAAAAATAATATTAAATTATTTTTTTTTAATATTTTTATATTATTTTCATATATTAATATTAATAATAATATTTTAAAAATAAAAAAATATTTTTAGAAACAACTTCAACAAAACTCTTAAACTGGTACGGAGCAACTGGATTCAGCAGTAACACACATGTGTGGTGGGATCTGTGGTTGGAAAAAAGTTTGTGTTTTGGTGTTTGATAAATGACAAAAACTGATAAATTTCACGGATCTCACCTTCAAAAATCAACAAAACACCGTTCCAGGAAAAGCAGAAAAGAGGTGCTTTTCATGGCTTCGATCACAAGCTTTTCATGGCTTCGACCTGTGATAATTTAATTCCCAAAATAAAACCTCATTCGTTCACCTGCTCACAGCGCCTCCCTCGCTCGTTTTATCAAGGGCACAATAATTTTGAGGTTGCAGAACTCGGCCATATATATATATATATATATATATATATATATATATATATATATATATATATATATATATATAAATGTGTGTGTATATTTATATTCTTTAAAGTAATTTTATAATTTGAAAATAATATAAAAAACTTGATAACTAAACACATGAAATTGTTTTTCATTAACATCAAACTCAACAGCAGTTTTAACCAAATACTTCAATGATTATTATAAACCATATATAAAAGTGTTTTTTATAAAATTATTTTTAAAAAATCTTAACCACAAAATAAAAGCAATATCAAACACACCTAAGGCTATAATTGTAACCTGCTTTTGTCAAAACAAGGAATATTTATGAATCGACAGCAAAAATCTAAGATTGATATTTTAAATAATTAATATACCAATACATTAAACAGAGAAACCATCAAGGGGATGTAGCTCAGATGGTAGAGCGCTCGCTTAGCATGCGAGAGGTACGGGGATCGATACCCCGCATCTCCATTTGTCTCTTTTCTTTTTTAATTATTTCTTCTAAATTCTAATTAATGAATAATTAATGGACCGTGAAATGGGCCCTAAATAGGATTATGGATGCAGGCAAAGCTTGCTTAGATCCATTGACAAAGGCTCCGGATAAAGATAATCAGATGGCCAGTTTTTTATTTGTAATTAAATATGCGCCCCAACACGTTTTGATTTTTGACGTGGCATTATTAATTAGCCCGAACAATATTCGAGTTTTTTCTTTTAATATTTCAACGCATTGTGCATTAAAAAACTCCCTTCTATAAAGTGTCATTTTTATATTTAAAAGTGCTTTTAACAAAATTTATTTTTATCTCATCATTTTTTTTTAATTTTTTGATGTCATAAATAAAATTTAAAAAATTATTATTTTGATGTGTTTTTAAATAAAAAAATATATTGAAAAGTAACATCATTACTTCAATATCAACATGCTCTAAGAATACATTTTCTATGTGGATTCAAGGTTTCAATTTAAAAAAATAGAAAAAAAAAATTCTTCTTAAAAATCAAATTATTTTCTTAAAAATCAAATTATTTTCTTAAAAATTATTCGTTATAGACTATAAAAAATAATTAACAAGCAAATCACAAATCTGTCTATGAATTAGTAATAAAACAAGTGGACACGGTTTCCTTATTTAAAAGGAAAATAAATTGAGAAATAAAGAAAAGTCTAGTTAGAACATAGTTATTAGTTATTGTGATAATAATTATTTTTCAAAGTATTTTTGTATATTTTTTTTAATATTAACAAAATCTAAATAATCTTAGAACATAAAAAATAAATTTAAAGAAGAGAAAAAAAAACTATTTTTTCAAAACTATTTTTAAAATACAAAAACAAACACTGTAACATGAAAAAAAAGCAGGTGGCAACAAGCAAACAATCAATATTGTCTGCCACGTGGCAATGGAACAGGGGCAATGCATGCATCTGATCAATGAATTTAGCAACACGAAGTCTGTGAAAATAGTCAAATGCAATATCCATAGGAATTTGGACACTAAATCTCACAAATATTCTTTCTTCCCCCCCCACCTTTCTGGCCTGCCATTATTTTCTAGTTGCTCCTGAGGTTTTGGCAGGCATTTTTCGATAGGTGAACTTGCTAAAAGCAACAAATCTGTTAAGAGTATGTTTGGTATTACTTTTGATTTTATAGTTGAAGTTTTAAAAAAAGTTTTTTGAAAAGTATTTTAGCTACGGTTCAAAATAAGTTTTGAAGTGTTTGGTAAAAACTGTGGTTGAGTTTGAGGTTGATAAAAAGCAGTTTCGTGTATTTGATTAACATGTATTTTATATTGCTGTCAACTTGTGAAATTACTTTAAAGTATATATATATATTGTTTTTAAATATTTAATAATTATAATAATAAAATATAATTAATAATTCAAGTAAATTAGACATTTATTTTTATTCTCCCATCAAACTACTTGTAATTTCATCACGAACTAAATCTATATGTGAAGGTTTTTGCAATCCCGGAACAATTTATAGTAAAATATCATTTGAAACAAAAATAGAATTGCAAGGTAACAATTATATTGTGATCTTCTTCTAGTATATTTATTTATATTTTAATTAATTTTTAGATTATTTTAACTTTAAAAATATATTACCCCTCCCCAGCCCCCAGCCCCTCCCTTCCTGCATCCCGAAATTCCACTCTCCTCTGTCTCACTCAAGTGAATTAGTTTTGAGTGAAACGCAAGAAAAACAACTAATAGCTGATTTTCTTGCACCGACTTTTCGTTGTAATTTTGTATGTGGGACTCATGCCTTGTATTCTGCTTTTTACACTAACTAAACACTAGATTAAAGTGTTTTTTTGCAAATTTCGGTTGCACCACAGTTCCAAACACCCTCTAAGTGTTTGGCTATTAGTGGGTGTTTGAGAGTCTTTTCATAAAGAGTTTTTGAAAAAAAAAATTTATTTTTTTATTTTAAATTGTTTTTTGTGTTTTTATATTATTTTGATGTGCTCGTATCAAAAATGATTTTTTAAAAAATAAAAAAAAATTATTTTAATGCATTTATAAACAAAAATACACTTTAAAAAACAACTATAATCACATTCCCAGAGATACTAAGCCAACAGACAACATAATTAGAGCATCAGGTTTTATTTTATCCCACGGATTAACCAGAGGAGTAAAGTTGACTGAGCAATGATGGCAATGGGGGTTAAATTGACTAAACAACGCACATTCTCTTAATTGTTTTCTGAAGAAAGGATTGCCTTTCTGTTTTTTTAAAATGATTATGCTTGTGATAGTTTTTGTGGCTGTGATTTAAAAAAAAATTTGAAAAAAATATATCTAATTGTAGCTTTATAAAATTGGATTTAAAAAAACATGTATTTAGTGTCTGTGTTGAGAGTGTGATTACAGTTGTTTTTGAAAATAATTTTCATTCAAAAATGCATCAAAATAATATTTTATTATTATTTTAAAAAATCATTTCTGGCATTAGTATATCAAAACACCAAATTTTTTTAATTTAAAATAAAAAATAAAAATAAAAAACTTTCAATTTTTTGTTAAAAATACTTTTGAAACAAAATTTCAAACACCCCTCCTTGTCGAAACCGCTATCAAATGAGTTTTTGTATGCTAAATAAACAAAAAAACAAGTCTTCACAGATAAAAAAAAATATGTTACTTTAATTCCTACAAAATCTTTATTTGAAACTCAATTATATGTGTGGGCATAATGTAAAAAGGCAGAAACAATTTAACTAATCCAATGATTTTTTCTATAATTAGAAAAAATAAAAATTACCTCAATATCAATAATTATAGGCAAAGTATCTACCTAATAGCTCCTTTTACCCTAATTATTGTAATCAAAAGTGGATTTAACTCTTTTTATTTCTCACATTAGTCACGCTCAAAATCTTCAAAAAGAAAATCCAAAAATGTTATGGGAAAACTCACAAGTTAGTTAATTGATAATCAACGATCGAAGACCTACAAGGCTGAACAAATAGTTTACAAATGAAAAGGAGAATCAAAATCAACATCAAATCCAAAAAAATAAAAAAAAGCAAGGGAAATACAAACACACGATAAGATGCCTTCTTATTCTATACAAGACCCTTCTTTATTTCTTATTTTTTTATTGGGTATTTTTTAGTAATATTTTTCACTCGAAAATATATTAAAGAAATATATTTTTATTATTATTTTAAAAGTTATTTTTGCTGTCAAAACTACTCAAAAACATTAAAAAAACATCATTAATAGCTTCTTTTTTTATTGCTAAAAATATTATTCATGGAATCAGAGTCCTAGATCCATTTTTGTTTCTAGAATTTGCATGCACTTAACATTCTTAAATGCTTCATCACGCATTCAAAGACACCAAATTTGATCATCTTTACGCTGAATCAAAGTAGATCCTCCCTCACTTTCTTGACAAAGACGCAATTATCTTTCACACTAGTGCCATTAAAGCTACTATCTCCCGATGAAAATATATTTATTTTTGTGTATTTTTCTTTATCACTTTAATCAAATATATTTTTATTCATTCTGTATTTGTCTGCTCTGCTAAAAAATACTAAGCAACCGACAACCAAAATCACGAATGATTTATTTGCCCATTATATACATATATATATATATATATGGCTTGGACCCAGGAAGATAGTTAAGCTATTAACATCAAATTAAAGAGCGATGCCGAAGCATTGATTTATATTAGGTATAATTGTCTTTTCAAGGTGGGGAATAATTTAACATATCATCATCCATGCAACACTCTTTTCCAGAGAAAATGTTAGGGCACGCATGGGGTAAAATCTGGAAAATTTTAAATTTAAAGCAAGATACAAATTAATTGTTAAAGAAGAAGATTCCAAGAAGGGATTTGTTATTATTATGTGAAAAGGACCGCATGAAGGGAACCGGGCACCAGAGCCCAAATTGATGTGGCAACTACTCGCACCATGCGAGATGGAGACTTTTGCTCTTTTCATGTTATGTTACTAGAAGTTACTCTTTGAAAATATTGTTTATATTGTTTTTGAAAATATTTTTTATTTAAAAATATATTAAAATAATTTTTATTTTATTTTTTAAAAATTATTTTTTAAAAATTATTTTTAAAATCAACATATGAAAAATTATCTAAAAATATATATATATATTTTAATTTAAAATAAAAAATAAAAATAAATTTTATTTTATTTTATTTTAAAAAATATTTTTAAAATATAATATCAATCAACGCAAAACTCCACGAGGAGTGATGGGAGAGCTTTTATTAAAACTATGGTGAAAATTTCTCCACGCCCATTTTACCCGAAATTTATATACAAGTAATTTAAAATTTAAAATTCAAAACAAAATTTAATTAGGATAATAAAAACTAAATTTGATATAAAATTATACGAAATCAAGAAATAAAAAAAGCACATGATAAAAAACAATATGAATGAAACTAGATATATAACTTTATATCTATGTATTTTTTATTGTAAGTCTACGTCTGAAAAATGATATATAATAAAATAAAATAAAATAAAAGTATGTCTATGTATTTTTTTTCAGTGTTTCTTTCTTTTATATATATATATATATATATATATATATATATATATATAATATTTGCTTGTTTGAGTTCTTCCATTTCATGTATATGGAAACGTGCATTAAGTATATAACTAGATTCTTGAATTGCGTTACACTGAAAATTTCTTAAAAATCAACGAGTAAAAAATTTAATGCATGATAGACAATTTTCTTAAATACCACATCAATATATTAGAAAACATACGATAATATATTAAATCAATTCATATCAATTCTAATTAATTTATAAAATATGCAATCTAGATTATGAGAGTATAATAATTTCATAAAAGAATTGAAGGGCAAATAAGACTAATAAAAAAGAATTTAAGTCAATTTTTGTCAAGTCGACAAAACTACGACTAAAATCATAAAATCAAAATAATTTAATAGAAAATAAAATTAAAAAAATCATAAAATTCAATTCTTAACTAACTAGACTAGTGACTTGAGTCTTAAAAGCAGGATTAATCCATAAAAAACTAGATTGAAAAAATTATGAAGTCAATATCTCAATCAACTCAAAAAATCTTTTTAATAAAAAGTGAAAAATAATAATTTGAGTCATCTTAGACTAGCTTGAAAAACCTGAGTTATAAGACCATGATAATTTAATTAAAAAAAACTAATAGAAAAAAAATAAAAGTTCAATTTCAACCAACCAAACCCTCAATTTTAGTGATAACCTTGTAAAAATAAAATTGAAATAGGTTAAGTAGTCCAACTCTAAATTAGCTCACTGTAAAGAGAGAAATTAACGAGACTAATATAATTTAATAGAAAGAAAATAAAAAATATTAAAACCCAAACCCCAACCATCTAAAATCACGATCCAAGCCACAAGAATGATAGTATCCTGAAGAAAAAAAATTGAATTACTGGATGATAAAAAAAATAATCAAAAAAATCAAAAAAAAATATCCGAGTCAATCCAATTTAACCTCACAAACCAGTGATTCATTATAAAATCAGAATAACTTAATAATAAACAAATCCAAAAAAATTAAGCTGAATTCTAAATCAATTAAACAACTGAAATTCATAAGAAAACAAATTTACAAAAAAAAATCGTAAAAAAAGAGAGATATAATAATATTATTATTATTAATAATAATAATAATAAAAATAATAATAATATGAAATTATGATGATACCACATAATACAAATCAAAATAAGTTATGAATACAGTTACTAATCAAAATCATTTGGATCAATAATCACAATGAATAAAGGGCCACGTAGGCAGCCATCAATTTAGAATAATTTAACAAAAAGAGCCAAATTTTGCCTTTGCCTCTTCATTTGCCTCTCCCGTTGGACAGCCATCAATAACTCATGTAAGACTGTGGCCCGTGGGTGCCTACAATTTCTGTGAAGGGGTTAAAATGACCACAAATAGAAACTTGGAGGACCACACAATCATGTTTCAAACAACCGAAAGCAGAGAGAAAAATTAAAGATCCACTACTTTTTCTCTTTTTTCACCGCCACTTTCTATTTTCCAAAAATGATCTCTGCAAATAAATATATCCTTCCTGCTATTAAAAGCAATGCTTGTGATTCCCAGTGGTAGCTTTGAATGCAATCAATGGCCCCACCAAACTCAAGACCAAACTTACCCATCTCTCTTTCTCTCTCAAAATAAATAAATATTACTAGTACTCCTAGCTTCCTTCAATGATAATGATAATAATAATAATAAAACACAAACTCTGTCTCTCCCCTGCTGCTTCAAAGTTCAAAGTGGCCTGCAAGAATCAGAACAAGCCTCCACCTAAGCCTTAACTCTACCATATCCGTTTCTACTGCCACTAATCCTTCTGCGCAAGTGAGCTCCCTTTAAATTTCTACAAATGTGGGTTTTCTTCTTCATGCTCTTCGCATCTAAAGCTTCTTTTTTTACTATTTAAAAATCAGGGCTCTCATCTCCATGCGAGGGATTATTTTTTTGTTTTTTGTTTTGTGTTTTGGGCTAATGGTTTTTTCTTTTATGTTTTCTTTTTGTTATTTTCTTAGAAGTATATTGGTGACGAGGTGCGTGTAGATAAGCGGCGAGAACTTGGATTTTTGAAAAAAATGGTCGGGACGGCAAATAATGGCAGAATGAGGCATGCATTTTCAGTTGTAAATAGTGAAGAGGTTGGTTTGAATAGTGCACCACCTAGTAATGCTGGGATCAGAGTATGGTGGGTTTGAGTTCACAAGAGAAGATGTTTATGGTTTGTTGAATGAGAGAATGAAATACAAAAACAAGTTCAATTACAAAGTTAGTGAACGTTTACTTTATTTCTTCTTCTTCTTCTTCTGTTAATTTTAAAACAGCTAATTGGCAATTGTGTTTTAAGATTGGCTGCTTGTGGGGGGGTTCTGTAGGAAAGATGTGAAAACATGATGGATTATATAAAGAGGTTAAGGCTTTGTATCAAATGGTTTCAAGAGCTAGAAGGAGGTTACCTCTTTGAGCAGGAGAAGTTGCAAAATGCGTTGGATTTTACTGAGAGTAAATGTGTTGAAATGGGTACGCTTGATTATTGTTTCCCTTAGTTTTCTTTGTGTTTATTGGATGCTAGCTAATCATATGGTTGCCGGTGGAACTTTTTGTTCATTCTAGATTTGATACTAAAAAACAAGGAAGAAGAGTTGAATTTGATTATTGTGGAGTTGAGAAAGAGCCTTGCTTCTCTGCAGGAAAAACTTTCCAAAGAGAAATCTGAGAAGTTGGTAAGAAAGAGTAAATGAAAACTTCACAGTATGCTTCACCAATAAAATACTGATTTGTGGATTGATTTCTTCTTTTCTCGATTCTCCAGGCTGCATTGAATTCTCTTGCCAAAGAGAAAGAGGGCCAGACTTACTGTTGAGAAGTCACAAGCTTCCCTCTTGGAAGAGAAAGGAAAGATTCAAGGAGAGCTTCAAAGTGCTAACCAAAGGGTAACAAAATAAATGTTTTTTGAATTAGTCCTGATGATTTTATAGAAGTGACCTACCTTGGGTGCTTATATTCTTTGTTGAATCCTGCAGATAACATCAGTAAACGATATGTACAAGTTACTACAAGAGTACAACTCAAGCTTACAACTCTACAATAGCAAGCTTCAGACAGATCTTGACACAGCTCATGAAAATGTAAAGCGCGGAGAAAAAGAGAAAGCTGCTATAGTTGAGAATCTTTGCACCCTAAGGGGTCAATTCACGTCATTGCAAGATCAATTCAATTCATGCAAAGTAAGCTTTTATTGGTCTTCTTCTTTTCTTTCTTCTTGTTGAAGTGTTGAATCATTTCCCGTGACATACACTAGTTAACTACATGGTGCAATGTTACTCTAATGAATAGTCAGGAAGCTGAATTCATTGTGCTTGCAAGAGTAGACACCTGTTAAGAAGAAGAGATAAGTAGTTCGTTGATTTTTTTTTATTAGTAGGTATTACCTATGAGGTAGTTAGGAACCATTTTTTGTTAGCTCAGAGTACAGAAATAAACATTCTACTAGCTAGATTTGTCGTTGCCCACATGAGAAAAACACTTACAAGGTTGTAGTTCTAACTTTGTTATCGGGACTGGCCGTTGATTATTGATGCACTTGGCTTCAAGCACCGTTTGACATATATGTTGGATCTATTGCTTTTAAAATGTAGGCCGGCAATATTAACTTCTCTTATTGTTCTAGTGTTCACCAAGGAACGCTTGAAAATTTTGGATAGAAGCATTTTCTTGAAATAAAACTGTTTAAAATGCAAGGCTACCCAAAAGATTAAAAATTTTGTGAATATTTAGGGAGGAAAGATGCACAGAGTCTAGACTCAATTTATATATACATTACTAAAAAATGTATCCAAAATGTGGGAAATTAAATTCCACTCTAGAGGCTTCTTTATGTTAAGCAGTTTAATTGTGATATCTTAAGTTGCTAAAATGTTTTAACTTCATCTCAAATGGTGTTGATATACAAAATTGAAAAATTATCCAACCTAAAATTCTAAGCTGTTTGGAATATTGATATCTTAACAGATCCGTGGTGTGGGATGTAAGGAAGGTTGAAAAATGCTTTTCATTCAACATTAAAGTTATAAATTTGAATGCCAACATTCTTGATCTTGAAGGATGATGATGGCAGTTCTGAAAGTATGGGCCCACCTATATTTAACTTTTGAAGACAAAAAGCCTAGCATTACAGGAATTGACATCTGCATAGAGATGCAAACAGTGTCAATAAATCTGGCGGGCTTGTCCCAGTTCAGTGATCTAACTTAAATTCCCTTGCTATAGGAAACTGTTCTCAATATTTGACGGGGAAGGTCTAAAATCGACATTCCTTTGCCAAGGATTTTTAAGATGGATGGGTAAACTATTAAAATGGGCCTCATCATATACAGATAAATTTTTAATTAGGTTGAGTGCTCTGACCATGAAAGCATTTGGATAAGATTTTTGTCTAGTCTAAGAATATTCAATTCAGGAGTACCGACTTATTTTCTTGCATAGCCTTATCTTTTTTGGTTATAAAGTAGAGGTTTTAGCTTGAGACCTCTTTGCATAGCCTTGTTAAAGATTGTCAAACCATGCCATTTGATCTTAGTGGGGGCATGTTAATATTGTTAGTTATACATGATCCCCAAAATATCCCTGCATTGTTTTCTAACTATATTTTACCTAGTTTTAAGTATAGGGGAAAAACCTTTTTCTCTACTTTTCTTTTAGTATTCTCACTCTATTATTGATGGATAATCCTATCAGGCAACTGTGGATGAAGGTGTAAAGCAAAAGGATGCACTGGTGAATGAAAGTTGCATCTTTAAGGGCAGAGTTGCAACAGGTGAGCGAGGATCGTGAAAGTCTGCTATTGCAAGTGCAAACTTTAACAGCTGAAGTAGTTAATTGTGAAGAGCTCGTTGTAAAATCTAATGAATTGAAGGTTTGTTGTAAAATTTGATTTGACTTCCTAAGCATTTAAAATTGTATTTCCTTACATTTTTAAATTTATGCTCAGGAAAAATGTTTATCCCAGAGTAACCAGTTGAAGACTCTGCAGGATGAGCTAGAGGCTACCCAAAATAAATTAAGGGTACTATTATCTAGTTCTTAAAAGATTTTCATTTCTCGTGTTTAATTTGCAGGTATTTTATATTGTCATTTGGATTTATTATTATGGCTAGGGTTATTCTCTTTTTAGGTATCTGATTTATCTGCATTTGAGACAAAAACTGAATTTGAAGATCAAAAGAAACTCATAAGCGAGTTACAAAACCGCTTAGCGGATGCAGAACTTAAGATTATTGACGGAGAGAAGTTTCGAAAAAAGCTACACAATACAATATTGGTAATCATAAAGTCTCTTACTATATTCTTTTTCGAGGACGGAATACATTTATCTTAAGAAGCTCTGCTATGCTGCAGGAACTGAAGGGAAATATTCGTGTGTTTTGTCGAGTGCGTCCTCTGATACCAGAGGACAGCCCTGGTGCTGATGGAAGAGTTATATCTTTTCCCACAACAACAGAAGCTCTAGGGCGAGGCATTGATTTGGCACAAAATGGTATGCTTGAAATAACTTAATATTATATAGAACTTTGTTGTATTCCACAATAATATTCTCTTATTCAAATTGTTGTATCTTGAACCTCTGAAACTAATGTTATGCTTATGTTCTCACCAGGGCAAAAATATTCTTTCACTTTTGATAAAGTTTTTATGCCCGATGCGTCACAAGAGGATGTTTTTGTGGAAATTTCACAGCTTGTTCAAAGTGCTCTTGATGGCTATAAGGTGATTTACCTAACACCAAGTCTTTTCTATTGCAATTTCAAGAACACACGTGGGTCATAGCAACTGCATGTGTGCACTTATTTGCTTTTCGATTGTTTTCTTCTTTCCCAATTCCTTCAAGTGAACACTTAAAAAATATGAACATATAAAATAACATTTTTTTTTATTATATATTTTTCAATCAATCACTGACTTTTATTCTTTCTTTTTTTAGCACAATTTTAACAATAAATAAGCCCAATAAATGCTTTTAGATAATGCTGAAAGGGTGTCCTAAACGCTCCCATTAGCTTTTCCCACTTTAAATCAATTGTTTCAACTCATTATCTCTTCTTAATTTTTCAGTTACATTGGCACTGAAGTTATCTCAAGTAGTTCATTCATTATTGATGGAAAGAGAAATCTTGAACTTTTCTTTTCTTTTGTATTAAGAGTTGATTAGATTTGTTTTTTCAGGTTTGCATCTTTGCCTATGGCCAAACAGGTTCAGGTAAAACTTATACCATGATGGGCAAACCGGGAAACCCAGAGCAGAAGGGGTTGATACCCAGGTCATTGGAACAAATATTCCAGACCAAGCAATCTCTTCAGTCCCAAGGCTGGAAATATGAAATGCAGGTGAATAGTAATGCCATTAGATTATCTCTGTTAGAATCCATGACATAATTTTATGTATACAACAATAACAGGTGTCAATGTTGGAAATATACAATGAAACAATTCGAGATTTATTGTCTACAAAAGATTCATCACGAACAGAGTATGGTAGTAATGGAAAGCAATATGCAATTAAACACGATGCCAATGGGAACACCCTCGTTTCCGATCTTACTGTTGTGGATGTTTGCAGTACAAGAGAGGTTTCTTTTCTTTTGGATCAGGCATCTCATAGTAGGTGAGTACAGTTTGGAACATGAATTTTCCTTGAGCTTTCTCAAGTCATTTACTTTAATCTCGATAACATGGCTTTGTATATCCAAAATAGATGTTTCAACTATCTAGTATGTTTATTCAATACTGTATTTGGAATGTCTGCGAATCTCCATATTTCTTTTTGTGTTGGCAACTCTACTTATTGCTGATACTTGCTACTCTGGATAAAAAACTTGCAGTAAAACAATATAATTTTGGCTGTATTAAAGAAAGGAAAATTGTTTGACATGCACACACAACTACAATGTGTTGTATGTCTTCAACTTGGTTTCCCTCAAATACAGGGATATGGAACCACAAACTAAAATCGCTTCTTGTAGGTCTGTTGGCAAGACTCAAATGAATGAGCAATCATCTAGAAGTCACTTTGTTTTCACATTGCGAATATCTGGTGTTAATGAGGTAAGAATACTCTTTTTTTTTTAATGTCTTTTATGATGTTCCTTTTCTTTTCTCCTCTTTAAATTGAATGTCTGTTTGCATCCCTTAGAACACAGAACAACAAGTACAAGGTGTTTTGAATCTTATTGATCTTGCTGGGAGTGAGCGTCTTTCTAAGAGTGGCTCAACTGGAGATAGACTGAGAGAAACCCAAGTATGTGAATTTAACTATTATGATCTGATAGTATTTTATGATTTATTCACTCTTTGTAATCAATTACTTCGTGCAATTTTTATCAGGCTATCAATAGAAGCTTTATCATCTTTAAGCGATGTTATATTTGCCTTGGCGAAGAAGGAGGATCATGTGCCGTTTAGACACTCAAAGCTTACTTATCTTCTGCAGGTGAGTTACTTTAAGGACCTTGAAGATAAATCTTAAACTGCTTTTCTATGAAATTACCTTTGATAGATCAAGTCATTTATCTTTATATGATTCTAGTAGAAAAATATCATACACAACAATGAAAGAAACTTTCTTCGGTGTGAGGATAATTCTTCTTCCAAGATCTTCACACTAAACTATTACATGAAGCTTATTTTTCTTCCACGCTGGATCTAGTATTTTCATCTATCTTATTAAGATCTCCTATGCCATCATTTAAGCCAAAAAGGTTTTTATATATAAATTAATAGCTCTTCTTGGAGCTTTTGTGCTACAGAATTACATGTTTGACCTACCTACATGCATCCCAAGAAAATCACTTGAATGGTTTTGTCTGGGAAAGTTAAACGTAAATAGGTGGCATTTCAAATTAAATCCTGGCTACCATGAACATTCCACACCATGCTTTCCCACTGTTTTGGTTTATCTTGGTGATCTAAGATATTCTTCTTCTTCAATTCCATCTTCTTTCAGCCATGTTTGGGTGGAGACTCAAAGACACTGATGTTCGCAAACATATCTCCTGATAACTCTTCATTGGGCGAGTCACTTTGCTCACTCCGATTTGCATCCAGGGTTAATGCTTGTGAGATAGGTACTCCTCGTCGTCAAGCCAACATGCGGTCTTTTGAGTCTCGCTTGAGCTTGGGCTGATTCTAACACGAGTTGATAGTATTATGCATCTCTGTCACGAGTATTGGTAAGTTGAGAAAGTGAGAGTGATCCTAACATGAGCTGATAGTTAGTAACTTGTATAGTGAACTAAGTTGGTATTATTACAAGTCTTTTTCCCTGCTGTTGTTCTGTTTTAATTTACAATGAGTTCCTTGTGAAATCCAGTTGCAATTACTTATTCACACTATTGTACTTGCTTACTTCCTAGCTTCTTTTATTCCCTTACATTAGAGATTATATTTGTGTCATCTGCCTAAAATTACATGAACAAGAGTTTTGAAATAAAAGTGGGAAGGCCAAATTGCAATTTAAGAATCAATAGAAAGTACACTGTAATGTGAATATATTTCTCCATCACTGTAAAAGCTCGATTAACTTTAAAGTCCATCCGGGTACTAGGTAAATTTACTCTGCCTGCAGAACAAATGGATTCTGTTGCATGACCTCTTTGCACAAGTACTTCCATGTCTCGATAAATTGTTTATGTATCAGACAGGTTTTTCCTCCTTGATGCATCTTCAAAACTGTCAATGAATCAGAAACCGAACAAAATAGTGCAAATAAAACTTTCGAAATTCAAGTTCATATAAGAGGAAGTATATCTGTGCACGGAACCATTGTTTTACATTTTCAAAATTGTCAAACCAATCTGTCAGCCAGATCAGTAAGAGGTTGCTGCAGAGATAATCTTGTCCGAATAATAGTACATGAAGGTGCACTTGATTCTCAAGTATCTCCTGACATGGTTCAGGGTGTCTGGTCCTATCAAATCCTCCAAAGCCAGGAGATCAAAGGCTTATCTCTATACCCTGCCCATGCTACCTTGTAACCCAACATTTGCCATATAGATCTCCTCCTAAGAAAATATAGAGAATAATATAAATTATATTTTGAGATCTCATCTAATAAATTAAGTTTTTAGCTGAAATGATTTCTTAACATAGTATCAGAACCTTATTGACCCAGCGGTCACGAGTTTAAATCTCACTATCCTATTTTATTTGATAAAAAATCAAGCACAAGATAGTGTGAGTCTATGTAAATTTTAAGCACAAAAGACTTTCACTTGAGAATATGTTAGAAAATAATATAAATCATATTCTGGATTTTACTTCAAAACTGAACACGGGTTCGTGTCTCCTCTTTCGCAAGTTCCGCATTGCATGGACAAGAGAAAAAATGGTTGCAGTAATCGTGTCAGAACTCTACACTCAGGCAACTTTTTTCATACAATAAGAAACTCAGCATTAAGTTGTGATCTTGCAAGAAACAAAGCTCACTATTCTCCCCAGAAGGCACACAGAAGGGGATTGATATCACGTGCCCACCAATTGTCCTCTGCGAGAGAGACGTCAGTACTGGAGTTTCCAATAAGAGCTACCGAAGCAAGGCCTATAGCTAGTCTTCTTGTGGTTTGAAATGAGTTCTCTTGAAGATTACTCGGCTTCTCGCCAAGCAATCCAGCTATTTTCATCCTTTTCTGCGCTTTCTGCATGTTGGTAATCTTTGTTATGGCTGGGATGGTCCCAGTGACACCATTTAAGTTTGCTAACTGAGCCATCGTGTAGGGTGAGAGTGGCAGTTTTGAGCAACTGTAACGAGTTCTTTCTTGAGACTCCTGTTACATCCATTCCAGGAAATGTTGGTCACCTCTGATCACCAGAAACATATCCTCACAGAGGATATTTTCCCCCCAAATCAGGTTTGGCATATAAACTTTAGACCATATCTTTTGCGAAGTGGTGAAAGAATCCTGTTCAATCATGCCCCCGTGTTTTGGACATAACCATCCCTGTATTCTAAAAGTTGAGCAGATTTCAGACCTTGGAGTCTTTAATATAGGGTAAATCTACCCTATAAAAGTTTCAATTATAATAGCATTAGAAGCTTTATATCTAGTTTTTTCTATGCCAAGAGTCCCTATATTAGAAATGAGAAAAATGACAAGCTACTAGTTAACACAGGTGTTTCCATATTTTGTAACTGAAGTTCAAGATTACTGCAGTCTCTTCCTATTCTAAACCTGTTAGAGACTTGTTGATCTAATAGTCACGAGTTCGAATCTCATCATCCCCATTTCTATTTGATAAAAATCAAACACAGAGATAGTATAAGTCTGTGCAAGTTTCAAGCCCAAAAGACTCATTTGAAGAGTGTGTCAGAGAATAATATAAAACATATTATGGTACCTCACCTTACAACTTAAACTTTTAGAGTGAGATGATTCTTTAACCAAACCAAACCAGGCCAGTATATTAGAATAACCTAAACCAAAAGTGGGTCCAATACCACCAGTTTAGTCACATCTTATTCAAATGGAGACTGCATAAATTTTGAAGAAAATAGGGAAAAACAAGCAGCACCCCTAGTTAAACTTGCCCAACTTGTTATTCGGTCCAAGCCTCTATAAATCAGCGACAAGAGAAACAACAAGACAAGAGGGAATAAAATGGCTGGACACGCAAAAGCCAAGAAGTCCAGAGTTGTCAGAATAGACTCAGAGGAATCATGGGATTTCTTCATCAAACAGGCCACCGATAAAGACTGCCCTGTAAGTAATTTTCTTTCTTTTTCATGCGAGCCACTGTATTGATGATCCAGCTGCTTGGAGCTAACGTTTCAAGAAATGTTACACGATTCTGTCAGCTTTTATCCTTCGAAGAGTTCAATCTGGAGGCTAAAACTCTCTCTCTCTCTCTCTCTCTCTCTCTCTCTCTCTCTCTCTATATATATATATATAACTTTCTGCATGCCACAGGTTGTGGTGCATTTTACAGCTTCTTGGTGCAAGCCTTCAGTAGCAATGAATCCTTTCTTTGAGGAAATAGCCATGAGCTATAAAGATCTTGTGTTTCTCTGTGTGGATGTCGATGAAGTTAAGGCATGATTCTTTGCCATCAACTACATAGAAAAATTGATGTCCACAGGCCACAGTGACTAGGGCTTTATTTTCCAGTTTCATATATGCGGGGTGGATTGATTCTTGCCCATCGGTGAGTTACCACGGGGGGTGTTTATGATGTGGTTGGAGAGTATTTTATTTATTTATTTTGTATTAAAAATTATAATTTTGTTTGCACTCTGACGAGTATAATGGTTAATAAAAAAATGAAGCCCAAATGTCTAATTAAATATGTCTAATCTATGATATGATGTCACATGACCAGTGTATTTTAATTTGTTTTTTTGTACACCATCATCAAGCACAAGAGGCTTATAAAACCTTATCCATAAACCCTAATACAAAAACAGGTCAAAGATATAAAATAAAATTATATAAAGAGAATCCAAAGTAGAATCTTTCATTGCAAAGATAGTTCTTGTTTTGGTAAACCATCAAACACAAGGCTGGTAGTGCCAAGAATCCAAGGGATTAATCATCAACTTTTTAAAACTCGAAGCGGTTCAACTCGGTCACATGACAAGTTAACCGAGTCAAATCAAGTTAACTACATGCCGACCCTTTCTCTTGAAACCCAGCCCGGGTCTAGCCGGTCGAGTTTAATCGGGTTTAATTGCATGTAAGGTGCTCTTCATCATGAACAGGGGGTGGGAGCCAAGATGAAGATAAAAGCCATGCCAACATTTTCATTGATGAGGGGAGGGGCCGAGGTTGACAAGCTTGTGGGTGCAAATCCAGGGGAGACAAGGAAGAGGGTTGGTGGCTTTGCCCACACTATTCGTAGATGCAAATCGGCAGCTTAGATTGTGGATGAAGGTGCCTCTGATCTAGCCACTTCAGAAAATTCACAGATGTTTGTGATTGATCCAATTTTACTTGCTAGCTTGTTGTGAGACATGAATCGTGGGTTTCATTCTGTAAATAGCTGCAATTAAGTTCATAATTATGTTTTTATTTACGTTATGTTAAAAATAAATTTTAGAATCCTATTATATGGATGTTTTTATAACGATTTTTTTTAATTTAAAGTTATATTTAAATAATTTTTTTTGATTTTGTTTTTAAATTTACATATATATATATATCAATACATTAAAATAATTTAAGAATAAAAAAATAATATAAGATCAAAAAAATTAAAAATAAAATTAGACTTGCTTTTAAAATCATCACTCCCCAGTTTCAGACTTCTTGTATTTATACTATGTTTGACATTGCATTTCAAAAATATTTTTGAAAAAAAATTTTTTTTTTATTTGCTACTTTAATTTTTTTTTGTGTGTTTTTAGATTATTTTTCATGTGTTGATATCAAAATAATTTTTTTAAAAAATAAAAAAAATAATATTTTAATATATTTCTAAACAAAAAATACTTTAAAAAACAACCGTAATCATGCTCAAAATATTAAACTTAAGCCTCACATGAAAAATGATCAAGCAGTGCTCGCCACTATTCTAATAATCCATTAAAAACCGTTTTATTTGGATAAAAGTTTTAATCCATTTATTAAAAATTAAATAAATTCGATTTAAATTAGAAACCTTTCAATTGAGTACAAACTTTGTTTTAATATACTTTTACTTTGTAATAAGTTTCCCCCCCTCTAGATTTATGACAGTTTTTCCTTCTTTTCAAAATTTGATTTTTTATTTTTATTTTCAAACAAAATTACTTAATAAGTATTTTTTACAGATATTCCATATAATTTAATTAATTTATTCACCTCTACCTTTAGCAGAATCAATTCCATATAATTTAATTAATTGATATATTCAATAAACAAATCTATTTTTTATTTGAATTATATATATATAAATCACCAATGATTGAAATTATTGTGACAATTACCGATGATTCTCAAAGCTATAGACGTTGACTTGAATAGAGTACATTTTGCTACCCCCGATGCACTCTATTATTAATAAAGATTCCATGAGAACTCGAAATAAGCTCATGAGTTTCTATTTTTTTTTAAAAAAAAATAGTATATTAAAATGATTTAAAAAAATAAAAATTAAGTATTTTTTCCTTCAAAATCTAGTAAACATCATTTAGAAAGCCATTCCAATGTGTTCCAAATGACCCTTTTAAGTTGTAAGAGCAATTGTTTTAACATAACAAAATCCAAGCATTGTTAATGTAATAAATAATAATAAATTCAAAATATAATGCATATTAGATGATATATTTTTAAATATTAGTAATACAATTGATTGGATAATTGTTTCTTAAAATATTGAAAACAATATATTAAATCAATCTTGATTAATATATCAAATTCATAACTGATATTTGAAACTATAATAACTCAATAAAATAAAAAAGTAATGATTTAATGTGTATTTGGTATTGTGATAATTTTTATAGTTGCATTTTTTTTTAGAAAAAATAAGTTTAAAATAAATTATAAATTATATCCTTATAAAAATTAAGGTTTTAATACAAAGTTTTTTTTAATGAGATTAATGTGAAACTATAATATATATTTAAAATTGTAATAGAAACAAACACAATTTCAACCACACCGCACTAATTAACTATTTTTATTTTCTCTTAAATCAGCTTTGAAAATTAAATCCGACAAAAATATTCCAAAGAATTTATAGATAAATCGGCTCTTATTATATCCACCTCCACAATTAATATAGGCAACTGTGAAAAAGACAGGAAAGAAAAAGAAAGCAATACCCCAAACCAAAATTCATTTGGACAAGGAGGGTAAAGAAAGCCCAGATAGAAAAAGCCCAGATAGAAAAGCCCAACAAAAGCGGATACTGGGGGGGTGGAGCATGACGAACGAATCTTCATCACCACCACCACCACCTCCCACCAATCAAATCCTCTTCTGCTTCTCCCCCATATTTTTATTCCACCCCACCAGAAGAAAGCACAACCCCCAAACGCCTACACCAGATAACCCTTCCGCCCTCCAATCCTGTTTGTTTGTCTGGAAAATCTGAACGGAAAAAACACACCCACATATTATTTCTGGTAAATCAATTGCTGATTGATTGGAAAGGGAAGAAATGGCGACAGCGGGAAACGCGGGTTGGGCGAGTGATTCGTTTTTTATGGATGATATTACAGCTCATGATCCCAATTTCTCTGGCTTTCTCGTGGCCATCTCCTTCGCCCCCTGTTCAACAACACCAGCACCACCAAACCCTAAACGCTTTTGCTCCTGCTGCTGCTTCGTCTCCTAATTTTCGGGTAGGATCTCTCTCTCTCTCTTTAATTACGGTTTTTCCTTTGAATATTCGTTCCTTTTACATTATATTAATATGAAAAGCAGCTTTTTTTTTGTGCAGATTTAGGGGTTTTCTGTGATTAGGATTTGTTAAGAATAGTGAGATGCTATGTTTCTATGTTGTTCTGTGCTGTTAATGCCAGTAGTAAATGGGATATGTGAATTGTTCTAAGCATGGTTGACTTTTGGATTATTCCTTTCAGAATTTGGTTGATGCATGACTTGATTTAACTAGTAGGTTGATTACAAGATGAATTGAGGTGGGTCTTGGCGGAAATTTGAAGGGTAGTTACTAGGGAGTGTATATGCCTTGAATAATCTTGTAGTTAGAGGCCAATGCGCTTTTACTCTTTTTTTTTCATTTTTATTTCATGTGATACAAGCTTCAGTTTTAAGTAGTGGAAGTTTGATTTGCATCATTTACACAAGGAAGAATGGTATAGCTATTTTGTATAATGAGAGCAGTACTCACTGATAAGCAAGTGGACAAAGAGTAGTACTTATTGAGACCTTGTGTAAGTTGCATGGTACATGGGTTTTCTGTAAGAAGTAGGAACTTGCAAACAGAGAGGGTTTACTTTCTTTCTGTTATAGTTTGAAATGGGCAGCTTTTGACTTTTGCTTCGTAGTGATTAGTGCTTCATATTTTCATTAATGAGAGAGAGATATATCAATTCTTTTCACTTGAAGGACCTTTTAGCATTTTCCATTCCAAGCTCCTTGTTAGTTTATTTTTTTTGCTCGCCTTATTTTTTATCTTTTATGAAATTTACTATTGTTGTTTTTGATTATATAAAATACATCTGTAACAATTACTTAATTGGATCTGAATGTCATCTTTCTAGTGCTTATTCACTTGATCTTTTAACTCCATCTGTGCACGTGTGATTATATGTTTAGTGTGGAAATTGATGGATCTATTGGGGACTGTGATGCGCAGAAGGAACCAAACTCCAAGAAGAGGTACACTATTTTTTTGCTTTTCTCTGCTCTAATCCCTTTAAAAGGGAAGGGGTTGGGGTTTGATGATGAATTCCCTGTAATGATTATGTGGTTATTGATGTTTTTTAGCTGATTCATCTTTATTCCCTGTATATGTGCTTTTCTTTGGAAAGTTTGGGAGTTGGAATTGAGAATTTGTGCACCCACCTTTGATGTGTTTATGCTGAGACAGAACAACATAGACCTTGTTTTGGGAGCATAGATAATTAAATGTTGTTTTTTAGATGCCATAAATGAGGAAAAATAAACCAGATTGTCCTTTACTGTTAAGTCTGTTGCAATCATGCTTGCTGGTAAGGTTGTCTTTGAAGTGAAAGTCTGAAAGATATTATGCCAATATATCTGAATCAGAGAGCCATTCATATTGTGCTCATTGCTACCAGTCCCTCAGTGACCCATACAATTTAGAGGAGTTTCTAAACAAGCACCATGAAGATGATATTACATGTAGTAGCACTAGCGTAGAGTTATCATGTCTTCTATTCTTAATGCAGTTTATGGAATAAATTTTTAACATGGTACCATGTTAATCTGTTTTGCATGTACAAAAGTGATACATGCATGAATTATTTGTTTGCCTTTTTTACATTTTAAATAAGTGGTTTGGAGTGGGCATGTTGTGGAGTGATGTCATGCCACCTTTCTCTCACACATGTTTCCTTGCTGCAGGAGTAGATCTGAATTGTGTAGTGCATCTAGCTCCAAAGCATGTAGGGAAAAGTTGCGAAGGGATAAGCTAAATGACAAGTACTCATATTCTTTCATATCCCTTTTTGTCTGTCTCTCTGTGCTTCTCCTAGCCACTCACGCTCTGTATTTGGAATGACTACCAGGTTTATGGAATTGGGCTCTATCTTGGATCCTGGGAGAACTCCCAAAACGGACAAGGCTGCTATTTTGCTTGATGCTATCCGCATTGTGACTCAGTTACAAGGTGAAGCCAAGAAGTTAAAGGACTCAAATTCAAGTCTTCAAGAGAAGATTAAAGAGTTGAAGGTCTATTGACATTTATGTGCTTCTGATTCTATTTTTTATTTTGATGGGCTTCTGGGTTCCAGTTATTTATTTATTTACGTGTTTGATTTCTTCCCTTTGCATAATATCCTGCCACCTAACACAGCTGCTACAATTCTTTTGAACTGCCCTTTGTCATGCATAGGCTGAGAAGAATGAGCTTCGTGACGAGAAGCAGAGGCTGAAGGCAGAGAAGGAGAAGTTGGAGCAGCAGCTGAAAGCCATGAACTCACAACCCAGCTTCATGCCTGCCCCACCTGCAATCCCTGCAGCATTCACTACTCAAGGCCAAGCACCTGGCAACAAATTAATGCCCTTCATTGGTTATCCTGGGGTTGCCATGTGGCAATTCATGCCACCTGCTGCAGTGGATACATCGCAAGATCACGTGCTCCGCCCACCAGTTGCTTAAGTTGGTGACCTGCTGTGAATTGGGTTTGCATTTTGCACCCAAACAAGTGCATTTATTTTTCCATTGCTTTGTATTAGTTTCTGCTGAGATTTTCTCACTGGATTTGGTGGCCGACTGATTGTACTTTATATGAATCGTATCTGGTGTTAACTTGTAAATTTAAATAAGTTTAGCCTGGCAAGCTATGTTTTGTTTGACTGCTGGTAGGGGTTTCTCTAATTGTTGTTGCCTAGAGTTTGTAAATTGGGATTGCAATGCAGGCTTAAGCTTTAGAAATTGACTGGTTTCTTCCAGTTCATATGTTACTGGTAACGTCTACGAGGGGGACTCTTCAAACTAGGGGGTCATTGCACGGTATTTGAATAAATAAATTTCCACTCTGGTTGAGTACTCATTTCTTGTTCTTAATGGTTTGAAGACTTAAGCATGCATGTCCCTTGATCTTTGTAATAAGGGTTGGAAGGAAGTTGAATCTGGGTTAACCGAATTATCAAACATGCAATCTTGAATATTATTAGAGAATAATATAAATTATATTTTAGGATTTTATCTATTAGTTTAAATTTTTAAGTGAGATGATTTTTTGATATGATATTAGAGTTTTATTGATTCAACTATAATGAGTTTAAATTTTACTATCTTCAATGGTTGGAAGGAAGTTGAATCTGGGTTAACGAAATATCTATATCCACTCATTAAACATGACTTTGATCGGAATCTGGAATGATAGAGAATAATATAAATGGAATTTTTGAGTTTTATTTAACAGTTTAATTTTAAATTTAAGTTTTTAAATAGGATTTTTTTTTATATAGCATTAGAGCTTTGATGATTAGTGATTATAAGTTTGAATTTCATTATCCTATTTTATTTGATAAAAATCAAGTATAAAATAATATAAAACTGTGTAAATTTCAATGTTAAGGTTAAAAGATTTTTATTTAAAATAATCCATATTAAAAATAATATAAATTATATTACAGAACTATCCCTACAAATTCATTTATATGAAATATCTATCCCATACAATGCTTTCATGCTGTGTTGATTGGGTGAAATTGCCACTACAAACTGTAGCTTTGTACCCGGCCTTTGAACAGATTATAACATGACAAGAACATGTGGTGTTTGGCTTCGTCCAATCAACACAGCGAGCGGAATTATGTTTTCTGACAAACATGAAAGCAGCAATGGAAATTGCAAATTGGGAAGCTGGTTAATGTCTTAATGAAGATAAAATATAAACCCTCCACCCGTGGGGCCATCAAGAACGTTATGTGGTTGCCAATCCGCCATGATTTCTTCTATCCACTTCCATCTCGTGTCTCATCTTGGTTTCAAGTTCTTGCTATCCCTGTTTACAAAAGCTCCCATGGCTTCCAATCTCCTCAAATTTCACATCCAATCATTCAAAACTACAAATCGTTCTACACAATCTCTTCAACAAAAAACCCACTTTTCACATATTGCTTTCCCAGAAAACCACCACCGCCACCACCGTCACCTTGTCCATTTCCGTGTTTTCTTCCCCTCACCTCTCCTTTACCAATCCAGAAGTCCCGCTCTTTCTATCCACTCCTTATCTTCCTCCAGCTCCCCTCCTACCTCCAAAGAAGAAGCCGTTGTTCAAGCAAAAACCTGTCTCTCAACCACCCTAGAGAAGCCCCTAAACAACCCAAAACTAGCTGGCAAACTCAAGAAACTGAAGCAACCTAGATTCCAGATAGAAATCCCAGTCATGGATGACTCGCCAACTTCTCTCTCTCAACTTGCCTCTGATGTTTTCAAAGACCTTCCCATCAAGAGAAGAGGGGCACCGGTCAAGATTTTAATCCTCTGGCCGGATCCTACATTGAAGAACAGAGGCATAGAAGCATTTCAATCTTATAAATCATCGAAAAATCTTGAGCACGTTGACATTTCTTCAGTCAGAAACACAGACAGCAGAATTTTAAGTTCTGCTGAAGTGGCAGTGTTTTTGGCGCCGGTGACTTCACAGTTGCCTGATATCAAAACTGTTACTGATATTTCTGTACCCAAAGCCAGTAGTCATATTTCAACCCCAAATGGGGGTTTGGAGAAGAGAATGAGTTTGGTGATTTGAGTGGCTTTGTGGGATCTTTTGAAGTGATATATTCATTCATGGGGTTTGGAGGTTAGAGGTATTTTGAGCAAGCGAAAAGGAGTGATCTTTCAAGTGTGTCAGAGATGGGGCTGTGAGCGGTGAGAAATGGACTGTTCTTGTTGAAGAAGAAGGAGGAGAATTGAAGGTTGTTTCAAGGTTCAAGGCACGACCATCCATCGTTGAAGTAGAGAATGTTTTATATAATTTGATGGCTATCAATTCGCCAATTACCAAGTCTGCCAAGTTTTTCAAGGATTTGGTGTCAAATGTAACAGGAAGAAAGTGAGAAGAATTCGAGGATGTAAGCTCTGGATTTTGCGTCAATGAAGTTTGGTAATTCACTTGAATCTTCAAATTTTTTTGTTGTTATACTTTTGTTTGCTCTATCACACCTGCCGCCATAATATATATTTTTTATTTTTTAAAATTTATTTTTAATTTTATTTTATTATATTAAATGAATGATTCCTTAATTCAAAACTCGAGTCAGTCAAATTGACAGGTTTCATGATTGAATTTAATGATACAGCAATTTAAAATTTTACAAGAAAAATTGATCCGCAGTTGTTGAGAATTCTCTCCTCTCCTACCCTTAAGATGTCCTAATATGACAGCCCGTAATGAACTTGTCAGAAGAGTTGATGTACTTGGCCCACAGGGGCCGGAGTTGAGGGAATGCTATATCTAGCCAAGGCTTTGCTCGACCATTGAAATGGATGACGCCGGCGGTCTCAGCACCGGCGAAGCTAGTATTTTCCTGGTAGCCTAGTCCCAACATGTGCCAGAAAGGATCAATAGCATGGACGTGACCATGGAATGCTATCAGACCTGGTGGTAATGTTCCTAGCTGCCACAAGCTCAGGCCTGATTTCAAGTTCTGCAATGAGAAAATGAGAACAAATTTTCGATTACTGAATGCTGAGGATCGTCACATATTGCCTGAAAACAATGTGATTTATATTGGTGATTACCTCTTCAACCCAGTGATGATATGTCAAGCTTATGTTGGTTTTCCTCCAAGCCTCTAGATCGAAGATATTCATGCCATAAGCCCAAGCACATTCGTTCGGGTTGAAATTTTCTGCTATCATAGGATGAGAAAAGTTCAGATAGTTCTCTAACCGCTTCGACATGACAAACTTGTCTTCTCCTCGACAGGTTTCTACGGCCCCGTTAACCTTTCCATTCATGTCGATGTCCCAAAGAGGCGACAGATCGGCCTGCACCACTATGTCATCGTCTAGGAACACAACCTTGTTTAGACTTGGGAACAACTGCAGAAACAGGAAAGTTGACTCTAAGCATTTCAAGGATTGAATAAAGCTTATGTTTGCATGACATTTCTGGAAATTTATTACCTCAGGGAGATGAATTCGAATGTGATTCATCACTGAATTGTATTTTGGACTAAGTGTCTGCAGCTTTGCTGCGATAATATGGGGTTTCTCGGAGTTGTTTTCCACAATTGCAGATGAGCCCCCTCTAAACCGTGACCTCACCCTTTGATCCTTTTCCATTGCTTCTAAAACTGGGACCTTTCCCCTTTGCGAACCAATCAAAGTGCTGCAATGCTTTGACCTCAATTATTGCAGGGGATAGAGGGTGCAATGAGAACCATGCTTGCATAGGTGAATATGTTTTCCCATCTGTTATCACGTGCAGAACAAGCTTTTTGGGGCGCAAAGAATTCTGGACAAGTGAGTTGGCGACTACAGAAGCAGCAAGCACATTGTCTGAAGCTAGGACAAAGTGAAAATAAGAATCGTCGACAAGTGCTGGGACGAGTTCCGGCGATGGGAGCTGGCGTCTAGCAGCCGCATTGGTGGAGTGTTCATGGGCTAACCTCAAGGCAAGGCAAAGGAGCTGTTTAGGTATGCTACTTGATGCAACATGCCTGTAAAGATATTCTTGGATTTTGGCATTTCTAGTCCTTTGTTCTAGTAGAGTGACCTGAAATAGATCCATTGTTAATTGACAACGAAAATCCCCATCTGTTAATTAGTATTCACATCAAACAAAAGATTTAAACAACAAGATACCATTTCTCTGAGCTTGAAAGCAAAATCTTTTGCATCTAATATGTTGTTCTTCACTTCATCCATAAATTCCTCTAATGTTTCAGGAACATCACTTCTTCCCTTCAATTCATCACTGCCTAGTGGCTGTTCTAGAACTTGATATATCACCTCCGGTACCTTTAGCCACCAAACAATGAATCCAATCATTAGCAATTGACATTACAGAAAGTTTGGTACGCAATACTAAATTCAAGAAGGGTTAAGGAGTTTACAGCAGAATCAAGCCTTCTCCCCAGTATTCTTGGTCCTAGTCTTTTCCCCAGGCAACCTATCAGTATTGGATTAAATATTAAGGCTAGGTCATAAAACTGTTAAATGCCAAATTATACTGCATTAGCAAGTACTCATAATATTATTATCATCCTTATCTTAATCATTATTAGGATCAAGGATTCATTTGGAAGCACGATTGTCAATTTTGTTCTGTTTCGGCTCCAACGTTTCTTACCAATTCAAAAAATGAGACAAAACGGCGTCGTTTTTATTTCAGTTTAAATTCTGCTCCATTCTGGATTTTTCAGCCAAATATCGGCCGAAACGTTCCGGTTTTGTTCTGCCCTTTCTGTTTTGGCCAAAGAGTGTTTTTTTAAATAATTAATAATTTTACAATATTAATCATATCTCTTAATCCAACCGTTAGATTCAAATGAAAATTTACGAGGAGTCTCTTGACATATTTATATATAATATGTTAAAATTTCAAAGCAATCAGAAAATATAATGACCTTGCAAAATTGATAATGATATTCTCGTATTATACATGTTCATAATTTTATTCAGAAAATCATTTTATTGTCTTTTTTAAGATTAAATTGTACAATTCTAAATAATTTTAATTTTGGATTTGTACTATTTTTTTGAATTAATATATTTAATTATATATATATATATAATACAATCAGAAACAGCACGCCAAAACACTCTGAAACCAAAATATTTCATTGGAATTGAAAAAATAAATTGACAACCTTGTATGGAAGTGTGGCATAACATGGTTGAAACAATGTTTTGCCGTAACTATAGTTTTGAAAGTATTTGATTAATCAACATGTATTTAACAATTTAAACCTTTTTTTTAATATTTCTTTTAAAAAATAGCCTGAAAAATTATCACAATAAGACATTACTAAATATTAAGGCAGCCTCTTAAGAGATCAGGGTGGTCTCACACCATCCATTGATGAATAAATCATATGGTTGGATCTTTCCTTTTCAAATCTGCTGATGTGCTAATTAACTATTTGAATGTGCCAATTGACTGCCTACATTTGTTTGTTTTATTATTATTAATTGATAAAATTTTCGTAAATAAATGTTAAAATTGGGATTTCAGACGATCTCTCATTTTCACAAAATACTTAAGCAAGCTCATCAAAATCCTAGGGGCATGTGTTTCAATGAAATAACCACCTTATGCTTTGGTAACCCACAAGGGATTAATATTTTCTAATTTGGTCCTTATATTTTTTATTTATTTCCTAATAGCCATGCATTTGGTCCCCAAAAAGTAACATATTTTCTCACCAACCTTTCTCTAGTTTCAATTCATTTCCAATTTTTCGACATCCCCGTTAAAAGATTTCTAATTCACTCCATGATGCTTGGATCCTTAATTTCTTCCGGATCAAGAAAAATAATACTGTGTTCTTTCTTCGACAGCCAAATCATTTCCCAATTAGATTTTGATTCAATGCTGTTATTAAATAAAGAAACTAAAATTAAAATGTCATTGCCTCCTATTATATTCATAACGAGGTCAGTCATTAGTTGTTCTGCATCAATCTTAACAAAGATTTAGTTCATAATTTGAAGCTATATCATTAATTTCTAGCTTTGCAGAAACATTCTTCTTAAAATCCTTAACTATAGCATCAACCAACGCAAGCAATCTGCATTTTGAAAATCTACTCAAAGACATGACAAGAAGAAGCTAAAAGATGCAGGACTAATAAGGGAGTATTTAACACTACGTTTCAAAATGTTTTTGAAAAAACTTTGAAATTTTTTTATTTTTATTTTGTACTTTAAATTAAAAAAATAATGTTCTTAGGGCATCTCCAGCGGGCATGCCATATTGAAGAGATAAAAATAAAAAATTGATATTTTGACAATTTTTAGTACTTTTAGGCACTCCAGCGGGAGTGCCAAAAGGAGAGGTAAAAATACCTCCCCCTTCCCGAGCTGCTACAAATAGCAGCTCGGGACATGCTGCTAAAAAAGGTGGCCCCACCTTGGGGCCACCTTTTATATATATTATAATATATATATATATATATATATAAAATGTAATATATATTAGAAAATAATATAATTATATCAAAAAAATTTATTTTTATTTACAAATACCTTAACAAGAGAGTAAAAATATATATATATAAAATTAATAATTATAGTGTTGGAGGGTTTTTTAAAAACAATTATTTAATTATATAACTTACTCCTATTAATTGTATAATCAATGTAATATATATATTAGAAAATAATATAATTATATCAAAAATATTTATTTTTATTTACAAATACCTTAACAAGAAATATATAAAATTAATAATTATATTGTTGGAGAGTTTTTTAAAAGCAATTATTTAATTATATAATTTATTCTTATTAATTGTATAATTAATTGCATGATTAAATTACATACAAAATAATTGCACTATATTTAAAATAATATAAAAATAAATGGCTCTCCAAAATGGCATTTACCACTGGAGCACACATCAACAAAAATGCTATTTTTACACTATTTAAATTGCCATTTTGGAGATTTGGCATTCTAAAATGGCACTCCCCATTGGAGATGCTCTTAGATCATTTTGATGTGCTAATGTTAAAAATAATTTAAAAAAAAAAAAAAACATCATTTTGATGCATTTTTAAACGAAAAACACTTTAAAAAACAACTTTAACTACAGACTCAAACAGACACTAATGAATGCAATACAATAGTGATACTTTAAAATTGTACCTAGTGTAGAGCAACTGGTTTCTGCATCAATGGTGCCAACGGTGGACAAAAGGAACACAAACCGAAGAAGAAATGTGAAGAACAAGAGAGAGTAGAAGAGGATTCGATATGAAACCCTTCTTGCTCTAACCTTCACCTTGATAAATTCTCTAACACCATTTCCTGGAAGAACTGTCACATGTCTCAAACTTGGTGATATATGAAGCTGCATTTTATTTCAAACCGAACACCTAAAATACAGAAAAACCAAGAATCAAGAAGCAAAATCAACCCCAAAAGCAGATTAGTTCCTTGTTTTCTTTTCTCGGTTGGTCATTTCATCATTCGGCAGTCGAACTCGAAGAACTGGTGAGTAGAATCGCAAGAATTCTGCTGTCAGAGGAAGGATTTGGTAGGGAGTTAATTTAAGGAGGTTTCTATCAGTCACCTAAACAACTTGCTTAGCAATTGGGCTAGACATGTTCGTGGATTCATGTGTGTTTAGACTTGTTTTTTTATATGTTTTAGGTTACATGAGATGGATCGAAGAGGGTTGTTAAGGAGAAAGAGACGTGGGACTTAGAAGAAGCTGTGGTGTTTCTTTTTGAAGGGTTTGGAGTTCTTTGTCTTGGCCCTGAAGGAGGGAAGTTGACAGCAATGGTTTGATATATATATATATATATATATTTACAAGTTGTTTGGTGTCACTTAACTTTGCCAACACATGAAGTTTTTTTTGGCTGTGTCATGTTAAAGGGGGTTTGGACATCGACATTACAGGGCTTCTAAATGGAAAATGACATCGTTTTGGACTGTATTTGGAGTGTAAAAACAGGAAACTATTCTTCTCCAGAAACAAATCGAGCTTATCAGTGTATTTATATGGAATGGAATAGAAATCAGATTACTCAGGGAGTGGTTGATTTGATATATTCACAATATAATAATAGGTTTATGAACTAGCAAGCTGATGACCGATCTCTGATACTGACAATCACGCAGGAAATTTTCCAGTTATATATGCCTGCAAAACGCAAATACAACATGCATCCAGGTTGGTCCTCTATCCTCGAATACGTTAAAGAATAATATAAATTATATTCTGGAGTCTCACCTAACAGTTTAAACTTTTTAGATAAGATAGTTCTTTAACATGGTATCAGAGTCTTGTTGACCCAGCGATTACGAGTTCGAATCTTACCATCCTTATTCTATTTGATAGAAAAATCAAACATAATATAGTGTGGGACTGTGCAAGTTTCAATCTCAAAGATATTTATGTTGAGAGAGTCTAATAAAGAATAATATAATTTTCATGTGCTTACTTCGATCTTGTTATATCATACTCTGAGCAATCAATATAACCTCATAACATCATCATATGGTAGTTGTTTTCCTTCACTGATTTTTTACTCTTTCAGACAACCTCCGTACGTAAAATAGCCTCATGGAGACCGCCATCTTTCACCCTTGGCGTCCACATTTGAGTTGGTATAGCTTGTAACCCTAGCATGTCCATGCTGTGAGGCCACTACCTCTTCTCCTAACGTGGAATTTAATTATCACAACATTCTCATCCATGAGTTTCACAAGGGTTTTGCCTAAATCGATCCACCATACTTACAATATACGCAAACATCAAGTTTTATATGTGAAAAAAAAAGATTAATTGACCAACCAAACTTTGAAATCTTTCGAGGCACTAATTAAAAGAAGATTATTGGAGCTAATAATGTTTGTTATAGAGATAAAGTGGTAGTCAAATCAACTAAAGTACAGTGGATACACCATAGATAATATCAATATGGGAACAATGAGATGATGGTTTGAAAAGAATTTAATTTGGGATCATAAGCTTAAAGTATCTATTTGAGAGTGTAGTTGAGGTTGTTTTTGAAAGTATTTTTCATTTAGAAATATATCAAAATGGTGTTTTGTTTTTTGAAAAATCATTTTTGATATCTACACATCAAAATGATCTAAAAACACTAAAAAATTACATTTAAAATATAAAAAAAAATCATTTTTTTTAAATGTTTTCTAAATAGAGATGAAAGCACGGCTACCTAAAGCTTCAAATTGTTTAAAATCTAGAACATAAGTAGTTATCACACTTGGTGGTGTTAATTATCCCCTTTTTTTTTGTGTCTCAATAAATTTTATATGACAAAAGTTCTTTTTGATGATGATGGTTTTAAATTTCATTCGGTAAAAAAAAATCTACGAGAAAGTAGATTGGGTTAGGTTTAGAGATTTTTCATTTAATTGATTTTTATTTTTTTGGGTATTTTACAGATATTATGTCATTTGAAAAGGGTTTTATAATAATTTGGAGGTATGAAAAATAGTTGAAAAATGAATTTTCAACCCAAAAAAGTCTCATCTTTTTTTCTAATCACTTTTGCGCGTTGAAATTTACGTTGTAATCCAACAAAGAACACGTTGCTCGTTACAATAAGCAATAAATCACATTATTTTTAAAAAAATAATCCAACAAAGAACACGTTGTTTGTTACAACAAGCAATAAATCACATATTATTTTTTAAAAAAAAAACAATAATAAGTGAATGATTAAAACAGAAATTGTCCAATCCCACAAAAGCATACCAAGATATAAGCTATATTTCATATTACATTTCAAAAACATTTTTAAAAGAAATTGAAATTTTTTTATTTATAATATTTTTTTATCATTTTAATATGTTGATTGATGTCAAAAATAATTTTTTTCCATGTTTTAAAAAACATTGATCAAAAATTTAGCAGCAGTAAGTAACCTAGTTAAGAACGAAAAGTCATGAAGCTATACCATTACTTACAAATCACAAATGATTGATTGCTGGGAATATTCGTCTGTTATTTACAAAGTGACACAAAATAACAGAGTACAATTCCGCTTCACAGACAAACCACCTAAGCCTCGCTTCTTGTCTACAATATTTAACATGGTTAATGAACCTTCCACATAATAAAAGAATAATTGCACACCTGAAAGGGGAAAAAAAAAGAAATAAGAGAAGGAAATTTGCAGTTTAGTGTTAATTCAATATGATTATGCTCCAGAGGTAATCACTCTCAAGGCACTCGTTTTGATGAACTTGAAAAGATTTCAAAGTGTAGAAGATTACCTCTAGTCAAATTCATCACCTTCATTTTCGGAATGATTCTCCATTTTCAGACCTTCATTGTTATTATTTACAAACTTGAGCTGAGCCTCCATTCTTGAGCTCTCCCTGTTATTTACAACCTCAAGCCGAGTGTTAGTTTTACTAGTTTCTACTGGCATCCTAGAACCATTCCACCCAGTTTCTTCAACACCATTGTGAACTTCAGCCACTGCCGCACCATTCTCGGTCATGGAGTCGAGGGAGCCAGCGCTGCTCCTGCGAGAAAGCCTGCCATTTTCAGACAGCCCGGAACTTTGACGCTGCAGGCGCCCCTTGCTATGGCTATCTAAGGAAGGAACCCTGCAAGTGATGGAAATTATATTTGCATGCTAATCAATATGGTTCTCACTGTTGCACATAAAAACTTTGAAAAGGAAAAACAGGAATTAAGAAGAAAATCTATGATGTGGACTACAATAAAGATGTTTCAGTACTTAAACGGTTGCAGTGCCCAAAAAATTAAACAAAGTTTTCCTTGGTCACAGATTTCATGATTCAATCATCCCTCAATAAATGGCTCCAATCTGAAAAGCCCACAAAAATATATTTTCTGCCAAAAATCATAATGTTTTTATCCAAAGACCGATCAACTTAATAGCATTTGAGGAAATGAATTTGTTTGACCATAAGATAGAATACACATCATCTACATTAGGAATCTAATATCACCTTTGATCAACTTTCAGGTCATCTTCTGAGGAAATAAATAGTGTAATCAGGTGAAAAACCAATAATCGAAAACACTTGTTCAGCACAGTAACAACTGTTTTTTCTTTCTACAGATTAAGTCACATTAGGTAAGATCATTTTAAAAAAAAAACTATACTGGGTAGAATAAGAGAACATTGATATTGATAAAAATATAAATTTTTCTTCTAAGAAACAAATATATTTTGGTAGGAAACAAGAGCCTTCTGCAAACAAAATTCAACCTGTAAAAGGCCAGGCCAAATTCTTTTGACACTTCTTAAACCTGAGGGATTTTTCCATTTTGGAGGGGCTGACGAGTTTTATTCAATAGAGTTGAAGACATCTACAGAATCAGAAAAGTAAGTGGATACAAAAAAATGTATGCCTACCTTGTATGTAGAAATTTTGGTGTTTGAAGATAATCAAAAAGTGGGACCAGGTCCTTTGACCTTGCTTCGATCATGCGAGTTGGAATTCTTTCGATCTCAATTTCCCCTTGCATTGCATCTGCATCATCCACATCCATCCCCTCTGTCATCATTGATTGGAAGTATATCTGGCAAAGCAATTGACAGCATTTCAGACACGAATTAAAATGTGCATGTTTTTTATTAACAGTTTTTTAAAGCACCTCAGGTTTTGCCCATAATGGGAAATGAGCTTGTTGCATGTGCAGTTCAGCTTCGGAAATATACAAATAATGCTTTTCCTCGGAGCTGATCTTTTCATTTGTGACTGCACTATCTTCAGGATATATACTATTTCCTTTCTTTTGGCCTTCAGGATGTATCTTGTTGCTATCAGAATTCCCATTCTCACCATATATATCAACATTATCCTCTCGGTCTCTTCGATTTTGTTTCTGACATATATTCCACTTCTGCATTGCCTCAACTACTAACCTTCCCTCATTTTCTGCAGCTGATTCATAAGTTGCATTATGTCCAGATGCAACTATCATTGAATCTACACCAGCTGATATCCTCAATGCATATTGTATCATAGAACCAGAAGGAGAGAAAACTAGAAGATGGTACTTTGACTTTAAAGAGGCTCCATCCACATACATATCGTTACTGCCTTTGCATTTGTGAAAAGATGAAGCAATAGCACCGGAAAGGTAACCCTGTCTGCCTGTAGCAGCCGATGCAGCACCAGTTACAGTGCCTCTCCAGCCATTATTTCCGTTTCGTATTCTTCTGACAGCAGAGAGTGTAAGTGGGGGGCCTGATGCACAAAGGCTCTGTTGACCATGCATTTGCAAGCCTAAACTGGGCAGGCAATGAGCAGTAGGCTTAGTCATTACTCCCGATCCACTATTTTTCATGACATGACCAGAATCAGAAGATTGAAAGTTCATTGATCCTCCAGAGGGATCAATAGCAAACAAATGGCTTGTTCCCCTTGATGAACTTATCATAATCCAGTAGCTGTCATCACTGAAACTGATGTCCTGTATAACCTGAAAAATAAATCCAGAAGAAACAAAATAAACAAAGATCGAACTTAACTGCTAATGATGCAATAACCAAAAACAAATATCAAATTTAGCTGCTAATGATGCAATAACCAAAAAAAAAATGTAAGAACATGTGCTCTGGTCTTACTGCATTTGTAAATCCACGTTGCAGCCTGTACAGATGTATATGAGATGCACCAGCATCACCAGCTGAAGAGCTTCCTTGGAGTCCAGGCATTATTTTGAAAACATTAATGTTATGACCCTGGACTGAGGCAGTTACTAAAAGGGTCCCGCTTGAATCAAAGCACAAAGCAGAGATAGGACTCTTGTGTGCTTTAAACTGGGCAATAACAAGTTTACTGACGATATCCCTGACAACAACCTGAAAAAACAAAGAGTACATAAGAGGGGGGATTCGACAAGAGTAATCATGCTTGTACCAATTCATTAAAGAAAATCCGAATCGAGGCAGAAAAGGCTGGTGCAGATGAAACACAATATCATCATTTCTTAACTACTTCCTAGCATAACATTCCTGGGCAGAAATTCATCCCTCAGAATAAATGAACATTACTTACATAGGGGTGCCAGTTAATACTCTTATGAAGCCATTGTTATCAAGTAATATCATGCATTTTCTATAAAAAAAAATACGCATTAAAGCAAACATAAGACATTTACTTACTTCAGAATTAACATAAGGGTAAACAGAAACAGTGTGGAAAAGAAATGTTATAGTAGCACTTGAAACAAAACAAAAAGGGAAGCATGAAACACACCATTCCAATGTTATCTGCATCTGGAAAATAGCCATTAACAGTTCCATTGCTTTTCCAGCTAGGACTCCCTGATTGGAGGGAACCGTGGGAATCAGGTAAGAGCTCCGAGCAATACCTGGACAGCCTCTTATATCCCATGTCTCCTAGGGTCACAATTCCAGCAGCAAGTTGCTTGCTTGATTCTTTTGCATAATGAGAAACCAAACTCCCATTTGAAGTGAAGCCAGAAAAACTCACAGAAGGTGTTAGATGTTGCGGGCTCACACGTCCAGAATTGGAAACAACGGGACTCGCACTATAAGCCAGCCACCTGGGACCGACTGCTAGAGGCCCATAGCCTAAACCACCAGAACCAGGAGAACCCATGACCATAGGGTTTGTAAGAATAGTATATTCTCGCTGTAATGTTGTGGCATTAAAACAGTGTACCTGCGGCAGAAAAGCCTAACTATCACATGCTTAAAAAAAAGAGGTGCTTGAAAAAAGACAAATTTGCACAAGCAAACAAACCTGAGCCGATTGAGAAATAGCCACAATTCGAGAGCTGCACCTTACAGAATAAACAGCTGATCTGAACTTTAGCACATGTACATACGATTGAGATCTAAGAGAATAAAACCGGACAACAGTTGACACAGTGCTACCATTAACAGGGTCATGGTTATTAGAAACATTCCCATTACATGAAGTAGCTGGCCCTTCTTGTACCCCGTCAGCACAAACTACCAAAAGAGGTCGGTTGTAAGCAAACTTGTCTTCTGATCTCTTTGATGTTATCGGTTTTGGTAGCATTTGTAAGAATGACACGGGGACCATCATGTCTGGAAACAAGGTCACGGACATTATTTGCTTCTTCAACATCCCAAACCTGGAAACCAGATCGATATCCCAATAAGAGGACTTGATGAATGACATCATCATCACCCTCTAACTTGTCAAACCCAGCCCAGCGGACCTGCAAATTATACAAATGATAAAGGATCAGATCTATATCCATTTAGATCTTGATTTCAAGAATTCCAGAAAGCATATGATTCTAATCAGGTAGAGAATGGAAAAGCAAAGACTACATTCTAGAAAAAAAAGATAAATTTACAGATAATTTTTTTTTAAGAAAAAAAATCAAAACAGATGAATGCAGAAGGCACATGCCAACAAATTCCTTTTAAGAAGACAATGAAGATGAAAAGTCACATAAATGCAGGAAGCTGCAACCAACTCAAACTAAGCCTCGGTCCGGACTAGCAAGGAATGCAGGATAAAACTACACCTGCAAAGGACATTAAATTCATTCAAGATAAAATTAGAATCTTTCAGCCAAACACCAAATTCCTTTCAAGACTTCTTGAACTGAACTGCTAGTAATACCAGTTCCTCCATTCAACTAGCAACTTCCCAAAGCAGAGTGAAAGAGAGAGAGAATATTTGCAAGGGAGAGAAAACACCTGGCCACTCTCAAGCTGATGCTCTTAAATCCAGATCCCAGTTTACTATCCTCAGAATTTTCTTTTGCCAAACTCATAGAAGCTTAATATCAACAATCTCATGATGATTTGAAATCGAAAGACTATAGAATATTCAATTCTCAAATTGCAGAAAAAACAAAACAAAACATGTATCTCTACTCCCAACACTTTCTGAATGCAGAGATCAGCTGAAGCTTCAACTTGTATCGCATTATTAATAAGACCACCCAGTATTTCGACTTCTCTCCATTATGACCAGATGTCACACACCTAGTACCCCATTCAATTTACAGTGGATTATAAAATCAACGGTCCAAATCACTGCGCACCAAGAATTTCAACTTCTCTCCATTATGACCAGAAGTCACACACTAGTATCCCAATCAATTTATAGAGGATTATAAAATCAACAGTCCAAATCATTGTGCACCCAGTATTTCGACTTCTCTCCATTATGACTTCTCTCCATTATGACTTGAAGTCACACGCTAGTATCCCATTCAATTTATAGTGGATTATAAAATCAACAGTCCAAATCACTGTGAATTTAACTTGCAAGATAAGTACAAATGAGCATGCTAGAATTTTCACTCTCCAAATTGGAGCAGAGAACACCAACTTATCATCCAAAATAAAATTACAGAAGACTTGTATTTATATCAATGTCCCCTAAATCAATTGAAATATATATTTGAATTCCTCATACAACAATTTATTCAACAATTTTGAAATGGATAGCGCCACAGTTTCGCATATCTTTCACATGAAAAGTTTTTTGGTTAGGGAAGGGATGAATTGGCTTAGAGCTAAAAGAAAAGGAAGACAAAAAGCAATCCATCTCTCCAGTTATTTGAGGAGCAAGGAAAGAAAGCAAACTTTGAACCCCGAGCTTCTCTTGTTAGATTTGACAAAGAAGAGTATCTAGATGAAACGATAAGAAAGCAAAAACCAACTCCATTCATGCCTTCTCTCTTAATCCTTTCAACTTTGTCCACTTGAAAATATATCAGAATCGAAGGAGCAGATAGGTCAAGAAGGTACATAGTCCACTCAGTCATCCAAGGCAGTACCTCTCCTACTCTTCCAACCCTAACTATCCATCCACCATTCCCTCTTCACTCAAAAATAACACACCAGTTCCAGATTTTCCCTGCCTAACCCGAGTGAAACCACTTTCAATTAAAAAAGAACACATTTAACTGGTATCAAAACACCATAAATGAGCTATTTTGCACATTCAAACGCCATAATCTGGACTTGGATCACAAATTTAACACCATCTTAAAATTTCCAAACCAAATCACACACCATATATGAACTGCTTATGCTTCAAAAATCCCATTTTATTCCAAATCTCAACTTGAGCACTTTATATTCACACGTTCACACATCTGCACAAACCTCTTAAAAACAACAATACTTTCAGTCAAAAAGTCAACATGCCCCACCCTAAAATACCAGAAACAAAAACCATATAGCCTAACTAGATTGGACATTCAATCTCTCTAACCATAAATCAACAATCTAACATCTTCGCCTCTCTACAATCTTACACAACAAAGACGGGAAACGCTATAAGAAAAAGGTAGATTTTTTTTTTACTTTTTTACCTGATCATGATTGGCATCATCATCTCTATCCACAATGGACTGTGCAACCGACGCAGCAGACCTCGCAACCGTTGATGCACCGGACGAAACAATCCTCAAGTAACTCGAAATCGCCCGAAACGAGCTCGGCAGAAACCCGTTATTATTAATATTATTACCATTAACTCTCCCTTGCAAATTCTTCTGCTGCTGCTGTTGAACATCACTGGTAATACTACTATTCCTCATAATAGTAGCAACAAAGCCAAAAAAACAAAGGTAACAAATACCCAATTTGCTATAACCTCTGACTCTCCAATTTCCCGTTTTAGCATAACAAAAGACTGTTCCTTTTTTGAAGAATCAAAAAGCCATGATAGAAGTAGAACAGGGAGGAAAAACCCTGAACTCAACCCAAAAAAAAAATGAATCTTTCAGGTTACAAGTGCCTCCATGACTTCCAATTTTGTTTATATGAAAGGGAGAAAAAAAAAAGCAGCCAAACTAAAGGCAAAAATAATAAATATACATAACAAGAAAAAACCACCAATTCAACTTCAAAAAATGTTTTTTTTGGGGGGGGGGGGAGGGTTTGAGGCAAAAGGAAGATCGAAAGAAAACCCAATTAAGATTATGATTGAGAGAAATGAGGAATATACAAAGAGATGAATAAATAAATTTTTTTGTCTAAAAAATTAATTAAATTTATGGTACAGAGAGTTTGATTTAGGCGATTAATTTGATCATTTTTTATTTTTATTTTTTAGAAGGTTTTTTTTACAGGAATTCGAAAGAGAAAACGATAATGGGGGAGAGAGAGAGAGAGAGGAAGGATTTAGTGTGGTGAGAGAGAAAATAGAGGAAACGTGTCTCCGTCTACGTCTCTGTCTCTCTCCGCCTCCAGTTTTATCGTGTTTTTCCTTCTTTCTTTGTATATGAAAAAACACGATAAAAAGATGGACCGTCTGGTTGCTGTCGCCTTGAAGGGCAATCAATTTTCACCTTCTCCGTTAAACCAAGTATGAAGATGTATATTTAATTATTTATGATAAGCTTAAACTAAATATTTAGTCCTTGTATCGCCCCGTTAACTTTAAAAAATATTTTCATAAATATTTTGTTCTTTAATAAAAAAAATTATTTCTAGATAAATAAAAAAACGTAAAGAGGATTCTTTATATAGTTTTAAAACTCAGTCTGGTCCGACCTGACCTAACAAATCAATTTGAGATCTAATCGATTCAGACTCGAAATCAGACTGAGTTTAAAAACAAATGAAGGTAAGAACACGGGTTGATTTGGTGACTTAGTTGACCCAGTAAAACCTGGTTAAGAAATTAATTATAGCGTGTTAACTATTTATTTTCTAATAAAAATAACGTTGTTTGTTTTTTAAAAAAAATCAGGGGTTAACCCTAGACAACCTGGTCAAAACCCGTGACTCGAAACTTGAGTTGGGTCGAATGATAGACCAAATTTAAAAAACTATAATGCGTGTTTGATTTTGTAATGTATATTTTTCACTTACAAATATATCAAAATAATTATTTTTTATATTTAGAATTAACATATTAAAATCATAAAAAATACTAAAAATATTAATTTAATATTTTTTTCAAAATAAATACAACATTCCAATCATTACCTTAAGTAAGTGGATTAATCCAACAATTAGAGTTGTCCAGCCATAAATAAATAGTGTTTTATTTGATAGTATGGTTGATGTTGTTTTTTATTTAAAAAATATTAAAATAATATATTTTTTATTTTTTAAAATTATTTTTTACATTATCGCATCAAAATAATATATAAAATCAAAAAAAATAATTTAAAATAAAATTTTCATTTTTAAAAAAATATTTTTAAAACAACAACATGCATTAAATAATAATAGCATAGATGGAGATAGACAAAGCTGACATCTCTCTGTGAGCCTATTATTATTTTTGTACTATAAAAGTAAATAATAATTATTTCTTAATGTCTAAACGTTTTTTTCCTTCCTTTCGAATCTATGGGTTCGAGAATGCCAGCGGATATGTTTAGTTGGCTTTTCTTGCACGGTAAAACTTGTGTGTATTTCTTGTATTCTCGGCATCTATGCTGAGCTTGCGGTGATCATTAAGAATTGTGATCTAACGGTGCTCATCTCACAATCAAATGGATTTGAAGAGGATCTTACAAAGAATGTAGGGATATTTTAGGGAGCATGAAACATGGGAGTTTTCTTGGCTTCAATGGCTTGCTTGAAAACCTAAGTTTTCTTGAGCGGCAAGCAATCAACATTCAATCTTCCCCTTGATTCCTGTATTCTTCTTTCTAGTTGAGTACAACTATTGAACACAGATAATCTTCGTTTTTTTATATTTTGTTTAGTTTTTTTATCACTGCAATTTAAAAAAAAAAAAAAATGTTTTATTATTTTAAATTATTTTTTAGTATTTTTAATTTTTTTTAATGTGTTTATATCAAAAATAATTATTTTAAAAAAATATATTATTTTACGTATTTTTAACAAAAAAAATAATCTCAACCACACTTCTAATTCTAAATACTCTTAGCAAGTATAATGACTCTTAGAAAGTATATCAGAGCTTGTTTTTTCAACTTTATTTGAAAGTATATTAAAATAATATATATTTTTTATTTTTTTTTATTATATCAACACATTAAAATGGATAAAAAAATAAAACTAAAAAATCTATTATTATTATGATATTATATCAGCAAACACTTTGAAGATTATTTAATATTCTAGTTGAGACTTTGTCCAAACATAACTTTATGAAAGATTGAGTCAAGGGATAGGGATTTGAATTGGTTCATGATCCACTACTCGTTCATCGTAGAAAATAATAAGTTTGTATAATGACTTGGAGTAAATTCCAGAATAATTAATAATACAATGATTTTTTAATATTTTGTTACCATGATGTTTTTTGTACGAAAGAGAGATTGAATTTCAAGAAAATCTTATTGGATCATGAATTAAAACCTATCTATAATCATATTCTTTATAAATAGTTTTAATATCATCCATATTTTTATTTTAAAAAACATTAAAGAAAGAAAAATATTGTTTTATTTTCTTCCAATTTTCATTACATTATGATTTTTTTCTGGAATTAACACTATTCATAAAACAATTTAAAGAATAACACAATCACATTCTCTTAGTGAAATAATATATTATGGTATGTCTTATTTTCCATCAATAATTCTAAATTTCGTGTTAAAAAACCGCAATATATATGTATCAATATATTTTATTTCATCAAATCTCTTTATATATATTTAACAATTTGTAATGTACAAATACACTAATCTCACATACAATAAATAACAATACTAAATCGTTCACTTGTTACTAAATAAGCTAAAACAGCTCGGCCACCAGTCCACTGTGCACGCAGACTCATGTGCACTGTGGACTGGTCGTTTTTCACTTTTGCTTCCCGAGTGTAGGTGCACCTGTTTTTTTTTTCACAGGAATGATTTTTATATTTTTTATGGTGGAGACGACTGAAGAATAGATGTGGTTGAGCGGCACGCCCTGCGCGCTGGATTCCAGCGCGCAGGGGTTCGAACCCCAGCCATCAAAACTGAATTTGTTTTTTTTTTTTTTCTTTTTTTTTTTTTTAACCAATCTGATTTCGTTTTTCTTTTTTCTTTTTTCTTTTTTTTTAAAAAACTGTTTTCTTTTGTTTTTTTACCTGATTTCGTTTTTCTTTTTTTTAAAAAAAAATGTTTTTTTTACCAATCTGATTTCGTTTTTCTTTTTTCTTTTTCTTTTTTTTTGTTTTGAAAAAATCTGTTTTCTTTTGTTTTTTTTAAGAACTGTTTTTGTTTTTTACCAATCTCATTTCGTTTTTCTTTCTTTTTTTTAAAAAAAAAACTGATTTTTTTTGTTAAAAACAAAGTTTTTTTTAAAAAAAAAAAAGGTTTTTTTTCTTATAACTGGTTGTTGTTTTTTCTTTTTACAAATTTGATGTTTTTTTTAAAGGACTGTTTGTTTTTTAAAAAAAATGTTTTTTTGTTAAAAACAAATATTTTTTTAATTAACGGGTTGTTTTTTTATTTTTTTCCAAAAAATAATATTTTCTGTTTTTAATAACTAATTTTTTTTTAAAAAAAAAGGGTTTTTTTGTTTAAATTTTTTTTTTTTTAATAACTGATTGTTTTTTTTTTTTCAAATCTGTTTTTTTTTTTTTTAAGAACTTTTTTTTTTAAAAAAAAAGGTTTTTATGTTAAAAAATTGATTTTTTTTTACTAGCTGGTTGTTGTTTTTGGTTTTACAAAAAACAATAATTTTTTCTTTATAACTGAGGTGTCCAGGCCAACTTACGTGCACCACAACTAATCTCCGGATTCACTTTTTTAAAAAAAATTTATTCCTATTTTGATTTGCCACTTATACATTTTTTTCCTTAACCGAAGTGTCCGGGTCAGCTTATGCGCACCACGATAATTATTGTTATTTTCTAGAATACCTAAAAGAGATCGCAATTGCAAAAAGTTATGAATATATATATATTTTAAGGTGTTCATATGAAATAAATAGCAAAATATATAATTAGTCTAAACTATTTATCAGAGAAAAAATCACAAATTGTTATTATCATTATTTTAAATGCACTAATATGAAATAAATAGCAAAATCTATAATTAGTGTAACATATTTATAAAGAAAAAAACTTACGAATAATTATTGTCATTATTTTCAATGCCTTAACATCTAATTATATTTTTTTCAAAAAACACATTAAAATGAAACATATTTTATTTTTTGTGCTCTTTTGTTCAAGTGTATTTTTTGAAAAAAAAATATGGATTTTTAATATTTAAGATCTAATATTACCCGGGGAAAAAATACAACTCAAAAAAAACAAAAAGGTAAACAAATTTGCCTACATTATATACAATTAAAAAATATATGAGGCACTTTCTGTTTCGACTACACTGTTTTTTTTAGACAGCAAATAAGTAATTATAGCACGCAAAAAATATATATTCCTTTTTTGAAAAATATTACAATGTTTTTATTTATAATGTGTCAGATCTAATATTACTGGGGAGAAAAGGCAACTCATATTGTTTTTTTTTAACAAATTTACCTAGGTTATCTACAATTAAAAAATATAAAAATTACTTCCCATTGCGATCACACTATATAATATGTGAGACTAAGTATATGTGTTTAATATTTATTTAATATTATCGCCTAAAAATATATAAAGAGAGAAAAAAAATGACCTACGATTTCTTGAAAAAAACAATTAATATCGGCATTCTTAAAGATATTGAATATAATAATATGATGAATAAATCTTATAAAAAAAACTTTCGCTTTGAATTTAAATTTATATTTTAGACCCTTTGTTTGTTTCTTTTAAGAAACGGTGACCTTTTTTCACATGTATTTTTGATTTTTTACTGTCCAACTCAATTGTTCTTTTTTAACCGGGTTTCTTTTGTTATTTTGTTTTTTTAACCAGAGTATCCGTGATAACAAATTTCTTAGAAATCATTTCACCTTCTTAGCAAATTTCCTAAGAAATTTTATCAAAAGTTTTTTAGCAATAACAATATTCAATCACATTTTTGTTGAAAAAAACCATTTTTTGCATATTTTATCAATTACAATTATACTAATTAAATATTAAAATAACATAATACAACATTTATAAAATCAATTAATTTTCTACATAGATAAAAATGCCCAGCGAAGCGGGCCAATCAGCTCGTATTCACTACTAAAATAGGGATATTGTCAATTAAAATCCTGAAGATGAACCCCATGAAATTAATTACATCATTAAAAGCAATTTATAAAAATATATCACACCTCCAATAACAGCAACAAAAAAAATAATTATAAAAATATCATATCTAACGAAAAAAATAAATAATATATATATCACACCTCCAATCGAAGGCTTGATTTTGGAGAAATGTCTTATTCACCCGTAAAGAAAACTAGTGGGAAGATACATTTCCGTTAAAACTTAAAGACTTAAAATATATATATTATTAAACATAATAATATTACATTATATCATTCTGAAGATGTGCTCGCATTTTTATTTATTTATTTATTTATTTTGTTAACTTTGCAACAAAACCACAAGCAACTCGATTTGCCTCTCCTCAAATGGAACAAAGGTTGAAATTTATTATATCTGTGTTCGAGCCCTTGATTTTGGTTAAAATTACATCTTCCATTTTCTCAAATAAAAAAATTATATTTGTAAGAGTTCATTTCTCATTAAATTTTTAAAGTTTTATAAAATATCTTATAATTTATAAAATTAATTAAATATCATCTAATTATTTCAAACTGAAACTATCATCAAATATCAATACCACTATCACTTTACCATCGTTGCATTTTACTATAACACCATCTCTCCAACACTTTTATTTTTATTTTTATTTTTATTTTTATTTTTATCACCACTATTATTATAATCACCACCACCTACATCACCAAGTCAATAAATTAAGGATTTTGAGTTTAAAAATATCAAAATCTAGAGTGGCCACCTATTTTTCACTAAACCTTAACAGCCTTCCCTTTCGTTCCTAGCCTGACCAAGATTTGATCCAAAACTTTCAGCACAGTATTGTCAAGTGACTTTGCTTGTTGAGTTACTTACCACCGCTCACCATTTCAACCACAGATTTCAAAATAAAAAATAGAAATTTGATTTACAAGAGTAATTTAAATATTAAATAATTATCTCATCTAAAAGCTTAACCTGTTTGGTGAAGTTCCAGAATATGATTTATATTATTTCCTAAAACACACCTTCAAGTGAAAACTATTTGGGTTTGAAACTTGCATATGCTCACACTATCTATGCTTAAATTTTTATCAAATAGAATGGGGGTGGTGAGATTTAAACTAGTGATTGCTGAATCAACAAGACTTTAAGAAACCATCTCACCTAAAAACTTAAATTATTAAATAAAACTTTAGAATATGATTTATATTATTTTATAACCGTAAATACATAGACTCATGCGTACCGTGTTTCAAGGATATTGCAAGAGAATTGAAGGGCAATATTTAATAAACAACTATGACTGGGAACGCAAATTCCAAGCACTGATTTTGTGACAAAAATGGAAAAAAATATAATCTATAAACAGACAAGAAAGATTAAAAAAATGGGTGTATAATTCTTGTGAAAGATGAAGCACACTAAGCAAATGAGAAGAACTAGAAGGAAGTCGGGCTTAAGGAGGTGTTTCTAAGTGCGTTTGAAAGACGATTTTGAAAAAAAAAATGAAAATTTTTAGTTTTTATTTTTTATTTTAAATTTAAAAAATTGATGATTTTAGATAATTTTGATGTGCTGATGTCAAAAATAATTTTTTTAAAATATTATTTTAATATATTTTAAAATAAAAAACACTTTCAAAAATAATCTCAATCAGATATTAAATGAGCTGAGTGGTGAAAATTTAAAGGGTGAAATTCTCGAATGCATACAAAGGAAGTTAGTAGACCCTCACGATAAAGACATAAAATGGTTGCTGGCTTGCTGCAAAACATTTCTTTGCATCGATAGAAAGTGATGGGGATGATGCCTCCAGATATTCTCTTCCCTATGATTGATTTCGATTTTGCATCAAAGATTTGCTGCTTCAAGCTTTTAGCCGGCTAGATGTTGGCGACGGTGGTTTTTCGAAGATCGAGATGTAGGGATAAAAAAATTTAAATTTATTTTTTAAAGTTTTGGGTTCAAATTAGGATGTAATTATTTTATAAAATAGATCGGTAGAGACATTGTTTTATTTCGTTTAATTTGGGCCTGTAAAATATGATTAAAAGAGAAGTAGAGTTTCCTTGGATAATAAAAAAATATTAGCTAGGGGTTTTTCGAAGAGCGTGATGTGATGATAAAAAAAGTTTAAAATCTGTTTTATAGGTCTTTGAGTTAAAGTCAAGGACGTGCTTATCTTATAAAAAAAATTAAGATAATTGAAATTTCTACTCATTTAACCCGGAATCACAAAGAATATCTAAAAAAAAAGTAGAGTTTCATTAAATAAATAAAAAATGTTAACTTTATGATAACTTATGTTTGATTTTATAAAATAAAATAAAAATAGTGAGATTCAGTGATGTAATGATTATTTGCATTCTAATATTATGTCAAGAATATATCTCAATATTAACATTTAAATTATTATATAGAGTTAAGAATATTATTTATATTTCTATTTAACATGCACAAGGGACATTATATGTAATCTATGGTTGGTAACTTTGTATTAATTATATTTAATCTAGTCGTTTATCATTGGATTGCCTGCCTATCTATGACTTTATTAATTTGCCCGTTTAAAATGTATTCTCTATCTATCACTCAATTAAACAATTACTACAAAAAGTAACGTGTAAGAATAAAAAAAATTCACAGTACCTAATCTGATCCACAAAAAGACAGTTTATTGTTTGAGAAAATAAAATAGTTGTTAGAGAAAATAAACAGTTATTAGAAAAAAATTAATTACTAAAAAATTAAATTATTTAAACTTCATGGTTTTAGTTTAAAACAAAAATATAAATCATTTTCTTTTAAAAAAAATCTTACTTTTTTATGAGAAAATAGAAATGTATTAGATTTAAATAAGAAAATGTTATCTTTCAAACATACAATAGAAATCTTTTAAGCTTTTAGGTGAGATGGTTCCTTAACATGGTATCAGAGCCTGGTTGACCTAGCGGTCACGAGTTCGAATCTCACCACCCCCATTCTATTTGACAAAAACTAAGCACAAGGTGATGTGGGCCTGTGCAATTTTCAAGCCCAAAGGGCTTTCACTTGAGGGGGTGTGTTAGAGAATAATATAAATTTTATTATACAATATTAAATTATATTATTTACAACTATGGTGCATATGTTCATGTATGCAAGCTGTTGGAAAATAAACATTTTTTAAAAAAAATATTATTTTAATATATTTTCAAGTGAAAAAGTATTTTGAAAAAAAATTGCTACCACAATACCATATGGGCTCATTAATGTATTTCAAAAAATGTAATAATAATAATATTTATTTTTATATTTTGGGCAAGAAACTCCCAAGAGTTTTGTTGTTTCAGTGTAAATATCATTTTTGTGTTTGTTGGATCCTTAAGTATTAATTTTTAATATATTTGAAGTGACTTACCGCATTATATGTTATTATTATAATCATAAAATAAAGTCTCATAAATATACAATCAAATGCACTAATATAAATAAATAAGAGATATATCATTTGACATATCATAGATTAAATATGTAAAATCCAAATAATAATATATTATATGAAATGAATAACTTAGTACTTAAAACAAATTCGATTCATTATTAAAAACTTATGATGATTTTTTTTATTAAAATATCCCTAATAAATTAAAAAAAAATTATAGGATTTTGTTGATTTTCATCTTATATTTAGTCACGCAAAGGATACATTAATATTAAAATACTTATAAAATATATTGTAAGCTTCCTCAAGTTAAAGGGATCACTTTCCCCGAAGAGAGAAAAGTGAAGGACTTGAAAATATGAGATTTTCTGGGGGGGGGAAAGGGGATTCTTGACATGAATTTAATTTAACACAAAAATGCTTAAGATTATAACTTTCCCAACTCACTTTCCCTTCCAATTGCTGAAAAAACCCTTAACGAAATGGACCTTCAAGAAACATAATATACTTCTGCAAGGATGAAATCACTGCCAGCAAGCGTTTACCAACCATTCTTTCTTTATTTAAACATAGATTCTTACTTGGAATGATTAGCAACCATCTAATTCATTGTAGATAATTAAAAAAAATCAATATTAGCAATGAAAGATCCACTGCAGATATCAACAATGAATTTTCCATTGCAAATACATTAGCAACGAAATATCCGTCCGTTGAGCTTTGTAATTCAAGCTCAAAATTTTGCAAATGGGTCTCGTTAGATTCCTCATTCTATATACAAAGTATCTGTTGAAGATGTTTAGGAGATTTGAAACCTAAAGCATGGCGTCATGCCTTTATTTAGAATTTGATTATTGATCCCTGCATTGTTTCATGAACCAAAAAGAGGTAATGATGAACTGCAGCAGTCGTTGAACAAAGAAGAGGGAGAAGAAGATGATTGGAACCACAGACGTTCAGTACGCAGATCGACTGCAAAGAAAATAAACCCAGAAAAATAAACATGATTTCTGGTGAGAAATTAGCTAGAAAATCTAGAAAGAAATATAATTTGTGCAAAGAATTAAGAAATCAGTAAGCAGAACTGGGAATTACCTATGAACTTGAGGAAAGGGCAAACCAACGGTTGCATGAGGAGATCTGAGGAGAGGAAGCGTCATTGAAGATATTCAGCGGCCAATAGATGAAGAAGAGAGATTTAGCAAGGTAATTACTTTGATTTGTTTTTGTTTTTAATTGATATTTGAGCGGGGAAGATGATGTGAATGTATCTTATTGATATGAGATTTAAAATAATTATTTTCTAATCATCGACAGATTATCCGTTGCAGATTTGAAACGACCATTTCCGCAACGAATATGTCATTGCTAAACACAATTCATTGCTAAATCAACAACGACATTGTTTTGTTGTTAAAATCCATTGCTAACAACCATGTTTTTTCAATCAGAAATAGATTATTTGTTGCAGATTTATAACAACTACATCTGTAATGTATTTTTCATTACTAAACACAATCTGTTACTAAATTAACAATGTTATTATGCCAGCAGGGTCTTGGCCTGGTGGTCAAGAAGAGCTTCTCACTTCCTCTCGACCCCAGGTTCAAGCCTTGCCAGACACGCCTGTCACTCCCGCGGTGCCTTACATGCTCATTGGGCTTGCAGGATGTTTAGTGAGCCCGAGGATTAGTTGTGGCGTGCACAAGCTGATCCGGACATCCCGGTTATAAAAAAAAAAAACAATGTTATTATTCCGTTACTAACAGCCCTGTTTGTTAGCAGTGCAAAATTGGAAATACAAGCAGCCTCCACTTATTGTAGATAATCTTGATTTTGAATCAAAAAAATTTAGAATATAGTTTTGTAACTCGTGGATTCGGGTAAATCTTTCAAGAGAAGAGGGTGAACTTTGTGCTAAGCTTTCTGCCACGTCAAGAACCCAGCAGACAATTAAATTTTCATCAAGGGAAAGCGATTATATTTTTTAAGGAATGAGTGTGAATACGTAGGTAGACCCACCTTCCCCTGAGATTTCAGTTTGTCAGAAGGGAATCTTTCTTTTTGGTCTTTCATCAATCAATTTTCATCATAGCTGGCTATCATTAACAGAAAGGAATAATTAAATTTAAATTGGAGTATCTCCAAATTGATTAGACAAAAAGAGAAAATGAATAATTGAGGAGTGCTCTGAATTCTACGCACCCCCGTCTCGGTATTATTAAGTTTTAAATTTATGAAATTATTATTTTGATTTATTGATATTAAATATAATTTTTTAAAATATAAAATCATTATTTTCATTAACAACTGAAATCGCAAGAAATAAAAATACATTTAATGGGATAGAAAAAATATAGCTTCTATCTCTACTTTAAAAAAAGAAAAGGGTTTGTAAAAGGTTCAGGCTGTCCTTTGCGGCTCATGAAATGAGACAATTACGGAGACACGGCAGCTTGATTAGCCGATTAGGAGCCGAACAGCTTAGTGAGGAAACTCTTTCTTATCAAACTGTAGGAGCGCCGCAAGTAAAGTTGCGAATGAATAATAAAAGTCTTGTCCTGAAACCACAAGTGAGTAGATCTGCTTACCTCAGCACCCGTCCAACCAAAAACAACCGCAAGTTCCAGCAACGTTTTTGTCCGACATGGCTTTTAACTTAAAAACACGTGATGGGCACGTGTTATCTATCATGCCCCGATACGAGCTGAAATCGCTCAATCAATCACCACCTCTTTCAATTTGATTTGTTTTTCTTAAAAAAAGTGACTTTGAGATTTTTATTATTTATTATTTATTTATGAACTCATCTTATTTTAATATTCCATATTAAAATAATAATTGAAATAAAAAACATTTTAAAAATAATAATTATTACAAACTCATAAAATAATCGTTATTTTATGAGTTTGAGTATAAATATGTTAGATATTTTTGGAATATCGTGATTCTAGATTTGAGTGTATGTTTGGGAGTGAATAAAGTTATTTTTAAAAGTATTTTTTGTTTAAAATTATATTAAAATAATATATTTTTAAAACCATTTTGAGTTTTCTTCAAGCACTAGTTTTTGCGAGCTTTCTTGGAAATCATACAATTTGAGTGAATGGTGGCGTGTATGCCTTAGGAAGACTGAACTTTGAAATTAGCAGAGCTTCATATTCGATTTCGGCGATCTCTATCTCCCATAAAAGAAAGAAAAAAGTTTCACGTTTACCTTTTAAGTGTTGTGTTTATCTTCTTTCCTTCACAACGACCAAGAAAGCTCGGTTTTCCAAACTCTGTTGAAAATCATGTGTTGTGTCTGAATTTGTCTGGTGTTTTTTTGGACTACGGTGAGCCTTATTCCTGATTTTCAAGGGAGTTCTCGGGAAAACAAAATGTTTCTGAAAAAGTTTTTTTTTAAAAAATTATTTGTTTTAGTGTATTTAAATTATTTTAGTTTGCTAATATTAAAATATATTTTAAAAAATTAAAACAATATTATTTTGAAATATTTCCAAGGAAAAAATACTTTGAAAAATAATTTTAATTACACATTCAAACAAACAAGCACCAAGTGATTTCGAAAATTGTAGAAGAAATTTGATTTTCAATTTTATAATAATAAAGAAAATAAAGATTTTATTGATTTTTTTTTTATATCAATAAAATTTAAGCTATTAAAAATTAAGTTGAACCATGTTTATTTTTCACTGTAATAATATATATAGAGATTATTGTGGATTGTAATGATGTAATTATTATTTATCACTCGCTGCGTTAAAATTTAAACTTTTGACTCATGGGTATTTAATTTCCTTGATAAACATGCACATTTAGGAGATTTATATCTAAATGGATATGTATTGAAAAAAAGAAGTTATTCAATTATTATCAATATAAATGGATATTTACCACTCATTAAATATCATGAACCTTGCCCTATGGACAAAGATCAAGCTCATCACCTTCCAATTTTTATATTATATCAAAAATATTTTTTTTTAAAATAAAAACAATATTATTTTGAATTATATTTAAAAAAATACTTTGAAAAGTAATCTTAATTACACTCTCAAATAAACACCAATTAATTTCAGAAATTGTAGAAGAAAGCTGATTTTCAATTTTAGAATAATAAAGAAAATAAAGATGGTATTAAAGAAATATTTTATTTCAATAAAGTTTAATCTATTAAGAAATATGTTAAGCAATGTCCGTTTTTCATTGTATTAGTAATCACAGATTATTGTAGATTGCAATAATATAATTACTATTTTACCACTCAATATGTTAGAATTAAGCCTTTGAATTTAACTTCATTAATAAACGTGGACATTTAGGAGATTTATATTTAAATGGATATGTATTGAAAATAAATAAATTATTCAATTATTATCAATATAAATGGATATTTATCACTTCATTAAATATCATCAACCTTGCCCTATGGACAAAAATCATGCTCGTCACCTTCCAAAATAACTTTTAACTATTGTGGTCACGTAGCTCTCTAATTAATCACTACACTTAATAATGTCAAATCCAAAATTAATGTAATAATTATTTTTAAAGACATATATGATGCAATACCATTAATTAATTAATTATATATTAAATTTATGCATGGGAGATTGAGTCCACATTTTATACAGCTGCTATGAATTTTATTAAAAAGGAAGAAAATGGTTGCTGGTTTCTCCTTCCAATTGAAACAGCGGGCCTACAAAAAGTAACTTCAAACCTCTCCATGGGACCAGCTCAGGCCTCGACTCAAGGCTCTTGATGCATGAACGGTTGGTGGCCGAGCTGGACCTCGTGGTCTTAGCCCACGGCTGATTCTCCATTCACACAAGCTCGAAGTCCATATTGTCAGCACGTAAAGTAGACAGTAAACCTAGTGATTTTTCCCCCATAAATATTTTCCTTTTCATATTTAGAAATATATTAAAAAATATTTTTTTAGTTTTATTAAATCTATTTTTTATTAAAAAAATTATTTTGACATCAACATATCAAAATAATCTAAAAACACCAAAAATTTAAATAAGTTTTTTAAATTATTATTAAAAACACTTTTAAAACACAGGATCAAATAAAAACCAGTTTAATAGCCACCTCATCCAATAACCAGACTTGAACAAACCTCGAAACTATACCGGGGTGGGTTGGTAGAAAGCAACTACAATATCGCTTTCATGATTATGGTTAAAATTGTACTAAAATGATATTTTTTTAGTTTTATTAAATCAATTTTTTATTAAAAAAAATATTTTGACATCAGCAAATCAAAATGATCTAAAAATATCAAAAATTTAAATAATTTTTTTTAATTTGTTTTAAAAACAACGCAGAATCAAACATAAACCAGTTTAATAGCTACCTCATCCAATAACTTGAACAAACCTCGAAACTATACCGGGGTGGGTTGGTAGAAAGCAACTAAAGTATCGCTATCATGATTATGGTTAAAATTGTACTAAAATGATATTTTTTACTTTAATAAATTATTTTGTATTAACATTTTTAAAAATATTGTAAAAACATCAAAAGTAAATTAATTAAAAATTAAAAAAATAGAAAATAAAATCTTGAAATTTTTTTCAAAAATATTTTTTATTTCCAAACAAACACCAAATCTCTCATAAGGAACATGGTTTAACAATGGGGAGATGGTGGTGACGGTGATGGGGTGATGATTAAAGTCATGGCATTGAACATTTGATTATTAGCATGGCAGAACGCATCCTCGAGGGCTGATTAGGATATCATTTATTTATTTTTTATTTATTTATTGAAGACAACTTTATTCTTCGTTCTCTTAAATTAAATCTGATTGCATCACCAAGCTTGTGGCAAATATTTTAATGCTATTATGTACATACAGAATGATGCTGAGCTGTATTAAAAGATTAAAGAAAATTTCTTCTTTTTTTTTGAACGTGAAAGCCATCTTGATTGAAGATGACTTAAAGGTGGCTTTTCTTCACTTCGTAAAAGCATAGACTTCTTGCTTTGAGGTCACATTTGGGAATCCCGAGAAATTATATTAAAATAACTTTTTATTATTTATATATCATGACATCAAAATACTTTAAAAATATTAATTTTTTTAATTTAAAACAAAAAATTCTCATTTTTTTCTTTCAAAAATAATTTTAAAATACAATACCGAACAAGCACTTAACCGAGAAAAAACCAGCATTATTCATGCACCAACATTTTAAAACCAAATGCTTTTGTTTTTTTTATTAAAGTTATTATGATTTGTAAAATGATTTTAATTAATATGAATGATTTCAAGATAATATCATTTTAAATTTAAAAAATTATAAAATATAGTTTTAATTTAATCAATTGAGTTTAATGAATTTTCGCCATCTTAACTCATACTTGATTTATTTTAAAGCCTAACACAAACCAAATCATAGAATTATTGGATTGATTTATCAAATGCAATACCATCAATTTCCTTGTCATAAACAAAAAATGTTTGTTTGAGAGTATGGTTGTGATTGTGTTTTGAAAGTGATTTTCATTTAGAAATACATCAAAATAGTATATATATATTTTAAAAAAATATTTTTGACATTAAAATATGAAAATGATATAAAAATATCAAAAAATTTAATTTAATATAAAAATTTTCAAAAATATTTTTGAAATACAATGTTAAATACCATCAGAGTATGATTGAATATGAGAATTTTGTATAGAAAGCCTTGCGCTGGAATTATAAATGACGAGAAAATGCGAGAATATCATTAAGGATGTTGAAAATCTTTTTGTTTTTTTTATAACAGATGCTAAACCAGCAGATCAAAAGGGTTTCCGAAGATCCAATTCAAATTCTAATTTTGGTGACTTATATGGAAACAAAAATGAAAATAGCAACAGATTACAAATTTGCAAAATTTAGGAGCATAAAATAATTATTTTCCCTTACAAATTAAATTGATGATATACATTAATAAAAGGAATAATAAGAAATCAAACATGTAATAAATTACTGCAGTAACTGCCTGGGCATTGGGCAATATCTTTATTTCAATAGCCAGCCTTGACCCGTCTTACTTCTTATTGACTTTTGGAGCGAGTCTATTTTTAAAAGTGTTTTTAATTTAATTTATAAATATATTAAATATTTTTTTATTTTTTAAAAATTATTTTTAACATTAACACATAAAAATATTAAATTTTTTAATTTAAAATAAAAAATAATAATTTTTTTTTCATATTTTTCTTAAAACATTTACACCTCTTTATAGTTCTTACACAAAAACGCTCACTTTTCCCAAGCACGAAGACACACCGACAAATCCACCTGACGCCTAACGCCAGACCTTCCCTGACACCCCCCCGCGATCCGATGCGCTTTCCTTGCCACCCCAACCCTCTCCGCACGTGCCAACCCTATCCACACGTGCCAACCGATACCCCACGCACGTGCCAGTCGCCACACCCCACCCTCCCTCTCACTCTTCGACAGATTCCTCCAAAACTGTGCAGTAAGCCAAAGGAAGCAATAAATCGATTGATCAACAGAACCCCTCCCCCAGCTTCACATTTCTTTTTTATTCGATTTCGCAAATATCGCTTCTCCTTCATGTTATTCTTACTCTTAGATCTAAACCTTTCATTTCGTAGTTGACGCCGCCACCACAGCCACCACCACCACCACCACCACCATCAGCAGAAGCGTCAATCAATGGAGGCGATACTGGCACGTGCATTAGAGTACACGCTCAAGTACTGGCTCAAATCCTTCTCCAGAGATCAGTTTAAGCTTCAAGGCAGGACCGTACAACTTTCTAATTTAGGTAACTTCTTAATCGTCATTAATTCTGGAGAGTTTAGCGTTTTCTCTCTCTCTGTTTTAATTAGAGAGCAATAGCTATTTATCATGCTTCCTTTTTTTGCAAGATCAAATCTGGAATTACAAGTATTTGTAGTTTGGTGAAGACTTCAATAGATATTTTTTTGAATTTGATTTTTTTTCATTCGGTTAGAAATAAATGGAGACGCTTTGCACGCGAGTATGGGATTGCCGCCGGCGCTGAATGTAACAAAGGCGAAAGTAGGCAAATTCGAGATAATTGTAAGTAATTTTCTTACTTGTTAATTTAATTAAATTCTGTGATTATTTTATGATTAGCAGATAATCTTAGTGGTTAAAAGAATTGAAAATGTTTATTCTTACGAGCTTAACTACATTTGCTTTTCTTTCCTTTTTTTTTCTCTCAGCTTCCGTATTTTAGTAATGCACAAGTAGAACCGATTGTAATCCAAATTGATAAGCTGGATTTGGTTTTAGAAGAGAATAGTGAATTAGATGCAAGCAGTGGTCCAAACAGGTAGTGTGATCTTCTGGGGGTTTGATTTTTGAAGTGATGGTTATGCTGTTGGCTCGAAGTTAAATATCACTTTCGTTTGCTTTTCATTGTTGCAGTACGCATTCGTCTAGCAGTTCTAGCAAAGGTAGCGGATATGGATTTGCTGATAAGGTTAGGCGACATCTTGGGCTGAATTGCATTTTATTCGACTGCAGCCTGTATTTTGGAAATCTATTTTTCTCCAAGCCCCCGTGAGCCCTTAATTTTCTATATGAAAAGCCTTTTAATGGTTATTATGTAGTGAAATTGAATAAGGATATGCAGAAGAGTCTTTGTGGTGTGAAGAAAGAGTAAGAGTAGATAAATTGTGGAAACTAATCTCTTTAATACAAGACTGTTTTGAAGCTGAAACTTTTCTTGGGTGAATTCAACCATGAAATAACCTAGTAAGGCAGCTAATGAACAAGATATATGTAAATCATGCCAAAGAAAGGGGTATGAAGAAAGCAAGTTAGTATACTAATTCCTTACTTCAAACCACTGTTTCCAGTATCAGCGTGCACACATAGACATTCTTTCCTTCAGGTAAAAAATGTTTTTTGTGTAGTTAAATGAAGAATTACTAAAGATGGAGCAATACTAACTTCCTTGATAAACATGGACCTTTGAAGTGTATTGCAGTTACTGACCAAAATTCCGACCTGTTAAAGAGCTCTAGCTGCCCTCAATTATTTTAAATCTGACACTTAATGAATTCAGTTTTAATTTGACATAACCAGTACAACTCATTTATCTCTTGCTCTGCCATTACTTTATGAGCTGTATGCACACAGGTAATCTGTATTACTATGAACCATATTTCAGAATCTATGTCTATGAATTTGGGTGAAAGTGTATGCACCATGACAACCCTACATTTTCTCTTCTATTTGTATTGTAGTTAATTACATGCAAAAGCCATGTAGAATTTTGGACTCAACAGTTTGCTTTTATTTACCATTACCAGCTTGCAGATGGAATGACCATTCAGGTTACCACTGTTAATCTTTTACTTGAAACACGTGGGGGTGCTCAATGTGGAGGAGGGGCTACTTGGTAAGTTGTTGGCTTTTCCCACTTTATGTAGACTTTTGGGAATCAACTGCTGTAGGCTTCACACCTTATTCAATTTAAAATACTATCTGTTTAATAGTGTTTTCATAGGGATCAGATTTTTGTTTGAATTAACCTTAGCAGAACTGTCGATAATTTACCAAAACGTAAAATGATACAGTATGTTGTTCCTTTTGCTTAAAAACCTTGATGGATACTTATCTATATCTTGTCCCTCTCCAGGGCTTCACCACTGGCATCAATTACTATACGCAATCTTTTATTATATACCACAAATGAAAACTGGCAGGTAATTTTGCCCTAGCCTCTTAGCTTCAAACTTTGACTGCTTTCTATAGCTGGACCCTTATTGTGGTTTGGTCTATATTACAGGTAGTAAACCTAAAGGAAGCTCGCGACTTCTCCAATAACAAAAAGTTCATATATGTATTCAAGGTAATATACAAGCTTTAGAAGGGTTTTCTACTTTTTGTGTATCATCAATAACTTGCCTTATTTACTAGTATATTGTGAGAGGTAGGACCATAGGAGATGTGTGTGTCTTCTGCTTGCTGTATATGAAGCATCTGATCAATGATGAATTCTTTCCTTGATAGAAACTTGAATGGGAGTCTTTGTCTATTGATCTCCTGCCTCATCCTGATATGTTCGCGGATGCCAGTTTAGCTTGTGCTCAGGAGGGAGCCCCCCAGAGAGATGATGATGGTGCAAAGCGAGTTTTCTTTGGTGGAGAACGTTTTCTGGAAGGAATATCTGGAGAGGCTTATGTAATGTTAATCATAAGTTTTTAACTTTTTGACGAGTTCTTCATTGCTCTAGATAGTATGGCATTGTTATCGAGCCTTTTCCAGTTTCATCTGTGCCAGTGCAGTGACTGGTCAAATATATTTCCTAACCTCTTATTTTTTACCAGATCACAATGCAGCGAACTGAACTAAACAGTCCACTCGGGCTTGAGGTTCAATTACACATTCCAGAAACCATCTGTCCTGCATTGAGTGAACCAGGTATATTTTAAACATTTTCCACCCATCAATTTCTTATATATGGAATAGATGCTTCAAGTTGGCTACATGGTACTGTGTGAGCAGGACTACGTGCTTTTCTCCGCTTCATGACGGGGTTATATGTTTGTCTTAATAGAGGAGATGTGGATCTACAAGCCCAGCAGGTTTTTAGTTGTCCCTATTTTTTTCTCCGTTCTCTTGCATTTTAAAGTTTAACATAACATAGATGAGTTAAAACTAAGTGCTCTTTTCTCTCTCTCTCAATACCTGCAGAGATCTAAAGAAGCAGCAGGGCGTTCTCTAGTCTCAATTGTTGTGGACCACATATTTCTATGCATCAAAGATTCTGGTTTGTGTTCTTTTCTTTTTTCCTTAACTCAATGTGTTAATATTAGTTGTGTTCTAAAAAAAAACGAACAGCCATTTCTTACATTTCTTTATTGTTAATTTGATTTTCTTTTGTATTGTCCATGGTACAATATATGACATTCTTTTTCTTAAGTAAATAGCCTATCTTATGGGTACATATCTCTTAGCCTCACATCCACGTGTGGGCTCCATTTGTGGCCCAGAGTATGTGCAGAGGAGGGGATGTGTAGCCCAGAAATACAAGATAATTCTCTTTCTTGCTTGTGCTTTCCACCACTAGAAATTTGCTAATGTCCAGTTTACTTGCAGAGTTCCAGCTTGAACTTTTGATGCAGTCTCTTCTGTTTTCTCGGGTATTATCTCATTCCTTTTAAAAAGTGAACTTTAAAATAACATTGTCCTTTTGATGGTCCGATTTTCTTGTGAGTATTCATCTATCATGTCTTAAGGAATGTAATTGCAATTGTGAGCATACTTTATCATTGTTTTTAAATCATGCACATGGTTTATTCTTCAATCATAAGTAGTGTTAGGATAGAACTGAGTTAGATATTCAGCCATTTAGTTGCGCTTTTATCTTTGCTGGTCCAAAGTTTTTTAGTTTGAGAATCTATTTTGCTTCTCAAGTAACCTAAAAATAACTTATATCTGATTTCTATTTCGCTTGAGAATGTGATTTTTAATTCACAAAACTATCAATATGATAGCTGGAAATAAGTTGAGCTGCATAAAATACTTGGTAATGCTTTATTTTGAAAGGCACTATTCTTTTGAAATTTGTTGTCTTGAAAGGCAAAAAACTTTATATAATTCTGTGCTGTGACGTGGACTGGAGCTATTCTATTTGATAAGTAAAGGGAGTGCTAATGATGTTATTGTATTTGGCATTACCTATCTTAGAAGCTACAATTGTGTAGTTTTTGAGCATTTTGTGTTTTCTGTGCTTCCATGTATTTCTGTTACAAACTGCATGGTGACATGATTTAGCATTCTGAGATCTCATTCTGGGATGGATTTTCCATTCCAGGCCACAGTTTCTGATGGATCAATTGCCAACAATCTGACTAAGGTTATGCTTGGTGGAATGTTCTTGAGGTAAAGTTCATACTCTTCTTTGTCATAGTTTGACACTGGTAATTATCTCTTGTTGATTGTCATTCAAATAATCTGTTCTTGCTTTGAATAAGCACACTGGTCTGCCCTTGTATTTTGCTGTTTGCTGTTGTTCGAAGTATTAGCATTTATGGCTGTGGCATTCCTTTGTTGTGCTGTTATTACATGCAACAGCATATACCTATCATACAAAAGAATCTTACAAAATAGAGATCATTTCACCTGTACTTGTGATGTCATTTTGGATTAATATTCTGTATAGAATTGGTTTTAGACTTTCTCCTTTTCAATTTGATTAGTCAGAGAGTAGTTTTTGTATGATTGGTTATCCTTACATTGTAATGCAGTGGTGGAATGGATCACATGCCTCCAAGTTGGACTGAATCTTGGTTTAGTCAATATGATTATCATGAATTGGCATTAACAGCCAAAAATTGTACACAAATATATGAATTCTCACAATTGATAGGATATATGAAAATGTTGTTGGCGAGTAATAATATGATGTGCGATGCCATGAGATTCAGATTTATAGTTATTGAAGAATGGCCAGTGTGACCAGTGTTTATTTCCTCTTGCCCTCTTTTCTTTTTTTCTAAAATTTTCACACAATTAATTTTAGATTAGATAAAATGGCCTTCTTTGGGCAACAGGGACATGATTTTATCACTGAGATTTAATGACTTGTAAATTGCTGGAATGTATGTAGGGATACCTTCTCACGCCCTCCTTGCATTTTAGTGCAACCATCCATGCAGGCCATCACAGAAAATGATGGGCGGATTCCTGACTTTGGTACTATTCAATCAAATGAATGCATTTCTAGTTAGGTCCGAAGATAATAATTAAAGTTGATCTTGCCTGTTTAATTGTCTTCGCAGCAAAGAATTTTTGCCCTCCTATATATCCTCTGGGAGACCACCAGTGGCAGAAAAATGCTGGTACTCCTTTGATACGCCTCCACTCTCTTCAGCTCAAGCCCTCTCCAGTCCCACCAAGTTTTGCTTCGCAAACAGTTATTATTTGCCAGCCCCTTATGGTATGCCTTGATAATCTCAGTTGCTGATGTTTTTCTTCCTCTAATACTCTCTTCTACTAATTGTCTCTATTTTTCTCAGATTCACCTTCAGGAAGAGTCATGTTTGAGGATAACTTCCTTCTTAGCTGATGGCATTGCTGTCAATCCTGGGGATATTTTACCTGATTTCTCAGTAAATTCCGTGGCATTTGTTCTCAAGGAATTAGATGTTATTATTCCATTGGATGTGAGTCAATTACACAATCCAGCTGACAACGGGAACTGGACTGTCCACAATGCCTTTGCTGGAGCAAGACTTCATATTGAAAATTTGTTCTTCTCAGAGTCGCCGAAACTAAAACTCAGGCTACTGAACCTTGAGAAGGATGCTGCTTGCTTTTGTCTTTGGGATGGTCAACCAATTGATGCTAGCCAGAAGAAATGGACTACTGGAGCATCGCATCTTACTCTATCTCTGGAAACATCTTCCAGCTTAAATGGGATGCTGAATTCAAATGGGATGACCTCAGGCACATGGAGATGTGTTGAGCTACAAGATGCTTCTGTGGAGGTTGCCATGATATCAGCTGATGGGAATCCATTAACAAATGTTCCTCCCCCAGGTGGTATTGTCAGAGTTGGTGTTGCTTGTCAACAATATTTTTCCAACACTTCTGTTGAGCAGTTATTCTTCGTCCTTGATCTTTATGCATACCTTGGCAGAGTTAGTGAAAAGATTGCTTCAGTTGGTAAGGATAGGAGACAAAAGATAAATAGGAATGAATCTTCAGGTGTTCGGCTAATGGATAAGGTTCCCTGTGACACTGCAGTAAGCTTAGCAGTGAAGGAACTACGACTTCGATTTTTAGAATCTTCTGCCTCAGATATTGAGGGAATGCCGCTGGTTCAATTTATTGGGGAAGATCTTTACATAAAAGTTGCTCATAGAACCCTCGGCGGTGCCATTGCCATTTCATCCTCTATATACTGGCAGAGTGTTGAGGTGGACTGTGTTGAGACTGAGGGAAGCTTGGCATATGAAAATGGCACACAAACAAGTTTTGTTGAAAATGGATGTCTCGTAGCTGCAAATGGATATCCTCAACTAAGAGCTGTATTTTGGGTGCACAATGGACATAAATATCAAGCAAATGGTATTACTCGTACAATCCCATTTCTAGACATAAGCATGGTACATGTGATTCCATTAAGTGAATTGGATCGAGAGTGCCACAGCTTAAGTGTTTCTGCCTGTATATCTGGTGTTCGCCTGGGTGGAGGAATGAACTATGCCGAAGCTCTTCTCCATCGATTTGGAGTATTGGGGCCTGATGGTGGTCCAAGTGAGGGGCTTTCTAAAGGATTAGAAAACTTATCGACTGGGCCACTGTCTAAACTTTTCAAAGGGTCACCTCTTATTGATAATCTAAAAGAAGGTATGTCACAACTTTATAATTGGTTTGTCATTACCATGCAGTACCATATAGGTTCTTTTCCAATTTCTACTTTGGTTGCTGCTCTCTTATCTCTTCATCTATCCTACAGATGCAAGTCCAGTAGATGGAAAAGATGGAGTCTTACTCCTAGGAATACCTGATGATGTGGATGTGTGCATAGAGTTCAAAGACTGGCTATTTGCTCTTGAAGGTGTCCAGGAGATGGCAGATAGGTGGTGGTTTTACAATCATGAAGATGAGGGGAGAGAAGAGAGGTGTTGGCACACATCTTTCCAAAGTTTGCTGGTAAAAGCTAAAAGTGGTCCGAAAAATGAGCAGAATGGAAAAGGAAAACCAAATGGAAAACGGAAATATCCTGTGGAACTAGTTACAGTAAGGAACTCCCCTCTCCCTCATGGATCAAGTGATAATTTAGTCTTGCAAAGCTGCAAATAGCTTTACTTATTGAGTGTGGTTTAAATTTACTCCTTTGTATAACTTAGTTTACGTACTTGCTAGTTCTATCAGCTTATACCTCTATTATAGACTTGCTAGTACTCTGGGTTATCCCCACATGCTATTGCCTAGACACATATCTGTTGTCAAGTAGCTTCATTTTTAGTGGGTCTCTTTTGGAGGATTTATACGATTTTGGTTAGTAACACTCGGTTACCAAGTGGGAGTAGAAATTTACTTTTGGCTATTTTATATATTTATGTTTGCTTAAATGCAGTACTGCTTGAGTCTTAGGTTAATAAAGCATGTAGGATTGAGGGTTGAGACTCTGATAAAGAAGCTGATGATGTGTATTATGCTCTGTATGGCTCTTAGATATCTGGGGCTGATTAGGCAGTATGTGTGGATTGGTTTTCAGTTTATGCGGATCTTGTTTCTCTACCTTGGTATTTTTTAACAAGGTGGGATGGTGCTTGTAGGTTGGGGTGGAAGGCTTGCAGACAGTGAAACCACAGGGACAAAAAGGTGTTTCTATGCCTGCGAACGGGATAAAGGAAGTTGTGGAGACATCTGAAGGAATAAATATTGAAGTTAGCATAGTGGCATCGGAGGAAAACATTGATGATGAGATGGCCAATTGGGCGGTGGAAAACTTGAAATTTTCTGTCAAGCAACCGGTAATGAGATAGAAACTTTTGTAATATTTGATCAGTGGCACTTGCCAAAAATGAAACATGACATTTCATACTTCATTCATTGTAGATTGAGGCTGTTGTGACCAAAGATGAGCTCCAGCACCTTGCTTTGTTGTGCAAGTCTGAAGTTGACGCGATGGGTCGGATAGCTGCTGGTGTCCTGAAGCTACTCAAGCTTGAAGGGTCAATTGGCCAGGCAGCCATAGACCAGCTTAGCAACCTCGGTACAGTTTATTTGTTTTCCACAAACTCCTTGTCAATTCTGCCTCGCACTTTTCTTATAGTACTGTCTGATAATTAACCGTTTACCTGAAACAGATAATGCGTGTAGCCTTGCATCATTTTTTTTTAAATATTTTTTATCACAATCTAAATGCCCCTATCCCTTTTCATTTCGTTCCGCAAGAGGCATTCATGATTAAACTTCCTTTAGTTGAAACTTCTCTTCTGTTTGTGGCTTAAATATTTTTTTAATCTTTTGGCGAGGCTTGGGACTTATCAATTTATCATGCTTTGCAGGAAGTGAGGGCTTTGACAAGATTTTCACCCCGGACAAGCTGAGCAAGGGTACTAGTCCTGCCAGTACCTCCTTCTCTCCATCACCACATGCCTCTTTCTCTCCATCACCACGTGTTATTAATGAAAGCCCACGAACAACTGTGGAATCAACAGTAGCTTCACTAGAGGAAGCAGTTTTGGACTCACAGGCCAAATTGGCTGCCCTTTTTACCGATTTATCTACCTCTGAATCCTCTGCACAGCATCTTGCTGATATTAAACAACTTGGCAGGAAGCTTGCAAGCATGCAGAGTCTGGTGATGCAATTACGGAACAAAATTTAAACTATCTTTTATTAGTATACCGATTCTTTCATGTATATATATATATATATGTATTATAGGCAGAGATGCATAGTGAGTATTGCAATGAGGCAAAATGGAAAATTTCTCATTTGTTGTAAAGAATTTTGTATCCTAGGTGGTGACCATTGCCATATAAGTTATGGTTTCAAAGTTTAAATAATCATGTTTCGTGCTTCACTCCACAAACAATTCTGGTGGGTTTTTTCTGCCATGACAGGTTTATATTTTGACAGCATAACCCTACTGGTTTAGAGAACTGATAGCAAAAATTTAGCAGATTTTTAGAACTGATTCGTGCCGGAAATCTGGTGTGCTCATCTGCCATTAGGGTTGCTAATACACAACTTTGGTCTGAATTTCACATTTTTTCACTCTTCCCTGGTCTTTTTTATCACCAAGTATCTCATAATATGCTTGCCATGGAGCTGATATTGAAATATTCAGTTACAAGCTCGAAAATATGCAGTGGTCAAGTGATGTAATTCATGTGTAAAACTGAAATAATCTGTGTCGTATAAGTCATTTGATTGAAGGAGCATGGAGGTGACAAACAACTTGACCTTTTGGTTTATTTAAGGTGGTTTACTGATCCAATGATAAAATTATAATAACCCTATACTAAATGATAAAAGAAAAAATTAAAATAATAAAAGACTAATAAAACCAGAAAACTTTATTATATTTAGTTAGGATTTGTTTTTAGGTTCTTAACTAGTGTTTGCTCTTTAGGGTTAGTGATAGGGCTTGGTTTTGAGATTTAAGGTGATGGTTTGGGGTTAGGGTATTGCTAGGGTTTGTATCTTGAGTTAGTATGAAGTTTGACTTTTTTGGTCAAGTTATTATTCCTAATTGTAATTTTAACAAAGTTATTATTTTCAATAGTGATTTTATTAAAGCTGACTATTTCTCAAATATGTTTTTTACATGTGTTAAATTTGCCAAATGTTTGGTCAAATTGTGCTACTTTTTTTTAAAAAAACCATCAAGTTCTTACAAATGAAATCAAAATAGATCTTTTAGATAAATTCAGAAGGATGCACAACGGACTTGTAGTGTAGAATTGGTAGATGTTTGAAATTATAATCTATCAAATGATATATTATATGACTTTGACTTGGTGGGTCAACTTGTGAATTAATCGATTTAGTTAAAATTCAAACGAAACGACATTGTTTTAAATAGAACTAGTTATCTATCTAACTTGTAACCTAGATTTTGGATATCTTGGGCATGACATGAATCATGCCGATTATACAACTATATTGGAGTTGATTGGATCATATTTGTTTTCAATAGATAAACTCATAATGATGGTTGTTTAAGGGGGGAAACATTGGGTAAAATTAAAATTATGATCATAATAAGAAATATTTTTGTTACTCTATTTTTTGTCCAACTTTTAGACAATTTTTTTTTTAAGGGAATGTCAATCTTTGAATATGTTGTTGGAATGCATCTCTTGTTTAATGCATCTTTCTACGAGTCCAAATTAATAATATCAACATGTTAGGAACATGTTTCCTAATTTCATTTTTATTTACCATACCATGGTAAGAAAATTGTGTTGTCTGCATTTTAGTAAGATGGTAAGAAGTTATTCTGAAAAAAAAGTGTAGATAAAATTAGGATATATTTATTTATTAAAATGTTGGAGAATTTAGAATAATATCATAAAAATTAACTTTCTTGAGAAATCTTAGCTTTCTTTCTTCTTCTTCTATATATATATATATATATATTTTCACTTTCTCAAAACTATTTCCTGAACCTCTTTTAAATAATTGCCATCGAAAACCATATAATATAATGTATAGTGAAAAAAAATATTTAGACACAAGTGAAAAAAGAAGAAGTAAAATTACTCTTAAAAAGGGATAAGTTAAGCAATAAAGTTTTTAGTGTGAGTTACTAAAGCTCTTGATAATAATAATAATAAAACAATAATTAAACCCTACTTGACTTATGATTCAGTTTAAAATCTAGATTATGAATTGATTGAGTTAATATGAATTAATTTAAAAATCTTATTTTGATTATTGAAGTTAAAATGAAATTGTTTTAACATTAATTTTTTTAAATAAATAAATAAAATCTTGATAAGGTATCACGTTTGATTCATTAAATCAACTATAATAATTTTACGCTGTTTTTTTCTCAATACATGCCCTAAACCAAAGAGAATTGACTAGATCCTGGATGAAAGCTATAACAATTGTAAAAAAAAAAAAAAAACTGTTCCATCAGATAATTTGCAAATATCTACCTTTTATTGCCCATATAATTAATTTATCCAACAAAATACTAGTAGCTGACCTTATCTTCTTCCTCTCACTTCTGCTTCATACTTCATATGGCTTCCACTCTCCTTCACTCCCTCTCATTTCCAAACCCACTTCGCCTAAATCATCCACACCAAAGCCAGACCCCCACGAACCCATCAGCACTACCAATTAAGAAAGACCATCACCTTGATCACTGCTTCTCCATCAGATGCACATCATCAAACTCAGCTCCGGCAGAGCTTGATGATGACAATGAGTCCTCGTTCCCACCTCCAGTTTCCACAACCTTAAACAACTCAGACTACCCTATCGAAAAGCGAAGAAGATCTCAAATAATCCGAGATAGAAAGGCCAAAACAGACCTCGTGAAAGCCGAGCCTCCGAACTATGAAGTGGGGTGGAAAAGAACGAAGGAGATAAAGCTTGAGAAGCCAGTGGGGTATGTGATAATGGATTTTCTGGACAAGCTGGCGGAGCTGATGGATAAAGAGTTTGGTTCAACTGTGCTTCTGGCCAAGGTCGGTGAAATAGTGGCAGAGAGAGCAAGAGAAGAAGCTGAAGTCTTGAGAGACGAAGGGAAAGTGGAGGAGAGAATGGTGACGGAGCTGTTCAGAGTTTTGAAGTTGATGGAGATGGATTTGGCCATGGTTAAAGCAGCTGTTAAAGAAGAGACTTTGAATGAGAGACTCGAGCAGGCTAAGGCAAGGTGTAGACAAGCAATACTCGTTGCTAATTCTTTTTGATGGCCATGAAATAAATAAAGCATATGGTTGATTATTACTTCTTGGAAATCCATGCATTTTCTTCCCTTTTACTCGGGGATAGAGATCTTCATTCTTTCAATTATACTCTGTATATCTCGATGAACTTGTTTATGTTTTGACCAGTTCATTTTTCTCTTGAATATATTTACACCCTCATAGTTTATTCCCATAAAAGATCCGCCATTTCCTATATATGATTTTGCATAATGGATTCTATCTTAGTGTTTATGGTTTATTTCTAAAATGAAGATTCTAAAATTGACATTGTTATTTTAAAGCTTTGAAGTTTATTTTCTAAAAAATAAATTAGAAATTTAAGACCAAAATATTTATATAATTTATCCTTCAGGATTCTTCTTTCACATCAATGTCTTTAGGGGTATTACTAGTAAAATCATGAGTTTCTCTTAATAGTCTTTTCTGTATGTGTGTGTTATTGCCAAGAAACATATTTTCAAAAAATAATCCATTCATAGAATCAATAATTGTATCAATATGAATATCAAACTTATACATAAGAAATTGCTAAGGGCCTGTTTGGGAGGACGGTTGCGGTTGCTTTTGAAAGTGTTTTTTCATTTAAAAATACATCAAAATGATATTTTTTTTTATTTTTTAAAAATCATTTTTGATATCAGCACATCAAAATGATTTAAAAACACAAAAAAATACATTTAAAATAAAATAAAATAAAATTTGAGGAAACAGCAGTATAACCGCCGTCCTAAACAGGGCCTAAGTGACATTGTTATTAGCATATATTATGAATATACAATTAATTAGTAGTTTTAAGTTTTCATTTGGACTTTTTTTGGTGGAGAAACCATAAGTTTAACTAGACATCCCCACATCTTCATGTATTTATAGGATAATGTTCAACCCTCCCATAACTCAAAAGGTGTTTTGTCTAAATTTATATGAGATCTTTTATTCTCATTGTAGTTTGCTAATAAAATAGCATCCCCTACAAGTTTTGAGATGCTCATGAACTTATCAACATAACATTCATAATTTATGAAATAGAAAGATGACCTAGTTTATATTCTACACAAATTCCATACTTCAAAGTTCTTATCACTGTGAAATAGTAGGAGTATATATATAAATTACCAATTCTTTTCTATGTTTTGTAATTAAGATGACCTAATCTATTATGCCATAGATCAGAAGACTAAACCAAATAATCAAAAGAAAAATCTTTTTTGTTTTTTTGTTTTGGGTACAATATTCATAACATCGAGCTCATCATAAAAATGATCCTTGCCCATAAATATCCTACGTACTCTTGGTGAGTGCAAATTTATTAGACTCAAAAATCATTTTTAAACTTGTTCTTGCTCAACAATGAGTTAGAAACCAGATTATCAGAATGTCTCAAAAACTTCCAACACAATATAATCATGTTGGCTCTATAACTTTCTCATCAATATTCTCAATCATGTTGGCTCGAGTATTCTTTATTTTATGATTATGACAGTCCTTAACTCGATGTCATAGCTTTTCACAAACAAAACCAGTTCATTTGAACCTTTTTCTTATTGTCACCATCACCATTAGGTCTCTTAGAGGAACTTGCTCCATCACGTTTTCTCTTTTTGGTCTTATAATTGTGTTCCACCGTATTTACCTTTGCTGTCATAGAATGGACTATAATTCTTTTCTCAGAAATTCAAGTATCCTCCTTTCTCAACCACACTATTAGATTCTTTAAACCCATATCTTTAAGATAATTCTTAAAATCTTTCTATAAGGGTGGTAGCTTCTCAATCACTCCTACCACTTAGAATGACGCACTAATCACCGTTTCTTCTCCATAAATCTCATGGAAGATTAGTCAGAGATCTTGGACCTCACTAATCACCAATTTAGAGTCCATCAACCTAGCCTGACTTTTCAATCCTGTTGTCGGTGTTGCCTAAGCCAAAAAGTTTGAGCAGCCACACAGTTATGTTGTGGAGTTTTGATCTCCGAGAATATGTCATACGACAAGCTTTGTCGGGCTAATTAACAGGTTGTTTCATGGTTTACAAATCTAACCACTTAGTTATCGATCGGGTTGCTTGATGCCAATCTGCTCTTAAACTCTTGCTTACTTGGAAATGTTTCAAAACATCTCGTCGAGGAAAAGACAACACAGTTTGTAACTTGACATCGTTATCTATGTTTGTAGGAACTTTTGAGAGAGATTGCCTAACCAGACCTGGTTTTCGGTTAGTTTAACCATGAAGTTCTAGGGCTACTATTTGCATTTGCTACTGCCCGGCCCTCACAGCCTTCTATTTGTAGTTTGTAGTTGTTGCTGTCCTTTTCCCGTCAATGAATATTTGCTGAATCCACTTTCCAGTTGTTGGGCCGAAGTTTCTCGCATTTGATATCAAGATAACAGGATTACAAGGAGCATGCTATTAAAAAAACTTACAGGAGGGAAATTGCTTTTCCATTTGCAACAACACTGCTTACACACTGTCAACTCCATGCTTTCACTGTTTGTGCTTGCGGTTTTTTTGTCATATATTAATTAGTTGCTTCCTCATAGAAAATTTCATTCTGTTTAGCCAAAATATTTTATACTAATTAAAAAAGCAAGATAAACATTGTTTTTATCTTAATTTAAATTCTATCACATTCCAGATTTTTTAGCCAAATACCAACTGAAACATTTCAATTTTGTTCTACCCATTTCATTTCAGTCATATAGTATTTTTTTAAATAATAAATAGTTTTACAATATCAATCATCTTTTAATCTGACTGGTAAATTGAGATGATATTTTATAAAAATCTCTTAACATATTTATATATATTATGTTAAAATTTCAAAACAATCGTATAATGACTTTATGAAATTGATGATAACATTCTCGTAGTATTAAACTGTTCATAATTTTGTTCAAAAAAATCATTTTATTGTGTTTTTTTAGAATAAATTAAACAATTCTAAATAATTTCATTTTTGGATTTGAACAATTTTTTTTTGAATTAATATATTTAATTATACACACACACACATAAACAATACAACCCTGAAACGGCGCGCTGAAATGCTCCGAAACCAAAACATTCTATTGCAATTGAAAAAAACAAAGCATCAACCTAAACAGTATTGATAATCTTGTTTCATTAGATACAACTTAGGATCTCTTCCTCAAATTTTCAATTCTCCTTCTTTGCAGGATTGCTAACTTTTCACCATTTGTTGCGGTGCTTAGAGATGTTGCCAGCAAGCTTGAGCAGATCACCAGCAGAGAAAATTGAGCAAACTCTTTGCATTTTCATTATTGATTTTGATGTTGCCTTTATTGCTCGGTTTGACCTGTCATTGTTGCTTTTTGGACACCATAACTTACCCACCATTTTGCTTGGATCTTGCCTATGAATCCTGTGCATAACAAATATAGACTCTTTAGCCTTGCTTTGCCTGCTGACCACATTAATCGTCTGCTTAACCATGGTTCAGTACTTTGCTAAAAGGTTATCTAAGGCATTGTGCTTATCTAGTTATCTACTAAACATGTTTATATATAAACAAACATACTGTTCTCTATAATGTGGTCAGAAGTTAATTAATTATTTCTAGCAAAATTCTTATTGAACTATACGTTATTACTATATGGCATGCTTTACAAAGTATTGAGGCCAATTTCATTTAGTGTTTAGGAATGCACCGCATGATACTTTTGCATAAATAATTAATTTAATACTTTTTAAAACAAAAATAAAATAAAAAATACTTTGAAAAACAAGTCAAACAAACCTTGAAAAGGGAGAGAGCATCATGTTGAATTTATGGTTGGACCTAGATCATTAGGTTGTCAGTTATATAGATGTTATTTTGTTTATTTCTTAAAACACAAAATCCGTGATAACCAAGGTCAACCATGTTATCCTAATTTTACTGATCAATATCTTGTTTAGTTCAGCTAAAAAACTAGCCTGTGTTAGGCTTCAAATCGCAGATTTTCCAGATCAATTTGCCAAGGGAAAAAGTTTTGAGTTTGATGAATCTCGAAAGGATAAAGTTGTGAGTTTGATGAATGTCAGCAACATAGATTCCGGTTAAAGCCATTGATTCGAAGGAAATGGTGAGGTGGTGGAAAAAGAAGCATTCACAATATAATAATTTACTCTTTAAATATGAAGTGATGAGATTATATTGAAAAAAAATGTGGCTGTAGAGGGAATCTACATACTGGTTACCTGTTTGGTCTTCTCAAATTGCCCACATTTTGCATATGCATCAATAAGCTCCATATATACTTGCTTCGAAACTTGAATTCCAGCAACCTTCTTTTCTTCATAACACTGGGAAAATAACCAGACGTATAGTAAGTTAGCGACACTGAACAGTCCATTTATTTTAAAAAGTTACCAAGTACACAGGAATATTAGTTTTAGCTTGTAATCCTTGCATACAGATGGGAGACATGACAACTTGACTACTATATAGGTTTCAAATTACCTTGGTAATTTGATCTTCATTGCCGCAATTGCTTATTAAACAGCTGTAAGTTGCAGAATCTGGTTTCACATCTGCAAGTTCCATTTGCTCAAGAACCATTATAGCACCACTAATGTTTTTCTGAAGGGCATTCAGCATAAGAGGAAGACTGTTAAAAAAGTAAGAGAGAGGTTCAGAAGAATCACAAAATATAGTGCAACTAAGAAGTTTTGTGCATGTTGATTATCATATATGCGGCATCAAGTGTATAGGAAATATTGCAAGAAAATGTAAAAGCTAAAATACAAAGCTAACTTCACAAAACCATAACATTCATGTAATTTCAAGTCAGGAACCAACAGCTAGAGGGTAAAGAAGAAAGGTGAACTGATAATAGAGAAGAATAAAAGTGTCCATCCCACCACAGTGACATTATTACATGAATCCTAATTTTCTATATAATCAATTTGTGAATGAACGAATTTACTGAAAAAAAATGCAGTCCTAAGCATATCAACCAATATTTTTGCGTTCGAGTTTCCTTTGTCTCAAACCCAGCATTAAAAAGCACCCCCTCTCGAGTGTTGTAACACATCTGCCTACTAGCAGTTATCCCTTATCCCATGTACAGATCAAGACTGCATAAAGTATATTTGTAGAAAATGTAATATCCATGTCCAATGGCATAGGTACCACATAAAAAACAGCAGCAGAAAATGTCACAAGTTGTACAATGAGTCAAAAACCAACTTGCAGTAAAAAAATTAAAACACATGAACTTGAGATGTTAAGTTACCTCTTGAAAATATCCATCCATTATAGCATTATACATGCTGGCTGTGGGTGTCAAATTCAATTTCTTCAAATCATTGAGCAGACCAAATGCACCATCAAACTGCATTGAATTGGAAGAGACAGAGAAAAATAAATAACCATGGCTTATGGGAATATTATTTTGCAAAAGGTAGCATAGGAAATGATAGCAAGTAAGTGCAAAGGATAGTAGATACACGTGGAGAGCAAGCAAGAGAGAGCTACTACTAACTTACATCTTTCATTTTCACACTCAAATGTATCATTCTCCTAAATGTCTCATTAGTTGGTGTCAAGCCCAGGTGATAAATCAATGAGTAGATTCGCTGAACCTAAACATCAATCAAGGTGAGAACAGATGAGTACAAAAAAGATCAATTCAGAAGAACAGAAAATAGTAGAATAAAGGTGAAAAGAATTCAAACAGCAAAGATAATTCATGGGATTAATCAATGCATGAAAGCAAAAGGCTGTCTTGCTTGTTGAATAAGAGAACTGAACTGCTGCGAAGAAGTATACTATTTTGTAACTGCATTTGAGGCTATTAAAATACAGGTAAGCATAAATGAAAGTACTCCAACATAATCAAGCTCAGGTGGGTTAAGATCAGACTTCCAGACATGAGTAGAATCAAGAGATTCAAATTTAATATGTTTGAATTCAATAATTGACTTGAAACAGAACTATTGTATCCAAAATGACCAATATAACATTTATTTTATGCAAAGACATGTAGAGTGAACACCATACCAAATTAAAATCAAGGTTTGCCTCACTAGCATTCAACATAGAATGTATTGTGTTTATAGATACGGTGAAACCCTCATCACACAGTTGGTCTACTATATCAATAGCATGGTGCACCTGCATTCAGATGAATAGAGAATAGACAATGATCAATATATAGGCTATATGGAAATAAATGGTTAGTATTTTAAAATTCTGATGTGGCTTCTTAAGTAGTTAAATCCCCGAACAAGAAGAGAATTCCCATCTTCGACTTTTCAAATGAATTACAACCTGAAGAAGGAAGAACCTTGAATATATGTTTCCCTTTTAGCAAAAAAGATTAGGTCATACCTGAAGTAAATTGCAACTGTATACAATGAGCCTCTCATATGAGGTTGAAGAAGGACTCATCTCCATTACTGTGTGCAAGGTTTTGAATTTTGAAACAGCATCCTCAACCTACAACAGGAAAAATCACATTCAGTATGTTTGAAAGCCAAATTAAAATCAATCACTTCAAGAATTCTCATGCAAAAAGACATTGAGATGGTTTTTTCATGGTGCAAACACTTAGATATATCTGAGTTCATATGGATTTGTTAGTGGATTTAAGACATACAGTTGTAGAACAGCTAATATGGTAATTTTGGCTATTAACACTTCCAACAACTGTCACATAATTGCAAACAAGAGAAATCAACACCATCCTTTCAGAATGGAGAAGTGAAAAGGAAAAAAGAGTGATGGTGTGAGGAAAACAACCACTTGCGATCAACAGATTGCACATACTTATAGCAGCAAGGAGAATTAACATCAAGACAATTGATATGATGTAATCCTGCTAAGGAGCCCTAATATATAGCACAAGTCTGTATGATATAGAGTGTCAATAAATCTTGACATTTACATGCTAGCCATGGCACCAATCTGTTTGCAACCCATTCAATGACCACAAATGCCTTCCTATCCATTAAACAGAGTGGAATGTTTTCTGAATTGCTTTCTTATAAGCACACCAAAGTCAATTTTCACAAACCTTGCTGTTACCATACACGAATTATTTTCTTACTCGTTGGTTTCTCAATTCATAATCAATCTAAAAGCAAAGTTGGCTCGTTAACACCACCTCAGTAACCCAAAAAGGCAATGAATAAATGAGCATAAAGATAATAGAAATCTTGAAAGATCATAATATTGCTAGTATGACTGAATCAATCAGGAGCATCCTACTATTGTAGACTAATTATTAACGCAAGCAACATTCACTTCTCCCTCAGGTTCATTCAGAATGAGTTTGTTTCAAAGAAGCAAACTGTGCATGTGTTAAGCAGTTGTTCCTCATAGCATGATGGCTTCAAGGACGTTACCAGTATCATTCATGAGAAGTTTCTCACCGCTAAATTTGGAATGCTAGTAGCATAACTAAAGATGAGAGTTGAGATATCCTCCGCTCCATAATCTGCACTTTATCACTGTAATATATCACAAAGCATACATGAAAGGAGCTATCAAGAAGAAATGCATGCTTTGTCTTCCATCAAATCTCATACATTCTCAGTCTCTTTCAGATACCAGAATTACAGCCTGGTTTCAAAATTGCATTTAGAAGGGGAAAAAAGAGAAAAAAACTTTTAGAGATCATATATCTCAAGGCTGCACATAAAAATTTAGGTGCTACAATATGGTTGGTGGAGACAATCCAGTTGATTTAATTTGTTACAAGTGATAATTTTTCCAAGAAGCTAGAATGAAAAATGCAGCTACAATTAGGAAATGATAATTTAAAAAATGATGTCTTAGAAAAAGTTGAAGATGACAACTTTTCATTTTGATTTTGGAAAAGGAAAGCAGTTCCCAACTTTCAATAGCAATTCATGGTCTTCAGTAAACAATAAGCACAGGAATCTCTATACTAAGAAAATATTATATAATGAACATACCACAATTTTTCAGCACCAAAAGGAACTTCTCTACATAAGACTCCAATGATAGCCTCCCTAAGGATTTAAAGATACTGACTAAATTGCCCAACGATGAAAGTGTTGTGATATCCACAGTCTTTAACAGCTGCAACAGGTTATTCTTCTGGTCACATTCACAGAGTGCTAATAAATAATTTTCTGCAACAGGAATAAGATCTTCTTGAAGGTATCACTATTGCCCAAAGCACAAAAGTTGATTGTCTCATAAAGTATCACAATAGAACATAATTTACCATTTTTTAACATATATGCCAGAAAATAGTTGTAACACCCTGAAAACACATTTGCTATAATTTGTAAATATACCGTGATTTATACAGATAGAAAGGTGTAAATAGATTAAATGATGCAAAAATACATGAGAAGATACCTAAATGTCAAATAATGTAGAGTTGAAAGAAAGTTGGGAGACAAAAACTAAATAAAATAAAAGGAAGGCTCAAAATGCAATTACCCAACCCAAGTAGGTTTAAGCACGTAATTTTTTGCATGATTAAGTAGGTGATGTGGGACAATTTTAGCAGGACCATGTAGGGCAATTTTTTCTTTGTCATGCTTGTGAGGTGCTAAGAGTAAGGGACAAACATGTTTCTCCTTCACAGCTTCACCATTTCTCATTATCTTCATCTTTCACTTCTCAATTATAATTACCCTCTTTTACTTTGTTGTGATGCATCTTAGCTAGTAGCATTATTTATATCATTTTAGAAACATGGTCTTTGCTTAACTAAGTAAAACAACATCATTTTTTTTACTTCTTATTGCTGCCTTATCAATCAAATTCATCAACCAGTCATGCTTTATATGCACACCCAACCTTTTGTCCATTAAACAAGTCCTATTTAGTTCATTTACATACATTCTGCATCTTTGTACATTGTTGTCCTATTAATCAATTATGCGTTTACATAACATGTTTAATGATCCATACACTAAACTTCCATATGGAGAGATACAACAACACAGCTCAAGTCACAATTCAAACTAGCACTCTCCCATCACTTTGGTTGGCAACCTACTACCCAACCCAATCTCTCTTTCATTCTTGCTTGGGTCCTCTGAAAATAATTTATTAACTCCCAATCAGTATAACTCAGTGAATGATTAAAGTGACAAGCATTGGAAACTTCCACAAGTTTTCAACATTTGGGCCCCACTATCATATTTAATCAAATTGCACAAGAACAACATGTATGACAATTCAATAGTCATTCCCTCATATCCATATGCTATTTCTGTAGAAGCATATGTAGCATGTAGTTGGCCACAATTTCATGTAAAACAAGTTGTCCCCTAACTTTCTTTGACATTTAGCTATCTTCTCATGTATTTTTGCATTATTTGATTTATTTACACCTTATTACTTGTATAAACCATTATACATTAACAAACTATAGTAAATGTGTTTTTAGGGTGTTACAATAATATTTTCTAAGGTAGATCAAACAAAAGGTACATACCTCGTAAATTGATATTCTCGTCCCCACCATCATTAGTACAAATACAATTGCAAAGTTCCTTAACCTTCTCTTCATCATTGACTCTGATATATAAACGCATATCATAATAACCTAATCGTGCAATTTCACTAGGATTTGTATCTTTGATAATGCCATAGAAACAAATAAAATTCTTCCACCATACCCTTGTCTATTAAAAGCATAAGAAATGGACCATAACTTTCCTCCTGTATTGGGATACCCTGATCCTTCATTAATATAAAAAGTTCAAGAACTTGAGAAATCTGTTCCATTGCAACATTCTCATCATTAGTCTCCCAACATTGTTCAATGCACATCTTCATCAATGCATTGCACTCTTTCAAACCTGTTTCCCTTCCCAACATTCCAAATATATCCATTGTAGCATCTATCCCCAGCTTGAAGGCACATGAGTCAACTAATCGGTCAAAACGATACACCTGACTATTTTTGAAAATCCATTTTTGTTTCCTTTCATAAGATATTTCTTTCCGCTGTATACCTATATTGTTTTTCTTCCAATTTGAAAGCCATGGTGTCTTGAAAACTTTTTCTACAACTTTCTCATCACCCGCTTCTTCCAGATCCAGGGAGTTAATTTTCAGAACATCTACAAAAAGAACAAGGGAAAACAACAACAAACACAAATTTGAAAGAACAATCAAAACAAAATCTAACATTATAACAACAACCACCACCCAGAAACACCAATTTGCAGAAAATGATCTAACCCCTTTTCTTGCATGAACCCAGATATCCAAAATAGAACTATAACAGCTTAAATACTCTATTTTTTTTTCTTTTTTGGCTAACAATAATGTTACATTACATTACAAAAATCAATTCTTTAACATCTATTTTTTCTTCCTTTTGTCTACAAAAACGAAACTAATAACATCAGATTATATCACAAAAAACTAATAAGAATCCACAATTCTTTTGCATCTAAATTTTAAGAAGGATTAGCTCCAAATGACAAATTACACAAAAAAGGACCCAGTTTTTTTATTAATGCAGTATACCATTTATAATCTTTTGCCATGACTTTTGCTGTCTTTGCCATGTCTTTTGCTGTCGGGATTATTTCTGAATCACACAAAAGAAGACATTAGAAAAAAAACCAATTGTAACAAAAATTTTTCTTTCATTTCTTTTTTCTTAAGAAAAACAAATAAGAGTGTACCAGAATAAAAGTCTTCTACGTCCAAGAGCACCGGGGCTAGAGTTAACTGCGGGTGGAGGAGGAGATTGAGGTTTACTTTCAGGTTGTCTTTTGGACTTGGAAGAAGTTTTTCGGTTTGGGGGGTGTAATGGATTCGAAATGGGTGACGAGGCATTTGAAAGTCGTGTCACTGGCGGTGGTGGTGGAGGTAGTGGTGGTTTTAATGGCTATACGGAGGAGATTGCTTATGATATTGAATTTGGGCATTTGGTAGTGGATACACTGATAAAGCAACTGGGCGTTGGGGTTTTAGGGTGGTTTCTCCTGAAAATCACAAAAACCCTTTTCCTTTTTACTATTTTTTTCTTTTTGTTTGAACAAACAAACATAATTACCCTATATAATTGGAAAATGTAATGGATCTATATTGAAGTTTTATTTTCAATTTAATTTTTTTTAAAAAGAAATTATCTTTTAACTCATTTTTTAAAACTTTGGATATTTTTAGACTTGGATTATTGAGGTCTTGAATCGACTTACCATTCTAAATTTTATAATTAGTATCCAGGTAAATTTATACTTGGATTATAATTATCCTGTATTTAAATTCAAAATATAATAGTGTATTTAAACTAAATATACCATCAATATGAACAAAAAAAAGACCTCCAAATATCATATAAAGCAGTTTTGAAAAAAAAACAACATTTCATTGCTGTTTATAACTGCATTTCAAAATTAATTTTAAAATTTTTAAAAATAAATTAATTAACTTTTGTAATGTTTTTATTTTATTTTAATATACTGTAATCTAAAAATAATTTTTTAAAATTATAAAATATTATTTCAATATATTTCTAAATAAAAATTATTTTAAAAAACAAATTCAACCCCCAGAAAACACTCCGGTATTTGTTTCACAACATTAGAGACCTCATGTACTCCCACGGCATCAGTATCTCATGCTAGATAAAATTGTTATTTTTTACAGCAACAAAATAAAGAAAATTACTACAAAATTACCTGAGTTTTGGATTTCTTTAAACGTGATTTTGTCGAAAGCATGGGTATATTTCATGTGAATTCAATGAAATTAATCGGACAATGGATAGCAGTGATCACATTTTGTAATTTGTTTATACATTTTCTATATGTGAAACCTTAACATACGCTTGTTGGATCATTAATTCAATGTTGGATCATATAAGAATTTGCTAAGTAAATTTCAGGTAATTGAGTTTTTAATGTATCTAATAGGATATAGACTTTTAATGTGTATAAATCAAAAAAGTTATTTCTATTTCAGTGATGTGCTAAAATAACAAACACTGCAAGGTAGGAATATCAAAAGGCAAAAGACATGAATACTCAAAAGGTATTTGGTTACCTATATATACGATCATGATCCCCAAATTACACGGGTTACTTCATTGTTATTTTTGCATCCCATTATCAAAGATAAAATAAGGTTAAGGTAGAGAGAATCAAAGGACTCTCAAAGACAAACGTGCTAATCTGGAAGGTCATCCGTACGACTCTAGAGAGCGACTTTCAGATATAGATTTAGATACTCGTCTACTTTATTGTTTACGCGTTCTTAATAATTCAACGTGAATATTTTTATATATTATAAAATCTAGTCCTATCAAGTGATATCAAACCATTTTCATGATGAATTATTAGGAAAAATCAATATTCAACGCGGATTGGCAGCCAGTTGTAGGCTGCCAGTGTCATGGTTAAGGAAATAAATTGTCAGCCATAGGCCGACAATATGTGTGTTTATATATATATATATATATATCAGTGATGGCTTTGCAAATTGCAAGCCAGTGCTGGTGATAATGAACAAGGCCAACGCAAGTGAAAGTTAAACTAGCAGCCCTTTGCTAGCAGGTTGATTTCACTGGCAGGTTGTAACCCCTGGAGTTGCCCCTCATAAGCCCTAACGGGCTGTAACAATTTTTTTTTGGGGTTGTGGGAATTAAACCCATATAAAATATTTTTTATTGTAGATTTTGGCCCATAGAAAATTCTATCCCACAACTAAATTATTTGATCCACAACAGGCTAGTTTAGGATCCGAGTTGGCCTGACTCGGTCCAGCCATAAGGTCAATAATCAAAGTTAATAGTTGATTTTAACCGTTGACTTTATTAAAAAAATGGTGCAAATTTGATGCAAATCCTAGAAGAATTTAATGGTATTCGTGACCCAAAATCAATCTAACCCAAGTTTGTTGAGATTTAAATGAGTTTATCACAATGTAAGACTTGCTCTAAGGCAACAAGACTATAAACCAACTCGATCACAATGCCTATACCTGGAGACGAGCAAAAGAAGTATACATTCGCAACAAAGAATGATCAATTCTTTGAAGAGTTGAAAGTTCAATCAAGAACCAATATTAAACAACCCATAGTCAGCTACAATGCTGAAAATATCATCAAAAGTCTGCTCTAAAATTATTCCTAAAGAACCCTAGTTACCCTATTGGCCTCACGTAAACCCAATTTAAATAATAATCAACCCAACCTAAAACTAGACCAAACTAATTAAAATAAACGAGTTCAAAACCTAAGCAATTGTCTCCTCTCAAAATAATTAAAGTTTGATAGCCCAACTAATTAAAAAGGACAAGTTCGTTGTTTTTGCATTCTGTCCGGCAACAGCAAGACCCAACTTAAAATGAATGGTTCTTTATCTTTGTAATGAATTAGAAGATATGCCATATATCATTGGAAAGGTATGAAAGTCTAGTTTCTAGACCAACTAGAATCACATCAAAATTCATTTACCCACATGGGATTACAACTTTCATGAAGGACTCAAATTCAGAAAAAAATTATTTTGATGGACAAAATCTACTTGCAATCTGCTTGGTCAAAACTGTTTTGAAGAAAAGGATTTTTGCAGCAGCGGTAGAATCATTTTTTTAGTGGAAATTATTAGGGAATTTATCCAACCTTAAACCTAGATAAAGAAATAATGCCTTTAACTTTATGAAAAATCCTAATTGGTATAAGAATCCTAACAATTTCGACAACAAAAGAGTTTGATAAGAAAAACAAAGAGCAACAAAGACAAGGGTTTGAAGAAAACATTTTTTTTTCTACTTTTGTTTATTGTCCAATAATCATGTGCTAAACTCTTGCATTTGGTTCCAAAGAGGTGTACGTCATTTCTAGCACGTGGGGTCTAAAATGAGTAACAACATGCTTTATGACTTAATTCATTTTATTTTCTATATGGTTACCTCAATATTATGACCTAGATCGTAAGTTTGATAAGTTAACTCATATTAGCTTGCTTTTTATCCTGTATTTTAAAGATAATTTATTTGTTTTGATTTTTGACCTTTAAAATTTGGTTCCCTTTTAAATTAATATTTATCATTTTCTTGTTTTAATTTTCATTGGGTTATCCCATTAACATGATCTAAGTCGTTACCTAATTTTGATTTTTCATAGATCCTTTTTGTTTGTTGATTTTTTTATCAATTTAATCTGTCTACAATTGATTTGTTGGAAATTAAGTTTTGTGTTTTTTTCCATTCAATTTGTATTGGGTCATCCCATCTTTACTACTCGATTTACAGGTTTATAATGCTAACTCAGTGGAATATAATTTTTTTTTAACTATATTGTCTTTTAATATTATTTGACTCAACATGGCCTATTTGTTTGGAAAACTTTTTTTTTTTATCAACTAATAAAAAAAACTTATTTAATTTAGTTGGCAATAGTTGATTTTTTTCTCTTTTCAATAAGTCATTGTGTTTAAACATGAATTTTCATATAAAAATTAAACAAAAAAAAAATATCATCTCACAATGTGAAACACTTCCTAAATTCTTCTGTGGAAAGTTCTGTTCCCTGTCCATCAATATAAATGACACATTTGACAACGATTTACTACCACCTCTGTACCATATATCTTTGAAATGGTCATAAGTCACAAGTTAATGAATTTCTTATTCAAACATCAGAATGATATTTCAAATTTTGGTGGTTTGAGAATGTGGTTGAAATTATTTTTTAAAATAAATTATTTTTGACATCAATACATAAAAATAATTTAAAAACACAAAAAATATTTAATTTTAAAAAAATAAAATAAATTTTTTTCTAAAACATTTTCGAAACACTGTTAAAACAACCTAGCTAGTCAATGCTGATTTGGTACCAACTTATATTTAGTGCCCTCAAAATACTGCAACTTTAAGATAGCTTTCATGGACTCCTTGATAGTTAAAATATCTTCACTACTAATCAATACCATTCCTCAAAGTTAGGCGGAATTTTGATATGCCTGTATATTTTTGGTCAAGATGCTCACATGGAAGCCTGAAACCTCATCGTCGTAACAATACAGTGCCCAGAGAGAGTTGTGATAGTTGTTTGCCAGTAGGAAATCATGGACTCAAGGCTTTTCAGAGTTGCAAAATCAGGAAATGTTTTTGTTCTCCGACAACTTCTCAATGAAAATCCAAGGCTACTTACTAAACTTACTCCGCAAGGGAATACACCTCTCCATATTGCTGTGCAATTCGGACATAAAGGAGTTGTCGTCGAAATCTACAAGAGATGCGGATCTCTGCTTACAAGGCTGAATTCGAGTGGAGACAGCCCTCTACATGTTGCTGCAAGGTGCGGACACCTCTCTACTATTGATTTTCTGGTGCGAGAAGTTCTATCTGCAGAAAGGATAAGCGCTGAAAATGGAGAAACTGGCAAGTTTGACATGCTGAGGCAGGGAAACAAGGTGAATAATACAGTTTTACATGAGGCTGTTAGGAATGGTAATAGGAGTGTTGTGCAGCTGTTGCTAAGGGTTGATCCTAAGCTGGCTTGTTTTGAAAATTATGCTGGCGAGTCCCCGTTGTTTCTAGCTGCTAGAGAAGGGAAGAAGGATATTTTGAATCAGATTCTGATATCAGCTCCATCTTCAGCTCATGGGGGATCAGAGGGCCAGACTGCTTTGCATGCTGCTGTGATTGAGAGGCATTCAGGTAGGTTTCTTTCTGATTGTTGGGTTTCATATGTTACTTAACTTGAAAGGACTCGTACCAACTAGAATTCAATCTCTTGTTTATTCTAAGTTCATTATTCGATTTCTGTTCAGACATCACGGAGATCCTTCTGAGAGAAAAACCACACCTCATCACAGAAGCTGACCATCATGGCAGGACTCCACTCTATTATGCTGCATTCCTTGGAGACTGCAAGGCGGTTGGAAGATTGCTGGAACTTGATAAGTCTATTGCATATTTATTCGATAAAAGGGGCCATTCACCCCTTCATGTGGCAGCCATGTATGGTCATGCCAATGTAATAAAAAGAATTATCCATAACTGCCCAGATTCTGGAGAGCTTCTGGACCTAAACGGTAGGAGTGTTCTTCATTTTGCCGTTCTTAGTGGAAAAGTGAATGTGGTCAGATGTGTGCTGGAAGTAGCAGAATTACAATGCCTCGTAAATCAAGCAGATAACGGTGGGAACACGCCTTTGCATTTGGCTGCTATTGAAAGACAAACTCGGATTCTGCGGTGGTTGATATGGGATGAAAGAGTGGACCACAGAGTCAAAAATGAAAATGGCCACTCAGTATTTGATATTGATGAATCTATCAGAGAAACATGCTTCACGTACCGTTGTGTAAGTAAGATTTCTTAGTTTCAGAAGTACATAAAATTTAATTAGCCCTCAAAGCAATTGCTGCTAAGTGCATTCTATATTCTTCTAACACTGCAGAATATAATGACATGCATGTGGAGGAAGCTTGCCTCTGTATCTAATCGAATCACCGGGAAAAAGAACCCGCCATGTGCAGACCAAGAAGCTATTGCCAGGATTCAAACTTACAAGCGAATGGGAAATACCTTATTATTGGTAGCAACACTAATCGCAACAGTTACATTTGCAGCAGCTTTCACGATGCCTGGAGGGTTTAACAATGATCGTGGCCCCATGCAAGGCGTGGCATTACTGGAGTCAAGCAAACGTCTGAGATGGTTTATTTTCTCGGACGCGATTGCCATGACCAGCTCCATAATTGCAGCTTGCATAATATTTTGGGGAGCTGTTATTAATGACGAGTCCTATGTTTACTACCTGGCAAGTGCGACCGTGCTAACTTGTATAGCGCTACAATCAGCGGCGATTGCATTCCTATCAGGAATTGCTGCTGCGTTGCCTGATCAACCCTTTGTTGACAGGGTGTCTGATATTGTGGGGATTTCTTTCCATGTCAGTGTCTTCTTGTTTGTGCTCCAATTGGTGCGGATTTTTAATGTTTCTGAAATCTGCCAGTTCTTGATATTTTGTTTCTGGAAGATGAAGTCCAGGATCAATAAATGAGATAACCAAAATCGGACAAGCAAATCTTCTGTATGCTCCTTCAAAATGTTATTAGCAAAGTTTTTGGACAGCTGTGATAGGACTAGATTCTATAATATATAAAAATATTCATGTTGAATTATCAGGAAAACATAAACAATAAAGCAAATGCGTACGTGAATTTATATTTGAAAGTCGCTCTCTAGAATCGTACAGATAACTTATCAGATTAACACGTTCTCCTTTGAGAGCCATTTGATTCTCTTTACCTTAACCTTATCTTCTCTCTGATGATGAGATGTTAGAGTGAGAATGAATTAGCCCGTGTAATTTGGGAACTATGACCATATATATAGGTAACCAAGTACCTTTTGGCATTCATGCTCTTTGGTATTCTCACTCTTTGGTATTCCTACCTTATGGTATTCCTAGTTTAGCTCATCACTAAAATAAAAATAACTTTTTAATCTCTACATATTAAAGGTCTACACCCTATTAGATACATCAAAAACTCAATTGCCTAAAATTACTTAGTAGATTATTTTTTTAATTAGGCTTCACTTTATTTGACAGTACCACAAACAAATAATTATTCTCATATAAGCCCAACGTTTGATTAATGATCCAACAATCTCCCACTTTGGCTATATGAATAACCTTGTAATTATATTTTGCAAATATAACCAAAATGAGCTCAATCTTTGTTGTCATTCACAAATGTATTTATAACAAATCCGGTCTAGTAATCATACCAACATAGGATCTAAGCGGTCTTCGTTATAATTATTGTAACTCAACCTATCAAAGGTTACGTATGTCAATACAACTAAATGACATGGATCATGATGTGGATGTGTAACATGGAAAATTCATGCAATATGATCTTAACATGCCTATTTCCAACTGGTCCACCCTTAAACCTTAGTGTGATCAAACCATACTAAAATCAGAGTGTAAATTAAACCAAAGACTTTATTTCTGCAGAAAATAACCTCATAAATGTCCATAAACTGAAATATATATATATATATATATATATATATATATATATATATATATATATATATATATATATATATATATATTATAAAAGCATCTAAAATTACAAACTCCTTTTAAAACTGAATATTATCAATTGCCAAAACACACATACGAGCAGTATGGTCATGAAACATTTTGGGTGGCAATCCCTTGGTAAGCGGATCCACAACCATGAAGTTTGTACTGATATGCTCTATAGACAACTGTCCATTATGAACTCTTTTTTAACAACTAGGAACTGGATGTCTATGTGCTTTGACTTTCGTCGAGTCCTAATGTTATTGGAATATAAAACTGTCGATTTATTGTCACAAAATAACTTTAGTGGTCTTTCTATATCATCCACTATGCGCATCCTCGTGATAAAATTTCACGATCATACTCCATGATTGGATGCCTCTAACATGCTATGAACTCTGCTGTCATCGTGGAAGAGGCTATAAGTGATTGTTTAACACTCTTCCAGGAGACAACACCTCCAGCTAACATGTAAATATAACTCAACGTAGATTTCATACTATCTTAGCATCCAGCAAAATCAAAGTCATTATACCCAATGATCTCCAGATTAGCCAAACTCTGATTTGTGAGCATGTAGTCTTTTTGTTCTCTGTAAGTACCGTAAGACTCGTTTAGTTGCGCTTTCTAATGGTTTAATCCTGGATTGCTTAAATATCTGCCTAGTATCCCAATAAAATATATAATATCTAGACTCATACAAACTTAAGCATACATTAGACTCCCCATTACTGAAGCATAGAGAATCATATGTATTTCTTTTTTTTCAAAATCATTCTTAGAGCACTGATTGAGACTAACTTTATCTCCCTTAGCCACAAGGGTGTCTCATGGTCTACAATTTTGCATGCCATATCTTTTAAGAATCTTTTTGATATAGCTCTTTTGTGACAATCCAAGAATACCTCGAGAGTGATTTTCAATGTATCTGAATGCCTAATACAAAAGAAGCTTCACCAAGATCTTTCATCTCAAAATTCTTAGCTAGAAATTTCTTGGTTTCATACAATAAGCCTATATCACTGCTGGCAAGCAAGATGTCATCAACATATAAAACCAGGAAAAATATATTTGCTCCCACATAACTTATGGTATATACAATCATCGACCAAATTCATTTCAAAACCGAACAAGATGATCACTTGATGAAACTTGAACTACCATTGTTGAGATGCTTGTTTGAGTCCATAGATGGATTTCTTAAATTTGCAAACCATATTCTTTGGGTCTCCAGTACACAGTTTTCTAGTTGCAAATATATAGATTGTCTCATCAATGTTACCATTGAGAAACATTGTCTTTTACATCCATTAGATGTAACTCAAGATTGAAATGTGCCACCAATGCCATTATAATTCTGAATGAGTCCTCGAAGATATCGGAGAGAAAGTCTCTTTATAGTCAATATTTTCTTTCTGTGTAAAAGCCCTTTGTAACAAGATGTGCCTTGTACTTCTCCACATCACCTTTCGAATCCTTTTTGGTCTTAAATATCCATTTGCAACCAATGAGTTTCACACCTTTAGGCAATGGGACAAGATCCCACACGTTTTTGTCTTTTTTTTACTTAATCTTCTCATTCATAACATAAATCCACTTTTAAGAGTTAGAACTTTCAATGGCTTGATGGAAGTTGATAGGATCATCTCTCATCACTCCAATATCTACCTCATGTTCTTGGAGAAATACAATGTAATCGTCTGATATTGCACTTCTCTTCTCTCGTAGTGGATTTTCTTAATGGCATAGATTCTAGAGGTGCTCGAGGTTGTTCTTCTAGAACAATTTCTTGAATAGGAGATGCTTCAACATTGTCTTGATTCGTTACGCCTTGACCATGGTCAGAAATGGAATCTTGACAAATGCTAATAACACCTATGGGAATATCAATATATTCCTTTTCAAAGACAAAAGTCTCTATCTTTATCACCTACTGCAAACTCGACATCCTCAAAGAATCGGGCATTTCCCATCTCAAAAATTGATTTAGTTATGGGATCATAAAATTTATATCCCCCTAGATCTTTTCGAGTATCCAATAAAATAGCAATTTACCATCCTAGAGTCCAGTTTCTTTTCATTAGGCTTGTCGCACCCTTCGCGAGAGCGCGACGTCACGACGACTTTTCCCCGTGAGAGGGGAATTTATGTCGGAGTTTTATCTTTATTTTGTAAAAAAGAGAGTTGCCACCTAGTATTATGGTTACTAGAAAGCCTAAACTGGTATTTTCAGAGATCTAAGGCAAAGAGATGGTTGCGTAAAGAGAAAGTTTTAGCATCTCTAGCACGCCCTACCTAATATAAGTTGCTTAGTGTTTTTGGTTTGCCTTATGATTGCTATGGTATTGGTCTTTCAAAGATATGTTGGTTAAATGATGATGACGTAATATTCATGAAAAAATATTTTGGATATTTACCACTTTAAAATTTATTTATCCAAAAGATTTACGGTGAATAACAACGAATTATTCTCGTTAATATTTTTGGATATTAACCTCTTTTAGGATTTCTTTACCCAAATATCAATAGTAAATAATAGCGAATTATCCCCAGCTATAGAAACTGAGCTTTTAGAATAGCTTTTAGAAAATATAAGTCCAATCAAATTGTTGAATAACTTCTGATTAACGCCGTTTGATTTCTTGGACGATCCTTTTCTTCTATTCAAGATAAATTCTTTGAATGTTTTTCTCTTTTTTCGGGTATCAACGGTTGTCCAACGGGACCTGAGGGTTGCCCTCCTGTTGCCAGGTCATATTCTGGGAGGGAGACAATATCTAGGCAGAAGGAGATTAAATTGAAAATGACCGTTGGGGAAAGATCGTTAGCTTTTAAATTACTGCTAGGAATACGCAGCGTTTTATTTCGAGTGTTTCATAACTAAAACGCAACGTTCCTTTAAAGAGTAGCAACACCTGTTCCTTCTCTTTCTTTACGTTTTTGGTTTTTCATGTAATGAACTGGGAAAAACAGACAGAACGCCTGGAATGAATCAACAAAATTTCTCTCCCTAATCCCTCTCTCTCTCTCTCTCTCCCTCTCTCTCTCTCTCTTCCTCTCCATCTTCTTCTCTGTATCAGAGAAATATTAATTAGCCCGCTCCAGCTCCCCATCACGAAATCCCACCCCACCCCTCCTAGGGACATTCTAGGATGTTTATATCCCCTACAGGTATCACTACAAGCTGAAAGGTCACGGTACTAGAAGCATAACTGTGTTTAATTTGATTTTGGATTTGTTTGCTTGTTTTACAATGCATCAAAACTTCGTTTTATCAGAAGCATAAGTGTGTTTAATTTGATGTGGATTCAATGAAATTAATCAGACAATGGATAGCAGTGATCACATTTTGTAATTTGTTCATACATTCTCTATCTGTGAAATTTTGATGATCTCCAAAGGCTCATCAAAACCACAAACAAAATGCTTTGGAAACCTTAAGAGCAGCTGTCCAAAAACTTTGCTAATAACATTTTGAAGGAGCATGCAGAAGATTTGCTTGTCGATTTTGGTGATCTCATTTATTGATCCTGGACTTCATCTTCCAGAAACAAAATATCAAGAACTGGCAGATTTCAGAAACATTAAAAATCCGCACCAATAGGAGCACAAACAGGAAGTCACTAACATAGAAAGAAATCCCCACAATATCAGACACCCTCTCAAGAAAGGGTTGATCAGGCAACGCAGCAGAAATTCCAGATAGGAATGCAATCGCCGCTGATTGTAGCGCTATACAGGTTAGCACGGTCGCACTTGCCAGGTAGTAAACATAGGACTCGTCGTTAATAACAGCTCCCCAAAATATTATGCATGCTGCAATTATGGAGCTGGTCATGGCAATCGCGTCCGAGAAAATAAACCATCTCAGACGTTTGCTTGACTCCAGTAATGCCACGCCTTGCATGGGGCCACGATCATTGTTAAACCCTCCAGGCATCGTGAAAGCTGCTGCAAATGTAACTGTTGCGATTAGTGTTGCTACCAATAATAAGGTATTTCCCATTCGCTTGTAAGTTTGAATCCTGGCAATAGCTTCTTGGTCTGCACATGGCGGGTTCTTTTTCCCGGTGATTCGATTAGATACAGAGGCAAGCTTTCCTCCACATGCATGTCATTATATTCTGCAGTGTTAGAAGAACAATGTCAAGCTCTTACATGCTGTTAAATTTTATGTACTTCTGAAACTAAGAAATCTTACTTACACAACGGTACGTGAAGCATGTTTCTCTGATAGATTCATCAATATCAAATACTGACTGGCCCATTTTCATTTCTGGCTCTGTGGTCCACTCTTTCATCCCATATCAACCACCGCAGAATCCGAGTTTGTCTTTCAATAGCAGCCAAATGCAAAGGCGTGTTCCCACCGTTATCTGCTTGATTTACGAGGCATTGTAATTCTGCTACTTCCAGCACACATCTGACCACTTTCATTTCTCCACTAAGAACGGCAAAATGAAGAACACTCCTACCGTTTAGGTCCAGAAGCTCTCCAGAATCTGGGCAGCTGTGGATAATTCTTTTTATTACATTGGCATGACCATACATGGCTGCCACATGAAGGGGTGAATGGCCATTTTTATCGAATGCATATGCAATAGACTTATCAAGTTCCAGCAATCTTCCAACCGCCTTGCAGTCTCCAAGGAATGCAGCATAATAGAGTGGAGTCCTGCCATGATGGTCAGCTTCTGTGATGAGGTGTGGTTTTTCTCTCAGAAGGATCTCCGTGATGTCTGAATAGAAATCGAATTATGAACTTAGAATAAACAAGAGATTGAATTCTAGCTCGTACGAGTCATTTCAAGTTAGGCAACATCAGAAACCCAACAATCAGAAAGAAATATGTAATAATGAGGATGTGAGCTTAAAAGATAAAATTGACAGCAATTTAAGGTGGAGAAGTGAAAAAGAAAGGATTGTTAAGCACAGGACACAACCTGAATGCCTCTCAATCACAGCAGCATGCAAAGCAGTCTGGCTCTCTGATCCCCCATGAGCTGAAGATGGAGCTGATATCAGAATCTGATTCAAAATATCCTTCTTCCCTTCTCTAGCAGCTAGAAACAACGGAGACTCGCCGGCATAATTTTCAAAACAAGCCAGCTTAGGATCAACCCTTAGCAACAGCTGCACAACACTCATATTACCATTCCTAACAGCCTCATGTAAAACTGTATTATTCACCTTGTTTCCCTGCCTCAGCATGTCAAACTTGCCAGTTTCTCCATTTTCAGCGCTTATCCTTTCTGCAGATAGAACTTCTCGCACCAGAAAATCAATAGTAGAGAGGTGTCCGCACCTTGCAGCAACATGTAGAGGGCTGTCTCCACTCGAATTCAGCCTTGTAAGCAGAGATCCGCATCTCTTGTAGATTTCGACGACAACTCCTTTATGTCCGAATTGCACAGCAATATGGAGAGGTGTATTCCCTTGCGGAGTAAGTTTAGTAAGTAGCCTTGGATTTTCATTGAGAAGTTGTCGGAGAACAAAAACATTTCCTGATTTTGCAACTCTGTAAAGCCTTGAATCCATGATTTCCTACTGGCAAACAACTATCACAACTCTCTCTGGGCACTGTATTGTAACGACGATGTGGTTTCAGGCTTCCATGTGAGCATCTTGACCAAAAATATACAGGCAAATCAAAAATTCCGACTAACTTTGAGGAATGGTGTTGATTAGTAGTCAAGAGATTGACTATTAATGAGTCCTTGAAAGCTATCTTAAAGTTGCAGTATTTTCAAGGCACTAAATAAACGTTGCTATCAAGTCAACATCATCTAGATCAAATATATAACCACCAGATTTGAAAGATCATTTGATGTTTGAATAAGAAATTCATTAACCTATTACTTATGACCATTTCAAAGATACATGGTACAGAGGTGGTAGTAAATCGTTGTCAAAGGTGTCATTTATATCGATGGACACTGGACAAGGAACAAAACTTGCTTGTTAAATTAATATTTTAATTTTTTTTATATATATAATTAATTAATTATATATGAACAGTACAACTCCGAAACGACGCACTGAAACACTCCAACACCAAAATATTCCATACCAATAGAAAAGATAAAAGGTCAATCAAAACGAAATTGACAATCTTGATTCAAATATTTGATAGTCAACATCCAAAGATAAGAGCCAAATAAGTCATCTGAACCTATATTGAGTTTTTAATACTAATCATATCTTATATATCATATATATAAAAACAATCATGTTAAACAAAATAAACATGTATTTGCCAATTAAAATACTTGAAAATCAATATCCAAATATAAGAGCTAAAATAATTTATCTAAAAGTTGATAACAAGTCACCCGCTTCTAGATTGAGTTCTTAAATAATAAAATAGTTGATAAATCAACACAAATACAATTGTACATGTCTTAAATGTTCACACGAAACTAAACTATTATGCCTCAGATAAACTAAATTAGAACATAATCCTCCCATCATAGGGTATTAATCTTAATCGTTATTTCATCTAAAAAAACATAAAGTCCTTGGAAGCCTTTAAACCATCAGGGTAGTAATACGCAGCGTTTTCTTTGAGTGTTTCATAACTAAAACGCAACGTTTCTTTACAGAGTAGCAACACCTGCTCCTTGTCTTTCTTTATGTTTTTGGTTTTTTTATGTAATGAACTGGGAAAAAAAGACAGAATGCCTGGAATGAATCAACAAAATTTCTCTCCCTAATCCCTCTCTGTCTCTTTATTTTAAGGATCACCTCATAATTTATTAATAAATATACTTTTTATATAAAAAGCAATTTTTGTTATATAACCATGTTAATATAAATCATATTGTGGCCTTACCTAAGAGATGATTTTTTGATGTAGTATTATTTGAAGCCATTTTTAGAAGACAACATTTCGTTAGGAACTCCATTTTTAGTTTGACAACGTTAGAAACTTCATATACTAACACAGCATTATATCTACATACTAGACAAATTTACAGTTTTTACTGCAAAAAATGAAGAAACTTGCTACAAATTTCCTGATTTTGGATTTGTTTGCTTGGTTTACAATGCATCAAAACTTCGTTTTATCAGAAGCATAAGTGGTTTAATTTGATGTGGATTCAATGAAACTAATCGGACAATGGATAGCAATGATCACATTTTGTAGTTTGTTTATACATTTTCTATCTGTGAAATTTGATGATCTCTAAAGCCTTGTCAAAACCACAAACAAAATGCTCTGGAAACCTTAACAGCAGCTGTCCAAAAACCTTGCGTCCAAAAACTTTGAAGCAGCATGCTGAAGATCTGCTTTGTCGATTTTGGTGATCTCATTTATTGATCTTGCACTTCATCTTCCAGAAACAAAATATCAAGAACTGGCAGATTTCAGAAACATTAAAAATCCGCACCAATTGGAGCAGAAACAAGAAGACACTAACATGGAAAGAAATCCCCACAATATAAGATACGCTGTCAACAAAGGGTTGATCAGGCAACGCAGCAGCAATTCCTGATAAGAATGCAATCACTGCCGATTGTAGCGCTATATAAGTTAGAACTGTCGCACTTACCAAGTAGTAAACATAGGACTCGTCATTAATAACAGCTCCCCAAAATATTATGCACGCTGCAATTATGGAGCTGGTCATGGCAATCGCGTCCGAGAAAATAAACCATCTCAGACGTTTGCTTGACTCCAGTAAGGCTACGCCTTGCTTGGGGCCACGATCATTGTTAAATCCTCCAGGCAGTGTGAAAGCTGCTGCAAATGTTACTGTTGCGATTAGTGTTGCTACCAATAATAGGGTATTTCCCATTCGCTTGTAAGTTTGAATCCTGGCAATAGCTTCTTGGTCTGCACATGGCGGGTTCTTTTTCCCGGTGATTCGATTAGATACAGAGGGAAGCTTCCTCCATATGCATGTCATTATATTCTGCAGTGTTAGAAGAATATGGTGAATACAATGTCAAGCTTTTCAGAATATAGAATGCACTTAGCAGAAATTGCTTTGAGGGCTAATTAAATTTTATGTGCTTCTGAAACTAAGAAATCTTGCTTACACAGCGGTACGAAAAGCATGTTCCTCTGATAGATTCATCAATATCAAATACTGACTGGCCATTTTCATTTCTGGCTCTGTGGTCCACTCTTTCATCCCATATCAACCACCGCAGAATCCGAGTTTGTCTTTCAATAGCAGCCAAATGCAAAGGCGTGTTCCCACCATTATCTGCTTGATTTACGAGGCATTGTAATTCTGCTACTTCCAGCACACATCTGACCACTTTCATTTCTCCACTAAGAACGGCGAAATGAAGAACACTCCTACCGTTTAGGTCCAGAAGCTCTCCAGAATCTGGGCAGCTGTGGATAATTCTTTTTTATTACATTGGCATGACCATACATGGCTGCCACATGAAGGGGTGAATGGCCCCTTATATCGAATACATATGCAATAGACTTATCAAGTTCCAGCAATCTTCCAACCGCCTTGCAGTCTCCAAGGAAAGCAGCATAATAGAGTGGAGTCCTGCCATGGTGGTCAGTTTCTGTGATGAGGTGTGGTTTTCTCTCAGAAGGATCTCCGTGATGTCTGAATAGAAATCGAATTATGTACTTCAAATAAACAAGAGCTTGAATTCTAGTTAGTACGAGTCATTTCAAGTTAGGTAACATCAGAAACCCAGCAATCAGAAATTAAAGAAACATATAATAATGAGGATGTGAGCTTAAAAGATAAAATTGACAGCCATTTATGGTGGAGAACTAAAAAAGAAAGGATTGTTCAAGCACAGGACACTACCTGAATGTCTTTCTATCACAGCAGCATGCAAAGCAGTTTGGCCCTCTGATCCCCCATGAGCTGAAGATGGAGCTGATATCAGAATCTGATTCAAAAGATCCTTCTTCCCTTCTCTAGCAGCTAGAAACAACGGAGACTCGCCAGCATAATTTTCAAAACAAGCCAGCTTAGGATCAACCCTTAGCAGCAGCTGCACAACACTCCTATTACCACTCCTAACAGCCTCATGTAAAACTGTGTTATTCACCTTGTTTCCCTGCCTCAGCATGTCAAACTTGCCAGTTTTCCCAATTTCAGCGCTTATCCTTTCTGCAGATAGAACTTCTCGCACCAGAAAATCAACAATAGAGAGGTGTCCGCACCTTGCAGCAACATGTAGAGGGCTGTCTCCACTCGAATTCAGCCTTGTAAGCAGAGATCCGCATCTCTTGTAGATTTCGACGACAACTCCTTTATGTCCAAATTGCACAGCAATATGGAGAGGTGTATTCCCTTGCGGAGTAAGTTTAGTGAGTAGCCTTGGATTTTCATTGAGAAGTTGTCGGAGAAGAAAAACATTTCCTGATTTTGCAACTCTGAAAAGCCTTGAGTCCATGATTTCCTACTGGCAAACAACTATCACAACTCTATCTGGGCACTGTATTGTAACGACGATGTGGTTTCAGGCTTCCATGTGAACATCTTGACCAAAAATATGCAGGCAAATCAAAATCAATAATCCCGACTGACTTTGGGGTAGTCAAACGAAAAATTGTTAATTATTTCGTGGGAGTATTTAAAGGGCAGAAAATATATGTTCAAAGCTAAAAGTCAATATCAAATCAACATTGACTAGACAAAGCATCTACCCTCTTTAAATTTGAAAGACCATCTGATGTTTGAATGAGCAATTAATTAAATAATTTATGGCGAAAACCATTTTAAAATAAATGATACACGTGGCGTCGTGAGGAACATGTAAGACCTAGACTGCTTGCAAGGAGATGGAAGTGGGCGTACGTTTTGGTGTAACAATGGTTTACAACCTGTCTTGTCGGAGATGGTTTACATTTGCATTCTTTTTCTCGTCATCATGTGTTAGCAGGGTTGTCAAAATTATAATTTTCACACGACACAAAAAGCATTTTTAAAACTTGGATTGGAAGATCATAAGATCGTACCTAAATTTGTTAGTATAAAAATCATAAAATCATAGCTAAAATCGTGTAAGAAAAAAAATCATAAAATTGTAAGTAAAATATTTCTGAATACAATACATTATGGACATAAAACTTCATTAGTTAAAGTTCATTCATGATTTAAAATAACTTCAAAATACATTACAAAATAATTATGTCCATAAAATTTCATAAAATAAAAACTAACAAATTTAAAACAAATCTTCAGCTGACGTGTAATGTAAACTAAAACTAGTCTCAGTTTCATCCCCCTCACTATGTCCAAGACTTGCATCAATAGCATCTCTATCAAAAGGATTATTAGTACTACCACTGGTGCTAACACCGATATTACTAGTACTAGATCGAACTCCAACAATATTTAACCCTAAACTCCTTGAATTAGAAGTTTCAAAATCAACTTGAGTGGCTAGAGTACTCATCTCAACACCACAAGAAGTTTCTTCATCACTATCGTCTTCTTTTCCATTTTTTCTTTGTGTTGCACTATCAATAGCCTAAAGTAAAATAATGTTCGATGAACTACCATGTCCTCTTTCAGTCACCCATTCATCATCAGATGAGAGTTCATCTATACCTTCATCGAAATCAATAAGTTACCTTTTGCCCTTATCATTCATTTTTAAATTACACATCACAAAAACCAAGTCATTCATTTTTTTCTGTTGTAGATGATTTCTTCGTTTCGTATGAACCTATAAAAAAAATTCATAATTGGTAACATATAATATTCTTATCAAATATGAAAACAATAATTTTATACTTAAAAAAAAAACTTACCATCTCAAATGCACTCCAGTTACGCTCACATCCAGATGAACTACAAGTCAAGCTTAGAACTCGAATTGCAAGATTTTGTAGTTCTGGACATTCAACCCCATAAGAAGCCCACCATCTAGCTGGAGTTTTTTTTATCCTTTTTGCTTCTGCGAATATATCAAGCTGTAGATCAACTTTAGTCCTTTCTTCTTTATTAGGCACCATCCGATTTAAACAGTCATATACTCCATATTTAATGTTGTCGTACTATCTATAATCAGTAGTATAATGATAATGAGGATTAAAAAAAAAGAGAATGCATGCAAAGGTTTGTGAAGTTGAAGTTCCCATCTTGCATCAATAATATCCCATATAGGGATATAACTACAAAATAAAATAAAAAATTAGGATATTAACATCAACATTAAATAGCATAAGATAAAAAAATAGTTATATTAAATAAATAATTGGCAATTTGGTATAAAATATAATTTGCACCTTTTTTTGCACAGAACCAAAATTCACTTGTATCTTTTCTTTCGCTTCAATCATTGCTCTATATATAAAACTCATGGTCGGTGTCTCATCTGAATCAACTAATCGAAGAACTTTTATAAGAGGATATACTGCCTTAATGCAATCAGAGACATCGTGCCAAAACTTGCTATCCAAAACATAATTTTGAATATGTTGCCCTTCTTCACTTTTTGAATACCTACTTGACCTCCATTGGACGGAAGTGAACATTGTCATTAATTGAATCTTACAATCATTCAAACATCCAAGAGTCAAGTATGTTGTGGCAAATCGAGTGGCAACAGGCCTGATTAAATCTTTTTCTTTTGTGAAGTGTCTCAGCATGGAAATAAGAAGAGTTCTTGAATATATGTATGTGGTAATTCTCCATCCTTACCAATAGTTACTTCATGCACCTCTAGTTTCTTCTCAAAATCTTCCAAAATCAAATCAATACAATGAGCATCGCATGGTGTCCAATACAAGTATTTTCTTTTTTCCATCAATAAATGCCCCGCTGCCTTATAATTCGCAGCATTATCAGTAATTACTTGCACCACATTTTCTTCTCCAATCCTTTCCACAACAACATGTAACATCTCAAATACTTTATTAGCTGTTTTAAATATATTAGATGTGTCTACATATGATAAAAAATTTTTTTTTCTTTAGGACTATTAACCAAAAAGTTACAAATAGAGCGTCTTTTCTTATCAGTCCATCCATCAGACATTATTGAGCAGCCTGTTTTTTTTTCCATTCCAGCTAATAGTCATTAAGCAAATGCATTGTGTTATCTACTTCTTGCTTTAAGTACTTCTCTCTAATATCATGGTAAGATGGAGGCTTAAATCTTGGCCCATGCTTTGCAACTAATTCAAGAGCTTTAACAAACTCAGGGTTTTTCACATAATTAAATGGAATTGCACTAGTGTAAAAAAACCTTGCAATTTGTTGACTTGCTTCTTCTTTAATATCTTTCTTTAGCATCTGATTGATGGTCATTTGAGTACTTCCACTTCCACTTATTGGTTTCTTTCCCTTGCTAACTGAGTTGATTTCATTATCTTCGTCTGCATCTTCATCACTTCTAAAAAACTGAATTTTTTTTCTTTTCTTCTCAGATGCTTCTTGATTTTTCACCAAAACATTCAAAATCATCTGCTTCAAATCTGCTGGTATTTGTTGGCATGGCTCAACATCCTTTTGAGTGCAAGCCAAATGATGTTTGAAACGATAAATGCCTCTGCTGAAAATTTTCTGACAATACTTGCATTGAACTTTTCTTGAATTATTTTCAATATCTATACCATGCTGCCATCCCACATAAAGTCTATTGCCACTGGTAGTTTTTTTGGATGCCATGTAATCTGCAATTCATTGAAATAATAAATGTGTCCATGTTAAGTTTCGTAAAGCTCAATTATAGCTAAATTATTTCATAATTGCTTGCTCCTCACATTTGACTCAGTCACCCATGAAAAAACCACAATTAACCACACATGCACTAGCCGTAACATATATATATATATATATATATATATATATATATATTCACATTTCAAGGATTAGTAGCTCATAGTAATATCAATAATGCCTTTTTACCTTCAACAAGCTGCTAGCCAATTATTTAATATGGACAACTCAATTTGAAAATTTAAGTCCAAATAAGTGAGTTGTTAAAAGCATATTCTTTTCAAAGTAACCAATAAAGTTCTTAGCCATTTCACTCCCCTCAAAATGCATTTTTTTTAGCAGTAGGAACGCCCTCCCTGAAGTGCATTCAACCCGTGGCATGTGAATCATAAAGCTAAAACAAGGAACAAATGTATTAACGACTCTATAGCAGATGAATCAATGTTGGTTCATCTATTTAAGATTGAAATGCAGGTACTCAAACACAGAAAACACATCTCCTTTTCTGTTAACTAAATTTGTTCAAGATTGAAATGCAGACACTCAAACATCATACACACAACACATAACAAACACAGAAAAAAAATGCAGAGAACCCTGTGTTAGTTTGATAAAAAATTATCTATATCTATCTATCTATCTATCTATCTATCTATTGTATGCGTTCTTGTCGCTAATGTACAACATGCTTTGTTCATGTGAAGCTATGTTTATTTTGATCAAAAATTCATATCATAAATTATTCCAAGATATGGAGGCAGACAAATATCGCCTTCGTAGTTATTGGGGATTTTTTTTATTATTGAAGAAGAGCATATAATAAATACTATTATTGAGTACAGACGAGATAAATCTACATGTGCATTATGTTTTTTTTTTACATTTCAATTTCTTTAACCTCATGGTTGCATAAAAATGGTGTGCCAAGAAGCACCAACAATTACTAACCTTGAGAGTTGAGAGGTAACGAGGACGACGACGATGAAGACGCAGACGCAAACGACGGTGACGATGGAGAGTTGGAGACGATGGCGACGACAAGTTGACAACGATGAAGATAAAAGGGTTGAACAAGTCCAAACTGATGAACTGCCGATTTGGTGAAGAGAAGGATGAGAAGTTGAGAACATTCAAGGAGAAGATCACCTAGTGATTTCCTGTTAAGATCACGATGAACTGACGAAGACGAACGATTGATTTGGGGATGAGAAGAGAAGAGTACAGTCAAGGTTTCAGGTTTAGGGAAAATAAAAGCGTAAAATCGATTTGGGGACTTCGAACTGATGTGAGTGATGTCCGAACACCTGGGATCGTAAAATCGGACCGATCCGGTCCGATTTTATGATTTCGTACGAGTTAGATCGGGTTTTCGGTCTGATTTTACGATTTCATACGAGTTAGATCGGGTTTGACCGAGTTTGACCTAAAACGATTTTCAAACCCGAGTTAACACGTTTTGATGAGTCAACTCGCAAACTCGTACGAGTTTGACAACAGAGTGTGTTAGTGTATGGTAGCAACCTTTTTCAGACAATTCTAGTAATAACACAACAAAACAAAAACTCTTATTTTCATGATAATTGATATTAAAGAATAATATAATTTTTTTTTTTGGGTCTCATTTAATAGTTTGATATTATAACTGAGATGATTCTTTGATATTATATCAGAACATTGTAATCAGCAATATGGAGAGGTGTATTCCCTTGCGGAGTAAGTTTAGTAAGTAGCCTTGGATTTTCATTGAGAAGTTGTCGGAGAACAAAAACATTTCCTGATTTTGCAACTCTAAAAAGCCTTTAATCCATGATTTCCTACTGGCAAACAACGACTATCACAACTCTATCTTGGCACTGTATTGTAACGACGATGTGGTTTCAGGCTTCCATGTGAACATCTTGACCAAAAATATGCAGGCAAATCGAAATCAATAATCCCGACTGACTTTGAGGTATGTCTGTGAACTATTAGTGGCAGTATTTAAAGGGCAGAAAATATATGTTCAAAGCTCAATGTCAGTATCAAATCAACATTGACTAGACAAAGCATCTACCCTCTTTAAATTTGAAAGACCATCTGATGTTTGAATGAGCGATTAATTAAATAATTAATTAATTAATGGCTGAAAACCATTTCAAATTAAATGATAAACGTGGCGTCGTGAGGAGCAAGTAAGACCTAGACTGATTGCAAGGAGATGGATGTGGTTTACAACTTGTCTTCTCGGAGGTGGTTTACAATTTGCATTCTCTTTCTCGTCATCGTGTGTCAGTGTATGGTAGCAACCTTTTCGGACAATTCTACTAATAATACAACAAAACTGAAAACCTATTTTCAAGTTAATTGCTGATAGAAAATAATATAAATTTTATATTTCAATCTCATTTAATAGTTTGAATTTTCAAATGAGATGATTCTTTGATATAATATCAGAGTATTGTTGACCTAGCGGTTACGAGTTCGAATCACACAACCGTTATTCTATTTGATAAAAATCAAGCACAAAATAGTATGGATCAATGTTCAAGTGTCAAGCTCAAAAAGTTTTCATTTGACAAAGTGTATTAAAGAATAATATAAATTATATCATCGGCCTCACCTAATAGTTTAAGATTTTAGATAAGATAATTACTTAACACTTGTGAAATAAAAACAATTATTCTCTTTAGGCAAAGCTCACAAGGTATATGACCTCAAGTAATCATCATGTAAATCCTATGATAAACCTAGTAAATTATAACCAGATAAAATAATTATTTTATTTTTTTAAGTGGGGTGAAATGCTTAGAAAAATTAGAATGAAATTTTGCATAAATTAATATATAAACATGCTGGCAAATAATACTGACTATTGATATAAACCTCACTCTTAGCGCCCGTTTGGTAACGCGGTGCAAACTGCGTTTCAAGAAAAGCTCAGTTTGCACCGTTTGATAAACATTACAACGCAATTTATACTGCCATGGGCCCCACCAAAATCACGATCGAAACCACGGTTTTGCTGAAGCAGGAATTTTTAGCTTTTCCTGTGATTGCCTCCCATTTTTGTTCCTTGCGTTTCCTGCGTTTTTGCCAATTAATCCATGTTGTCTGTCAATTAACAACCTCAAACTGTCTCTCTCTGTTTTTTATCTCCTTCGAAACAAACCATGCATAAATTAAGGGAACCAACAGAGATTGTAATATACAGTCGACGATCAACAAGCATTGTAATATATATAGTAACAGTCATCGTCGATCTCTCTCTCTCTCTCTCTCTCTCCCCCTTCATCAACACAGTCGACGATCTCTCCCTCTCTACAGCACCGTCGCTGCCCTCTCTCTCCACCGTCACCGTCAGCTCTCGGCACTACCATCATCCCCCTCATCACCGTTATCTTCTCCTCCATGCCACAAGCTCCTCCGTGATCTCCAGAAGCCGTAGCAATCCCCATCGTGTAGAGAGCACCAGCGGCAGCAGCACCAGGTGCCACCTTCCGAGGCTCATACCGGCCACCACACAGCACCATTTCCGACGCCACCACCACAGGAAGAACCACCTTGGCCTCCTCTACTCGTCGGTATTAGCCGTTCACCCTCTCGTCAAAGTCGTCCATGTTACTGTTCACGTGAACATTAACATGGATGAATAATTGACGAAGGGTGCAACGCACCGTTTTACCATTTTATGTTTTTATTTGCACTCTTGGGCTGGGCTGGACTGGGCTGCTGCTGGCCCAGCCCAAGTCCAGCAGAGTTGGGCCCTTTTGGCCCAACTTGGCTGGGACGGGCCATTTAATTTGGGACAAGCCCATTTCGATTTTTTTAAAAATATTTTCTAAAAAAAAATAAAAAAAAATTAGATAAAGATATGTTCTGATGAAAAACAATGACGCGCTATTTCGTTACACTCCACAATCCTGTTATTTTTCGATTGATTATGAATTAAAAACTTGTAACTGGATTTTGCATTGGAATTATAACCCTACAACTGGATCACAGATGTTGTTAGTAATGATATTGTTACCATATATTGTTCCTCGATCAAATAGCAAGGAATCACAGAGGCATTCACGTAACGATTTAGTTCGTGATAAAATTGCAAGTAGTTTGATGAGAGAATAACACCAAATATCTATTTTTTTCATGAAATATTAATTATATTTTATTGTTATGATTATTAATCTATAAAAATTTAAAAAAACAATTTATATATATGTGTGTGTGTGTCCTTTAAAGTAATTTCACATGTTGACAGCAATATGAAAAGCATGATAACCAAACACTTCACTGCTTATTTTGAACCGCAATAAAAGCGTTTTTTTTGAAACTGTTTTTTTTTCAACCTCAACCACAACAGCAACTGCAATACCAAACAGACCTTTAATAATGTAAACTATGACAAAAAAATATGAAGATTTAAGGAAAACTTTCTATGATTAGGGGTTAGGATCCCAATGAATTAATTTAAAAGTATTCTTGATTTAAATGAAAAATATTTCAACCGTCTGCACAAAGACTTTGATTGGCTGGCTAGCTGGGTAAAAGTCAATCGTATGGGTGAGGATTTGAGTTATTTATTTATTGGATTATTTGCTTCGGTGTTTTTTTTCCCGGGACTTTTATTCGGGAAGCTCATGATGGACGTGACAATGAAGATGATTGAAGCTTATGAAGTTGCTGGTGGGATTGCGGAACAGGCCATTTCTTCAATAAGAACTGTACGTATATTCATATGTGGCAGAGAATCAAACACAAGGCCGGTTCAGCCGTGCACTTCAAAAGACGATAGAATGAGGATTAAAGCAAAGGTTTTGCAAAGGGATTGATGATGGGAAGCATGGGAATGCAATGGAGAACAAGTGGCAGAGGCATACATGTTGAATACATGTTAAAGTACCATCCTAAATTTAAGGGCATTCAAACTATTTAGAAGTTCGGGCAATGAAGTCGCAATGATGCGAAACTCACACGGTTAATATGTTTCGACGAGTCTGTCAATAGCCAAAAGCTTTGCTAGTGACGCATACCTTTTTTTTAGCCAAATTGCATCGTTAAGACCCTGAAATCGTTATTTTTGTCATTTTAGGAAATTTTTGTTTTAGTTATAACTCTTGATTTCCATTCCGAATTGACTTCGGTCAATTATCTTACTTTTGCTATTTTTTGTAATTTTTAATAATTAGTCTTGTTTTCTTGTCCAACAAGGATTAGAGCTAGAGTTTTTGCTTTAAATATAATTATAAGCCATATGGCCGAATCAATCAATTATTCAATAAATTTCGAACTTTCTTGAGAGTTTCTCTCGTTTTTGGGAGATCCCAGAATATTAATGTTGATTGTATTTTTTTGTGTTCTTCGCTGCGTCAGGATGGTTTATGTAAGCTGGGCATTTCAAGCTTGGGCTGGCACTTATTTAGTGACTGAAAAGGGAGAAAAGGGTGGTTCTATCTTTGTAGCTGGAATCAATATAATGATGGGAGGACAACTTAGTAATCTAGACATGCAAATGCACAGGACTTCATAACTAAGTTAACTGATGGATATGAAACTCGAGTAAGCTAAGTTGTCAGAACTCGATATGTTATGTCTAGATTACTACTACTAGCGAATTTGTCTGACATACTTCACTCTTAAGCAAATGAAAAAAAAAAATGGTACAAGGTGATTCTTGAATTCCTAGACATTACCTCAATTGTATGCTTGGAATTTATATAATTATAAGCTCTGAAATATGCAAATTGCTTGTGATATTAGTGGTAGTTCACAGTTAATGTCCTGAGCTGATATAAATAAAACCATCATGAATGACTATATTATGCATTAGATGCACATTCTGAAATAACAGTTCATGATGGATTCCACAGGTTGGCCAGTTTGGATTCCAATTATCTGGGGGGCAGAAGCAGCGAATTGCCATAGCAAGGGCAGTGATCAGGGACCCCACAATCAGAACATCAAACTTGATTGTGGTTTTTCAAGCAGGGGAACTAATTGAATCAGGTTCACATGAACAGTTAATGCAAATAAATAATGGAAGAGGTGGGGAAAACTTCAGGATGGTGCAGTTGCAGCAGATGGCACCACATAATGAAACTTTTAATGACTTCATCTATAGAAATGATGGAAAGAACTCCTTAAGGATGAGTCCTGCTCCCAGTCCGGTTGGTGTGAGAAAAAACACTCCACGCGCCCCAGTGTTAAGCCCGTTTAGCCCAGCATTGTCCATCGGCACACCCTATTCCTACTCAATCTATGATCGTGATGATGAGAGTTTTGAAGATGACTTAAACCAACAGAATTATCAGGCACCTTCTAGTGGCGTCTGATGAAAATGAATGCACCTTAATGGGGACGAGGCTTGACTGGATGCTTGGCTGCGATAGGTGCTGGAGCGGTTCAGCCTATTAATGCTTACTGTGCGGGATCACTTATGTCAAACTACTTCCACAGTGACAAATATGCTATCAAACATAAATCCAACATTGTGGTTTCGATTTTTATTTATTTATTGGTGCTCTCAATTTCATCACCAGCCTCCTCCAACATTGAGAGGTTGACGAAAAGAGTAAGCGAGAAACTGCTAGATAAGCTGATGACTTTTGAATAGGGTGGTTTGATGACGACGAGAATGCAAGTGCAGCAGTTTGTGCAAGGATAGCCATTGAAGCCAGCATGGTTCGGTGCTTTTTTGGGGATCGGATGTCATTGCTTGTGCTAACATGGAGGCTAACACTTGTTATGATAGCAGTGCAGCCACTAGTTATTGGAATTCTCGATAGGAAAAGTGAGATTGATCCAAAGGAGGCAATGCCATTCGAACAATATTTGCAATTGTCGATACGAAAAGTGAGATTGATCCAAAGGAGGCAATGCCATTCGAACAATATTTGCAATTCTCGATGGGAAAAATGAGAGTGATCCAAATAACTCATTGAATGCTTCGAACATCAGGAGAAAGCTAAATGGCCAAGTGGAGTTCAACAATGTCTTCTTTGTTTATCCAACAAGACCAGATCTAATGATCTTCAATGGCTTGAACCTCAAATTGATGCAGGGAAGACAGTGGCACTGGTGGGGCCAAGTGGTTCTGGAAAATCTACAATCATTGGACTTATGGAGAGGTTTTACGATGATCCCTTGAAAGGAGCAGTTTTTATTGACTGACAGGACATATAGAGCTGCAATTTGAGAATGCTGAGATCTCATATATCACACTAGTCAGTAAAGAAGCTATTAAGAAATCATCTTACCTAATAACTTAAATTGTTAGTGAATCTTCAAGATATGATTTATATTATTCTCTAACACACACCTCAAGTTAAAAGCTCTTTGAACTTTGAAATTTGCACAGACCCACACAATCTTGAGCTTGATTTTAATCAACCTTATACTTAATTTTTATCAAATAGAATAGGGGTGGTGAGATTTAAACTCATGATCACTAGGTCAACAAGACTCTGATACCATATTAAAAAAATCATTTTACCTAAGAGTTTAAGAGGCCGATTTATATTAGAACCAGCATTGTTTGCTGGCACTATCCGCGAAAAAGTATTGCCTATGGCAAAGAGGGTGCAAGAGAATCTGAGATACGAAAGGCCGCAGTTGTTGCCAACGCACATGAATTCATCAGGTATAAGAAATACTTAATCTAATGCACTCGGATATATTCATATGAGTAAAGACATGGTTTTACAGGACTAACACCAATATTCTATTCCTGGTTTTATCTGAGAAATCCAGCTGCATTGCGGTTGTCAAGAATGGAAAGGTTGTAGAATTTGGCTCGCACAAAGAACTTCTAGCATTAGGTCGCAGCGGAGCATACTATTCTCTGACAGAACTACAAAGCAGTAGCTCCTCTTGAAGATGATTCTGTGAATCCTTGACTTGCATGATTTTTGAAGAAGATTCTGTGAATTCATTAACTCAACCTAAATTTAACACATTACACGCTCCTCAAGCTTAGAAATCATGTTTCTGAATGAATTTTTATTTATTTATGAAATTGCTAGTTTTGGGAGAATTACAATGGCATCAAATTATGTGAAGAAAATTATGTTTTCTACTTGAGCTATAAATGCCATAGCATTTCCAAAAGACATGACGTGATGAGAAAGAGCTTGTGATCTACATAGCAAGTCTCGAGTTCGAGTTATGACATTCACCCTTTGTAAGAGCCTGGGATAGCCAGGAGTTTTACTCGCTCACATGGATCCCATAAAATACGCTTTCTAGAAAAGTGAAAGTTTTCTCGTATTAAAAAAAATATGTCATAGCCCTGTTTCTGATTATGACAACACCCTTCCATGTCTCATTCCTGCTAAAAATGTGTAATAACAACGCACCAACTTCTAAAATAACTGTTAATCCGATGTTTTATCCATTGCGTTTACGTTTTCAAAAGTGTTTTTTTTTAAATATTATATTTTATATTTTTATTTTAAACTAAATGTTTTTGGTGTTTTTAGATCATGTTTCATATGCTGATGTCAAAAATATTTTTTTTAAATAAAAAAAATATATCATTTTGATGCATTTCTAAACAAAAATTAATTTCAAAAAACAACTTCAATCATATTACCAAACATGCACTGAAAACAGACCTCCCATGGCTTGCAACAAATTTTAATCATTATGATAATAATTCTGGTTCGAGACCATATAGCCCTAAATAAAATTTCCACCCTTCCACCGCATTGCAGTCTGCATTTTGCATAACATTCTCGTATTGATCAATCAATAAGTTACAGGAAAGTATAATTTCAGCAAGGATAAGATATGTTAAAATACGATATTGCAGTAATTGTAATTTTTTGTTTCCATTACCACGCAATTTCAGCTAATTATGGGACTTTTAAATAAATTAGCATCATAATAAAATAAAATAAAAACATTTGGTAGAATAATACGGTTTAAAAATTTTCAGTTAAATAACACATTTTTATATCATTACACTTCTCAAACTTTAATTTTAGTAAATATTACTTTTCAAAAGCATGATAATTTACGATGTGTTTGGTATTGCTTTTGCTTTTGTGGTTGAGGTTTTAAAAAAACAGTTTCATAAAAAGCACTTTAACTGCGGTTCAAAATAAGTTTTGAAGTGTTTGGTTAAAACTGCTTTTGAGTTTGAGATTAATTAAAAACAGTTTCATGTGTTTGGTTACCAAGCTTTTTATATTGCTTTGAACTTGTGAAATTACTTTAAAGGGTGTGTATATATATATATATTGTTTTTTAAATATTTAATAATTATAATGATAAAATATAATTAATAATTCAAGTAAATTAGACACTTGTTTTTATTCTTGCATCAAACTACTTGTCATTTCATCACAAATTATAAATCCATACAAAATTAGAATTGCAAGACAAAAAATAAAATTGTGATATCCTTCTAATATATTTGTTTATATTTTTAATTAATTTTTTAGATTATGGTAATATTAAAAATATATTTTATATATAAAAAATATAATAAATAAAACAACAACAAACAACAAACTCTAATATAAATAATCCCATCTCTTTTTTTTCCATTCTCTCCCGAGCCCTCCTCCCACCACCCGACCCCTCTTTGGTGACAAAACTCACGAAAAGCGAGCAAATTTGTTGCTTTCAGTGAATCGCAGTTTTAAGTGAATTTTATAGGTGGGGGTCTACGATATTGCAGTAATTGTAATTTTTTGTTTCCATTACCACGCAATTTCAGCTAATTATGGGACTTTTAAATAAATTAGCATCATAATAAAATAAAATAAAACATTTGGTAGAATAATACGGTTTAAAAATTTTCAGTTAAATAACACATTTTTTATATCATTACACTTCTCAAACTTTAATTTTAGTAAATATTACTTTCGAAAGCATGATAATTTACGATGTGTTTGGTATTGCTTTTGCTTTTGTGGTTGAGGTTTTAAAAAAACAGTTTCATAAAAAGCACTTTAACTGCGGTTCAAAATAAGTTTTGAAGTGTTTGGTTAAAACTGCTTTTGAGTTTGAGATTAATTAAAAACAGTTTCATGTGTTTGGTTACCAAGCTTTTTATATTGCTTTGAACTTGTGAAATTACTTTAAAGGGTGTGTATATATATATATATATTGTTTTTTAAATATTTAATAATTATAATGATAAAATATAATTAATAATTCAAGTAAATTAGACACTTGTTTTTATTCTTGCATCAAACTACTTGTCATTTCATCACAAATTATAAATCCATACAAAATTAGAATTGCAAGACAAAAAATAAAATTGTGATATCCTTCTAATATATTTGTTTATATTTTAATTAATTTTTAGATTATGGTAATATTAAAAATATATTTTATATATAAAAATATAATAAATAAAACAACAACAAACAACAAACTCTAATATAAATAATCCCATCTCTTTTTTTTTTTTTCCATTCTCTCCCGAGCCCTCCTCCCACCACCCAACCCCTCTTTGGTGACAAAACTCACGAAAAGCAGCAAATTTGTTGCTTTCCGTGAATCGCAGTTTTAAGTGAATTTTATAGGTGGGGTCTACGATATTGCAGTAATTGTAATTTTTTGTTTCCATTACCACGCAATTTCAGCTAATTATGGGACTTTTAAATAAATTAGCATCATAATAAAATAAAATAAAACATTTGGTAGAATAATACGGTTTAAAAATTTTCAGTTAAATAACACATTTTTATATCATTACACTTCTCAAACTTTAATTTTAGTAAATATTACTTTCGAAAGCATGATAATTTACGATGTGTTTGGTATTGCTTTTGCTTTTGTGGTTGAGGTTTTAAAAAAACAGTTTCATAAAAAGCACTTTAACTGCGGTTCAAAATAAGTTTTGAAGTGTTTGGTTAAAACTGCTTTTGAGTTTGAGATTAATTAAAAACAGTTTCATGTGTTTGGTTACCAAGCTTTTTATATTGCTTTGAACTTGTGAAATTACTTTAAAGGGTGTGTATATATATATATATATATTGTTTTTTAAATATTTAATAATTATAATGATAAAATATAATTAATAATTCAAGTAAATTAGACACTTGTTTTTATTCTTGCATCAAACTACTTGTCATTTCATCACAAATTATAAATCCATACAAAATTAGAATTGCAAGACAAAAAATAAAATTGTGATATCCTTCTAATATATTTGTTTATATTTTAATTAATTTTTAGATTATGGTAATATTAAAAATATATTTTATATATAAAAATATAATAAATAAAACAACAACAAACAACAAACTCTAATATAAATAATCCCATCTCTTTTTATTTTTTTTCCATTCTCTCCCGAGCCCTCCTCCCACCACCCAGCCCCTCTTTGGTGACAAAACTCACGAAAAGCAGCAAATTTGTTGCTTTCCGTGAATCGCAGTTTTAAGTGAATTTTATAGGTGGGGTCTACAAAAAAATTTCCAGTGACACATTAACCAAACACCTGAAAATTCAACTTTTTACTTTTTTGCAACCGGAGATTGCACCACAATCCCAAATACCCTCTTAACATGTTGAACTTCTTAAACGCAACATGTCTACTTTATTGAAGCATATATTTTTCTTTTAAGAATCTTGGGTTTTGAGACTCGTCATAAAATATATTAAAATCTGATTTTTAAAAACTAGAAATTATTATTTAAAAAAAGTTGGGAGATTTTTAAGAAATTAAAATAACGATTCTATACCTCGTGAAGCATTGATATATGGAAAAATCATAAAATATATATAAATAATAAGGCTTCTGCCTTGTGTACTGACATGAAGTAAAAAAAAAATAAGATGCCATAATAAAAAAGGAGAGAGACTAAAAGAATTAGGATTTTTCTATGCTCAATATGGATAAAAATTATAGAAGCTTCCTCGACCCCAATTAAAAGTCAAAAATGAATCTTTAACAAATAAAAATATAATAATAATAATAATTAGGACGATTAACCAAATTCAAGAAAAAGCACGGAAAAAAGAGAAATGGTTAGTTTATGTGATTGAAATTATTTTTTATAGTATTTTTTATTTTTAAAAAATATAAGAATGATGTTTTTTTTATTTTTTAAAAATTATTTTTGATATCATATATTAAAATAATTTATAAACATAAAAAAATAATTTAAAATAAAAATTCAAAATTTAAAATTCAAATTTTTTCAAAAATATTTTTTAAACGCGGTGCCAAATAAGACTAAAAGTATCATAAAGAAACTATTTTTTGTTGGGAATATCCATTAAAAACAAAATTAAGTGATGTGGTGAAATGAGAAATAAAACAAACAAAAAAAAGAACAGAGAGAGACTAAACGAATTAGGATTTTTCATTGCTCAACATGGATAAAAATGATAGAAGCTTCTTCGACCCCAATTTAAAGTCAAGAACGAATCCTTAACAAATAAAATAAAATACAACAATAATAATAAATAGGACTATTAACCAAGTCAAGAAAAGCACGGCAAGAAGAGAAAAGTCTCACAGAAAAATTATTATTTGTTGGGAATATCCATTAAAAAACAGAATTTGATGATGTGGTGAAATGAGAAATAAAACAAACAAAAAAGGCTATTACAATTGCCTCATTCTAAAAGGCTTTTAAAATTGTTTGGTTAAAAAATAAAATAAAAACCCTAACAATATTAAATAAAAATTATAAAATAAAATAGAAAAACAGCAGAAAAACCTTGTGATTTGACTGTTTTAAAATTAAATTGTATAAAATTATTTTAACATCATGAAAAATAATTTAGATAATTATAAAAAAATGAGTGAAAATTAACTACTCAATTAGGATAGTAGGGTAATAAAATCAACAGCACGGACTCAGAAATTTCGTGCATGGCCATCCTTAAACGCAAGCGCGTGGCTTTACAGATAGGATTACAAGGGAAAGGGTTATGATTTCCTGTTAAATTGCAAGGAAAATGGGAGGTATCTTCTTGTGTCGATCTTCGATCCATGGAAAAACCTAGGAAGCAACACCCTTGCTTCCTTCCATGCATCAACCAAAATCTTCTTTATTCTTTTTTTTTCCCCTTTTATTTTCGTATCTTCAATAGTTTTTGCTTAAAGCCATGTTTGTTAGCACAATAACTCAAGCAATCACATTTTTTTTTTTTACCATCACGATGTTGTTTAAAGTATAGTTGTCTATTTTATTTTGTTTCAGCCGAAACGGTTGAAATATTTCGTACTAGTTAAAAATACGAAAATAAAACAACGTCGTTTTTTCTCGGTTTAAATATCGGCCAAAACGTTTCGGTTTCGTTCTGTCCGTTCTGTTTCATCCAAATAGTGTTTTTTTAAATAATAAATAATTTTACAATAACAATCATATCTCATAATCCAACTATTAGATTAATATGAAATTTTACGAGGAGTCTCTTGACATATTTATATATATTATATTAAAATTTCAGAGCAATCGAAGAATGTAATTATCTTGCGAGATTAATGATGATATTCTCGTAATAATATACATGTTCATAGTTTTGTTCAGAAAAATCATTTTTTTATGTTTTTTTAGATTAAATTTCACAACTCTTAATAATTTTATTTTTGGATTTGAAACTATTTTTTTGAATTAATATATTTAATTATATATACACACATAAACAGTACAGCCTCAAATCGACACACCGAAACCAAAAAATTATGTTCCAATTGAAAAAAACAAAACACCAACCAAAACGATATTGACAACCTTGATTTAAAGTGTTTTTCTGTAACGTGTTTTAAAACCTATTTGACATTGTGTTTCAAAAGTATTTTTTGAAGAAATATTATTTTGATGTATTTTCCAAATGAAAAAAATTGAAAGGCTTTTAAACCAACTTTTAAAAATATCAGCACTTCAATCTATTTTTTATTTACAAGATTATATATCAAGTTGTTTTATTTTTGTAATTGCTTGTTAAACACCTTTTCTCCCTAGTCATCAGCATATGTCCAAAATCTCGAGTCGTTTGTTGAAAAAACAAAGTATTTCCGCACCTTACCTTAAATGAAGCAAAGTGAATCCAATGCAAGAAGCACAAACTATTGTCTCTTTCCGAAATTTACCATTTCATTGCTTGAAAGAGCAAGAAAATGAGGGCAAAACTACACTGCTCGGAGCAGCCTTTTCTCAGCACTCCCACCACTAAAATTCAGTCACGTGGCAATTTGTCGACATGAAATGAATTTTGGTGGAGGAGATGCTGAGAATGGGGCTACCAAAGCTTTGCCGAAGCTGAGCATCCAACAATTTGCTGAAAAGGCAGTAAGAACACCTGGTTCTGGTGAAACCAAAGGTGACTTGAGCTAAACATTTCCAGAATAGAAAAGATGTTTGAGTTTATAAATCTGAAAGCTATATAATTAGAAAAAGAAACAGCGATTTCTGGGTAACCAATGTTCTTTCCAACACACAGCAGGTTGTCTGAAAAAACTTGTATTCGGGGAAAGCTAAAAAGCCTGCTCTGGAACTAATTTTTCCAGATATTGTGAACCATTCAGCAAGCAAACCAAATTGTATTAAATAGAAAATAAAATTTAGCAATGCAGACCTTCATTCTAATCTGTGAAAATGCATTCAATTTGAAGGGGACTTCAGTCAACAGGTTAAAGCATAGACTTGGTCAATCCTAATCATGAACTCGTAAGAAAATTGACCATTCTAGGAGAAAACTGGGGTTGCCATTTATTAGCTCTCCTTTGAATCTGGTAGCAGAACAAACCAGTAATTTTTCCACAAGAATTTTTTTTTTGAATACTTCAAGCAAATCCATCACAAAATGGTCAAAACAATTTCAATTCACTAAAAGATGCATATATATCATACAATCTGGTAGTAAAAAGAACAATTTTCCAGAAAATAAAGATACCCAAAAAAAATCACAAAACTCAAGCATAATACATGAAACAATGCCATCTAAATTCATCAAAAACTAAGCAAACCTAAAACCAAAAAGTTAGCGAAAAAAACTCCCAATTTCCCACAATAGCTCCTAATCTTACCCGCATTAGACTTGAGCTTTATGTCTTTGGGGTAGACCTTACTAATGGTACCATTGACTTCAACACTAGCCCCTACCCTTATCTTATGCCTCTTAGTCTTGAACATAAGAATCTTGTACCTCACCGAAGTAGCCAAATCCACCCAGAAAAACACCTTCGACCCGTTTCCCTGAGCTGCCCGGGAAACCTCATCCCGGCTAATATTTGATATGGTACCATTCTTTGTAGCCTTCTTTTTATGCCCCTGATAAAACTTTGTTATGATGGAACTCCCAATTGAGCGGGATCTATCTGGACTGTCAAAAAATGTAACATTTATTGGATCATAGTACACGCCCTTGTCTTTGTTGGTGTTTTTAAGTCTCAGTTCAAACTCAAGGGTTGTCAGATTTTTGGTTTGGTCAAGAGGAATGGAAAATTTGCTAAGTGCACAGGCAGGTGATGTAGTACGCAAGCTGAGCCACATAAAAAGAGCTGTTAGCCCTGAAGTGAATATGAAGCTACAGCAGCACCTACAGCAACCGCGGCCACCGGAATCCGGCATGATGAGGTGGTTTCCCCGTGAAAATTGAAAAGGGCTATGATGGAGGAGGTCAAGAAGGGAGAGAGATTGTTTTGGGGTTGAGAATAATTGAAGTTGTGATCTTCGTCTTTCTTTATTTTATTAAAGGAGAAAAGTAGGGACAAAGTGCACGTGGTTTGCTAGTTTGATTTTGAATTTTAAAATGTTTTTATTTATAAATATATTAAAATAATATTTTTTACTTTTCATCTTATTACATCAAAATAATTTAAAAATATTTTAAAAAAAATACAGAAATAAACAATCTCTTCAAGATGTACATGCAGTTTTTTTGGTTATAAATTTTGGCCAATGGGATCAAAGGTTAGTGGGAGAAGGGAGGTGTTTTACTATTTAGGCCAATGATGTGTGCGGCAGTGATTGGTGGACGTACACTGCTGGTGAGTAGATTGATGCTGCTCTTCACCAGTGAAAAACAATCTCAGGTACCAATGCAAAAGTCATTATTTATGGCGGATAAATCAATTAGCTTATTATAATAACCGGATATTAAGCATCTTCAAGAAAAGAATTAAGAAAAAATTGTAATTTTTTTAATTTTAATCCTTCATCATATTAAATTAGATATTACAAAGTATTCTAACCAGGCTAATTAGATATTGAATTATTTATTACAATTATATAAATTTCAACGTGTAAATATATATTTAAAGAAAACTTTAAATAAAATGTGTCTAAATCCGTAAAGGATTTAGATGTTATATGTGATTTGATTAAAAAAATACTTTTATTTTATAACCATCAATTTTATTTTTATTGTAATTTTAGGATATTTTAAACATACAATTATAGGGTAGAGAGAGAATCAGTTTTTTGAAAGAATAAAAAAAATCATCTTGCACGGACATCAGTGTGCATTTATTAAATAAAAGAATATTTTTTAAAACTAACCAATAAGATCTTAGCATTAATATTTATTAAACAATTTAAAAGTTCATTATCCCATGAAGGTCAAATCTTATATTCTCTCACATGAAAAGGTCATATCTTATATTCTCTCACTTGGCTCATTTGAAATTGTATTTCCTTATAGTTTAATAAATATAACAATATAATATGCATAGAGTAAAACCAAAATCTCACACATATTAATCACATCATATAAAATAATTGAGTAAAAGATCTAATCAAAGCCGTGTATTTTAAAAAATTAAGAATATAAAGTTCAATTCTTAATAAATTCAATATTGAAGAATGAATTTTTAAAAAAAAATCAATTTAAAAAAGACTAAAAAAAATAACTCGAATTAATGTGTTAAACTCACGATATAGATCATAAGACATAGATAACCTCATAAAAATAAAATATAAACAAATTACAAAATACAATCTCTAATCAAACCAATATTGAAGGATGAGATTAATGAAAATATCAATTGAAAAAAAACACAAAACAAATTTAAGTTAATATGTCAAACTTATAAACTGGGTCATTAGAATAAGATAACCTAATAGAAAAAAATAAAAATAATGACTTCATTTAAATCGAGTTAATCTACGACTTTAATCATAAGATTAAAATAATAATAATAATCAAAACAAATTATTAAACTTAGTTCTCAATCGTTCCTATTGGACAAAATGTGGAATGATGAAATTTGTAAAACAAATTAATTAAAAAACAAGATAAAGAATTTTCTTCAAAAATGATATAAAAAACAACTTGAATCAACTTAGATTAACCTATTAAGCATTGTTTTTGGGTCATGATGTCAAAATAACATTAAAAAAGGTAAAAAAAAGCAAATCAAGAAGAAGAAAATAATTATTATTTCAAAGAACACATCTAAAATAAGATATTAACTCACAAGATCATTTAAAAAAAAACAGAATAAAAGAATTAGATCGTGCACTCTTTGGCCTCATTAATATTGTTTCAGAAGGAGATTACAGTTTTTTTATAAATCTATTATTGACTGCATTATGGATAATTATGTATTAGTACAATGCTCCAGCACAATATTCTAAAACAATGTGCTCATTAATATTGAATGATATTTTCTATATATTTATTCTAATTTTTTATATAAAATTAAAAACCATTGAGCAAAAAAAATGTGTTTTTTTGTTGTTGATAAGAAAAATCAAATTATACTAGAAATGATTTTTTTTTCAATGGAATTTAAAATTGTTATGTTCTAACAAAAAAACTAATTACAGCACTCCCGACACAATATGAGACAAGATATCTTAATATATATCTTTCTCTTATTCTTATAACTTAATTTATAGTTGTGATTTCAAGATTTGTTATAGTTTATCAACTTATAAATATTTTTTAATTATCTTATGGTGTGTGCGAGTGCATGATGTCATAGACAATGGTTTTGCCCCTTGAGAGTGTAGAGAATTTGTTATAGGTATAATCATAAAATTATAATTATAGAGTTTAGAAGTCGCTACCTCATATTAATCATTACAAAATCTAATGGTGTGTGAGAGTTTGAATAAAGAGACTGGTTGTGCAAAGGGAAGGCACACTCCTATTGTACCCTATATAAGATAATCTGCATTCTTATTTTATTATTTTCTCTAGGTTGAGTTTTTTATTGTTGATATCTTTTAAAGTTCAATGTAGATCTCTTTTCGTGAAAAAAAATCTCTACTTTGTTTGATCAAACCCTAATCGTTCTAAAGTTCAAATCTTAGCATCATGTTTATTTTAATATTTTTAATACCTAAGGATGTACTCTACAATGTAGTTTTACAACTTCAAATATTAAAATCTACAACTCAATCCCAACACTTTGAATATTAATTAGACAAAATAATTGATGAATGACTTTGATATTTTAGACAAACTCTAATAAATAATCGTAAATTGGTTATGATATTTATTTTGCATTGTAAAACATGAGAAATATGCAATTTGATCTCTCTTGTTTTTATGAAAAATGTGCTCAAAACATTTTTAAGATTTGTTCGTATGCACTAAAACAAAATATTTTTGTTTTGTTTTTTAAATATAGATTTTTTAAATATTTTATTTTTTTGGAAATTTCTGGAAAAAATCAAGTATTTTGTACCGGGTTCATATCTTACAAAGTAATTCTACAAAAAAATTGAAATATAGATTTTTTTTAATCTTTTTTTTAAACTTCTAAGAAAATCAAAGTATTTTTGTATTAGGTTCATATCTTAATGTAATTTCACATCCCGATATTGAACTAAATTGGTGGGAAAACATGGGATAAAATCACAATTTTTTTAAATAGTCCTTGTAATTGTATCCCATTTTTCTTGATTTTTTTTGGAAGAAAACAAGGTAATTGTAATACTTGGTTTTGTATCGCACAATGTAAATCTACAACTCAATATTATACAAAATTATTGAAAGACAAGTGAGAAAATCACACAAAATTTAAATTAATTTAAAAATAACATATTAATAGTAGAATGTATTGAAAATACATTTAAATTCCAATTCTTTTGAGATGCTGCTGATTGAAATACATCAAATATATATATATATATATATATATATATATATATATATATATATATTTTTTTATTTTGATTTTTTTGTTGTGCTTTCTATTTTTTTAAAAAAACAAATAAGGTAAAAATTTTGGTAGGAACAATTTTAAATGATTTAATTACCCACTAATAAAAGCTTTAGGTGGTCCAGTGAATAAAAAAAACATCAATACTCCACAATATTGGAAAAAAAATTTAGATGTAATAATATAATATATTAAACAATTTCATGACCTATCAATCAACACTCTAGGATAATGCCAGTTGATAAATCATCTTTTATACCTGTGAGAATCTATGTAGATCAGTAGATGAATGAAGAGATGAAGATGAAGAATGTGATGTTTAGGGATTTAAGAGAATGAGAGAGAGAGAGAGAGATAGAAAAATATTGTATTGTTCTCAACTAATTTTATTTAACATGCATTTCGTATGTTTACAAATACCTACTATTTATACATACTCAATACTACTCACTACCATACTCTAACATCCCCCCTTATTCTCATGTATAGAGAAAACGAAGCATGAGATTGTTACAATGTTCCTGAAACAGAGAAACACTTAAACTCTTTGTAAGAATATCTGCAAATTGCTATTTGGAAGAGACAAACAGAACATAGAGTTGATTGCTGACAACCCTTTTCACAAACAAAGTGAACATCAATCTCAATATGCTTAGTCCTCTGATGTTGCACTGCATTGAAAGACAAGGGAATGGTTGAGAGATTGTCACAAAATAAAACTAGAGATTGAGCAATAGGTACACATAAAAAGACCAAAATTTGCTTGATCCAATCAATCTCAACAGATATAGTAGACAAGGCCCTATATTCAACCTCTGTAGATGATCTAGAAACAGTGTGTTGTTTCTTAGAAGACCAAGAAATAGGATTAAACCCATGAAACACAACCAATCAAGTTGTTGATCTCTTATCATTAGGATCCCCTACCCAATCAGCATCACTGAATGCTTTGAGATCCAGGTTGCCTTTGTGATAATTAAGACCAAGGTGTATAGTACCCTCAAGGTATCGAAGAATCTTTTTTTCAGCAATGAAGTAAAGTACCATGAGAGTTTGCATGAATTAACACACTTGATGAACTGAAAATGCAATATCAGGGAGTGTAAAGATTAAGTACTGTAAAGCGCCTACAACACTTCGATACAGAGTGGGATTATCATAAGGGATACCATCATCCTTGAGTAATATTTGATAGGGAAGACAAAGAGTGACACAAGCTTTGGCATCAACCATATCAGTCTTAATAAGAAAGTCCTTAATATATTTAGATTGAGAGAGAAATAAACCATCACTGATAGAGGAAATTTGAATTCCCAAGAAATAATGCAAATCACCCAAGTCTGTGATCTCAAATTCTTTGGTAAGGGCATGAATCACCTTATGAATCTCACTGGAATTACTACCAATGATAATAATATCATCTACATATACCAGCAAGATAATAATACCAACAACAAGAGGTTTGACAAATAGAGAGGAGTCAGAATATGTGGAATGAAATCCCGAAGTTGGCAAAAATGGAGTGAACCTGTCATTCCATGCACGGGGGGCTGTTTGAGGCCATACAATGACTTATGAAGTTTGCAGACTAACTGTGGATGAAGATGATCTATAAATCTAGGTGGTTGAGCCATGCAAACTTCTTCTTGAAGGATGCCATGTAGAAAGGAATTCTTCACATCAAGCTACCATATAAGCTAGCCAAAGTTAGCAGCAAGGGCTAAGACAATTCTCATAGTAATAGGTTTTCACTACAGGACTAAAAATCTCTCCAAAGTCTTGGTTTGGTTCTTGACTGAACCCCTGAGCAACTAATCTGGCCTTATGTTGAGCAATAGTGCCATTAGCATGCCTTTTTAATTTTGAATAACCATTTACATCCTACCAAGTTTTTATGAGAAGGTAGAGGTACCAAACTCCATGTATTCTATGAGTGCAGGGCAACCAATTCCTCTTGCATAGCCAATAACAAAACTAGCTCTTTCAATGCACTTTTGTAAGAAATAGGTTCTACCACAGATAAGTCAACAGAAGGAGCAGTTTTGATAGATGTGTTGATATCTAATTTTTGACCCACTTATTTTTATGTTTCGGACAAAAACAAAAAAATAACAAAAAAGACAAATCCAAAAATATCCTGGTACGAGGGCAAAATTGAAGGAAATTGAGAGTTTAATGGTCAATTAGGGGTTTAAGTGCATGAATTTGAAACCAATGATCAAATTAAAAAAGAAGCGTAAGCTCAAGGTGCTTTTGAAATTTTGACTAGGAAAAAATTATATAAATAGAACTAATTAGAATCAAAGAAGAGGGGACAAAAAAAAACATATACAACCAAAAAAACCCTAACCCTTTTTTTCTCTCTAAGGGGTACAAGTGCAGCCCCTACGATCTCCCTTCCCTTTCCTCTCCTACACCCCCCGTCAGTCCTTCCCCTCTCCCTCACACTCCCTTCACATGCAACAAACCCTAAAACCTAAAAAAGAATCCCTTTTTTTCTCTCTTGGTCTGTGTCGTCAATAGGGCACCCTCCTAGCCTCCTTTTTTTTGCTTTCTTCTTCTTCTCTTGCAGTTGCAGCCACCGGCTAGCCAGCCTCCTGATTGTCTCCTCCCCACCTACAACACCCACTCCTCTTGGCAGTGTCGTCAGCCTCCCCTCCCTTTTCCATTCATCTCTCCTTCTTCACCAAGTTGTAGCTACAACCACTGCCCTCATTGTCTCCTCTCCAGCCATCGCCAATAGCCTCTCCCCCATAATTGCCTCCTTGCTCCATCCAGCTGCCACCACACTGTAGTAGCGCCAGCCCCATCAGCTCTTGCTTCCCCTTTTTCCTGTCATCTCCTCTCTCCAACCTTAACAACCCCACCGACCACATAGATCCGCCATGCAAAGGAGCCCTACCAACCATCCGAAGAAGAAGAAAAGATGCGAGATCTGAGGAAGAAGGAACCCAAACATTGGTATTTGTGTGTTTGCTGTGGGCTGTGTTGTTTATGTTTGCAGGTCACTGTGAGAGACCCTCACTGACAAGAAAGAGAGGAAGAGAGCAGATCCATTGCCCCCTGTTGCTGCTCTATCGATGACTGCGTGTGGAACCACACGCCGCTAGTGACAGGGATGCGTAAGAAGACGCACCACCAATGCCCCTGCGCTGTCACCACTTTAACTAGGTCATGACACAATTCCCGAGGTCTTTTTTTGTAATTTTTATGTTTATGTCTTTATTTGAATTTTTATTGTTTTTTAATCATTATTTGTAAAATGTAATGAAAAAGAAATAAAAATGAGGATGTATGTATATTGTGTTTTATTTATTCATTTATTTATGTTGTTTTGTTAAGAAAAAAAGGAATATAAAGTGAATAAAAAAACATGTGTTTTTATTTGCATACGGCCAAAGCTTTTTTCAAAAAATTACTCTAGATTTAATAACAAGTTTATTAAATCTTAAGGATTTGGCCTATGTTGAAATAAATCGCAAAATTAGTTTATGAGCATTAATGGTTAAATTCAAATACTAAATGTTGGACCTACAAGTAGGCTATCCATTAAATATCTAGAAACGATAAAAAAAATTCTCAGAGTTATTCTGAGCGGTGACCAATTTTTTGAATCGGCCTATATTGAAATAAATCGTTAAATTAGTTCTTGAGAATTAATAGTTAAATTCAGATAGTAAATGTTGGACCTATAAATTAGTGGTGACCAATTTTTTTGAATCGGAATATTTTTTACATTGCATAAGTTGCGGAAAAACCATCTATTCATCGAGGATAGATGATCTTTTTAAGGCATCTACATGGATCTTTTTTCCTGATATTTTATTTGGGTTCACGAGCTCATAATAAAATTTCAAGCAAGATTTATTCACATGAATAAAGACGTCTAGTCAAAACATTGAAAATCATATCAAAATACACAATGCAGCTTCCCTCAGGTAAGGCCTACTAGGGATGCTAATACCTTTCCTTTACGCAACCAGTCACCTACCCTTGAATCTTTAACCAGACCAGTGCAACCGGGTTTTTCTAGTGACCCACAACAGCAAGGTGGCAACTCATTAACTCCATGCGAGACAACCCTCCCGGGATGCCGTGCAGTGACATGTGATAGATTGGCGCCTCCGTTGGGGACGGTATTTTGTTTGAAAAAATATTGGTCTAAGCTTTGATTATTTTGATGTGTTTTTATCTGTTTTGATTTGTTTGTTTAGTTATGTTTTCGCATTTTTTATTTTTTCATATGTACATATGTTCATGCATTGTTAATTTATTTAAGCTACATTTTTTGTGGTTTATGACTTTAAGTTAAATGGGGGACTAACAACTTGCCTTATGACTTGAGATAAGGTTTAAATTTGTGTTAACCCCAACTCTTCGCTGAGTGCTTAGACTGATAGTGATTGGTATACGTGTCATCCTATTACCTACTGAGCCCCCCCATATTGTCTTCACGAGGGTGATCACTGGGACAACAAGAGACCTTGTTTAGAGACCAAAGTAGCAAACTCACCATTTGTTGCCCAAAGATTAGAACCAATGATTAAGGTGTTTTGCATTAAGGCAAACCCTTATCGAAGCATCTTGAATTCAAAACTTATGGGCGACATAGTGGTCTTTACTAAAGAAATTTTCATTGTAGAGTTTAAGAAAAAATCAATTTTTTTTGTTTTATCATGCAATTGTTACGATCACATGTCACTCCTAAAGGGCGAGTTTGTAAAAAAAAACATGCATATATATTTCAACATGCATTCCCACAATTCGAAATAGGGGTCCCTCAATCTGTCATCCTCTGAAGAGTCAAGAGTCATTGACATTTGACATTGCTAAGAAGAATTCACACCGAAACAGAAACAACATTTGTGTTTTTCCACAAGCCAAAAAGAAAGTTCTCTACTCTACCACGAAATCAGTTTGGACATACGCTCAGATATCATCTGCAAAGTATTAATGCATTCATCAATGGAAATTATGGAAAATTCAGGTTGGCTTTTAAGGAGTGCGGCTAGTTCATATATGAATCCACTTTCAGAAAGCAAGCATTAGTCAAAGAAGTTGTCAATCCATTTAAGTATTATTTGATTTTTCTCCTGATCATGTGGAGTTGTTGCGACATTAGCAAATCAAGGATCTTTATGCCACCACGCATAATAGACCATGTTATTTTGAGCACAATTTTGTCTTTTAAAGCAAAAGATAAAATATCTTGAGTGTGAAAACACAATATGGTATTGTCGAATCTGATCCGGTGTCTGAGAGATCAAAGCATGTGCACTGCACGATTACATTGCTCGACGAAGTGAAATTGATGCAAAAAAGTGTTTTCATTGTATGATGAAATTGTTCATGAATTGTGCACTTTGGTGGTTTGTTTAGAGTGCTTTCCTTGCTCGATTCACTTTTTATGTCTAATGAGGAGTGCAGTGGAGCAAAACATTGAAAATTTTATGCCTTCCTTATACGACATAATCCAAATGAGAGAGATGAATAATTGCATGAATTTTAGTAATCAAGTATGGAAGTTAATCGATAAAAGGCAAGTCAAGTTTTATGGAGGGGTTATCATATGCAGGGTCGGCAATAAATCATCACGAGCATAACAAAGATCAATGAGAAGTGACAAGACAAAAATGATTGTTTGAAAAGTCTGAGAAAAGTGTCACGTCATCAATAATTGTCTTATGGAATTTCATCGATTATCACTTTGTTTTGGGGCTAAATCATCATTTCATTGAAGCATGTGTTTTCTTTGCCTTTTTGTTGTTTTGAAATCAAGAGATGTTTAACATTCTTATTTTTGACAAAATATTTTGATCACACTCCAACATGCAAAAATTAAAGCTTATCATTCTTGAAAATTAAAAGTGTTTTGATTATAGAATTGACCCAACTTTTATTAAATGACATGATAACCAATATCAGGTGACCAAACAAATTTTTGATCCCATACACCGAGTTTTGAACCACAACATAGAACTAAACTTTATCATTATTCATATCAACATGTAATGGATTTGGTAGTTATGGACCCGTGAATCATGTCTCTTGCACATCCAAATCACTACATTGGACGAGGTCAAAATTTATAGGTTATAATCAGCTGTGCTTGAAATAACAAAAGGTCATCTTTGTTTATTTCCTTCACTATTATTGAAATATATATCCCTTGTTAATCCCAATTTAAGCATGATAGGATATTTCTTTGAAAAAACCCGACATGGATCAAACTCTCACACTAGGGGAAAATGAGAGATTTGTAGTTTGAAGACAAGGACAACATTAGAATTTATAGAACGAGGGGGTGCTAAGAATGAAAAGCCAATATTGGAGAACAAGTAAATTGAGAAAAGACATGACAAAAACCAAGAGTCGATGTCAAGGAAATTTTTAGAAAAAAAAAACAAAAAGAGAATATTGAACTATACCATGTTTGTTGGTATCGTGGTCGAACCTCATGTTGGAAAAAAATGGAATTGAGATTATCGAGTCTTTAAGATAATTTATCCATCAAAATGAAGATCTTGCAGAATTGTTTTGTTAGGCTCTATTGAATGCAACAAAAGATGGAATAATATCAGATACAAATGATGGTTTGAGTTTTAGTATTTCCATTTTAAGTTTGAAATTGTCAATGAAAGGAATGACATGGTTATAGAGCTTCTTAGAGCATTGGTTGATTGATAAAAAATCATGTTAAGATAATTAATGTATTTTTATGTTGTTTCTTCTACAAACACAATAAAAGAATGAGAGTTAATGACTACTTAATGGTGATCCTTAGTCTTTGAAACCCTTATATACCTTTTTGAGCCTATAAATGCACTTTTCTTTTATAGCCATGAACCAAAGCCTCGCTACATGCTTTTAAAAGTCCTTCTTGATCAAGCATTTTTAACTGATAAGTGACACTTTTAAAATTATTAGAGTTTTTCCATAAGGGTTATAATTTCACGAACTAAGTTATGAGTTGTTATGCATATTGAGAAAGTAAGTGCTGAAAAATGAGACAAAATTTTCAATTGAACCTCGGGTCTTTACTCAACACTCTAATTGTTTGAAAACCATAAATGGTCACCTTATCATGTACCATCAAATGACATACCCCTAAAATCAAAGATTAGAATTGAAACACAAAAAAACCATCAAAAAATGATTTCAATCTCACAATGGGTCAATTACTGTTTGCAAAATACAAGATAATTATAGGTCTATATGCATTGAATATCGTGTGTTGGGTATTTGACCAAATGAATTTGATTTTCAACAAATGACATCTCTTTGATTTTATTTCAAGGATTACACTTTGGATGCAAATGATTTTTGAAATTGATGACTTAATTTCAGAACAAACAAAAAATTACAAACAAAGAAAACATCGACCAGATTTGCAGAATCCTTGACATTGATAGTTCTTGATTATCATTAAAAAGTTCAGTAGTCAGAGGCCACAAGGTGGATCTTGCATGTCATCACCCAATTTTTGGGTTACTCCCCAAAATAAAATAAAATGACAATAAAATAAAATAAAAGGAGCCGGCATGGGTAGAAAAATCAATGTGGCAATTTTGGTTGTTTTCGCGAGTCCAATCGTATCTCTTTGGTTCCAAAAATAGAGAAAAATACAGATTTAAGGCAAAAAATAATTTATCGTTGGATGAATCTATGTAAAAACTAAGTTAAACGACATAATTATATTTTTTATGGGTTGATTCGATTTACTCGTCGACAAATTTAAAGTTTAATTATGATCGGGAATTAATTTAAGGTCCAATTGAAGGATTTAATTAAGTGCAAGGACTTAATTATACTTTAAATTGGTCAAATTAATTTTATTAGGGGCTTAGTCATTGAGAAATCAATTTCTTGAATTTAATTCGGGCTCAATTGATGAGAATGGAATTTTCGGAGACCGATTTGAATTTTTTAAGTCAGTAATGCGAAATCAGGGGACAAATTGAACGAATTGAGAATTTAACAGTCAATTGAGGGTTAAATCGCGCAATTGGGGGTTAAATCGTACATTTAAGGTTGCTGTTGAAATTTTGACGGGGATATAATTGCATAAAATTAAAAGTTTAAAACTAATTGGGGGTGCAATTCAACCAATTAAACATTGAAGGATCAAATTGCAAAATCAAAACTCTGCAACCCATAGCCTCTGCAACGAATTTGCAGTTTGCAAATTCAATTTGCAGTCTGCAAATTCAATTTGTAGAGGCAGTCTCTACAATTCTTTGCAGAGGAGCCCTATAAATAAGAGAAGAAAACTGGGCAGAGAAAGGGAGGAAGAAGAAAAAAAAGAAAAACTGGAAAAGAAAGGGAAAGAAATGGGGGTCTGACGCAGAAAAGAAGAAAAGAGAAGAGAATGAGTTTTACGCAGAGAGGAGAAAAATTAAGAGAAAAATGAAGGGAAAAACATATAAAATAGAAAGAAAAAAATAGTTCTTCTTCTTCCCTCTCTCTCGGTCTACACATCCCTTCTCTCTCTAAAAATCAGCCCCCGTCAAGCTCTCTCTCTCCTCAAGTAAAGGTGGCTTGACCACCCATTACCACCCTTGTCACCACCGTGAGCTCCTCCTCCACAAAACCGACTCAGCCGTGACCTCCATCAAGCCAACAAGAGCGATGACATGTGCAGTGACGTGGAGCAGTAAACTTTGGAAGCTTTCTCCGACCACCACAAGCCACCGTTGACGACGCCACCACCACTGGGACAACCACCTCGGCCTTCTCTACCCAACGGTGCTAACAGGTACACCTCTCGTCAAAGTCGAAAAAAATATTGTTCATTATCTTCTTCCCTGATCTGCATGCAGCGGAACATGATTCACGTCCCGCTGTTCATGCGGGCCAGGGCTAAGGGAGGCGGGTCGGGCTTTGTGCCCGGCCCATGTGCTCAGCCGAGGTGGGCTTCCAGCCCACCTGTATTGAAGCCCATACCAAGTTTGTTTGGGCTTCCAGCCCGTGATGACTGGAAGCCCAACCCAAATATGTGTGGGCTTCCAGCTCGTGATGGCTGGAAGCCCAACCCAGCCACAGCCTTTTTCAGCAAGTTGTAGCTACAACCACCGCCCTCACTGTCTCCTCTCCAACCATCACCAACAGCCGCTCCCCCATAACTGCCTCCTTGCTCCATCCAACTGCCACCAAACTGTAGTAGCGCCAGCCCCATCAGCTCTTGCTTCCCCTTCTTCCCGTTATCTCCTCTCTCCGGCCTTAACAACCTAGTCGACCACACAGATCTGCCATGCAAAGTAGCCCACCAGCCATCTGAAGAAGAAGAAAATATGCGAGATCTGAGGAAGAAGGAACCAAAACATTGGTATTTGTGTGTTTTGATGTGAGCTGTGTTGTTTGTGTTTGTAGGTCACTATGAGATACCCTCACCAGCGAGAAAGAGAGGAAGAAAGCAGATCCATTGCCCCCCTGTTGTTGCTCTATCAGTGACTGCACATGGAACCACGCGTTGCCGTGATGGAGGTGTGTGAGCTGACGCGCCACCAGTGCCCCTGTGCTGTCACCATTGTTCTTGGCTCATGACACTATTCTCGAGGTCCTTTTTTGTAATTTTTATGTTTGAGTGTATTCAATTTTTCTATTGTTTTTTAATTATTATTTGTAAAATGTAATGAAAAAGAAATAAAAATGAGGATGTGTGTGTGTTGTGTTTTATTTATTCATTGATTTATGTTGTTTTGTTAAGAAAAAAAGGAATATAAAGTGAATAAAAAAAATGTTTTATTTGTATATGGCCAAAGCTTTTTCTAAAAAGTTTATTAAATCTTGAGAATTTTGCCTATATTGAAATTAAATCGTGAAATTAGTTCATGACAATTAATGGTTAAATTCAGATAGTAAATGTTGGATCTACAAGTAGGCTAACATTTAAATATCTAGAAACAATCAAAAAATTCCCGAGTTATTCTGAGCGATGACCGATTTTTTGAAGTGACCTATATTGAAACAAATCGTGAAATTAGTTCATGAGGATTAATGATTAAATTCAGATAGTAAATGTTGGACCTACAAGTAGGCTAATATTTAAATATCTAGAAATGACTAAAGAAATTCCAGAGTTAGTCTGAGCGGTGACCAATTTTTTTGAATCGGAACATTTTTTACGATGCATAAATTATGGATAACCCATCCATTCATCGAGGATAGATGATCCTTTTGAGGCATCTACATGGATCTTTTTTTCCTGATATTTTATTTAGGTTCACAAGCTCATAATAAAATTTCAAGCTAGATTTATTCACATGAATAAATACGTCCAATCAAAACATTGAAAATCACATCAAAATACACAATGCAACTTCCCTCAAGTAAGACCTATTAGGGATGCTAATACCTTTCCTTTACGCAACCAGTTCCCTACCCTTGAACCTTTGACCAGACCAGTGCAACCGGGTTTTCCTAGTGACCCTCAACAGCCAAGTGGCGACTCCTTAACTCCATGCGAGACAACCCTCCTGGGACGTCGTGCGGCGACACGCGACAAGATGTAAGACAAAGCTTCTTTTTGACAATACCATTTTTTCTACGAGTTTGCATAGGATGAAAATTCATAGGAGAAAGGTTAAGGACCACTGAGATAGCACAGAATCAGAGGACATACCTTGAGAACTGGACTCAGGTGCCACAGGGATGGAGGAAAAAGTTGGAGAGGCAAAAGCAATGGACAATGATGAGGGTATAGACAAAGGAATATGATCAAAACTTAGACACAAGAGATACAACTATATTATTGGCGGTGACAATTGGCAAAACAAACCCATAAGTGATAGAAGAATGGGACAAGGGTATAAAAGTGTTTAAGACTAGTTCCTTGTAGGGAAACAGAAATTCATTGAAGACTACATGTTTGGAAATATATATTCTTTTATGAGAGACATGATAATAGACATAGCTTTTATATTGAGCAGCATACCCTAGAAAACACATGTATTGTAGTTTTGGATTGAAGTTTGTTGGATAGATAGGGACGTAACAAGGGAAAACATGCACATTCAAACACACGTAAGTGGGAAAGGGGTGGAACATCTTCAACACAAAGTTTCAAAAGGAGATATGTTATTTAAGACTACAGAAGGCATTTTGTTTATCAAATAAGAGGCAGCATGCACAACATATGTCCAAAAAGGGAAAGGTATGTGAGCATGTTGCAATAATGTGATTGTAGTTTCAATAAGATGTTTATGTTTATGTTCAGCAAGCCCATTTTGTTCAAGGGTTTATTGACATGATTTGTGATTTAAAATACCTTTATTAACAAGAAATGATTGAAATTGTTTGAGTTTGGACATGGTGATAAAAAGTAGTAAAGAGAGAATATAAGTCATTCTTATTGATGAGAGGAAATAGCCAAGTGTATCTTGAAAATTCATCAACAAAGATCACATAATATCGAAACCCATCAACAGAAATAGTTGGAGAGGAACCCCAAAGATCACTATGTATAATATGGAAAGGTGTTACAAATTGTTTACTACTAGAAATGAAAGGTAGTTTACAAAACTTGCCTTGAAGACAACCATGACACATAACAGGATTCGAGTCTTTGGAATATGCAACATGTGCTTTATGTAACATCATATTTACAAATTTTATTTGTAGGATGACCTAGTCTATGATGCCAGGTAGATGATAAGACTAACTGACCAAGATAAGACCGAGCCTGAGAGGAGATGACTGGTGTACTAGACCTTGGAGACACATAGGGAAGAGGATATAGTCCATTACTGCAGTGCCCTCTGTAGAGTATTCTTGTGACTTTGTCCCTGAATTCAAAAGCATAAGGCATCAAATATTAATCAACAATTATTATCCAAAGCACAATTTATATACTAATAACAAATTCTAAGCTAGTTTTGGGACATACAAAACTGAATTCAACTTAATAGGTTTAATACTTGTATCAATAATGGAATGACCAATATATGACACAGACAAACCTTCACCATTGGCTATGTGAACAATATCAGAGGTTGGAAAAGGAGTACTCAGAGACAAGTTGGACAAATCAACAGTCATGTGATTTGTAACACCAGAATCAATGATCCATACAGGAGAGGAATGCTGAGATACCAAGGGTTGAGATGTATGCAAAATAGTGTTCATTGCTTGGATGGGATGTGGGTGATTAGGAGAAGTATGAAATGGAGGATTACTTGCAACACTAATGAAATTAGGTCCAATATCATTGTAGAAACAATTAAGGAACCATCTGATGTGAATCTCGTGATAACATGGTCACGCAACCCACAACCAAGAATGAGATATGATCCCGGAAAGCTGAAATATGTCTGATAGGAGTGTGACACAATGGAAACCTGCTCCAAGGCACCAGCACTATTGGAATTAGTAGAATGACACCACGAAACCAGTTAATCTTCGATAAGTCAGATTCAGTTCGTTCAAGAACTAAAGAATGCAAGAATCACTCTCAAACATAAACTGAAAAGTTCAGAATTAAAATTAATCAATGGCTACCCGAAATTTAGCTAACATGAGTTTAAATAGTCTTTTAAAAACTAACTTTAATGGACCCCTTATGTGGACTTAAATGAGTTCCACTCAAAACTAACCCAAAACTCTAAGTTGGAAAGCTCATGCCTTAATCCAAACAAGTCTTGGATCCTAGCTGAAAACAAAGTCTTAATTAAGCCCAAACAAGCATTGGGCTCTAGCTAACAAAATTAAATAAAAACCCATAAGTCTTATTTATAGCCTTCCATCCAGCCAACTTAATCCTAGAAACAAAAGGAAAAGGTAACCCATAAGTCCTTGCTGGTGTTTCTAGGCTGGTTCGCATCACCATCTCATCTAAGAAACTTAAGTTGTTAGGTGAAGCCCTAGAATATAATTTATATTACTCTAAAATCCCCCCCTCTCAAAGTGAAAGTCATTTGGGCTTTAAAACTTGCACATACTCACACTATCTTGTGCTTTGATTTTTATCATATAAAATGAGGATAGTGAGATTCGAACTTGTGACCGTTAGGTCAACAAAACTCTAATACCATGTGAGAATCTATGTAGATCAGTAGATGAATGAAGAGATGAAGATGAAGAATTTGATCTTTAGAGATTTAGAGAGAGAGAGAGAGAGAGAGAGAGAGAGAGAGGAAAGTGGAAAATATTGTATTGTTCTCAACTGATTTTTGTATGTTTACAAATATCTACTATTTATACATATTCAGTACTACTCACTACAATACTCTAATAATACCATCTAAGTGATTTAATATGTGCATATACTTTCTTTACAAAACTAACAAAGTCAACATTCTTTATTTTTTATGCAAATTACATCTAGTCATTTAAATCTACCGTGCACGCTACGTTTAGACTTGAGAAATATCTTTATTCATACACTATAGAGATTGAATTGTTCAATTTAAATAATCAAATTGAATTTGATAATTGAAAAAAAAATCAAAGTTGATGGTTTATTCCCACCTTTATTTACTATAAATATTCCTGTCAGATAAGTATATAATTAAAATTATGAGAATATTTTATTCAGCTAGTGCTGAAATGTTCCATCACAATACTCTCATTGATCACACGAGAAACCTTGGGAGCCCGAGTTTGCGGCCTGTTTCTTAAATATCCCTCGAATTTTGCTTCGTCAACTCTTCAAATGTGAACTTCGTATACATTGATGGCCTCCATTTCCACTCCCGATGACAGCATCATTTTTGGGGCAATATAAATATGCCAAAGAAAACCTTTCGACTTGCTTGGAGGCAAGTACCGGCCGATGCCTTATGCTTTTGTAAACGTCATTGCTCAAGTCCAGCATTTTATCAAACACATACATCAATTAATAGGGGGTGTTTATCATTGTATTTTGAAAGTTATAATTTTTTAAAAAATAAAAAATATTATTTGATGTATTTCTTAACAAAAAAAACACTTTCAAAAGTAATTTCAACCATACTCTCAATCAGACACTAAATATTAAAAATCAATACAAGAAGCTGTTCAAGGAAGATTAATTATTTTATATATATATTAAAAAATAAAAGACGTTGATGTTTTACTGTGTATCTAGACACGAATTATTGTGAATTTCAATAGTAAAATTGTCATTTTACCCCTCAGACTGAAATTTTAACCCCCGAAATCGGGGGCATTTTAGATATTTTCAGGAGGACATGTTTTGATATTTTAACTAGCCAATGCCCCCGTGCATCATCGCGAGTGACACCATATTTTTTTCAACGCAAAAGAAATATTAAAGCGAAAAAATTAAAAACGAAAAACTAAAAGCATAAATACATAAATATGGACAAAAAAATATTGTCCAAAAAGGACCAAAAGACCAAAGGAATTAATACTAAATAAAAAAATTTAAAAGAATAAGCAGCAAAATAAAAAAATAAAATATATAATTAATTCTAAATGAAGGACAAAAATGAAATAAATCAAAATTTTGGGACTAAAAAATCAATAAAGAGATTTTAAAAAATCAATATAGTGCAATTGCTTAAAAAATTAAAAGAATAAGAATCGAAATGAAACTAAGCATATATGACCAATTTCAATTGGAGGACAAAATCATAATATATTAAAACTTGCATACCAAAATTATTAAAGAAACCAAAAAACATACCAAAAATCAAAAGTTCTAATGAATAAATATTTAGTTGCTTTTAAAATCATCCAAAATCAAAAAGAAAAACAATAATAAATTTTTTTAATGTTTTTAGATCATTTTCATATGCTGATGTTAAAAATGATTTAAAAAAACAATTATCCTTTTAATATATTTATAAATAAAAAATATTTTTTAAAAAAAATCAATAGAGAGTGGGATTCAAACTCGCACTCTCTTGAATTTACTTTGGCCTTAGACAAACTCGGCCATCTCAATATTTAGTTCTTTGTTCTCAACAATATATATTAATCGTAGTTTTACTGTAAACAAAATAGAAATGTGGTGAGAGTGGGATTTGAACTATTGCCCTCTTGGATTTATATGGCGCCTTAGACCAACTCGGCCACCTCGACATCTCGATCATAGCTCATGACAATAGATATTAATAGTAAGTTTTACTGTGGATTTGCATAGTAAAACCGGGACGCGTTTTATATTTTAGTTAATATTGTTTAGAGTTTTTTGGTATTTTCCATTGTATATTGCATAGTAAAAACTACAATTTTAGTCGTTGGAAGCTAAACAAAAAGACAAGGAATAGTGAGGGGGTGTTTTCGATATTTCACATATTCATGCATAGTGCAACTACGAAAATACCCATCGAAAAGACAAAAATCGAAGGCCTGAAGTTGGGGGCATTCTGGCACTTTCATGTCCGGGTTTTTTGTGGTTATCGATGGATCCAGGGGTATATAGATAATTTGACATTTTATTATTGTGTTTGTATTACTATAGGCGCATTGTACGGATCGCGTTAGCAGAGTTTCATGCGCACACGCCTATCAGGCGGTGCGTGCGGTGACTATAGGTCGTGTACAATGTCTGGTCACTGTGTCAAAATATGTGCCCCCATGTCCTCTTCCTCCTAGAGCAGCACGTGGTGGGCTAGGCGCGGCGGTCAAGCGTCGATGGATGGTTTTCGTTTTTTCCTCCTTTTCTCTCTCTTGCACCAGCAAAATACATGTCAGTCCTCCATGTTTGTGGTTATTTATTTTAATCCCATGTTCTTTTGATTTCAGTTTAATCCCTTAATTCTTCAATGAAAATTTTGATTGTTTTCAATTATATCTTTCAATTGAAACTAATTATATATGTTGGTTTCATTTCAGTCCTTATTCATTTGGTTTTTTGGTTTTTTTTTGTTCCTTTAATTTTTTTCAGTTTGCAAGTTTTATTTGTTTTACTTATTTCCTCCAATTGAAATTTGTTATACATGCTCCTTTTCATTTCAGTCTTTATTCTTTTATTTTTTAACAAAAGTACGCTGCAATTGTTTTTAAAAAATCCCTTTATTTGTTTTGGTCCCAATTTTTTTATTTGTTTCAATTTTTACCTTCAATTGGAATTAATTATATATTTTATTTTTCATTTTGATTTTTTTGTCCTTCTTGAATAATATTTATTTTTTACCAGTATTTATATTTATGCTTTTACTTTTAGTTTTAGTTTTTAATCGTTGTTGTTCTTGAATCAATATGTTGACGAAACAGCTATCGGTGTGAAGCAGTATGTGGAGGGTATCTGTTCATTCGAAGATAAATAGTTTCCGGGAGACAATTCTCTTGAAAGTAAGTGGAGGAAACATCTAGAATTTCTGTCATCTCTTTAGCCAATTTCCATGCTCTCTCTAGAAATGAAGATCGGAAAGATTAGGAGTAAGTTCACTTAAAAACAATGCATGCATAACCAAATATATTTTTTCTAACTAGGTTGTAATGACAATTTATAGTGGGAGGCGTTCCACTCCATGCATATTCACCAAGTTTTGAAATATGGAAGAAGGCTTCTGACCATGAAATATGGTTTACCCCATCTGCAACCATTTTCAGAAAAAATTCAAAATCCTTTCTTCAGCCTTTTTTTTTTCTGAATGGGAGAGGGACGACTGAAGGTGAAGGAAAGAATATTCGTCAGTTTATATAAATCAAGGAGAGTTGGGAGCAAAATTGAATACAAACACATACTATTTGTAAATCTGTTGAAATCGGCTCTTGTTCTTTAAGATTCATTGCTTTGATTCTCTTTATGTTTTCTCTAGATCCAGTGCTCTAGTTCTTCAATTGCAGAGCCCAAGCTTCATAAAAGAAGATATGTTCTTCACATGGCCTCCGACTCATTTCCAATTCACACATTGTAAAAGAGAATTGTTATGGATCTATAATAGTTTTGTAGATTGTTTTTTTTTCATGTATAACTTTGAGAATTTAGATGCCAAAACATAGCTATAATTGATTGTAAAATAAAATTCTTGCAAACTAAATGAAAAATATTGTATAGTCTGATCACTTGCCGACTAAATGGTAGCCCTATAGCACAAGTTGTTTTGTATTCATTTGCTTATAAAAAGGAAGGGTAAACATTATAAAAACGTTATATTTTAAACAAAATTATACTCATGATAATTCTCTTTATTTAAATTCTTTGTATATCATGACTATTATGATTAAATTCCCTGTATACCTGAGTCACAAGACCATATAATTTCATAAAAAAACAAATCATAAAACAATCATGAATTCAAATTCTTAATCACTCCAAAGTTGAGAGAGAGAAAAAATGAGAATCAATACGGTTAATCCATAAAACTTGCAATTTGAGTAATGAGATTAAAATAACTTGTTATAAAATAAGTAACAAATATTATAAATTAAGATCCTCAATTAAACCAGTGTTGAAGGGCAAATGATTTTTACTTAAAAAAAACAATTAAAATAACCTAAAAAAATCCTGAGTAAACCCTATTTAACCTGCAAAACTCACGATTCAATTTAATTGGCATTGAAACTCTATATATAAAATGAATTTCAATTCTCAATTAACTCGAAAAGTTGAAGAGTATTGTTGATAAGAGAATTAATTAAAAAAAAATAACTCAAGTCAACGCAATTGATGCACAAAACTCGTGATCAGGATAGTAAGATCAAGATAATTCCACATAAAATAAATTAAAAATTTCAATACCCAATAAATTCAATGTTAGATGAAGAGGTTAAAAGAAAAGAACTGATTTTTTTAATAAAAAGAAAACATAGCATTTTCACTATTCATATAGTAAAATGGAAAGGCATGTATATGTTAATAATAATAGTACTAATTTCATCAAGTATTTTTTTTTCCAATAAATACAGTACGGGTATGCAAATACATATTGGTATATATTTAAAAGTGATTTATTTTTCTGTAATAATTACTTGAAAGTGCATTTCAAGCCAAAAACAAAAACAAAGAAAAAAAATACAAACACTCTTCTTTGGTATTCTAAAATAAAATACTCATTAAATTCAATAAATCATTACAAAACAATATCGAGTGCATGAACAATGCAGCTTCAAAGACCTTTTAAACAAAGTTGACTCTTCTCTCTCTCGGTGCATTGAATGTAGTGGTGTGGCTCCTGTAAAAGGACATAATTGAATTGATGTGAAAGAATAAGGGCAAATTATTATTATAATATGTTTTTTTGCTTTTCATCATAAATGGATGGTGACGGAGTTGTCCACCAAATTTAAACCACTTTTGAAATTGTGTGATGCATAGCAGACGGCTACCCACCGTTCACGTTGCCTTCCAAGTCGGCAACCCCCCTCCAAATATGAACGGTATAAACGAATCATCCAAAGCTCCGTGGACTACACGACCTCAATTATTTAATTTTTATTGTTTTTTTATATGCTCGATTATTATTCATAAATTTCAAAAGTGATGTTTTTGAAAGTATTTTTATTTAAAATTACATTCAAATGATATTTTTTTAAAAATATTTTTGATATCATCATATGAAAATGATCTAAAAACACTAAAACAAATTAATTTAAAATAAAATAAAATAGTTTGAATTTTTTCAAAAACATTTTTAAAACACAGTATTAAACATAACATGTCAAGAACCCCCCTCCCCCCCTCTCTCTTCTTTGATGTCATTTTCAACTTCAATGCTGGTAAAATACAAACAATTTTCGAAGAAATTTCTGTTGTTGGACAATATTTTATTTTAGCTCTCTTTATCATTTTCACCTATTAATTTAATTTATTTATTTAACAAAAAGTATTTAAAACAACCCATTAACTCGGGTTTAAATTAAATAACTCTACCTGTGTATTTCAATCAGACCTTGAAACTATATAAATCAATAAATAGTTTTAATTTTATTTAATTTGATGAATGGAAATCAAGTAGTAATAGGCCTGTAGAAAAATAAAATAAAATAAAATAAAAATCATTGAGAGAAGAAAATTTAAATATAGAAGTGCCTAATAAACTCTTTAAAAAAATAATAATCCTAGAATTAAAAATAAAATCGAAAATATTTTGATTAATTTTTCATGTAATATTACGACCAGGCTTATTGATCCCGTCCCGTTCCGGCCGGAACGGCCCGTCCCAATGTAAAATCCGGGACAAAACGGCGACGTTTTTGTCCCGGTCAAAATCCCGGCCAGTTCCGGAAAATCCGGCCAAATTCCGCCCGGAACGCCCCGGTTCCGTACCGGGCGTTCCGTTCCGGTCAAGCCAAAACGACGTCGTTTGGAACGGAATGCAAGTAGTGAATATAAATAGTTGCCGACACTTTCATGCATCAATGTTTTGGTGTCTTCCCTTTTAATCTTCATTGCTGAAGTTTCCCTTCTTTATTTTTCTGCAGATATGAAGATGTAAATCACTCCGCGTCCAAAAATGGCTCGCCCTTGGCCACACCACTTCTACCCACTGCACGTAGCCATGGTTGCAGCGGGTGACGATGCTAAGGCCGAATTGGTGCACAGCAGGTAGACTGCAAGTAGAAAAGAAAATGGAGAAAAGGAGATGAGGGCGGCGGCGGCATGGGAGAAGGAAATTGGGATTTAGGGTTATGTTAGGGGTTTTTAACTTTTTATACTTAGTTATTATAATAATAATAAAAAATAAAAAAAAGAAGGTAGGTTTCTACTTTCTACGGGGGGGTTATATAAATTATTATTATTAATAATAATAAAAAAAAAAAGTAGGTTTATACGGGGGAGGGGTAATAATAATAATAATAATAATAATAATAATAATAATATGGGGGTTATAATAATAATAAAAATAACAATAATAATATTAATAATTAGCATAAAAAATAGTTAGCATAAAAAATATTTTTTTAAAAATCCTATTAATTAATTTAAGATAATAAATAACATTAATTAATTTATATTTCACATCAACAAAATATTTATTTTTAGTTTGTTAATTTTTATCTAATGAAATTCTATGGACATAATTGTTTTGTAATGTATTTTTCAATTATTTTGAATCATGCATGAACCTTAATATTTTATTTTTTTCATATATATAATTAAATAAATATGAACAGTACAAAACCGGAACGGAACGCCGGAATGCACCGAAACCGGAACGTTCCGTTCCAAACAAAAAAACGGAACGGTACCCGGGACGGGATCAATAACCCTGATTACGACATCAATCCAACAGAAACTTTTATTTTTTCTAACAAACAAACAGGAAAGTTCAAGGACAGCATAAGACACGCGCACTCGAAGAGCGTGGTCCTGCGCTCTCACTCTCAGTTTCCTAGCAATATCCAGCTCCACTAGACGCCAAAGGAGAACCAACCTCGACGTCTCCGCAAGGATCATCCCAAGACGTTACGTTTCCTCTACTGGGCATTCCCGTAATTTCAACATCAAATTTCTATTATATAGAAGACGCTCCACCCATCTACTCCTAACCATTGTGATTATCTTTTCTCTATCAAAATCCTTCAACGATTCTCGTTCAAGGTATGCATCTAGTTCCCATTCTGCATTTTTTCCCTTAATTTATTTTTTATTTATTATTTCTGATAAGATCTGCTAGTGTTTTATAGACCAATCCTTAATGATCGTTGATTATACCATTAACATGTCCGATTTTTTAATCAATCCGTCTGGATCTTACGACGTTGTTATTGATTCTATTGTATAGATCTCGATTGAGCGGTGTTTTCAACTGGCCTTTTTATTTTTTTCCAAATTTTGATCAAATGTTTTATTCTGTTAAGATCGGTAAAAAAAATTATATGACATGCAAATTATCAAATCGTAACCTGTATCTAGTTGTCTCTGATTTTTAACATTTTTGGGCGGTCAGATGCAAATCTTCGTCAAGACTCTTACAGGCAAGACCATCACCCTCGAGGTGGAAAGCTCGGACACAATCGATAATGTTAAAGCCAAGATCCAGGACAAGGAGGGAATCCCACCAGACCAGCAGAGGTTGATTTTCGCTGGCAAACAACTTGAGGATGGCCGCACCCTTGCTGATTACAACATCCAGAAGGAGTCTACCCTCCACTTGGTACTCCGTTTGAGAGGTGGCATGCAAATCTTCGTGAAGACCCTTACTGGCAAAACCATCACCTTGGAGGTGGAAAGTTCTGATACCATCGACAATGTTAAGGCTAAGATCCAGGACAAGGAGGGAATCCCACCAGACCAGCAGAGGTTGATCTTTGCCGGCAAGCAGCTCGAGGATGGGCGCACTCTTGCTGATTACAACATCCAGAAGGAGTCCACCCTCCACTTGGTGCTCCGCCTCCGTGGTGGCATGCAGATTTTCGTGAAGACTCTAACCGGGAAGACCATTACCTTGGAGGTGGAGAGCTCTGACACTATCGATAATGTGAAGGCCAAGATCCAGGACAAGGAGGGGATCCCACCAGACCAGCAGAGGTTGATCTTTGCCGGCAAGCAGCTTGAAGATGGAAGGACGCTTGCTGACTACAACATCCAGAAAGAGTCCACCCTTCACTTGGTGCTCCGACTGCGTGGAGGGATGCAAATCTTTGTGAAGACTTTGACGGGAAAGACCATCACCCTGGAGGTGGAGAGCTCTGACACTATTGACAACGTCAAGGCTAAGATCCAGGACAAGGAAGGTATCCCCCCTGACCAGCAGAGGTTGATCTTTGCAGGAAAGCAGTTGGAAGATGGGCGCACCCTAGCAGACTACAATATCCAGAAGGAATCCACCCTCCACCTTGTCCTCCGTCTCCGTGGTGGTTTTTAAGCTCGGCCCGCATGTTGCCTTGATGTGTCTATGTGGTTCTTGTGTGTGCTAAGTAGCCATCTTCGAATGGCTACTTCAAAAATTGCTACTTGAATTATCTATTGTACGGATTGGTACTGGTTGAATCGGCTGCTAAGGCCGTTCCATTACAACCTTTTGTATTTTAGCAAATAAATTTTAGTTTATGCATGTGTTGTGTCGGCAGTCAGTTTTTTTTATTGAATATATTAAAATAATATTTTACCAAAATTATTTGTGATATTAGTCTATTAAAATAAACTAAAATTATTAATAAGTTGCCCCAACCAGAGTCAAGAGTTATGAATCCTGTTCCGGCCGGAACGGCCCGTTGCACTTCAAAATCCGGGATAAAACGACGATGTTTTTGTCCCGGTTTGAATTCCGGTCAGATCCGGAAAATCCGGCCCAATTCAGGCCGGAATGCCCCGGTTCCGTACCGGGCGTTCTTTTCCGGGTCCAGCCAAAACTAAAAGGAGAAAGAGCAGAGTGACGGAGGCAAAAATAAGAGGAGAAGGGGAGAGGGAGCAGTGAGGGAACGATTGAAGAAAGTGACGGAGGCAAGATGGCCATGGGAGAGGGATGACGGCGAGAGGTTGCTGAGAGGTGAGTCTTTCCTGGATTGAAGAAAGAGGGACAACGGTCAGATTGAAGAAAAATGGACGACGGCGAGAGGAGAAAGAGTAGAGTGACGGAGGCGAGATCGAACTCGAAGTGAAGAGAGGGACGGGGGCGAGAGCTGGAATTGGGTTTTCGACGACATGGAACTTAGGAGATGGAATTGGGTTTTCGACGACATGGAACTTAGGAGCTGGAATCGTCTGTTCTACATCAATTCCGGACGGACGGAATTAGGGTTATGTGGAAGTAGGGTTTCGGGTGGGTATTAAATAATGTATAGGAAAAAAATTAATAATTAATAATTAGTTTTAGTAAAAATAATAATTAGTAATATTGAGAAATTTCGAATATTAATAATATTTAGTGAAAAAAATAATTACGTGAAATTGAAATATGTTGAATTGTTTTATCAATTAGTTTAATTACATGTTTAAAAATTTATTGTTAGATATAAAAACTGTATAAATTTTGTTTATTGAACTGTTGTAGAGGTATTTAATAATAATAATTAGGAAAAAAAGAAGGTAAATAATAATAATATTTAGTGGAAAAAAAATATGCGAAATTTAAAAATTATAATTTTTTTGATCAATTAGCGTAATTAACACAATATATTTTTTATGCAGATGGACTCAAATTTGTCAAATTCATTCACTGACTTTATAAGTGAGACTGGACGGATTGTTTCTCAACAAAGTGATCCTAATGTTCATACAACTAAAAAATCATAAAGAAGTAAAAACTTCTCGCCAGAAGAAGATTGTTTACTTGTATTTGTAATGGATTGTATGTTGATGAATTATGTCAGAACATTTTACTTTCATAATATTTTGGAATTTTAAAGATTTTTCTAATTTTGAGATTATGTTTGTATTGTATAATTTAAAATTCATTTATCTTGAATTTAAATTATACTTGTTAAATTAATATTTTATTTTTTTCATATATATAATTAAATAAATATGAACAGTACAAAACCGGAACGGAACGCCGGAATGCACCGAAACCGGAACGTTCCGTTCCAAACAAAAAACCGGAACGGATTTTACAACTATGGCCCCAACACATCTCTCAAAGTATTTCAAAATGGTTTTCAAATTTGAATAAATGTTGAGATGGCTAAAGTATTAATAAGTTGCCCCAAACAACATATCCCTCAGTATTTAAAAGGGTTTTCAAATTTGAATAAATGTTGAGATGGTTGCAATGATTGACGTGAAGATTGTAGAGAAGATCTTGCTACCACTCACATAAAATTTCAGCTACATTGTATGCTCGATTGAAGAGTCAAATGATGTTAACATTCTATTAGTTGATGAGCTACAAAGTATATTGATTGTACATGAACAAAAGTTCAAGAAGATCAGAGGAGAAGATCGAGCATTGAGAATATATGATGAGAGATGTGAAAGAAGAGGCAGAGGAAGGAACACTTTTAGAGGAAGAGGTCGTGGGAGAAAACCCCAAGCATTTAGTAGAGCCATAATTAATGTTTCAAATGTCATAAACTTGGACATTTCCAGTATAAATGTCCTAGTTTAACTAGAGAAGCAATGCAGAACTAAGGAAAGATGATGAAATGTTGCTATTGTCACATGTTGATCTACAAAAGAGGGACACAAAATGATACTTGGTTCCTGGACTTAGTATGTCACATGTGTGAAAATCAAGGTATGTTTATTAACCTAGATGAGAACTTTCATCATTTAGTCAAGCTAGAGAATAATAACAAAATGAGTGTGATTAGAAAAGGAAGCTAGCATTGAATGGAGTATGATATATGATAAATGATGTTTATTATGTTCCATAATTGAACAATAATCTTCTAAGTTTAGGGCAATTGCAAGAAAATGGCCTATTAATATTAATTCAAGGAAAGGACTTGTAAAATCTTTCATCTTGAAAGAGGTCTGATTATTCAGACCATAATGAGTACAAATAGAATGTTCATACTAATTGTCGCGACAGCGTTTTTTCTTCGTGCTTCGCGCCCCGCCATCCTCCTGGATTTGGGGGGGGACAACGGCGCGCGGTGAAATGGGGGGTGTTTTATAGCCGTAAAATTTACGACTATAAATATCAAGAGTCGCCACCTAGTATTAAGGTCACTAGGAACCTATTGGTCTGCGAGAGTCTTGGGTAAGGGGACTTGTTGTGCAAGGGGAAGACGCATCACCCCCAGTGCACCCTACCTAAGGTAAGCTGCATTGTTGTTTGATTATTTTTCTAAGTTAACTTTTTTACACTGCATTTTCAGAAACCATTTTTTTGTATGCGGGGGTACTTTACAATGTAATTTTGCACCGCAGTTACAAACTTTTTTTATTTACGGATGTACTATACAAATGTAAATTTTCACCATATCTGAAAATCTTTTTTATTATCTACGGATTTACTTTACAATGTAAGTTTACACCATAGTTAAAAATCTTTTTGTTATCCATGGATGTACTTTACAATGTAAATTTACACCCCAATAGATAAATCAAAAATAATTATAATTATTTTTGATATTTTGGCCAAATTTCAACGGATAATCGTAAACCAGTTACGATATCCAATTTTTGTTTTAAAACATGAGAAAGATGCAATATATTTTTTTTACGAAAAATATACATGGAAAAATCTTGGAATTCGGCCGTATGCACGAAAACAACACATTTTTATATTTTTTGAAAATTTTGTTTTTTATATATTTTTTCCTTTTTAAAAAAAATAAAAATAAAATAATAATAATAATAATAACAAAAAATTGTGGGCTGGACTGTCCAAACCTGATGGGCCGAGAGGCCCACCATTTGGGGGCTGGACTATCCAGCCCTGATGGGCCCATTGCCCATCCCCTTGCAGCTGGGCCGGGAACTGAACCCGCCCCAACGGAGGAGTGAATTAATTCACTCCTCCGTTGCTGAAGAAGACGATGCACAGTAAATGTTGGTCAACCGACCACGACGAGAGGCTTACCTGATACTTCCTCCGGGTAGAGGAGATCGAGGTGGTTCTCCCTGTGGTGGTGGCATCGGAAACGGAGGCCTATGATGGCTAGAGGAGGCGTCGGGAGTTGGTTTCTTTAACGCCGGTGCAACTGTTGTGGCTGTTACTGCCTCACCGGAGGTCACGTCTGGCTTGTGTGAAGGAGGAGATGACGGTGGAGAGGATGGTGGTGCTAGGTGAGCAGCCGGTTGCCGTTGGAGGAGAGGAGGAGCTGCTGCATGTTACTGTTTTTAGAGAGAGAAACATCAACTACAGGAGAGAGAGAGAGAGCTGGAGGAGAGAGAGAGCCGGCTGCTGCTGCTGACGAGATGAGAAGGAGCTGCTGCTGTGCGATGGAGGCTGGCTGTCAGAGACGAGGAAGATGAAGATGGTTGTCGTTGGTGCACTCTGTGTCTTCGTCTTCTCCTTCTGTTTTTTTTGGTGTTTCTGCATGCATTATTCCATCTCCTCTTCCTTGTTTCTACCTGTTTTCCTCTGTTTTTTTTTGTTTCTCCTCCGTTTCCCTCCTGGTTTTTTCATTGGTTTCTTTTTCCTCCCCTTATGCAGCGTCCATGGCTATTATTTATAGGGGCAGAGGCACCTCTCACGCATATTGCATGAGGTTACTGCCTCTGCCTCTGAATTTGCAGAGGCTACGAAGCTGCAGCAGCTCGTGCTCGCACCGTTCGAGTGTCGAACAAGTGCAGGCACATGCAATTTTGCTTTGAAAAATTGCAATTTGGTCCTTTAATTTGCAATTTTCTAATTGCATCCCCAATTGGTTTTAAACTTTTAATTTTGTGTAATTATATCCCCGTCAGAATTTTGAGAGCATCCTTAGCTTTGCGCACCTTTTTATGTTGGTCCCTGGTTTTCGATTTGCGCGATTTAACCCTCAATCAACCATTAATGTTCAATTTGGTCCCTGATTTCGCATAATTGACTTGAAAAAAATTCAAATCGGTATCTGAAAATTCCATTCCCATTAATTGAGCCCGAATTAAATTCAAGAACTTGATTTCTCATTGACTAAGCCCTTAATAAAATTAATTTGACCAATTTAAAGTATAATTAAGTCCTTGCACTTAATTAAATCCTTCAATTGGATCTTAAATTAATTCTCAAACATAATTAAACTTTAAATTGGTCAACGATTAAATCGAATCAACCCATAAAAATATAATTATGTCGTTTAACTTAATTTTTACACAGATTTATCCAACGATAAATTATTTTTGCCTTAAATCTATATTTTCCTCTATTTTTGGAACAAAAGAGATACGATTCGACTCGCGAAAACAACCAAAATTTCCACGTTGATTTTTCTACCCACGCCGGCCCCTTTTATTTTATTTTTGTTATTTTTGGATGGATTGTGGGGAGTAACCCAGAAATTGGGTTATGACACTAATACTCCAGATCCAACAAAGGCACATGGATCCAAGTTGTTTGCACACATTGATGTCCAAGAAGATGGTGCATGGACGTCCACAATTTCAAATCATATATAAGACATGCACAGACTGTATGATAGGAAAATAGCACAGAGAGGCAATACCAAAGAATGCTATGTGGAGAGAAGCTCAACCACTGGAACTCATTCATGCAAACATTTGTGGACCTATATCACCAATTTCTAGTGGTGGTAAGAGGTACATGTTATGCTTTATTGATGATTACAGTCATAAATCTTGGATATATCTGTTGAGGTAGCAGAGTGAAGCATTGCAATACTTTAAACTCTTCCAAAGATTGGTAGAAAAGGAGAAACGCCTAGGTATCAAATGCTTGAGAACATAAAGAGGAAGACAATGATGGAATTTCTGTAGATGAGACACACTTCAAGCAATTAGTGGGAAGTCTAGTCTACCTTAAAGCTTCAAGGTTAGATATGATGTTTTTTATTAGTCTCATAAGCATATATATGGCATAACCAACGCAACTTCTTCTACAAGCTGCAAAAAGAGTGTTATGATACCTAAGAGGAATTGTGAATAATGGTATACGCTATAAAAAGAATGAAGATAGTGGTATGATGGCCTTCACAAACAGGGATTATGTGTTTTTGTTAAGCTCTGGTGTAGTAGCATGGGGATAAAAAAACAACTAGTTGTCACGTTATCAACTACAAAAGCTAAATTTATGGCTACTATTGTGTGTGCATGTCAGGCAATTTGGATGCAAAGTGTTAAAGGAGCTAAGACATGATGATGGAAAATGCATACATATCAAGTGTTATAACAGTTAAACCATTAATTGTCAAAGAACCAAGTAACGCATGGATGCAACAAGCATATAGATGTGAGATTTCATTTCTTCAGGGATCTTATAAAGGTAGGATTTATTGACCTAATTCACTGTGGCAGTGGAGAACAAATTGCAGATGTAATGACAAAGCCACTGAAAATAGATGTGTTCCAGATCTTTGAAGATCACTAGGTGTATGTGATATTACTAAATTAAGCTAAGAGGTTTTCAAAAATTAGCTTAAGGGAGAGATTGGTAGTGCATACTGAGGTGGTTAATATGGTTAGAAATCTGTTAGTTTGTTAAATAAGTCAATTTCATATGTAGTTGTTTTATAGTTTGTTACATAAGTGTAGGCTATAAAAACCCCCAAGAACAACCATTATGGGAGCAAAATTGAATACAAACACATATCATTTGCAGATCTGTTGAAATCGGCTCTTGTTCTTTAGGATTCATTGCTTCGATTCTCTTTATGTTTTCTCTAGATCCAGTGCTCCAGTTCTTCAATTGTAGAGCCCAAGCTTCATAAAAGAAGATATGTTCTTCACATGGCCTACTATAGACGTTGACTCATTTCCAATTCACACATTGTAAAGAGAATTGTTATCGATCTATAATAGTTTGTAGATTGTTTTTTCCATGTATAACTTTAAGAATTTAGATGCCAAAACATAGCTATAATTGATTGTACAATAAAATTCTTGCAAACTAAAATGGAAAATATTGTATAGTCTGATCACTTGCCGACTAAATGGTAGCCTTATAGCACAAGTTGTTTTGTATTCATTTGCTTATAAAAAGAAGGGTAACATTATAAAAGGTTATATTTTAAACAAAATTATACTCATGATAATTTAAGTAACAAATATTATAAATTAAGATCCTCAATTAACCCAGTGTTGAAGGGCAAATGTTTTTTTTAAAAAAAAACAATTAAAAAAACCTAAAAAAATCCTGAGTAAACCTATCTAACCTGCTAAACTCACGATTCGATTTAATTGGCATTGAAACTCTATATAAAATGAATTAGAAAGTATTTATGAATTTCAATTCTCAATTAACTCAAAGTTGAAGAGTATTGTTGATAAGAGAATTAATTAAAAAAAAAGTAACTCAAGTCAATGCAATTGATGCACAAAACTCGTGATCAGGATAGTGAGATCAAGATAACTCCACATAAAATAAATTAAAAATTTCAATACCCAATAAATTCAATGTTAGATGAAGAGGTTAAAAGAAAAGAACTGATTTTTTTAATAAAAAAAAAAAACTTAGCATTTTACTGTTCATATAGTAAAATGGAAAGGCATGTATATGTTAATAATAATAGTACTAATTTCATCAAGTATTTTTTTCTCCAATAAATACAGTACGGGTATGCAAATACATATTGGTATATATTTAAAAGTGATTTATTGTTCTGTAATAATTACTTAAAAGTGCATTTCAAGCCAAAAACAAAACAAAGTAAAAAATACAAACACTCTTCTTTTGTATTCTAAAATAAAATACTCATTAAATTCAATAAATAATTACAAAACAATAATCGAGTGCATGAACAATGCAGCTTCAAAGACCTTTTAAACAAAGTTGACTCTTCTCTCTCTCGGTGCATTGAATGTAGTGGTGTGGCTCCTGTAAAAGGACATAATTGAATTGATGTGAAAGAATAAGGGCAAATTATTATTATAATATGTTTTTTTGCTTTTCATCATAAATGGATGGTGACGGAGTTGTCCACCAAATTTAAACCACTTTTGAAAATTGTGTGATGCATAGCAGACGGCTACCCACCGTTCACGTTGCCTTCCAAGTCGGCAACCCCCCTCCAAATATGAACGGTATAAACGAATCATCCAAAGGTCCGTGGACTACACACCTCAATTATTTATTTTTTTATTGTTTTTTTTATATGCTCGATTATTATTCATAAATTTCAAGTGATGTTTTTGAAAGTATTTTTATTTAAAATTACATTCAAATGATATTTTTTAAAACATATTTTTGATATCATCATATGAAAATAATCTAAAAACATTAAAAAAAATTAATTTAAAATAAAATAGTTTGAATTTTTTTTCAAAAATATTTTTAAAACACAATATCAAAGATAACATGTCAAGAACCCATCTCTCTCTCTTCTTTGATGTCATTTTCAACTTCAATGCTGATAAAATACAAACAATTTTGAAGAAATTTCTCTTGTTGGACAATATTTTATTTTACCTCTCTTTATCATTTCTACCTAATAATTTCATTTATTTATTTAACAAAAAGTATTTAAAATAACCCATTAACTCGGGTTTAAATTAAATAACTCTATCTGAGTATTTAAATCAGACATTGAAACTAAAATCAACAAATATTTTTAATTTTATTTAATTTGATGATTGGAAATCAAGAAGTAATAGGCCTGTAGAAAATTAAAATAAAATAAAATAAAAATAGTTTAGAGAAGAAAATTTAAATATAGCAGTGCCTAATAAACTCTTTTAAAAAATAATAATCCTAGAATTAAAAATAAACTCGAAAATATTTTGATTAATTTTTCATGTAATATTACGACATCAATCCAACAGAAACTTTTATTTTTTCTTACAAACAAACAGGAAAGTTCAAGGACAGCATAAGACACGCGCACTCGAAGAGCGTGGTCCTGCGCTCTCACTCTCAGTTTCCTAGCAATATCCAGCTCCACTAGACGCCAAAGGAAAACCAACCAAGACGGCTCAGCAAGGATCATCCCAAGACGTTACGTTTCCTCTCCTGGGCATTCCCGTAATTTCAACATCAAATTTCTATTATATAGAAGACGTTCCAGCCATCTACTCCTACCCATTGTGATTATCTTTTCTCTATCAAAATCCTTCAACGATTCTCATTCAAGGTATGCATCTAGTTCCCATTCTCCATTTTTTTCCTTAATTTATTTTTATTTATTTTTTCTGATAAGATCTGCTAGTGTTTTATAGATCAATCCTTAATGATCATTGATTATAACATTAATATGTCCGTCTGGATCTTACGACGTTGTTATTGATTCTATTGTATAGATCTCGATTGAGCGGTGTTTTCAACTGGCCTTTTTATTTTTTTCCAAATTTTGATCAAATGTTTTATTCTGTTAAGATCGGTAAAAAAAATTATATGACATGCAAATTATCAAATCGTAATCTGTATCTAGTTGTCTCTGAATTTTTAACATTTTTGGGCGATCAGATGCAAATCTTCGTCAAGACTCTTACAGGCAAGACCATCACCCTCGAGGTGGAAAGCTCGGACACAATCGATAATGTTAAAGCCAAGATCCAGGACAAGGAGGGAATCCCACCAGACCAGCAGAGGTTGATTTTCGCTGGCAAACAACTTGAGGATGGCCGCACCCTTGCTGATTACAACATCCAAAAGGAGTCTACCCTCCACTTGGTACTCCGTTTGAGAGGTGGCATGCAAATCTTCGTCAAGACCCTTACTGGCAAGACAATCACCTTGGAGGTGGAGAGTTCTGATACCATAGACAATGTTAAGGCTAAGATTCAGGACAAGGAGGGAATCCCACCAGACCAGCAGAGGTTGATTTTCGCTGGCAAGCAACTTGAGGATGGTCGCACCCTTGCCGATTATAACATCCAGAAGGAGTCTACCCTCCACTTGGTACTCCGTTTGAGAGGTGGCATGCAAATCTTCGTTAAGACCCTTACTGGTAAGACCATCACCTTGGAGGTGGAGAGTTCTGATACCATCGATAATGTCAAGGCTAAGATACAGGACAAGGAAGGCATTCCCCCAGACCAGCAGAGGTTGATCTTTGCCGGCAAGCAGCTCGAGGATGGGCGCACTCTTGCTGATTACAACATCCAGAAGGAGTCCACCCTCCACTTGGTGCTCCGCCTCCGTGGTGGCATGCAGATTTTCGTGAAGACTCTAACCGGGAAGACCATTACCTTGGAGGTGGAGAGCTCTGACACTATCGATAATGTGAAGGCCAAGATCCAGGACAAGGAGGGGATCCCACCAGACCAGCAGAGGTTGATCTTTGCCGGCAAGCAACTTGAAGATGGAAGGACGCTTGCTGACTACAACATCCAGAAGGAGTCCACCCTTCACTTGGTGCTCCGACTGCGTGGAGGGATGCAAATATTTGTGAAGACTTTGACGGGAAAGACCATCACCCTGGAGGTGGAGAGCTCTGACACTATTGACAACGTCAAGGCTAAGATCCAGGACAAGGAAGGTATCCCCCCTGACCAGCAGAGGTTGATCTTTGCAGGAAAGCAGTTGGAAGATGGGCGCACCCTAGCAGACTATAATATCCAGAAGGAGTCCACCCTTCACCTTGTCCTCCGTCTCCGTGGTGGTTTTTAAGCTCGGCCCGCATGTTGCCTTGTTGTGTCTATGTGGTTCTTGTGTGTGCTAAGTAGCCATCTTCGAATGGCTACTTCAAAAATTGCTACTTGAATTATCTATTGTACGGTTGGTACTGGTTGAATCGGCTGCAAAGGCCGTCCATTACAACCTTTTGTATTTTAGCAAATAAATTTTAGTTTATGCATATGTTGTGTCGGCAGTCAGTTTTTTTTATTGAATATATTAAAATAATATTTTACCAAAATTATTTGTGATATTAGTCTATTAAAATAAACTAAAATTATTAATAAGTTGCCCCAACACATCTCTCAGTATTTCAAAATGGTTTTCAAATTTGAATAAATGTTGATATGGCTAAAGTATTAATAAGTTGCCCCAACAACATATCCCTCAGTATTTAAAGGGATTTTCAAATTTGAATCAATGTTGAGATGGCTGCAATGATTGACGTGAAGATTGTAGAGAAGATCTTGCTACCACTCATATAAAATTTCATTACATTGTATGCTCGATTGAAGAGTCAAATGATGTTAACATTCTATCAGTGGATGAGCTACAAAGTTCACTGATTGTACATGAACAAAAGTTCAAGAAGATTAGAGGAGAAGATTGAGCACTGAGAATATATAATGAGAGATGTGAAAGAAGAGGCAGAGGAAGGAACACTTTTAGGGGAAGAGGTCGTGGGAGAACACCCCAAGCATTTAGTAGAGCCACAATTGAATGTTTCAAATGTCATAAACTTGGATATTTCCAGTATGAATGTCCAAGTTTAACCATAGAAGCAAACTATGCAGAACTAAGGGAAGATGATGAAAGGTTGCTATTGTCACATGTTGATCTACAAAAGGGGACACGAGATGATGCTTGGTTCCTGGACTTAGGATGTAACATGTGTGGAAATCAAGGTATGTTTATTAACCTAGATGAGAACTTTCATCATTTAGTCAAGCTAGCGAATAATAACAGAATGAGTGTGATTAGAAATGGGAACCATGAAGCTAGCATTGAATGGAGTGCGATATATGATAAATGATGTTTATTATGTTCCATAATTGAACAATAATCTTCTAAGTTTAGGGCAATAACAAGAAAATGACCTATCAATATTAATTCAAGGAAAAGGACTTGTAAAATCTTTCATCTTGAAAGAGGTCTGATATTCACATCATAATGACTACAAATAGAATGTTCATACTAATACTCCAGAATCAACAAAGACACATGGATCCAAGTTGTTTGCACACATTGATGTCCAAAAAGATGGTGCATGGACTTCCACAATTTCAAATCATATATAAGACATGCATAGACTATCTTTTAAAGAAGCAGTGAAGGAAGTTGAGTGGAAGCAAACCATGGACAATGAAATCAACTCCATTGAGAAGGACAGAACATGGATCTTGATAGAATTACTTGTTGAAGCAAAGGAAATGGGAGTCAAATGGTTGTACAAAACAAGTACAATGAGCATGGAGAGATAGATAAACACAAAGCATGATTAGTAACAAAAAGATATTCATAGCAATATGGTATAGATTACATCGAAGTGTTTGCACCGATGAGAAGGCTTGACACAATCTGAATGATTTTAGCTCTGGCAACACAAAAAGGATGTAAGGTTGGTCAATTAGATGTGAAGTCACCTTTTCTTCATGGTGAATTAAGTGACAATGTCTATGTTGATCAACCAATGGGGGTATGAAAAAAAAAAGATAAGGAACACTTGGTGTACAAATTACACAAAGCGCTATATGGATTAAAACAAGCTCCAAAAGCATGGTTTAATCAAATTGAAGCATATTTCATCAAATAAGGCTTTCGGAAGTGTGAGAGTGAACAAACCTTATTGGTATATATCATAAATTTCACATAAAATAAATTATAAATTTCAATACCCAATAAATTCAATGTTAGATGAAGAGGTTAAAAGAAAAGAATTGCTTTTTTAATATAAAAACACCATAGCATTTTACTATTCATATAGTAAAATGGAAAGGCATGTATATGTTAATAATAGTAGTATTAATTTCATCAAGTATTTTTTTTCCAATAAATACAGTACGGGTATGCAAATACATATTGATATATATATTTAAAAGTGATTTATTTTTCTGCAATAATTACTTAAAAGTGCATTTCAAGCCAAAAACAAAACAAAGTAAAAAATACAAACACTCTTCTTTTGTATTCTAAAATAAAATACTAATTAAATTCAATAAATGATTACAAAACAATAATCGAGTGCATGAACAATGCAGCTTCAAAAGACCTCTTAAACAAAGTTGACTTTTCTCTCTCTCGGTGCATTGACTGTAGAGGACATAATTGATGCAAATTGGGTGATGCATAGCAGACGGCTACCCACCGTTTACGCGTGCCTTCCAAGGCGGCAACCCTCCTCCAAATATGAACGGTATAAACGAATCATCCAAAGCTCCGTGGACTACACGACCTCAATTATTTAATTTTTATTGTTTTTTTATATGCTCGATTATTATTCATAAATTTCAAGTGCTGTTTTTAAAAGTATTTTTTTTATTTAAAATTGTATTCAAATGATATTTTTAAAAAAATATTTTTGATATCATCATATGAAAATAATCTAAAAACACTAAAAAAATTTAATTTAAAATAAAATAATTTGATTTGAATTTTTTTATTCAAAATGTTGATAAAATACAAACAATTTTCGAAGAAATTTCTCTTGTTGGACAATATTTTATTTTAGCTCTCTTTATAATTTTTACATATTAATTTAATTTATTTATTTAACAAAAACTATTTAAAATAACGGTTTAAATTAAATAACTCTACCTAAGTATTTAAATCAGACCTTGAAACTATATAAATCAATAAATATTTTTAATTTTATTTAATTTGATGATTGGAAATCTAGTAATAGGCCTGTAGAAAATTAAAATAAAATAAAAAATAAAAATATTTTAGAGACGAAAAATTTAAATAAAGAAGTGCCTCTTTATAAAAAAACTAATCCTAGAATTAAAAATAAAATCGAAAATATTTTGATTAATTTTTCATGTAATATTACGACATCAAATATCCGAAGAGCATAAGACACGCGTACTGGAAGAGCGTGGTCCTGCGCTCTCACTCTCAGTTTCCTAGCAATATCCGGCTCCACTAGACGCCAAAGGAAAACCAACCAAGACGTTACGTTTCCTCATTGCACCTACTACTGGGGGCATTCCCGTAATTTCCACATCAGATTTCTATTATATAGAAGACGTTCCAGCCATCTACTCCTACCCATTGTGATTATCTTTTCTCTATCAAAATCCTTCAACGATTCTCATTCAAGGTATGCATCTAGTTCCCATTCTCCATTTTTTTCCTTAATTTATTTTTATTTATTATTTCTTATAAGATCTGCTAGTGTTATATAGATCAATCCTTAATGATCATTGATTATAACATTAATATGTCCGTCTGGATCTTACGACGTTGTTATTGATTCTATTGTATAGATCTCGATTGAGCGGTGTTTTCAACTTGCCTTTTTATTTTTTTCCAAATTTTGATCAAATGTTTTATTCTGTTAAGATCGGTAAAAAAAAATTATATGACATGCAAATTATCAAATCGTAATCTGTATCTAGTTGTCTCTAATTTTTAACATTTTTGGGCGATCAGATGCAAATCTTCGTCAAGACTCTTACAGGCAAGACCATCACCCTCGAGGTGGAAAGCTCGGACACAATCGATAATGTTAAAGCCAAGATCCAGGACAAGGAGGGAATCCCACCAGACCAGCAGAGGTTGATTTTCGCTGGCAAACAACTTGAGGATGGGCGCACCCTTGCTGATTACAACATCCAGAAGGAGTCTACCCTCCACTTGGTACTCCGTTTGAGAGGTGGCATGCAAATCTTCGTCAAGACCCTTACTGGCAAGACCATCACCTTGGAGGTGGAGAGTTCGGATACCATCGACAATGTCAAGGCTAAAATCCAGGACAAGGAAGGCATTCCCCCAGACCAGCAGAGGTTGATCTTTGCCGGCAAGCAGCTTGAGGATGGGCGCACTCTTGCTGACTATAACATCCAGAAGGAGTCCACCCTGCACTTGGTGCTCCGCCTCCGTGGTGGCATGCAAATTTTCGTGAAGACTCTAACAGGGAAGACCATTACCTTGGAGGTGGAGAGCTCTGACACTATCGATAATGTGAAGGCCAAGATCCAGGACAAGGAGGGGATCCCACCAGACCAGCAGAGGTTGATCTTTGCCGGCAAGCAACTTGAAGATGGAAGGACGCTTGCTGACTACAACATCCAGAAGGAGTCCACCCTTCACTTGGTGCTCCGACTGCGTGGAGGGATGCAAATCTTTGTGAAGACTTTGACGGGAAAGACCATCACCCTGGAGGTGGAGAGCTCTGACACCATTGACAACGTGAAGGCTAAGATCCAGGATAAGGAAGGTATCCCTCCTGACCAGCAGAGATTGATCTTTGCAGGAAAGCAGCTGGAAGATGGGCGCACCCTAGCAGACTACAATATCCAGAAGGAGTCCACCCTTCACCTTGTCCTCCGTCTCCGTGGTGGTTTTTAAGCTCGGCCCGCATGTTGCCTTGTTGTGTCTATGTGGTTTCTTGTGTGTGCTCAGTAGCCATCTAGCCATCTTCGAATGGCTACTTCAAAAATTGTGGTTTGAATTATCTACCATCCGGTTTGGTACTGCTTGTATCGGCCGCTAAGGCCGTTCCATTACAAGCTGACGTATTTTAGCAAATAAATTTTAGTTTATGCATATGCTCTATCGGCTCTCACTCTTTTTATTGAATATATTAAAATATTTTAAAAAAAATATTATTTGTGATGCTAGTTTCAAGGTTGTGTATTTTGATTTGATTGTTGTTTTGTGTTTTTTCATTGGAACTAGTATATATATAATTAAATATATTAATTTTTAAAAAGATTAGTTCAAATCTAAAATTTAAATTGTAAAATTTAATTAAAAAAATCATAATTTTCTGAATAAAATTATAAATATATATATATATATATAATATTATGAGAATATCATTTTTAATATTGCAAACAAGCTCTTAGTTAGACTGTAACTAAATATTCCGAGATGGTAGTGGGTAATACAGATATGAATGTACCAGTTAATTTCTTACAGAGATATTCCGAGAAATCGAGGCTGTAACCATGGACATGGCTACGTGTTGCTTTGCATGCGTGTCTCCAACATTTGTCACACCTGGTGGTGGGGACTTGATCATATTCACATCCATGCAGGTTCAATTCCATGGATACTGAAATTCCCGGAGATCATTAATATTTCGAAAATGTAAGGCTACAGTCTTGTCTGTAACACTAATTTTAATGCTACCTATCATCTGAAAATGATCAATCCCAAATTACATGTCGAACCCGTTTCTCAATTCCATTCACTTGCATTGTTCATCAATTTTTCAGAAGACTGTAAATTGTATTGTATTCCAATGGTCTTTTGTTGAGGAATTGTATCTTGCTACAGCTTGTGCTGAGATCACTCTCATTGCGATTTTCCTGGTCCATTTCCAATCGTTCCTTAGCAGTAAAAAGCTTGCTGGCCAAGCCATTGTAGTACTGTAACAAATAACATGTTAGAGTGAGCTGATTCCAGGAAATTGTGCAGTGATTTCTTGCCTAAAAGTTAATAACATTGTTGGTTCAATCAAGTTCAATATATATTAACGACATTGTAAGTGATATGGGTCGAAGAACACTTTAAATCCATTGTTTCTCCTCTTTTTACTTTTCAGAGGCATTTCTTAAACTAACCAAGATTCAAAATTAGCATCTTAGAATCTGGCATTACAATCTTTCATTGCTGAGTTGCCTGGAGGGTTATTCAACGAGGGAAAGTACATCCCTCGCTTGGTTTATCAATTAGCAATGTGAATTGTCTATAAAAAGAAAAAATCGTGATAGCAAGAGAGCTTGAGATCTGCACAGCAAGTTTCGAGTTCGAGTTAGTGCATACATCTCTTGTAAGAACATGAGACAATCAGAGTTTTACTCGCTAGTCTGGACCTACAAAGTGAGTTTTCCAGGAGATGAGTTTCCTCAAATCCAAAAAACAAGTGAATTGTGATAATTAATCAAAAAACAGGAGTCCAAGCAAATGCTAATTAGAGATGATCATAAAGCTAAGCTGCATTGCTTTTTTATTGCATGCGTACATTTTAGATTGAGCTGATAAACTCAAAGCTAGACTCAGTTTTATTATGGTGCAAGTGCTTGCATAAACAGCCTGATGTGCTTGCTAGACTTCCTTTTATTTCATAAGTGCTTGCATAAAACGCTCACAAGCCACTCTACGAGTGAGTGAACTCGATTGCTAGCTAACTAGCACATCATATGATCCTAAAACAGCATCTAGAACCAGATTGATTCGGATTGACAGTCCGGCATGCCGCACTGCCTTTGTATCTCGGTTGCCCTCCTCATCGCCTCCTGCATCTCCTCCTGTTCAGGGCGTCGCTGCCGTGTTTGCTCCTCGATCATAGACCGTAGAGCGTCGCACTGGCACTGCCTATCCACCTGCCTGATTTGCTCGCAGCATTGCTGAACTCGCCCTTGATGATCACCACGTGAACCGTGGATCCCTCGGAGCGCGAACCTTGGCCTTGATTGCGACACATATTGCTCACAACTGCCCAATTCCACCCTCTGAATCTGCTCGTGGCAGCTTCCAGACCGACGCTGGCTGGACTGATCATCAAACTCCACGGTGGTGATGGTGGTTCTGTAAGAAGAGGCATTGGCGACGAGTGCCAGGAGAAGGCTAGCTAAAGCTGCTGCTACGATAAAAAACCTTGCCATTTTGCTGGAGAAAGAGTACAGTACTGGGGTTCTGGTGGATGGATGAGGTGATCGATCATGGGTGCATTGATGGGTTTTTATAGGGGATTTTGAGCTATGCATGTAGAGAACGTGGAGGCTGGCATGGTTATGTGATTGATCTGTGATTTTGATGCGGTGGCTATGAATGTGTTATGGTGGTTTGGTTGATGCTTACACGTCTAGATCAGCATGCAAATTCTGCCAAGAGATTCATTGTTTGGTTTTGGAGTTTCTTCAGTCATTATCCAAGACAATATCAAACACGTACGTAAGAGATTCAATATTGTTTCCTACTTGTCCCCCTAGGTGGTATAATGACAAATAGCTTGAGATTTTGTATAGCAGGTCTTGGATTTAAGTCAGAACGTGCATCTTCTATAAGAGTCCAGGGACAGCCGGGGTTTTACTTGCTCATCTGGACTTATAAAATACGTTTTCCGAGAAATAAAATTTTTCTCAAATTCAAAAAAAAATATATTGATGATGATTGATGGAGATACAAAAGCGTAATATAGGCTCATTCAATAAAAACTCCTTGTATCCCATTATACCTACGGAACACTGATCACATGTTGAAAACAATTAATTGTTTTTTTATTTTAAATTAATTTTTTTATATTTTTATATCATTTTGATATACTAATGTCAAAAATAATTTTAAAAAAATATATTATTTTGATGCATTTCTGAACAAAAACAATTTCAAAAACAATTTCTCAAACATGCACTTACCCTTACTTTGCTCTACATGACATTCTCATGCTTCCAAGGAAGAAAAAACACCACACGATGATGTGCTTTATTACCACTACTTATGGGTTGTTTGACACTGCATTTCAAAAGCGTTTTTGAATTTTTATTATTTTTTTAAAAAAAAAAAAAAGTTTTTATGTGTTTTTAAATATTTTATATCAAAATATTTTTTTAAAATAAAAATATATCATTTTGATATATTTATAAACGAAAAACACTTTCAAAAACAGCTTCAACCGTACTTCCAAACCGGAATTTAGTCATCCGAATCTCAAACCAAAATAGCAGAGATCAATGAACTTAATTTATTATTCCATACATTTTAAACATGTCCACCTTCAACATATATACATGACATAGAGGCTAATAAGAATATGGTTTGTTGAGTAAGAGTTGATTTGGAGGTTTATTTATAGTCATTATTTACGGTAGGCCTAGCTTGTGAACCAAGATAAACACCATCAAACAACAAAGCTTAAGCCAATAATCATGTGGCTAGGTGATTCCTCAAATGGTGTAAATAAATTACTAGGTACCTTCAAAAATACCTTAACTCCTTTTTCCATACATTATGAAAAAATTTTGAAATTAGTTGCCACATAAATTTAGGGCAAGTTTCCAAATCAATTTGTTGCCATCACTCAATAATAACACATAACATAACTTATCAACATCAAGATGGTTTTTTTCTCAAATCTTATATCAATTCTTTTTTTGTTATTTTCTGTTTTCATTAATATTTTTTCAATGATTCTATCCTTCAAAAATAAATTGTATGACACTTTCAGTTTCTTGATTGAATTTGAATTCAAGATTTAACAAGATGCAAATTTTTTAGATTAGACGAGGTTTAAGAAGTTTACATATCAAATCTTCTTGATTGACAGCTTAGCTTTTTTAAGCTGATGTTTTTTAATATTTTTTAAGTCTTACTCTTGTTTTTTAGCAGATTTCCTACGTTAGGCTAATCTCGAGTTGTTTGATAATCAAGATAGGCTTAGACAGGGTTATTTTTATTTTTAATTTTAATTTTACATTCTTTTACTTTTATTTTTATATATTATTTAAATTTTCACTTGAATTTTTTTTTTGCCTACCATCTTTTTTTACATAAAAATATTTATTGACCCTGGTACAGAGAGGGTAAACATATCTTAGGACCAAACTATAAAAAAGTAAGATTATTTTTTTTCTTTTTTGTTGTTATTGATACTAATACTTAAACCAAAGTGATAGAAAATATATCAAATTATTGTATCTAGGAGCACAAATTTCAATTTTTTAAATTAATTCATTCATATTAATTTTAAAATAGTTAGTGAATTAGTATAAGCTTATAAAATAAAAGGCTAAAGTACTTAAGTTTTTCTCTGGTGACATTATTTTTTTATTTATAACTTAATATAATTTGAAAAAAAATGTTTTTCATTTTAAAATATGTGAAAATAATATTTTTTATTTATTTTTAAGAAATAAAAAAACATTTTTAAACTGTAAAAAATAAAAGTAAAAAGCTAAACTTTTAATTTTTAGTGATTATTTTGAAGTGTAATTTGAGATTGTTTTTGAAAGTGTTTTTTTTATTTAAAAATACATCAAAATAATATTTTTTTTTTTAAAAAAAAAAAAAATTAACATCAACATATCAAAATAATCTAAAAATATCAAAAAAATAATAATTTAAAAATAAAAAAAAACCTTTTTTAAAATATTTTTTTGAAAATATTTTTCTAACAACTTATCAGACACTCCGTTAGTTTCTCTTGTGATTCTCCCCTGAGGGACAACGTTTTTCTCGATGTCGCAAACTCATTTTATACAGACAACTTCACCCTTCTATCAAATTGCTCCACCCCCCACTACGAATCTTTCTCTAATCGCGTCCTCCATCTGCCACGTGTTCACTCTAATCAAATCACACCCAGGACAAACACTAATCGCAGCACGTGGTTAACACTCGCATTCCTGAGAGTAGCACTCACCCTAACCGCCCCCAACCCCAAAAAGTAATTTCATTCCACACCCGCTGGCTTGTTTCCTTATCTTGTTTCTAGAGATCTCTTCAGCTTACTCCGAAACGAAGAAGACTCTCATCAGAAAAGCTTTGACTCGTCCGATTTAGGGTTTCGCTTCATATCGATCATATAATCTCACGCGTCGAAACCCTAATCACCGGATAAGGTAATTTATTTTTGTTCCAGTTAGTCGATTTGATCATCTTTTAATGCAAGTTATTAGCGTGATTGTTAATTTCATGCATTAGTTATGTGGATCTTGTTTAAAATGAGCATATATTGTGACTTAATTGCAAGTTTTCTTTTTGAATGCTTTTCTGATGTTTTGATTGTTAGTTTTTTTTTCAAGGTGTTTGTGTCTGTGGTCTGACTAGCTTTTGGGCTTATGGGTGTGATCTTTATTTAGTGGGATTTTGATGAATAAAGCAAGGTTATTTGTAATGGATTACATGGATAGCTGTGTTTCTGTTTCCTTAATCGTATTAGTTTGCGATTTGATATATTGTGAATTTTTAGCTTGTACTTGCACTGATTTAATTACACGTGAGCAACATATATTTATCTAGGATGTTGATTTGATGTTTTGGTTGTTAACTTTGTCATATGAATTTTTTTTGTGGCATGTTCTGTTGTAGAAATAGATCAACTTGGTGCTTTGCTTCCCATGAAATATGCTGTAATACTTATGTTAGTTTTCCAATTGTGCTCTAGTCCCTGTGAAATATGTTGTAATGGTAGAAAGGATGAAGGGACATCAACTGTCCTAACTATGACAAAGATGTTATCCTTAGTTTTCAAATTGTGTTTTAGTCCCTGTTAATGTGAGTTATTGCTGTTTAGGTCAGAGTTTCCAGGTCGTTGGGCTTCCTTGAACAGTTAAGTTTTCATGTCTGATTTCGAAGTCCAAGCTCCTACACCTTTTGGTAAGCTTGCTGTTTTTTACATGTATTAGATTTCCTTGCTAGTGTAGTACTGACATTTGAGTTTTTCTGAGATGTGGCAATATCTGCCACACCATTTTTACCTATATGTCTGACAATCATGTTGTTTGTTATGGTAGATCCTTTTGCTGATGCGAATGCCGATGACTCTGGTGCTGGGACAAAAGATTATGTGCACATTCGGATACAGCAACGCAATGGCAGGAAAAGCTTGACAACTGTGCAAGGTTTGAAAAAAGACTTCAGCTATAACAAGATACTCAAGGACCTTAAGAAAGAGTTCTGCTGTAATGGTACAGTGGTGCAGGACCCTGAATTAGGCCAGGTGTGTGTTTCACCTCAGCATGTAAACTAGCATTGGATGTTTCTCTCCTCATTGCGAATGTGATTTTTGTGTATAGGTTATTCAACTTCAAGGTGACCAGCGCAAGAATGTCTCTACCTTCCTTGTTCAGGTAATTTTCACTCCTTGTGCCAGTTGATGAGTCTTTAACAATCACTTATCTCCTCTGGGTCATCACCTGATATTCATAGTTAAGTGGATTTCCAAATTTGTGTTGTCTTGTTTTGGTCAGGCTGGCATTGTGAAGAAGGAAAGCATTAAAATTCATGGTTTCTAAGCTTACTGCAGCAAATTAAAACTCGGTATAGTGTTCTTCCTGCTGGTGTCAAGAAATTAAGCAAAGCTTTTACTATCTTCCCTATGTTTGGTTTGATATGACATGCATCTTTTGTTTCTGATGTTATCTGGAATCTTGATATCTGGTTTCTGTACTGGGAGATGATAATGGAACATTTGACGGTTTGCTCTTCTGTTTCAAGTAGTTATGGCTATCTATTGGTTAATCTTGGTTAGGGCTTTAGTTAATTGGTAGGAAATTTAGTGTCGTGGTTCATTGCATTTCTCACATCAGTCAGGAAGTTCAGTAGATGATTGAAGTACGGACGGGTCCTCGTTAGCAATACCCAAGCTTCTCACTGTTTAGGAGACTTGTTTCTGGACTTAATTTTTTCACTGTGTTGTTGAGTGGCTGGCAAACTTAAAGTAAAATTAATATGCAAAGAAAAAGGATCAAAACCCGGGATTATATGATGCTTTTCTTTTCCCGTTATGTCCGTGAGAGCAGCTCTGGGAAATATCCACCTGAATTTGATTCCATGATTATTTCCGAGTGATCAAATTTGGTGGGTCGGTTCAATTAACAAAAGAAAATTGTAATCTTTTGGTTTCATAAAATATTGTACAGAGGACTAAATCTATGCGGTTAAGATCAAGGTTGTCAAGGTTGTCAATACTGTTCTGAGTTTTTCTATTGGAACCGAATGTTTTGGTTTCGGAGTGTTTCGGGGTTATACTGTTCATATTAATTAATTATATATATATGAAAAAAATTAAAATATTAATTTAACAAGTATAATTTAAATTCAAGATAAATTAATTTTAAATTATATAGTATAAATACAAAGTCAAATAAATATAATTTTAAAATTAAAACATCTCTAAAATTTCAAAATATTGTGATAGTAAATTGTTCTAAAATAAAAGAAATATTATGATTTTGAGCCAAAATGGTATCGAGATGTTTCGACCGGAATTTTTAGAACGTGCTAAAATTAAAATCAAGATGAAAATGATGTTTTGTTTCAGGTTTTTTAATGGTATGGAATGTATCGGCCATTCTGATTGGAATCCATTTAGGAATAATTTCTTGGATGTAACTTGAAAAGGAAGGTCATTTTAGTAAAGAATCCTGAGCTTTCTATGGTCGTCATAAGAGCGCTCCTTAATGTATTTCATTGTGGACAACTGACATGATTCAAATTATACATTAAACAATAAAAAAAACAAGCTATAAAGCCAAGTAAATTCACTCTATTCCCTAAGTAGATTTCACTATTTAGCGCTCACTGTTAAAAAAATCAATCTACTTCTGTGAAGCCTTGTACCTTTTTTTTAAAAAATAAATAAACGGATAAGTTTTGTATCACTCAAAATATTATTGAGATTTTTTTATTTAAATTTTAATTAAAATATTCCGGAATATCGGATTTGTCCGTTCCACAGGTCAACGCAAGTTTCACTCGTTATCTCCATGGAAATCACAACCTTTTGATCACGGATTTCTCGCTTCCAGCCTCTTATAGAAGTATATCACTTATCAGACTCGATCTGATTTGTGTTCGTTTTGTGCTGAGGATTTTGAAGTTGTCGGTCTCTTTGCCACGTGGATGATGACCATCCAGTTGAAGCCAAAAATGGGGTATCATGTTTATGTTTTTTTTAAGAAAAAAAATCCTTCTTATCTATCTTTATATATACGGGTATAAATTAAAAAAGTTTAGTTCTTAGTGTTAAACAGATAATCGCCGGTAAGACTAAAGAATTTTTGCGAATAGTCTTGATCATGGAGAATACTATGGTATTATTATTAACAGGTCAATCTGGAAATATTTTTACCTAAGAATTTGTTTAATTTGAGTTTTAAATTAGATTGCGTGAGTTATTTTGATATGATCCAATTGATTTTAATAAATTATAAATGACATGTTCCACCAAGTTTCAGTATTTCGAAGACAAAAAACTCTTAAGTCTTTGCAACATCAATACGTATCTTTCGTATGTACAAAACACCAAACAATTATTTTTAAATATTTTTTTAATAAAATAATCAAGTATAAAAGATATTTTTTAAGAAAAATAAAACAAACAAATTAATCAAATGATTCAGGTTTATAATGATAATAACAGTAATAATATTTTTTAGCTCAGTGAAAATAATCATCTATTGAAATGTTTAGTTAATATCTTTCTTTACATATCACCTCAAGATTAAAATTCTTATTTTTATATTAATGATGAAAATGATGTTTGATTTATGCTTCTTTCTTTGTATTAAAACTTATAAATTTCTCAATATTTTAGGGAAATTTATTTGTCTTGAATTACTTCAAGTTTAAGTTCTCTCTACTCTTGATAATTTTGAAATGTTTTAAATTTTGAAATTATGTTTAGATGCTTGATATTGTATTTGTATTATAGAATTTGAAGTTCATTTATTTTTAGGTTTGGATTTGAATCATGCATGCTAAATTAATATTTTCACATATAAGACTTTTTTTTTGGATACGAGGAAACTTCATACCCCTGGAAAGCACACTTTTGTGGGGCCATGTGAGCAAGTAAAATCTCGATTGTACTGAGCTCTTATAAGAGGTGCACGCTTTCGACTCGAACTCGAGATCTGCTGTGCAGATCATAAGTCATCTGTTATTATGTCACATCCCTTTGAGACTCCTATTTTATAGGGTCCAAGTGGGCAAGTAAAACTATCATTATCCTCGACTCTTATAAAAGATGCACGACCTGACTCGAACCCGAGATTTGTTATATAGATCACAAAACCTCTACCATAATATTTTATTTTCTTCACAACATTTTCATAATTGGACTTACTAATGAGGGAGAAGGCAAGCAGGAAACATGTGAATTACTTGTGCTTTTACTATATTATATAGATACTCTCCCTCTCTCTCTATTAATTTTTATTTTAAATTAAGATAATAAATAATAAATATAATACAGATATTAGTTCTTGAACACGGGTATACACATGGATATTATAAACTCTTTTTGTTACGCTCCAAAAAGTTAAAAAATAAAATAAAATCCGTGAGGTGAGAGGGAGAGAGAGGGGTGGGACGAGAGCTCACGTTACGGACTATAGCATGGAAGCCACGTGGCACAAAACACTTGGAAGGCAGGCACACCTACCCTTGCAAAATAGTCAACGCCCGTTCTAGACCCTTCAAATCCTATCCAATCTCCACTTGTCCTTTGATATTCTCACCTCGGCTATATCTCTCTAGCCGTTGGATACAAAGCCATCTCTTTTCTCTTCAGATCCGTCCACACTTCTAACGTCCGTTAGAGCCATTGTTTTAATTTTTATTATGAAGTATGCAAAAATACATATATTTTTTGGTTAAGAAAATAAAATAAAGCATGGAGGAAAAAGACTAAAATAATTCGAGATAGGTTGAATTGATCATCAGAATCAATGAATGAAAAGTCACTAATTTATTGCAAATCATCTAATAAATTTAGAAAGATTAGAAGTAAACTCTTTAATTTATAAGTAAATTAGAAGCAAAACTCTAGTAGATTTTTTTCTTCATATTTTTTACATCTCGAATTCAAAATTATCTGTGTCAGAATCTCTTACTAAAATTTATATTTCCTTATATTATTATCATGACGTGTATTAGTTTATTTTTAACATCAAATTAAAATTTGTATATAAATATTTTATCATCCCAAATTAAAAATATTTTTCTTAATCCTCTTTTTTCTTCTTCTTAAAATGGATAGATGCAATTTAAAACTGGTTTTTTATTATTTCTAACCCCCCAGAGTGTTTTGTTTTCTTTAAAAAAACATACTGAGTTTTAAAAGTGTTTTATAAATTCTCGTCATCTTCTTCACTCCCCTGTACTCCATAGCTCTAAACCTCAACACACAGCCAAACGCACTGTCGTTCATCATGGCAACCATGGCTACAACTCTCACTTCTCTCTCAACAAAATCCCAAAAACTCTCTCCTTTCGACACTTCCTCTTCCTTCCGTGGCACTCCCATCTCAAAACCAACACTTCGTATGCAGCCCACAAAATCATCATCATCATCATCATCATCATCACCAAACGTTTCCATCTCCATGTCGTCTCCACCGTATGATTTGAATACTTTCAAGTTCGAACCCATCAAAGAGTCTATAGTGTCTAGAGAAATGACCAGAAGGTACATGACGGACATGATAACTCATGCAGACACTGATGTTGTTATTGTTGGTGCTGGCTCTGCTGGGTTATCTTGTGCTTATGAGCTTAGCAAGAACCCTTCTGTCAAAATTGCCATTGTTGAACAATCTGTTAGCCCTGGTGGCGGTGCTTGGCTTGGTGGCCAGCTCTTCTCTGCCATGGTATGACCGAACCTAAATCTTCCCTTCTCCGTCATGCATGTTGTTACGCATGCAATGTTAATTACAGTCTTATAACTGTGGTTTTTATGTTGATTTCTCAAAAAGATTTTGTTGTTTTTCGTTTTTGTTCTTATTCATAATTTTGTTTTTGCCATTATTGTATCTTAAGGATAAGGATTGGCTGGGTTTTTTTACTTATTGAAGATGACAAGAATAGATAAATCATGGAAAGTACTTTTTTTTTTTTTCTTTTGAGAAAGGTACACTTAAAGTTTTAAATGTTGACATGAAGGTAGGCTCCCCTTGTTCTTTTGGACTTCGTGTCTTGCTCAGCCCCGAAAAGAAACAAAAACATATTAAGGGAACATAAATTTCAGCCCTTGAGTACATCATATATTACATAGCATGCTGACAAGTTGAAGTGATTTGCTAGTAGTCTGGTTGATTTTGAAAGTATTCTTTTATTTAGAAATATATTAAAATAATTTTTTTTTATTTAAAAAAAAAAAATTTTAATATGAAAATGATCTACAAATACTATTTTTTTTTAATTTAAAGTAAATAATAAAAAAAATTCAAAATTTTCAAAAATATTTTTGAAATGAAATGTGAAATAACCCTCTAATTCTCTTAAGCGATTTTCTTGACTACTTTTGAAGCTTGTTTTCTGGCATGCATCCCTTGAGATGTTTTCAATTCATCTAGAAATCTATCCATTGGTATTGGCCTTGCTGTTGCCAAGACTTTCAAGTTACAATCCTGTGGGCGTGTGATCATTTCCTCAGAATTTAAGTAGAAAATTAAGATGTTTTCCATTCTTTTTTCGTAGAAGTGCTTGTAAAAAGGAAGGAACCGGCTGTTTTAAGATTTCTGATTTGCTAGTTATAATAAAAGAATTAGATAACACACACACACACATGTCCTTGCAATCCACCCTCTATGAATTAACATTTGAAATTGATTTCAAATAATCTGTGTCTTGACCAGGTTGTTCGCAAACCAGCTCATCTCTTCCTTGATGAGCTCGAAATTGAGTATGATAAGCAGGAAGACTACGTAGTAATCAAGCACGCTGCTCTTTTCACCTCCACGATCATGAGCAGGCTCCTTGCCCGTCCAAACGTCAAGCTTTTCAACGCTGTGGCCGCAGAGGACTTGATAGTGAAAGAAGGAAGAGTTGGTGGGGTGGTCACCAACTGGGCTCTCGTGTCAATGAACCATGACTCGCAATCTTGCATGGACCCTAATGTGATGGAGGCCAAGGTGGTCGTGAGCTCTTGCGGCCATGATGGACCATTTGGTGCAACCGGGGTCAAGAGGCTCAAGACCATTGGCATGATTGATAGCGTGCCAGGGATGAAGGCTCTTGACATGAACGCTGCGGAGGATGCCATCGTCAAGCTTACCAGGGAAGTTGTGCCTGGAATGATCGTCACTGGCATGGAAGTTGCTGAGATTGATGGCTCTCCGAGGATGGTAATCAACTTTTCAATCTCCCTTTTCTTTAAATTAGACCTTTTGCCATTCAACTTATGCGGTGCTTGTTTCAATATCTGATACTAAAAATGTTGACAGACTTGTGAAGTTAGTGCTGCAAATCATTACAGGGTCTAATCTAACTATTACTGAATGTATACTAAATTACCATTATACCCTCTCATGACACACCTATGTTCTTGTTTATTCAAACTCATTATCTATAATAGATAGATCATGGGGTTTGATAATAGAGATCAATTGTCTAGTTTTTTCCTTGATGGGAGGAGAAAAATAGCTAACAAATTAATGAGAGTGGCCATTGATTTATCTATAAATAATAGCTTATGTATTCCATCTACGACTAGTGGCAGACATAGATTAGAAGGTTTCTCTTGGAATTTTTATTATTATTTTGAAGTTATATTGCTGCTGCTGCATTGAAAATTCATTTCAGAACTTAAGCAAAAATGATTGGAAGTATTTATAATCTAAATTTTCATTATTCTATGAATTTAACATTTGATTATATAAAATATGTATTACATCAGGGGTGATCAAGGGCCTATGTAATCATGAAACTCATCCTATGATCATAATCATTTATTAGTGGATAGATCAGGCCCAGTCATAGTATTTATGGTCCCCTGCAATCACAATGGGTTCCTGAAATATCATGTCTTCAAGGACCACCGTGTCTTTTTCCTGATATGATTCAGGGACCGGGAAATGCTGAAGTACTTCACATGATCAGCCGGTCCTCCATGAAGCTGTGTCCTGTAACGTTAGCAAAACAAAAAGGGAAGGCTGAGATTGACAGAAACAGCCAGTATGATCGAATCTGTTTACGATTAGCAGTACTTAGTGCTCAAAATTGAAATCATATTGTGTTTGGTTACTGGGAATGCAGGGACCAACATTTGGGGCAATGATGATATCAGGGCAGAAGGCAGCTCACCTTGCGTTGAAGTCACTCGGGATGCCCAATGCACTGGACGGAACATTTGTGGGAGGCGTTCATCCGGAGCTGATCCTGGCTGCTGCTGAATCTGCAGATATTGTTGCAGAGACTTGAAAATGGTAGCGATAGACTCAAAGTATTTCAGATAAAAAAAAAGGCAGCAGAGATGAGTTTGATGGGTTGTTTACCCGTCCATGTCGTCATGGTAGGTTTTAGTTAATAATCTTGGTGTCGATTCCTTTTGTTTGAGACTCTGTTGACACTTGACAGTTGAAATAATTTAGTTCATGCTGTTTCTGGACCTTGTTGGCTGGCCTATCTGGTAATTCTCTCAGCTGAATATGAACATCAGAGGGTTTGATTTGCCTCAGCAGAATATAAACATTAGAGGGTTTGGTTTTCATATAATTGAAAAAAAAACATTTTCTTGATTTTCTTCACGGGGGCAAGCCATTTTCACCGTAGCAAAATATGCAGCAGGCATGGAAGAAAGTACTGTTTTCTGGGTTTCTGCTCAACGAATGAAAGCAGGAGATTTCATTGGTTTTTAAAGGCCTGGATCACCCCCTCCTAATTTGAAGATGACAAGGAGGCCATGCGAGGGACAAGAGAGAGCTCCTCAAATGAATTCAGGGACTAAAATAGATCATATTGAATATATATTGTTCCACTAGCCCACCCCCTCCTGAGGTCATATGAGCATATTGAATATATATTGTTCCACTAGCCCACCCCCTCCTGAGGTCATATGAGAGTTGCTTCACCATAGACCTCATGCTTAGAGTCTGTTTAGTATTGTTTTTATTTTTGTGGTTGAGATTGAAAAAAAACAATTTTAAAAAAAGTGCTTTTATTGTGGTTTAAAATAAGCAGTTAAGTGTTTGGTTAAAACTGTGGTCGAGGTTCAAAAAAACAGTTTTGTATGTTTGGTTACCAAGATTTTTATATAACATTTAATTAATTTTTAGATTATTTTAAAATTAAAAATATATTTTTTATATTAATAAACATATATTATGTAAAAATTATTTATATTTTCATTAATTTTTATATTATTTTAAATTAAAAATATTTGACATTTTTTTTTAAATATTATTTTAATATTTTTCTAAATAAAAAACAAATTTAAAATAATTTATGAAGTTCATCTGTATATTATTCTTTCCATTTTCAAACCAAAGTGACTAGATGATTTCTCAGTGGACCAACATGATCAACGATCAAGGATTGATTGTCGTACAATATCAAAATACAAGCCGTTGAATCACTTAACAACAATGGCTAAATACAAAAACGAAAGTGGGTCTCACACCTGGCATTTTGCCCCCCAACCCGCTCCCTCTCTCCTCACCGCTCGGAAAGCAGAAAATTACTGCTTTCTCTCAACCTGCGGCTTGACAAAAATTTTGGTGGGTCCCATGCCACAAAACTTGCGTTTTTTATTTAACCAAACACCGTGTACCACTGTTTTTTACAAACCTGTTGCTGCACCTCAATATCAAACATGCACTTAGAGAGAGAGGATTGCATGATTAGGCATATGTTACACATCAATCTCACTAACTTGAGAAATCAGACAACTTCCTTGGGTTATTCCAAAGTCAATCATTTTCAAACACCATGATTAAAGGCTCAGAGGTTTTATACTTTTATTCATATTTCATCAAAGTATGGCCCTACCACTACAACTTCTTTCTCAACAACTCCATGATACTGCGCTAAATCTTATTTTAATGTGTTTGCATTAAAAACAACTTTTTTTTCTTAAAAAATACATTTATAAAATCAAATCGCTATAAAAAACAGTTCAATCACACCACTAAAAAACCCATGAGAGGGGAGTGGGAAGGTGATCCTGCAGTTCTTATCTTCTTGTTTTTTTCTAGAACAAACAGATGGAGAACACATGAGGTGAAGGCGTGTGTTTCTAATCGACTTTTCCCCTTTCGTTGCACTCTTCATGATTTCTCTGTTTGATTATTTTCTGCTTATGCATTTGTCATTGAAACCTCTTTTTTTTATTTTTTTTTCTGGGTTTGTCTGTATTGTTCACGAGAACAAGATCAGCAATGGTTTTCTTATGGTGGGAAACACGAAAGACCACATGTCTTTCTGCTTTGCCTTTTCTTGTGTGTCGGCTTTTCTACGAGCAAATTAGAACTGATTACATTTAATACAAAAATAAATAAATAATGGTGGAAAACAGATAAACCCACATGTGTTTGTCCTCTGCTTCTTCTTTTTTTCGTGTCCTTAGCTGTGAACAAATTAATGTCATCATTAGTAGGGGTTGTTCGAAGCTTTTTTTTCTCTCCTGGTATGGTTTCTTGACGCGGTTTGCCTTATCCCAGATGGAACAGATCATTTTTTTTGGTATAAAATATCGGAAAAAACATAATTCTGTGAGCAAACTTGCTGTTCATTCAGCTATGGTATCCTAACCTCGGTTTTGCAGGCTCAGTTCACGCAAGAACTCGAGAGGGTGGTGGTGTTTTAATTACGACTAGCAGGGGCTTGAGTCTTCCATTCCTTTTCACTTAATAAAGGAAAAAGTATTTCCATAATCATATCAAAAAATTATTTTACAATATAATTTATATTATTTTTTTAAGTAAAAACTTTTGAACTTGAATCAAAATTATGATTCATATATTAACAATACTCTAATATCATATTAAATAACCATTGATTAGGGTTTATAAGAAGGAGATAATTGTTTAGGGTTTATAATACGGATGCTGACAAATATTCTTTTCATCGTGACCTTTAATAATCAATAAAGGACGTTTTCGGTGTTTTTTTTTTTTAATTCTTGCTACGGGTAAGATTTATTTGGCTTTTCGTGTGCGACTAATTGCGTTTTACAAGCTTCTAAAATTAAATACCATATAAACCATCGTCTTAGTTCTGCCTCTGGTTGTGATCGGAACTAGTGGTTGTGATCGGAACTAGTGGTTGTTATTGCAGTAAACATGCATGCAGAGCTTGACGATGATGGCTAGCAGCTGCTCTTTTTTGTGAAGCAATGAACAATATTTTCTCCACTTTGATCATTCGGAAAGCACATATCAACCTAGCAATTTAGGGGTAATTTGATTTTTTTTTCTTACATAGATACATACTAGCTATTGGCAAATTGACCATTGACAAGCCTATAAAACATATGGTTATTTTATAAAAAAAACAATTTAGGGATTTCTTTTTATATATATATGTGTGTGTGTGTGTGTGTGTATTTCTTTAATCTCTTCATTCAATATTGAGTATGATTTTTTTTTAATCTTTTATAGATGCATATAGTTATTTTAAAGAAAATTCTAGAAAACACAGTATTTTTGGATGTGAGGAAACTTTATCTTCAAAAAGCATATTTTATATATCCAAGTGAACAAGTAAAACTTTGGATGTTTTAGATTTTAAACAAAAAAAAATTATATATCCTGACTCAAATTCAAGATCTACTATACATGATCATAAATTCTATTTGATATCAAACCAAACTCTTGGGACCAGAAAAACAACACAACTAAGTACTTTTGATATGTACGTTGTAAGATTAAACATCCTAAAACACAAAAGAAACAAAGAGAAACTGTATGTATTTACTCCAATTTAATATTAATATAATGAGCCCTATTTATACATATAAACAGTCACCTAATCTGAAAGGACAACATTAGAAAAATGTTACAGTATAATTAAGTAATATTTTGATGAATACTACACAATAAATATGAGTCATATTAACGTATTATTAGTATGATTAAAAGATTTAATATCTTCTTTGCTATTACTTACGAACTTGAATGAGCTCTTAATTTTAATTATCCATGTATAGATGAATTGATCTTATTATATTAATTAAGTGTGATGAATATGATCTGTCGAGATTTGACTTTAAAATTGCATTTTTCAAACTATACTATTTTCTCCAAATAAATTTTTAAATTTACTATTTCCAAAAATATCTTTCTCATTTGAAAAACGGAAATATAAGAAATATATGTTGTTTTTTATTTAGAAATATATTAAAATAATATTTTTTTAATTATTTTTAATATTAGTATATCAAATAATGATTAAAATAATAATTAAAAATAATAAAAAAATATTCTTGAAACACTGTGAAGAACCAGGGCTGTGTTTGTTTCCCAGAATTCACTTTCCGGGAAACCACTTTCCAAACTTTCCTGTGTTTGTTTGCCTTCCGAAAAGTTGGTCAACAGAAAACACTTTTCAGTCAAAGAAAAATTTGGCTTGGTTTTCAGGAAAGTATTTTCCAGAAAATTTGGGCGGAAAACACTTTCCGGAAGTTGTGAAAAATTTAGAAATGTCATTATTTGCTGATTATATCAAATTTGATCCTCAAACTTTTGATTGCTATATATAATTTGTTTTGAATATTTATTTTTCAATTCCATCTCTTAAAATTTAATTTTTATATTAATTTTGGTCCTTATTTTTATAATTGCTATTTGCTTTTTTCTTATCATTTTTTTATTGAATTTTTTTATCTATCAAATTTGGTCCTTATTTATTTTTATTGTTACTTATTTTATTTGAAATAATTTATGAAATGTTAATTATTATTATTTTAATTTATTCACCTTTCATTTTTTTAAAAAAAAATTAGATTTGATCTCTATTATTTTAATTATTATTTATTTTATTTGAGATAATTTATGAAATTATTTTTTTTTTTCAATTTCATTCTCATTCAACTTTTTAATTTGTAAGATTTGTTCCTCATTATTTTAATAAACTTGAAAAAAAAATTAATTTATTAATAAATTATTTTTCAGTTCATTTTCCATAACACAAACAAACACTGGAAAGTGTTTTCCAGTTTATTTTTCATAATACTATCAAACATCGGAATTCACTTTCCAAAAAAAAAAAACCACTTTCCAGCAAACAAACAAAGGTCTAGAGAAGAAAACAACTAAGCAAGTCGGCGCCAAACTACATTTTTCTAAGCACGTTGAACTAGAATATATGGCCTTGTACTAATAATAATAATTACAACAGCAACAAAGGAAAAGAAAATGAAAATTAGCCCATTGGATGTGACAAGATTGGCATTAGATACGGCGATTGTTATGCTTAAAAGGATCTTCAACCATTATAAAGCACATTGAGATGAACACAAGCAGAGAACCAGAGTCCCATACCTAGGTCATCATGGCTTCTTCTACTCATCCACTGCTTCTAAACACAGCCACTAACACTAAACCCAATGTCAAAATCCTTGTCTTTACCATTTCTCTGTTTGCAATCATATTCTGCAGTGCCTTTACTTACATCCCATTTGATCAAAGTTCGTCAATCTAGTCCATCAACTCCACAGATATGTAATCAAGCCCATGATCCCCAGGAATGTTTATCAATACTATCTGAAGCTGTCTCCACTGATGGAGTTCAAGAATCTAATGGCGTCGGTCTCCTAAAAAACTTTCCTGGTAAAATCTCTGTCGCAAATGAGAATGGCAAAGGCAGCTGCCAAGGCTGTAACCATCAAGATCAATGACCGTAAACACCAAGCAGCTCTGGCTGACTGTTTGGAGCTTATGGATATGTCCATTGACCGAGTTACTGATACATTATCTGCTCTGGCCAACTGGGGCAGCCAGTCTGATGCGAGTGATGCAAATACTTGGCTCAGTGGTGTGCTCACGAACCATTTTACATGCTTGGATGGCGTTGACTCGATAGAACAGCCATCATTGAAAAACTTACTCCAAGATTTGATCTCAAGAATGAGAGCCTCTCTAGCTGTTGTTGCCAGTCTTTCAGCCTCTGATTCTGACCTTGTTCAGCCATTAAATGCGGGGTTTTCCATCATGGATTCTGGGCAAGGACCGCAAAATATTGGAGAGTTCAGTAAGCAATGTTGAGGCCAACGTGGTCGTAGCACAAGATGGGAGCGGGGACTATACCACTGTTCAAGAAGCTGTGAACTCAGCCCCAGATAAAAGTCAAAGCCGGTATGTGATACACGTGAAGAGTGGGATTTATACGGAGAATGTCGAAGTTGGAAAGAATAAGAAAAATGTTATGATTGTTGGTGATGGCATGGATTTCACCATCTTAACCGGTAGCCTCAATGTTGTGGATGGATCTACAACCTTCAGATCTGCCACTCTTGGTAACTATTTCTCTACTTTCCGGCTATATTCTCTTGCTTTTCTTTCGGTTGTTCAAGGTTTTGATTAAGAATCACTATCTGTTCAGCATTAATCATTACCAAGATTCCAAAAACATTTCTGTAATTAAGCAACTATACTCCTTTTTATGCTTTCAGCTGAGAAAATGCTGATAATCGCCGCAGTTTCTTCTTTCTTTGTTTTTTATTTGGTATAAGATGGACATTATTTGAAAATTTTGTTCCACATTTCAGCTGTTGCAGGTGATGGATTCATATTGCAGGACATCTGGATCCAAAACACAGCAGGACCAGAGAAGCACCAAGCTGTGGCTCTCCGAGTAAGTGCTGATCAATCTGTCATCAACCGCTGCCGCATCGATGCATACCAAGACACCCTCTACACACATAACTACAGACAGTTCTACAGAGATTGCTCCATCATCGGAACCGTTGATTTCATCTTCGGTAATGGAGCTGTTGTGATCCAGAGCTGCCAAATTATCTCAAGAAAGCCTATGGCAAGCCAGAAAGAACATGGTCACAGCACAAGGTAGGGTAGACCCGAATCAAAATACTGGGATTTCAATCCAGAACTGTGACATCATTGCAAGCCCTGATCTTGAATCAGAGCAGAGTAAATTCCCTACCTATCTTGGAAGGCCATGGAAAGAGTACTCGAGGACCGTCGTGATGCAATCTGATATTGGTGGACATATTGATCCTAGCTGGTTGGGCGGAGTGGAACAAGGACTTTGCATTAAGAACATTGTATTATGGTGAGTACGCGAATAGAGGGCCAGGCGCAGGTGTTAGCAGGAGAGTGAACTGGCCTGGATATCATGTCATTACAGATCCAAATGAGGCCAAGAAATTTACTGTGGCAGAGCTGATACAAGGAGGAACATGGCTCGGATCTACTGGAGTTTCTTTCACTGAAGGACTGTAATCTATGAAAAGCATGCATCCTCTTCATGGATCTACTTTCTAAATAATTTATGCAGCCTGTCGTGTTATGCCATGCCCTACTTTCTGAAGTTCATAAATTTAGGATGCTGCTACCACACTAACCTCTTTAATTGATAGCATTTCTGCTGTCTGCTGTACTATTTTCTTCACTTCCATGTTGGCCTTTTTTAGTCTCTTCCAACACAACCAAGTGGCCATCTCAATCCCAAACAAATAAGGGGTAATTACAAGAATATCATTTCTTCCTGTCCAGTTCTGATTTGGACTAAAAAATTTACTCAAACATCTTGCAAAAAGCTTACTCAAGATTCAAAAATGGAGCTCAGCTGTTTAAGACACATTTGCACATGCTTTTAACCTTTCCATGATATACAAGTTGAAGAAACAAAACCGGTGGAGCAACCAATCTACAGCACCTGGACCATCTGGTGGTGGTAGTTCTGGTTTGAACCAATAACTAAGAACAATAAATACATACTCACTTTCTCTGTTATGACAAACGACATGAATGGAACAAAACTTATCCTCCATCTCTTTGAGTTTCATTCTCAATATCCTAAATTGAGTGGCAGACTAGACATGATAAAATTCATAAAAGAAGAAAAATATTAAAAATCTTACTACAAGTCCTTAAAATCATCAATAATAGTGCTTAATAACAAGTCAGAAGATGTTCTTTCTTAAATAGAAGAGAGAAGAAGTAAATAGAACTCTTGTCCTTCTCTAATGGTTCGTGGAATCTAGGGGAAGAGAATTGATATAAGACTCAGTCTTGTCCTTCTCTCTTCCAGTTTATAAGCTTCTCATCTCACTCTAACTTGGGTTTCCCTTCTCAGTGTCCCCATTTCTCACTCGTAGCCGTGTTCTGAATTGAACGCTGCAAAATCACCATCAGCTCAGCCGCAACCGCACAGTTTTCTTCTTCTTCTCTTGCTGAAAAGAAGAATTTTTTCCTGCTCTGCAGGAAATTAGGAGATGAAGGCAAAATTAGGGGTGGTGGTTCCAAGTCATCTGGTAACGATAACGCTCCTTTCATTACCATCTATCATTTTTAATGTTTGCCTTGGCCAAACTGATGACTATGAAAATCCTGCAGCTCCACCACCTGGACTGGATGACTGTAACGGCGGCATCTTTCTTACCTGTTCTTTCACATCACGTGAAAAAGAATATCCGAAGGTAAAGAATGCATCCGCGCAGGCATGGGGGTTCAAGTCTTTGGCAACGATAACCAATACAGGCGAATATGAACTGAAAAGTTGGCGAATTAAACATTTACTTCAAACTAAGTTCTTGTTTATGAGTATAGTTGTAGTTGTTTTTTAAAGTATTTTTTGTTTAAAAATATATTAAAATGATATTTTTTTTATTTTTTAAAAATTATTTTTGATATCAGCGTATCAAAATGATCTAAAAACATCAAAATTTAAAACTATTTTTGTGATAATAACCATGCAGTATATCAAGTGGATAGACATTTATTTTTTTTATTTGTGGCATTTAGACATTATTTTTTATAAAAAAAAATAATAATAATTTAACTCATGTGGATTCACATCTAATTTTTATTTAAACATTATGATAAAAGTATATAATTATCTGTCTTGTATTACCTTGTTGGATTTTAATGTAAATAATATTAAATTTGATGATGCCTGTGAAATTAATAAGATGTTTAATTATAATCTTATTTCATTCTACATGTGAATGCTAAAGTTTGTACATATTAATAATTGTTAATTGAATTACTTACATGGTAGCTGAAGACACATTTGATATTTACATCTATCCAATTTCAATACACCTATTCAAAAATAAATATTTATTTGTTATTCATTCATTATTGAAATTAATTAAATAAAAAAAATATAGAAAACATATATATAGAAAAAAATAATATAGAGAATTCGAGCTCGAGCACTGTGCACGCAAATGATTTTCTTTGTATTTCAATGATGATTAAATTAGAGCGTATATTACACAGCATGGATTGATACATACATGGTTCTGTTTATACATTGACTTTCTCGAGGAAGAGGAAGAGGATGGTTTACATACAACAATTTGCTTTCCTGTACGGCCATTTTGCAGCCTGGAGCAATCTTACAGTTTTTTTTTGTGATCTCCAGGCAAAAAAATTGTGTGCAAGAATACTATGATCACTTGAAAAATTAAAATACAAAAACGAAAGCTTCTTCCCAAAACTTGTTGACCGGGGAAAAAATGATGTGTTACGTTGTAGGCTATGCCTTCTTCGCCTGCAGAGCCATGAATGAACAGTAAGTTAAAAGGAAAACCAGACAGTAAACAAGCAGCTAGGTTTCACGAAATCGTTTAAAAAGTGTTTTTGAAAAAATTAAAAAAAAAATTAATTTTATTTTTTACTTTATATTAAAAAAAATGATGTTTTTAGATCATTTTGATGTACTGATATCAAAAATAATTTGTTTTTAGATCATTTTGATGTACTGATATCAAAAATAATTTAAAAAAAAAAAAACATAATTTTGATGCATTTATGAACGAAAAACACTTTCAAAAACAACTGCAGCTACAACTACACTTCCAAACATGCATTCAGAAAGAGAAAACTCTAAGCACAAGTATAATGGAAACAGTATTTCTCCCAGCCCTTTTCATAATTTGATATAGAAACAAAATGCCACGGGAAACTAAAACCAACAAATGCTTCAAACAGAGTTCTTGTTTTTTAACTGTTTGCTTTCTTTAATTCTTTTCAACTAATTGAACATTTCAAATGCATCAACAGGATTTATCAGGTAATAAAAGTACCTTTTTTAAATATTTCTTGTGAAGTTTCATTGCACCGCTGCATGCTTTTTTGGCATCTAAATTCCCAGTCATGTCATTCAATATCTGAAAAGCATTGCAGAAGAAGAAAATAAACAGGAAAAAATCGTATTAATATACACAGAGATTCACAGCACAGGAGAAATAGGGAGCTCGTGGAATATTATCTAGGTAGCATGCATTAACTATTCACCAGCCAAACATTTCACAAGTTTATGTCGTCTTTCTAGCTACAGTTCTACAATGGTTGCAGGCATAAGCAAATGTTAGAACCTACAATCACAGTCAGTGTTGAGCTGTCGGTTAAGTGGAGCTGATCAATGACTAGTGTAGGAAACAGTCAACTGTTCCCCGCCACCAGACAAACTCCGGCCATGTTTTCAGTTTCAGACTCCAAATAACAAAGTCATGGGTGGGGTTTGGGACTGCTCCTCAACAAGCAACGCACAATTATGGCAACTAGAGATGGAAATGGGAGCCTGCTTGGAATTTAAGTTTGAATCTTTCTTGAGACACATACATGCGGAGAGGGGGATGCCCAAGCTGCAGCAAATCACCAGGCATCCCCTGCATGCAAACAAATGGGGTTTGCGGGTAGTCTTCACTCTTCCACTCTTATTTAATTTCTCCTACATGCTTATGTTTGGTGGTACATTGCCCTTCCTAAACTACATGGCATTTTTACAGTTGTCTAAAGCATTGAGCACAGTTCAAATTACCAAGCTTACCTTGACAACATCATCCAGGCCCCGAGCTTCATGCAAAAGCTTAGAGCTCTTATCTTTCAATACACTGGCAACAAGGAAAATAGACATGGGGAGGGGTCCTTCAGAATTTGCTGCCCCATTTTTCATATTTTCCCTTTCGAACTTTCCATAGTGCCGTATTGACTTTGCTCTTCCCTTAGATCCCTCACCTTTCTCACCATTCAATTCCGGCTCTTCATATACGGAGAACAAATCAGGGTCGTATTCAAGGGCCCACATCATCTGTGGGTATAACAAAAAGAAAGCACATATGAGAAATGCAGATTTTTTGTTCAGCAAACAAGAACATGAGTATCAGTAACTAAGACACATAGTTTCCGAAGAGACAAAATCTTTGCGCTTTTTTCTATTCAAAGATGCACATACATGACAGAAAACAGCAACATAAAAGAAAAGAAAACAACAACATTTAGGTACCAGAGACTTGTCAGAAAATGTAGCAAAAGAAAAGCGGAGACTCATCTGATTACAGTTTATCCAGAGTTCTTATCTACCCACCCAAGAAAATAACTGTATGTCTAGACTCATAAGAGAAAGGCTCAGTTTTGGCGATTGAGTAGCAATTGTTCTCACGTTTGAATGGGAGATCTAGAATCAAGCAGGAGATGATTGGGTTGGGTTTGCCTATTAATAGGCCTTGAGTCCATTGAGATGGCTCCGCAGATTTTTTGAAGGATCTAAGATTCATCCTTAAGTGTCTTTCATTCAGAAATTATGAATAAACTCCACAGCCTGGTGATGCATTGTAGGATAGGGTGAGGAAATGGTCACTATGAATACACATTATCAGTTTTAGAACAAGTTTTCTGAACTTTTGGCAAGACCAATTATGTAGCAAAACAATTCTACCATTATTTTTAAATTAAAAGGAAAAAAATGAAAAAAAGAAATAAGGGATTTTTAAATTAGAATTTCATATTGCCTTCATTACAGGCAACCACGGAATACTTGAATCATGCATATTTTCAATTAACCAAACTTGAACCATACCTCCCAAAGGTAGAGTGAATCACAAAATGAAAATTCTCGGCGGAACAAAACCATGAGCATGCGGAAAGCAAATAAATAGTCACCTCCGCCAAGTGCATCTGTGTTTAAAGATCAGAACACATCTTTACTTTCTTTTTTCAGCACGAATCAAGTAAGTTGAGAAAACAAGTACGGAACTATCGCAAGACAAAGAAACAAAAAGACTTTAGTTGCAGGATAACACAGTTATTATTGCTAGAGAGTCACAGCTGAAAACTGCAATCTGAAAGGCAGGTCATGACATAAGTTGTTTTCCATATCATGGCAGATACTACACTAAGGCAAACACTCACATAGAATCAAGCTTTCTTACTTCTATAACCTTGTTCCTGACACATCTAGATATTCCAAAAAGGATATTTTAAGGGGTTAAGAGAAATTTTATTTCTTTTAATGAGCTTGTTCTCTTTTTGACACAGGTGAAACTCAAATCTCAGACCTCACCTCTATCAATTATGCAAGAGTACCATTGAGCTACAGGCACATTGGTAAGAAAATATAAGATAAGAAATACTGCAGTTTCAAATTAGAGAGGGGGGACTTTAGAAGGCCAAAACTACCTTCTTACAGAAATGCATCACCATTTCTCTCTTAAACCAGGAATATTGGTCATCAAATCTATGACAACACCCAAACAAGCAGGGGCAGAACTAGGAACTTAATTTCAAGGGGACCAAAACTATTATGAAATGAACAGAAGTATTGAATGTTAACTAAAATATAAAAGATAGAGTTGGATGTAATTGTTTTTCTTTTACGATTTGGATAAAGAAATCAATCATGATATTTAAGCCTTATATCTTTGGGGGTCCACAACCATTTAAGGTATGCAGAAGTCCACTCCTGCAAACAGGCCATCTCAGAGGAGCAAAAGCACAGAGAAATGTTTCCATCACAGACAAGTCAATTAAAGAATTCTCCAGGTGTTGTCTCTTTTCTTCATGCAAAAAGCCAACGAACAGTGAAACCAAGGCTTTTGTCCATTTCTTATGCTCAAAATTTCAAAGCAAACAATATTCTTTTTTTTTCTTTTCTTTCTTGCTAAGCTATATTTTCTTTTAGTAAGTATAATAAAAAGAATGAAAAAGGAAAGAATAATAAACTAGCGATTTAGCTCAGTGACTCAAACTGACTGGGATTTAAGAATTAGCAATCAGTATATCACATTACATACACAATGACTTAAAATACATAATGAGAAAGCATAAATTTGAGAGAAAAAAATACCTAAATGCTGATGAAGTTTTGGATCAATGACTTGAGTAATTTCAGCCAAATTACTAAGTTGTGTCTCCACCCCAACAGACCTCTCAGTGCATCTGAAATTTCCTCGCTTTAAAATTTCCAATAACAACAATTCATGAGAATGAGGAAATCAAAAGGAAAATAAAATAAAATAGTGAAGCTAAGAGCCATGTCAACTACCAAAAAGCATTAATCAGAGAAAAACTCCCACAAAGCATTAACCAAAGAAAAAAAAAATATTAAATAATTGGCAATGTCTGAGAAGCAGTCATTGGCACAACAGAGGCAAGGAACCAATTTATGAAAATAAGCAATATAATAAATCCCCTTGAGGACATTAAAAAGGTAATTATTAACTCACAAGATACAAGTAAATAATGTTTCAATCAAGGTAAGAAAGTCAAAACCATCAAGAGATCCATTTAATACGAGTAGTGAAAATTCAAATAACCTAAAGAAAATTAACCTTATCATCCACTTCAATACAATACAAATGCACTACAAGAATATTAAGCAAAAGCCGTATACTTTATCCAAGAGCAACATCACACTGTAAAGTATCTTGTGCACAAAATTGAGAGAAACAAAGAAGAATAAGAGAATGTACCAATCTGCGCATCAATCGTTCAAAACACCAAAACGCATCTGCTTCATCTTCAAGAAGCACTATCATAGGTGAGCAAAGATCACTCATTCCTGCCAGCAATTCATGTTTGAGACTTTAGAATTTTCACTTCATTACAACAATGTAAACATAACTAGATGCATTGTATAAGGAAAGTATAATCATAATGACTTTCAGCAACTTAGAAAAGGTCATATTTATGGACCTACTTCTAGATAGCTCATTCTATTAGAAACCAGTAAGTATCCAGATATTTTCAAATATCATGTGTCATATCAGGGTTATATTTAGGAGATGACCATGTTCATGCAGACCAACATTAATTTTCAGATCAACAGGATGTCAAATGGAAGAGAAAAATGTTTGTGGTTATGTAACTATCATTGCTTATTCTATTAGAAATTAAGTGCTAGAATTAATGGTTAATCATTGCAGGAAAAGAGTATTCTGGCTCTCATGATTACAGGGGAATGGGGATAGTGCAAGATACTTGATTTCTAAGGGTTCATAACTTTCATACAAAGAGCTTGTAACTCTATAAGTTTGCAGTGAAAATGCATAATAAGAAGAGCCCAGAAAAGGAGGGAGGGAGGGAGGAAATGAGTAATGACCTAAGAATAGTGAAAAATATGGTAGTGGAACTACTTTACTCAACCTCAGTGATTTATCTCACAAAAGCAACAGTTTGAAAAGGTAGAGAGCAGCTACTTATTCTCAATGGTGGATTTTCACCAACTTCAGAGCAACCAACAACAATGCCAACAAATCCCCTTGTACAATTTATCATAAATAAAACAGAATGGTATTTTATTTTATCTGCCTGCAGATACAGAACGATCTCCAAATGTCAAGCACTTATATTTCAAGCATTAGCACTTGTCTATAAATGCCAAAGTATTAGTTTTTGAAACTTTGTTGAATTCACAAGTGCCTGTTATATAGATCAGGTCAACACAATGCACAATAATGTACATGCCTGGGTCCTATACCAATCACATCAAGCTGAGTGGCAATGATATAACATATCAACATAATACTTTTCATGAAATGATAATCATTTATTCATCTACCTTGACAATAGCCGACATCTGTATCAATCCAGGCATAAACAGATAGAATATCCCAAAGTTTTGACAAGTTCTCTTGCTTCTCATAAAACACCAATGTCCTGTCAGTACGATGCACATCGAGACCTAGCACCCATATTAGTCCAATCAGAAAGAGATTCAATAAAAAGCACAAAAAATCCTAGATTACAATAGTTAAGTTACGACTATTGAGTTCTTGAGGTTCAAATTAACAGCATGATATATTTTCTATATGTAGGGGAAGAATTACAGGAAGGGCTGGATGAGCCATGGAACAGCTAAAAAATTTTAAAACATTTACACATTTCAGTCTTAAATTTTTTAATTATACCCTTCAAGTTAAAGTGATAGGGTACATACATTGTGCCTTTCCCTTTGTTGTTTTACTTCCAATTTTACCCTAATTGCTTGCCCTTCTCCCCTCTAATAAAATTGCAGTTAACGCCCATCTATAAGGAATGACTTCATTTATTCATTTAAAAAAAAAAAACATGAACAACAATCAAAGCATTGGAAGAACAGTTCAACTCACACAAGCAATCCTGCATGAGAGAGATTTACAGTAAAACAGTGACTGTAACATCAAAGGCAGGATCTCAAAGTGACATGTATGCATTAATGAGAAAACATCAATTAATCATTAACTATTGCATAGCACAGAAATTTGGCTTAGCAAATGCTTTATATTTCCATAGTATTACAAAAAATACTTGGGACAGGAAGCATTGACAGGAGAACAGGAACTAACTTTGCACCAAGGAAGAGAGAAATGTGCATTTATGTTTGAACATCACCAACCTATTTGATGTAATGTAAGCATCCACTGGGTCACTTTCTTGTCCAAAGGGCCATGGCTTGTAAGCTGTTTCACCATTTCTGAATAGGAAGTGTTTGTTCTTGATTGATTTGTAGCACTGGCATTTGAATTGCCAATTTCAGCAGAGTTACCATCTTGAGAGGGGCCTCCATCTTGAGTTGTTTCTAAAATCACTAATGGTTCCTGAATAGGCTGACCATCTTCAGTGATTACAGGTGCTGTAATAAATTTGCCACTTCCAACAACAGGAAATATTTGGCGGCACTCTTCTTTCCACCTAGCATATTGTACCCTGAAGGTGCAGCATAAGAACGACTTTTAGTCTTCTAAAGTGGGGAATATGGCACAGTCAAACTTCAAACTTTATGCACAAAAAACAAGGCAATTGCAATATTTTAGCTTCAAGATAGTTTACCTATATTTCTAAGGGGAAGATCAAGGTCAGCAGTTTCTGATTTGACTAGATTGTATTTTTATACATGAAAGAGGATGAAGACCCCAATATAATCTAGTGTAAGAGATCTCCAGAGTCAGATTAAAAAAACTAATGAGACCATGGACTTATGCTTAGTACATTCACCTACATGGTCCATGGATATCAAATTTTCTTAGTCCAAAGAAAGTGTCCAGCATTTTGATGGTGATGAGTACCAATTATTGGAATCAACAAGTTTTGTCGCATTATTGTAATGCCCATTGTCATGATAAAGGATTGCAATGCCCATTGTCATGATAAAGGAAAGGAATTAATAAGATGATGTTGCTGCCAGTAACTTTGATTGAACTAAGACCCTAAATAAGTATATCCTTATCCCTTTCTGTGGTTTCTTGACCATGAGTTACACTTGTAAACACAGACTACCTTCTATGCTGTCGTATCTGATCCCGTTCATCAAATGTACTCTTAGGATCATAACAATTGAGTAGAAATTCCCAAACTTCTCCTCTAATTGATGGATGGATCCCCTAAAAGGAGAGAAAAGAGTGGTCATGAGCATTAAATCTCACAGATTGATTATAAGATCTCTTGAAAGAACAGTTACCCCACGGTAGATTCGACCAAGGGTCTTGCTTATATCCAGGTACCCTTCTGGAGTAAATGCAGCCTGCCATTTCCTTGAACTTAAAGTTTTACCTGCCTGCAAAAGTGGATCCAAAGGAAGCTTCAGTTATTTCCATGACAAGCAATGTGTTTTATGTTCTATTCGCAACACCAGTTAATATGAACTGTTGGAGCTGAATAGTTCAACCTTATTGTTTATCTATTTTGCGTTTCATGTATACAGAATTGTTGTTAGAAAGCAAGAAATTGCTAAATATTAGCAGTTTGGCAGCTGGCTCGTAATATCATTATAATTGCATAATCTGGTGATCGCTGCTAAAATTGTTTGCTTTTTCATTAAAACTTATAAAATTTGATTAAACAAATCTAATGAGCCCAATTCGATAAATTATTTAATCCAGCTTTAAACTGGAAAAAAATGATCTGGGCGCAATAAATATCAAGACAGAGCCACGGTGAAGCAAATTAATTTAATTAAAAAGCCACAAATAGAGAAATGAACCAAATTTACAGACTTAATTCAAAATCAACCAAATGGGCACGCCATAAACATCAGAACAAAGCCATAAAGGACCAAAATTACAAAATTTTGATCTAAACAAACAACTCGAAATGCCTCGACTTGTTTAGTGCAGGTCCGAGTCAAATAGCAAGGATTCGAAGCACTTCTTTTTACATGGGGTTCAATCGTATGGATATGAAAAATACAGGATTTTCAATCCAAGCGGGAAAAGGAGGGAAACGGATACGTGAGTAAACAGAACTCCATGCTCAATCTCTGAGCCAATGAGCACTTCACAAATATCAAAAAACAAGGGAAGGCCAGAAATATCCACAAAAAAAAACTTGATCAAAATACACAAACGGGTATTCGGAAAAAAAAAAAAAACTTTCATACAAACCTTGATTTTGAATTTGGATTTTGGAACATCGGTGCATTCAGGCCGGACCTGATAGTACGAATCAGCAGGCTGTCCAGGATCTCTCCACATTTAACAATAGCAAAAGAAAGAACTCACAAAGCAGAAACCAGGAGCTTGACCCCCTTAAAATGGAGAGACTTACAAGACGATGAAGGGTTCAAAGAGAGGACCCAGCTCCCTACCAATGACAACAACTACAACAACGACCAGTTCAAAACAGAAGAATACGGGAAGATACGAAAGAAAGTGTTTGGTTTGGTTTTTTAACGTTTTATTCGCTTCCTATTTGTGTTTTTAATAATAAATTAAGGAGTGATAATGGTAGTTAATTAGAGGTTGTGTTTTGTGGGGTTGTTAGTTATTAATGATGTTGGCTTATTTACTTATTTTCACGCTCAGGTTCTTCCTATTTTACTCTCTCCATGCTCTCTTTTCAACTCCCACCACCAAAAATCATGTTTTCTCTTACTATTTTTTTCCTTTTAAAAAATAATCTTTTTCTTTTTATTCCCTTTTTAGAGCGAAAGATTTTTCCTATTTTCAATTTATCTAATTATTACAAATAGATCTACATTACTTCTTAATGATAAAAATGGAACCCTCTAAAGTTTAAAATTTATCCAAAATCATACTAGTTTTACCAAAAAGAATTCTTCTCGAAAACTTTCTTCTTCTTTTTTGGTAAAAAACTTTTATGTGCGGAAATCTCAATTCATAGAAAATATATTTTATAGGGCCTAGATAAACAAATAAAATTCTAGTTATTCCAAATTCTTATAAGAGATGCACGTCTTTGATTTAAATTCGTGATTTAATATGTATGTATAAATATCATCTATAGAATAATGAATAAATGGATTCTAAAAATTCAATAATTGTGGTTTTCAAGTGATTGATTTTGTTATTTTTTAATAAAATTGGTATTACTCAATTATCTAATATGAACGTTTTAGAATTTTAAAGAGAGTAATTATATTACTTATTATCTTTTTTTTTCTTTCATTTGACTAGAATTTTTACTTGGTTTGGTTTTGATTGGTTCTTGATTGACTTGCACCTGGGATAAAGCAAGCTAGGTTTGAGAGTAGCGCGTGATCATGGACTTGTTCAATCTAGTTTTAGTCAGTTTATTTTAAAAGTATTTTTGGAAAAAAATAAAAAAAATATTTTTATTTTTTATTTAAAACTAATTTTTAAATATTTTTAGATTATTAATATAAAAAATATTTTTAAAAAATATCATTTTAATATTTTTTAAATAAAATAAAATATTTTAAAAATCAATCACAACTAGAGTAGTTGAGGTTGCTTTTTGAAAATATTTTTTTCATATAAAAATACATCTAAATGATATTTTTTTTATTTTTTAAAATTATTTTTTGATTTCAGCACAATCTAAAAATATCTACAAAAAAATTAATTTAAAAAAAATAATAAACTTTTTTAAAAATGTTATCCAAATGTAAGTGTCAAACAGGGTAGGGTCATGTTGATTCTCACCTTGCTCTGGATTAAAGTTTATAGAATTCGGAGTTGTCCCACACCAGCCTGGTGGAGAGTGAAGAAAACGCGCCGGGCGTTTTGGAAGAGTGGTGGCGCCCATGTTGATTGAAGTATGGGCTGGAATTTGGTGGTACGAGGGCCTAAGAGAGGAGAAAAAACAGGGGGGGTCAAAACGACTCAAAACTAGTAATGGTTGACTTTGACCTGATGAGGAAACATGGAGTTTGTAATAAAAAAATATTTTAAAAAAAAGAAATAATTTTCTAAGAAAATCAAAAAAATGTACAAATTAATTAAAATTTCAAAATATCTTTTAATGTAATTATTACAATGTAGTTTTATAGACGAAGCAGGTAATGGCATGGTGGATTTTGAACCTAAGATTTGAGGCTTAAAAGAGAAATATTTTATATATATATTTATCTCTTTTTTAAAAATAAATATAAATAGTCATGGAAATTAAGCTATTCCCTCTATCCATAAATGCTTACGGTTTGCCAGCTCAAGTTGAAAGACAAGGCACCAGCTACTGGGCCCAAGTTAACGTACCAATTTCATAATGTTCGAGGTCGAAGAAAACTCAATTATTTGGAATCATAATGAGATGGCATTAATAATTCACCAACCCTTCTATTCTAGTTACATCTTTCTTACGAACAATCCATGGCAACTATAAGATAAAGATTAAAAACATAATTTGATTAAAAAAAATATTCAAGATGATGATTTTATATAAAAAAATATATTATTAAAATTACAATATATTGGATTGATCTATATTTTAAATTATTACAAGACCACAATAATCTTAAAGACAGCAAACCAAAAATATAATTAGGTTAATTTTTCTCTTCTCAATAAGGTTATGCTTTTGTTAAAAATCTTGTTAGGGCAGAGGTAGATGTGTCTATGATAATATGTAGATTTGCTACGTGTTCTAGCTTACACTAGTTAAATTACCCGCACTATGTTATGGGATGAGAAAAAAATTATAACTGTTGGAATTGAAATAATTAATAGATTTTGTTAATTTAAAAATAAAATATAACATCTATACATGCAATGTTTAATATAATGAAATACATCAACACACATTTATTATAACAACAGCAACATCGAAGATTTAATATCTAAAAATATTATTACTATTATTGCTAAAACAATAAGAAATTATTAAATTATCCCGAGAAAAAAAAACTCAAAAATATTAACAAAGGAGGAAGCAAGAAAAAAAATTATTATTATTATTATTGCGTGAATAATGGGAAAATAAAAAAAAACTAAAAAAATCCTAAAAACTTTAATAAAAAAAAAGCAAACAAAAAAATGATAGAGAGATTTAAAAGCAATCCAGAAATTAAAAGAATAAGGACTAAAATGAAAATACAATATATAATCAATTTTAATCAAATGACACAATTAAAACAAATCAAAACTTACATAACATATATAAGGACCACACAACACAATTAAAAGAGAAATGAACGAAATAAAAAAGACATAAATCCAGGGGGGCTGATGTGTAGTTTAGGTAGCAAGAAAGAGAAAAAGGAAAAAACAAATTCAACCGCCCACCAGCTCGTCCCCGTCCACCATGGTAGGTCACACGCCATAACAATTATTTTATGAAAGATTAGGGGAAAAAACATGGTTTAGTGGGTTAGACATGATAGGGGATGACATGATATGACCCATTTGATTTAGTGGGTTAGAAAACCATGAAAGATTAGGGGGAAAAACATGATTTGACTAAAAGAACTCAGTGTTACATCTTTCCTTCGAGGGACACATTTACCTATCGTGGCACCCCTTCTAACCAGAGTTGATTTTTGTGGGACAAAACGATTATTTTACTGTGCAAAGAAAAATATAAGAAAATCGTGACCCGAATTGGATCGAAAACATGCAATTACCGTGGAACCTTCCATCCAATAGTTGTTTTTTGTCTTTTTCGAGGGACAAAAGTGTTATTTTACTATCCAAAAAGAAAAAACCAGTAAACCGGCGAACCGAACAAACCAAACTGGCCCGAACCGACCCAAAAATTGAGCAATACTATTGTAGCTCACAATGATTTTCCTCACATGCTATAATAACCGACTCCTAATCTATTTTAGTATATAGTATAATGTGTCTTATTTTTGTGTGTCATGGGATGCTATGGAAATGTCAAAAACAAGTTTTAGATAGAGAAAAAAAGTGGTTTTTTGAAAAGATATTCAAGAAATTATTGAATTCCAATGAGTTGTCAAATTAAAGATATTCAATAACTAAACCCAAGTATGTTGGGCTCGGATGTGACGACAACTTGATCCCATAGGAGTGTTAACAGCATGCCTAACATGGATTCTGGGCTACCATACACAGGCCCATGAACCTTGGGCAAGCAACAACCCAGGCCCAAACTCTTTGGCAACATGGTAGGCTCTAACATGGTAGCTCTAGCCCATGAAGGTGTTTTTTAGTGCTTTTTGAGGAGATGGTTTTTGAATCAATTAAAGTCATATGGATGGTAACCAGAGCAGCTTCTTCTTCTAGTGTTAACAGTCTTGTGTGATTAGTGCATCAGATGCCATTGGTTTAGCTAACCCAGAGCAGAAGACATGAATATTCTTGACCATGGTTAAAGAAAAGAATTAACCTACAGGCCAAGTTACCTGAAATACTAAAAGAAATGCCAGCAACAATTAATCTAGCTAAGCAAATTAAAGGAAAGAGCTAAAATAAAAGTAAAGAGAAAAAAAAAAACTTTTATTCTTTTTTTTTTATAATTTCAAGAGGAGAGCTATATTGAAAAGCTAAAATAACATTTTTAAATTGAAGAGTTATTTCTATATATTTGATCAAAAAGAGTCAAAAATTTGTTTAATATATTTCTATGCAAAAAATAATAATTTTAATTGTACTTGTATAAATTAGATATTATTAATAAATAGTTATATCAATATTATATATATTAAAATAGAATTGGATTTTCTAAATGATTTTTTTCATTGGAGTGCAAATATAAAAAAATATGTTATATTTACACTATTCAACAAGCCATATTATTAATTTGGCTTCTCTAAATACCTTTTTCCCTTTGGAGATGTTCTGTTGAAAGAGGTATTCCTATATATTGATCAAAAAATTCAAAAAATTATTTAATATATTTCTATGTAAAAAAATAGTTTTGATTATACTTGTATTGGTTAGTTATTATTAATATATAGCTCTATCAATATTATATATATTAAAATAGAATATGAATTTTCTAAATGATTTTTTTTTGTTGGAATGTAAATATAAAAAATTTTTATATCTACATTACTCAAAAAATTATATTACTAATTTAGCTTCTTTAAATAACTTTTTATCTTAAAAATGCTTTTATAATCGAACATATGCTTCTCTGGTAGCCAAGAAACCGGAAGAATGAGAATATGAAAAAGCCAAAAACAGCAGCAGCAAAGCTTCACTTCCACAGCTTGTAAAGGATTATGCAAACTGGCCTATAAAAACCCCTGATCATACCACCATCCTCACCACAACTTGAGTGCATCTAAAACCTGGGATTTCAGATTTTGGGTGGAAGACTCATCCCTCCTCGCTCCAAAACCTCACTCATCGCTTTTTCAATGGCTTCTAGCATTTCTTGCAGAGACAGTGTCTTCCTGGGGCTCTTGTGTTTCTTGCTCTTGATACAGAAGAATAATGCATTTGATTTCATGGTTGGAGATCAGAAAGGTTGGAACAGTGCCTGATAATACCAGCTCAAAAGAGCTACCTCAACGATTGGGCTGAAAATAAACGATTTCAGATCGGAGACACTCTCAGTAAGTTGATTTTTATTTTCTTTTTGTCCCAGTAATTCTTCCAGAATGATGACTTGAGTCGATTTCTTGTGGGTTATTGCAGCGTTTTGTTTATGATTCTAACCAAGACTCAGTCGTTCAAGTAACCAAGGAGGGCTACGAAAATTGCACTGCAACTTTGACAACATTAAGTGAAAACCTGTCCTGTAGCAACAGTCAAAGACGGCCACACTACCGTCAAGTTCAAATAAATCTGGACCTCACTACTTCATCAGTGGGAAAACGGATCACTGTCAGAAAAATGAGAAGTTAGTGGTCGTTGTGTTGGCAGACAGATCAAGAGCCCCCGCCGCTTCTCCTCCATCTCCAGGTGTTTCAGGCATGGTCCCAGCTCCGACACCTAGCAACGAGGAGTCTCCTCCTCCAGGACCGGTGGAGATTATCCCAACTCCAGCTCCTACTACCACCGGGCCCCAAAACTCAGCTTCTTCCATGCTCGCGAGTTTCATTGGTTCCATGGGAGCGTTCCTTGCTTCATCACTTATTTTAGCAATCTAGGTGGAGAACTGTTCGAATGATTGCCTGATTTCCTCTTCGTTCTTTTTTTTTTCTTTTTCTTTTTCTTTTTGACTGCTTTCCATATTTTTTTCCCCTGGCTTTCTCGATGATTTTCCTGCCCTTGTGCTCAGTGATTTCAGCTGGGAATTTCAAAGGTGTATTGGTATTTGGATATTCGTTTGTTATGGATGATAAATAAGGTGGGCAATATATGGTGTGCTTATTGCTTCATGTAAGGTTATTGTATAGAACGAAATAAATAAATACAATAAATTTGTTACTTCTGTTTATTTCTTTTCTCCCATCAAACATCGGTGGTAAATCGAGCACTAACAAGTCTAGAGCAATAGCAAAATCAATATCACAGTTCTCACACTGGAAGAGAAAACTTCTTCCATATAATCTTGTGGCCTCCCTTCTTTTCCTCGATACGGCGAGGAGGTGACGGGGAGGAGGGCATCGAAACGATGTTGTTTCAAGGGGGGCAAGACAAAGGAATGTATAGGCAGTCAAACAATCTAGGATGGAGTTTGCATGGAAAATTTCTTGTGTTGGCAATTTGTGTCGCTTCTAAAATTCAATTATCAGGCAAGAATTGTAATTGTAATTGTTCTGATCAAACCTTTGCTAAATGGAAGCAGACTACGCGGACGAAATTTATAAGTCATATCTCATCTTCCTGTCAAAAGTTTTTGCCAAGCTCTACTTTTTTCATCATTCTAACTGTGTTGTGCAAAATTGAATCCAATATCCCAGCCACCTGAAAGCACAAAGTGAAAAGCTATCAGAAACTGCATCTGCTTAAGGCTGCAGATGAAAGACTAAAAATAGTACAAACTTTAAATACCAACCGTGAAGACACCTCCAATTATGGCACAGACATTGGTGATAAAATGCCAAAAAGACTTGGGATTTTCAGTGATCAGAACCTGATATTGGAAGTGGAATAAAATGTGACGGGAACAAATGAAAGATCGAAAACAGTAGGAATAACCCTCCAGTCCAATAATAATAAAACAAGACGAAGAAGAATTTGTTTATTTATTACTGTACCTGCATAGGAGAGAGCTCAAAATGGAATTTAGCAGTTGGCATGTAAACAGTCTGTGACAAACTGCTATGGGCTGTATATTCATACTCCTCGATTAATTTATGTTCACTAGAAGATCTTCTTGTAATCACCTCAGTTTTAACTACTTGGAGATAATGCTCTATCTGCAATTACCAATTTGAACAAGAATGAATTCATAACAAACATAAAGAATCAATGTCCTATTCTAGACATATGCCGAAAGCAACAACCATGACTAACATTACAAAGAAAGAGGATGTTCTCTTAGGACTTGCATCCTCTTCACAATTTATAACATCCTAAGAAAGCTCCTGCTTAGGACTTGCATCCTCTTAACCATTTATAACATTTAAAATGATTGTGGTCCAAGACGAAATGATAAATGAATAGTTGAACATCGTGGGTCCATTTTATATCCATGTACATTCATGCATCCATATGAAAAACAACGAGGAATCTTCTGTAAATTCACATCTTGTTCCCATGCATGTAAATTGTCGACATCATTGAGACATCAGTTTACATCACACTGAAAAATGCTGATGGATTAACCAAACATGCAGTGAGCAGAATTCAACAAAACAAAGAATTTCGAGAACCACTTGCAAGTGAACTTACAGTGACATTAGCCCCTACATCACGGTGATTAATAAATGATCGGCCATTCAACCTGTCATGACTTCGACCAATGTAAGGTAACAAGCGCTTTGCATCACTCATTACCCTGGGCAAAACCTTCATACCAAATGAGAAATGGGATATGACATGTGACAGGTTCATTTGTTTAGAATCAAAGGAATGGGATCCTGAAAGAGCTGAGATCATGAGGTTGCCTGGAACCTGCGGAGTACAAGACAGTTCAAATTTAAAACCCAAGAACTAACCAAAGGTAATGCAAAATCCTATTAGGATCAATTTCCAGATCCACAAAACAACCACAATATCTTGTGAATACAAGGATGGCTAAATAATTATTTAATCTGTCCTCTTTATACTATATATGATCTTTCCCATCATGAATTACAATGCAACATATTTACAGCAACCATAGAGTCTATCCCATTGCTTTCCATGCGGCACAGGAGGTTTACCTTCTTTACACGCACATATCCTTCAATTCTACATCCTCCTGCTGAAGGTGCTGGTCTTTTAACTTGTGTTGCATTTTCAGGTTTGTGCTCCAGAGCTTGCCTTTGAGATTCCATTGCAATAGGTGCAACCAATGCTTCCATTGTCTAAAAGGAAAAGTAAAAAGTAGGACTACATCAATAATCATGAATAAGCCCAAGTTTGCATCCATGAGCAATGTAGTCATGGCTCGAGTTAAATAGGAAAAAGAGAAGTGTTCATACCTTAACTAAGCTTTCTGTATCTCGATCTCCGTAATAAGATTCATGGTCATGGCGTCCATGGTCCTCCCTGAGACAGTTGAAGATGCCGGGTAACTAAGTTGGCCAGCAAAGCAGTAATAAAAAGCCAAATACACAAGAAACTATGTGATGCAAAAGACATTAAAAAAAAAAAAAAGTATAGGACACAAAAGTGTTGTAATCAACAATGAGTTAAAACTGAAGTTAACATCTGTTGCTGTATGCTGCCTTTCTCTTATGTATTAAAAAAACTGGTATAAAGATTGGCATTGTTAGGGAGATCTGAAACTACAGAAAACAAGCATATTCCTTCAACCCTTCATTTTTGTTCTAATTGTCCATCTTTTTGTTTATTCATTATAATCTTTCAGCATTTTTTATCCATTTTTTTAATGAAAAAAAAAAGAATCCTGATTAAACAGAAGATAACAGAATAAGGGGGTTTAAAAACAGATTCATCTCAAATGGTAAATTTAAAGCGCAAATATGCAATGCAATTGACTTAAGTAAAGAGCGCCGAGAAAATATACAACATAAAAGAAAGATAATCTCATAATCAACTGTCAACAACATATTAATGGTATAGATGAAAATATATTACCGAAGATTACTTCCTTTACGGAAAATACGAATCGATGGATACCCTTGTATGTGATTCCTGAAAAATTCATGAAGAAATACTTACAGCTAAGAAACAATGAATGCTAGGGGACCTAACCAACAAGGATAAATGTGAAAGGGGAAATAACTAATAAACTACAATGAAGCTTCAAGAAAGTAATCAAAATTGATGCATTGAACAAATTACCAGAAATTCAGTGTTACTCACATGCACCAGACCAGAGGTGCTTGATGAATTTGAAAATCTATTAGCTACACTATCAGAATAGTAATGCAATCTGATCACGTTGAACTACCAACATAAATCTATTAACAAGCAATAAAACATTAATCTAGAAAATACCTCCTGCACAGATCACCTTCTTCAGTGCAGTCGACCTTAGCCAAAAGAATCCGTCCATCCATTTCCGGATCATACCTGATAAAATGTATGGACATGTGGGAGTGGAGTATCATGATGTCAAATTAAATGAAATTAAAATTTTACTTCAAATGCCAGTGCCATCTTCATGTTCAGGGAGAAACGAGCATAAGAAGCTGGAAAGAAAAATACCTCTCTCTTATTATTTTAGCTGCCTTATCCCATGAAGGTTTCTGAAAGAAGAGAAATAGTCAGGCAAGAATGAGTGAAACAGTGAGTTCATCCAACATTGTATTTGGAAAGGGTGGATTTAAATGATTTTATCCAGTGTAATCAGTAGTTATTCAACAACAAAACAAAAGACCAAAAGGTTTGACACCTTTAAATGACCAAATCAAGACATTTGCAGTCACAAAATTGTGCGGAGTATTATGAGCTTATTATTATGATTCTGTCAGTTCTGTTTCTCAGTAATATCAAAGAGAAGTGTCCAGGTACAAAATATGAGCAATTTATTAATCTTAAGAACCAAATGGTCTTTTATCCTAACATTCAAGCTAAATTTTATGCAATAAATGGACGTAGTAAAATTACCAGGCGATTACTCCAGTAGCACCAAGGAGCAAAAAAATTGACAACTAAAATTGGATACCTGAGAAAGAGTAGTACATGAAAGTCAAACAAAGGTATTGCAGCAATCAATACAAGAAAATATTCCAAATTCAAAACCCCACAAATCTCTACGCATAGGAATTCAGCAACTTACTGATGCGAGTATTGATCAAAATTATGAGCTTTAAGTGATATGCATTCTTCACCGCTTTCTTCGTCAACTTCATCTCCATGCTTGATTTGATGCAAAACTGGTCCAGAGTGAAATTCAGATCCAGTCGGCTTCAAATCATGATCTATTGAGAACTTACGAATTGTTTTTGTTAAATTCAACCTGTTCTGGAAAAGAGAATGTAAGAGATTTCGGTTAGTTCAGATTAATGTGTTGAGAAAATAAATCGGTAGAAAGGATCATAAACCACAAGAATGCATATCGAGCTGGATAATTTCAAGGATAGGGCACACCATATTATACAGCACATCTAGGAGTATCAGGATCGTATGCAATGAAAAGATCAAACTTCATAAAAAAATATTGAGAAAATTGCACCCTGCATATAAGAAAAGGAGCAAAGGCAATATAACAAAAGTATTCTAATTCATCTCAGAGCACCAGAGAAATAACAATTATTATCTCTAGAAGTTTCCATGATTCCACCAACATGTAAAGATAGCTTTGTGGACATCTTGGTCCATTTATTTTTCATTTTTATTGAGTTCCTTCTAAACTTAAAGGCACCTACTTTTTCTTTATTCCGTTTTTCGTTTTCCAGCTTATCACAATCTAATATCTAAGAGAACCATAATCTGTCAGGTTTCAGGAAGCTATCACCTATCTACACCCAAGTCATGGAAAATAGTTTACAAAGAAGCCTTTCAAAAAAAAATTTCCAATCATTTTCATAAAACTAAATAGATGAAACATGCAATAGAAAGAAAAAACTTACAGTTCCTAACACATCATTCACGTCAACCGATGCAAATTCACATGAGAGTGAAGGAAAGCTACAATTAAAAAGAAAATCTGTCAGTCAAGTTCAACTAGATTAATACAAGCTTAACAAATATTTATCTAAAATCAAGAAAAAGCATTACAGCATCATTAGAGGCAATGTAGATATAAATAAGCCATAAACCTAGAAACTCTGAAGAGGGGGAAAACTAGATTGACAATTGAAACTAGATTTAAACCTATTGGTCTTGTTCAAAGTTAAATGCATGAGGAGCAATACAAAACCGAGCCTCTTTAATGAGACAAAAATGAAAGAGGCTGAAAAGAAAAAAAAATTGCCAATCGAACAGCAAATGCAGCCCAACATCATAAATCCTGACAAAATCCCCAAAGCTAAACACTACAACAAGAAACCTAAGCCTGGTCAGCACCTTGTTAATACTTTTACTCCTGACACTGTAATCACCAACAAAACAAAAAAACGTCATCAACTTAGATCAAGGAAATTGATACTAGAGATCTCAGAGTTCAAACTGGCATGAGTATTGCCCTCCCCAGAAAAGTCTCAAGTTCGAACCTCTCCTTTCCAAGAAAATGAAATTGAAACTATTCCTTGCATAACCCCAACAAACCTCATCCTGCTGACTCTACTCTGCACCTGAATTGGCACAAATTCCGCAATGCAAACATTTGTATGCATATAAACAAAAGAAAAAATAATACTCTTCTTGATAAGGCAAAATTTCTTTTCCTTTCTTTTCTACCTGATATTGAAATCGATACGTAAAAACTCCCCGTCAGAACTATTGTCAACAATCACAGATGTAGAGGTGTTGACAGTTAAATAATTATTAAGTTCCTGCACGTAAAAATCATCATTAAAATGCAGCAATCTGAATATTTACTCCTCATAAAAGTAGCAGAACAGCTACCTACCATTCCAAACAAAAACATCATAGCTAGAGCAGCTACTATCGATAATCCTGCACCTGATAACGATGCCTCTGTCAAATCTCTAGGAATTTTCCTGAAAAAAAATCAACACATACATTTGCTAGAAAAAAATTAACAAATCTCCTTAACTAATTAATGAAGATTAAAATGGATATAGTAAATGTTTAACGCTTCGAGATTCATGTTATGATGTGAAATCTTTAAGAGTATTTGAAGAAATAACAATCGATCGAACCTGTAAAAATCGACGGATTTGAGCTTTGTTCGACGAAACCATGGCCGCTGATTTCAATAACTGGCAAACAAATCGAGAAGACTAGGGGGGAATTAGCGGCCAAATCACGCATAACACACAGATCTATTTTTTCTTGTAGTTATTGGTAAAAGAATTGCGAATGGACTCGCGTTAAACTGAAAGAAATACTGTCAGTGCTCCTGTGTACAACAAAAATTTCCCTTGCCTCTGACTTTTTTTTCCTATCAAACTGTGGGTGCAGATAAAGTGCGAGCGTGGCTGATATGTTCTGGAGGTTAACCCCATTTAGTCCTTCAAATTTAAGAGGTTATTATATTAATCCCTATACTAAACCTTTTCACACATAAGCCCTACTTCTGGTGAGGATGGAGGAATAGATATCGTTCAGTCTCCATTGCTTTCTTTCGTTTCAGTTAGAAATAAAAAGCTTTGTATTATAAATTTAATTATCTACTATATTCTTGATTAAAATTTATTAACAAGAAATAATCTTATAATTTCCATTTCTTATTCATTTTGAAAAACTTTTCTCATGAAAATCTATCATATCATAGCATGTTTATCGGGTACCTTTTTTTTTCTTTTTTAAAATAGAAAAACCTTGTTCGGGTACTAATCCGACGTGGTCTCCCCATCCTTGAACCAGAGCCGTGCTCCCTACAACTAGTGTTCTACTAATCCGACGTCGTCTCCCCATCCTTGAACCAGAGCCGTGCTCCCTACGACTAGTGTTCTATTTTTCTTCTCCATTTCACAGTCCAGAGATAAACACTAATCCGAGAAAATGATAGGAGCAATCAAAACCACTTCTCTCCTTCGATTTTCCTCCGTAACCTCCATCTCCAGATCTGTAAGCTCACGTTATCTTCCTCTTCAATCAATTTCTTTTCGTTATGACTTAAACACGATGTAATTAGTTATTCTACGTGATTTTATCAATCTATGTGGTAAGCAGATCAGTACCTTAATCCTAGCCGAACATGATGGAGGCGCAATCAAATCACAATCAATAAGTGCAGTAGAAGCTGCCAAATCTGTGGACAAACAAACTTCAATTTCTTTACTATTAGCTGGTTCCGGTCCTTCTCTTCAACAAGCCGCTGCTCATGCCGCCTCCTGCCATCCCTCAATTTCTCAGGTTTTTTATTTAAAATTGCATTTTTGTTACTTATAAAATGTTTATTTATCAATTAGGTACTGATAGGATATTTATTTATCAATTAGGTACTTGTAGCTGACTCGGATAAATTTACACATCCTTTAGCAGAAACTTGGGCTAGGTTAGTCCAATTGGTTCAACAAAAAGGCGAATACTCGCATATAATTACTGCTTCGAATTCGTTTGGGAAAAATATTTTGCCGCGTGCTGCTGCATTGTTAGATGTTTCTCCAATCACAGATGTTATTGCTATTTCTAGTTCCAATCAATTTGTCAGGTAATTAGTTATCAATCACTGTTTCAGTTATTCTTAATTGGCCTTTTGTAATTGTGATCAAGTGATGATAGTTTCCATGAGCTGATGACGTTAAGGTGCTATTTTTTATGCGCCAGGCCAATATATGCTGGAAATGCACTCTGTACTGTAAGATATAGTGGCAGCAATCCTTGTATGTTGAGTGTAAGATCGACATCGTTTGCTGTCTCCGTCGATTCGAAATCTAATGAAGCTCCTATTTCCCAGGTTGATCTCTCAACCTTCGATGAAGGTTTGTTAAGCTTTTCTTGTTTATACAAGTTTTTGTTGGCTTGTCTTGGCTTTAAGGTTTTGCTTGTGACCTTGTTTCATGTTCTTGTTGGATATCTTTGTGATGCAGAATTAATGATTTAAGTCGGTGATTTTTTTTATGGAATTTCAAAGCACGTGTCTCATGATTGCTAATATTTAAATGCAGATTTTGTTGGTAAGTCTAGATACATAAATCACACAGCTCAAGTTACTGAGCGTCCTGATCTTGGAAATGCACAAGTTGTGATCACTGGAGGCCGGGCATTGAAAAGTGCAGAGAACTTCAAAATGATTGAAAAACTTGCAGAAAAACTTGGTGCAGCTGGTATGTCCCTAAAAATACTATTCATACTCAAACAGTATCAAGTTGATGGGCTTGTTTGTTATGGGCTGGGATTATTTTATCAAGTGAATCATGATGGTGGTGGTAAACCATTTTTTTTAAGCTTTTGAATCTCTGTTTTGTTTTTTTTAGTTGGTGCTACCCGTGCTGCTGTTGATGCGGGATTTGTTCCAAATGATCTCCAGGTAATATTTCCATTGCTAAGGTGCTTCTTTCCGATTTCCACGAGTGTCGTATAACTTCAGAATAATGCTGAAATTCACAAAATTTTCTAGTCCAACGAGAAACACAAAGCAGTGGACAAATTGCTTTTCGAGTACTTTACCAGAACTTTCATTCCTGCTGAATCACGTGTGAAGTTTGATATATGTACTTGTGTTGTTTAGGCCCGAAAACTGTTCATTACCTGAGAACCTTGTAATACTTCTGAAAGATGTTTCAGCATATCACGGGTCCACTCGAGTATCCCTTTCATAACTATCCAGTTCCGTTGTTCCATGGACACCTTTTTATTGTGGTCCTTGTCTTTGATCATGACTGCTTTGTTGTTCAGGTTGGTCAGACTGGAAAAATTGTTGCCCCAAAATTGTACATGGCTTTTGGTGTCTCTGGAGCAATTCAACACCTGGCTGGCATTAGAGATTCCAAAGTCATTGTTGCTGTAAATAAAGATGCAGATGCGCCTATTTTCCAGGTGACATTTGAAACCCATCAGCGAGCCCCTCTCTATAACATCTCTCTCTCTCTCTCTCTCTCTCACTACACACACACACTCCTGTTGCAGAACTTTTAGTTGGATAGAAAACCAGTTAATTAATTACTTTAGATGAGCTGTAAATGTGGTTCTGAGTTGGGCCTTTTCTTTTTTCTTTTTAACCCTGGTCTGTTTTCATAGTTTTCACCGTATTGTATCAGTATTCAAGTCAACATTCCTTAAGATATAATGGCTGTCCATTTAACCACCAGTTGCTCCTTCAATGCTCAACATAATGTGCAGTCCTGCGATCTTTCTGCATTTTGGGCTCTGTTCTTGGGATTCCAGATAGGCTTGACCTTGAAAAGGAATAACTTGAATATTTTTTTTATGCTGCTTTTAAAAGCAAGAAATAGGCAGTGAATTCAAAAACTCAAGTCGCAACTTGCATAAATTTCTTGCAGAACGACTTTGTTTGACACTTGGTATTAGTCTTTTTCCTAAATGAACGTGCTATCTGAGTGCAGGTTGCTGATTATGGGCTTGTTGGCGATCTTTTTGAGGTAATTCCGGAGTTGTTAGAGAAGCTTCCTGAGAAAAAGTAAACCTGGCTATGGGCACCTCACCTCACCTCATAAAATGCTAACAGTCATGTCCATCACATTGTTCAAATTAAAGAAATTAAAGAAAAAAACATTAATAATACGAAAGTGAACTTTGATTTTCACTCAGCCTTCTTGATTAGTTAATGCTTTTCTGATGTGGGCGAAATGAAAAGTCAGTGCTGTCCTGGCTGGTCAATATAAGAAAACAAGCTGAAATAATACATGCCTACCCTGGTCTCGCCTCGAGCACTGTGGATCTGCATGCGGATAACAATCCTGCAAATACATTTTAGCGTTTAGGTTTATTTGCAAATTTAATGCCCCATTAAATTGCCTTGGGTGGCAAAACTTCGGGATGGTGCAACTTTTTTCTTTTTAACCTGAAACTTCAGAGCAGTGAGCCATTAATATCTGGGCCATATTGTTTTTGGGATTCGAATGGATTTCACTGGCTTGACCCTTTCTTTTTAAGTTTGGTAGTTGGGCCTTCATTATAGATCATCACGCTCGAAGCATACGGTTAAAATTTAGATTTTAATATTGGATAAATGGATAGAATATGCATATTCAAATTTACACTAACTGTTTGAGAACGTGACTAGTTTTGTTTTTAAAAGTGTTTTTTTATTTATAATTGTATTAAAATGATATTTTTTTATTTTTAAAAAATTATTTTTGATATCAACCTATAAAAATAATTTAAAAATATAAAAAAAAATTAAATTAAAAAAAAACAATTATCTAAACACCCATAAATGATGATAGGTAATGGTTAGAATAAAAAAGTAGTTGAAGCTCGTAAAAACCACTCGATAGAAAAATATTTTATTCTCTTATCACCAGTCTCATCACCCATCCCACAAACAGACATTGCTCCCTGCTAGGACCCACGTTAATTATTTTGTTTTCATTCGAGAATAAAAATGATTTCTTTGATGGGGTAATAATAAAACGAAGAGCAAAAATCACATGTCATATTATGCTGCAGTTCATGCTTTCTATTTCCAAACAGACTAAGAAACGTTGCTAGCATAATATTCAGAACCCTGAACTCACAAGCGCATCTAGTGTAGTGGTATCATAGTACCCTCCCACGGTACTGACCGGGGTTCGATTCCCCGGATGCGCAGCTTACATTTTTTTATTTCAATCGGACTGTTTATCATCCACCATGAACAAATATTTGATAAAATTTAGCTGTGATTTTCATTTCTATGTAGCAAGAAGGATGCGAAACAAGACAAGGGAGAAAAAGTGCATGGGCATTCAAGATTTTTGGACGGCAAAGCAATGCCAAGTAAAGTGGGGGCAGGAGCCAATGGGTGTCTTCTCTAGAAGGGATAATCGAAATGACTTTGATTTGACTATTTTTGTGCTGGTAGCCACTCAAGTCTACTCCAAAAGCATTACAATTCGACAGGAAAAATAAATATTAACGTGGCTTCCATGAATGCCAACAAGTTTTTCGATGTTTTGATTGCTTGGCGGTACTTCACGGCTGAGGTACGTCACGTTCGTACATGCCATCAACAAGTTGCTCCATCTCTTGAATGCATCTCTTTTGTATTTTTGTAGTAATTGCCCTGGGGGAAAAAAACATGATTTGGCCGCAAAAGTACACATGTTTGGTATTGTATTTAAAAAGTAAAGTGTTTTTAAAAAATTTTAATTAAAAAAATTGATATTTTTATAATATCAAAAATATTTTTTTAAAAATAAAAAAAATATCATTTTGATATATTTTTAAATAAAAAATATATTTAAAAAAAAACCCACAAATATACTCCTAAACAAGCACGAAATATTACCTCTCGAAACCATGGTTCCATCTCCATTATCTTTAGATTACAAGGCAATGTTTTTTTTGTTTGCATATTTGAGAGCATACGGGGACGTGGGAATTTGAGAGGGAGACTGTTTTGCTTCAGAAATCGCCAAGACTGGTGCTAAAGAAGTTGCCTACCGGTTTGCATATTTAATGCTTGTCTAAGGAATGTAATTGAAAATTATTTTAAAAAAATATATATTTTTATATCAGCAATAAAAATAATTTACAAAACACTAATTTTTTTAATATAAAATAATAAAAATATTTTTTCATTATTTTTTTTTCAACAACGATTCTAAAATACATTCTCAAACATCCCTTTAGCGGGCGTTTGCTTTTCAAAATGCTTTTTGTTTAGAAATATATCAAAATGATATTTTTTTTTATTTTTTAAAAATTATTTTTGACATCAGTACATTAAAATTATCTAAAAAATATAAAAAAAAATAATTTAAAATAAAAATAAAAATAAATCAAATATTTTCAAAAAATATTTTTAAAAAACTCTCCCAAACACCCGCTTTGTCTCTTGTTGGGACAAGAATACAAGGAGTTAAAACTTGAGTTACAGAAAAAGGAGCAGCTCTAATTTTCTTGTAATGATGAATCTAGAGTAAAATCGTACGGGTAAATAAAAAAAAAGATGGAAAACAAATAAAGTCAAAATTATAGGTCTTGAACCTTTTTTAGGGTGCTTTTTATATATATCAAATCCTCAGATATATAAGGATGGAATTTCAAATATCTTTGAACAACTCGTATGGTCAATTCTATTCATTATTTATGATTTTATTTTGTATTGTTGAATTTATTTATTTTCATAAAATATTGTCGAGGATTTTATTTGTGTTTCTAAAATCATTTTTTTTCTTTGTTGTCTTACTCTCCTCTCTTTCCGTTTTAATTTGTGAATAGAGAGGAGAGAATAAAAAAGATTCTGGAGCATGGTATTATTAATATTATTAAAAAGATCTTAATGAGAAAAATTTAATGATATTAAAATAAGTTTACCATGAATGACCAAAGAGAAGTAGTTTGAAAAATACTCTAAAAGCCAATATTGTAGTAAAAACCATAAATCCAAGCACCATAATGTTTTATTTTTTTTTTTTTAATAATTATTTTAGACATTAATATATAAAAATGATCTAAAAATTATTTTTTTTAATTTAAAATAAAAATAATTATTTTTTTCAAAAATACTTTTGAAATGAATTTACAAACACCACTTTACAAAAAGATTGTGATTGGGAAGGAGAGTTTTTCGAATTGAATAATGAGTGATAATAACGACGTGTCGGGATGGGAGGCACACATATATACGGTGCTTTAATTATTCCAATTTGGCTGCATTGTCACATTTTAAAACTATATTATATACAATTACAAGTCTCACTAAAACCTTAGAAATAAATTACTTTTTTTTATTAAATCTAATTATACATTCAAGAAGATACCTAATTAAAATTCATTTTTAAATAGCTTTAAACATTAATATTTGAAGAAAAAACAGCCAGACTTAATTATCTCAATGCTCGAAAACAAATCTGAAAATATCATCAAATCATTTGGAGGAAGGGTTGAATTGAAAGAATAGAAAAAAAAAACATTAGCCATTCTAAACTCTATGGGGTAAATGATTCAACGGTCAGATCTTGTATTTACTTCTCAGAAATCTCCAATTTAGGTCTCCCATCAATCAGGCTATTAGAACTTTTAATTGGTTGTCACGTTCCCAAAAAAAACATTAGTCATTCTAAAACCTTTTTTTGTTTGTGCCCATTGTTTAATTGCTTAATAAAAAATTGTAGCACTTCCGTCAACTTTTGCTCCATCACCTCTAATCCAAAAAACAAAATTTAAAAAAATTTTTTTGCATCTCCTCCTCTATATCTCTAGGTTTAAATTGCGTTTTTTGTTTTTTTATAGAATAATATAAATTATATTTTTGGAATCTTGTCTAAAATTTTAAACTTTTAGATAAGATGATTCCTTGATATAATATCAGAGCCTTGTTAACTCAGTGATCACGAGTTCAAATCTCATCATCCTCATTCTATTTGATCAGAGTCATTGGAGCTTTTGACTAATCGTTAATTTCAAAGTCTATAAAATTAATTGAGATGAGCGTAAACTAATCCGAACACTCTTCGTTCCTAAAAAATAAACATTAATCATTCTGAAAACCTTGTTTGTTTGTGCCCTTTTTTAATTGCTTGATACAAAATTGTAGCACTTCCGTCAACCTTTGATCACCTCTAATACAAAAAAAATAATAATAATAATAAAAATTGTTTCCTCCTCTATATCTCTAAGTTTAAATTCTTTTGTTAGAGAATAATATAAATCATATCATGAAGCCTTATCTAAAATCTTAAGTTTTTAGGTAAAATAGTTTCATTGACATGATATCAAAACCTTGTTAACTCAGCGATCACGAGTTCAAATCTCATCATACTTCATTCTATTTGATAAAAACCAAGCACGAAATAGTGTGAGCTTGTGTGCAAGTTTTCAAATTCAAAAGTACTTTCACTTGAAGATATATATTAGAAAATAATATAAATTATATTCTAGAATTTCATATGCTTTACACATTTTTGTGTTTAGTGCACAAAAGAATGGTGAAAAACAATATTTTTGCATGAATTTAATAATATCATATTCAAATGCGACATAGATGATGGTGGATCTTAATCCCATCATATATATATATATATGCAAGCAAACACACTTGACGTTCATTCAATCCCATTGCCACAGGGTGATAGCTAGCTACAGTGGTTCAGAGAGAGAGAGAGGATTTAACCAAGATAATTGACTACCATGGACAAAGGAACCAAGCACAGACCCCTGTTCTTCAGTTCTGTTTCGTCACTTTCCCTCAAAATAAAACCCAAATCACTTCTCATGTCAATGTGGCTTGAAGCACTTCTTCTGTCCTACATTACAACAAAACCCACCAGATCCTGCTGTTAGACAAGATAACATGAATCCCACCGAAAAGACAATCATATAATGATAGAATCACAACCATGTACATGGAAAACAAATTAAAACTTCAGAAATGGTTATTACCTGCGAAACTCCCATTTTATCTTTCTGTTTTGTGCTCGTTCTGTATTGGCTTATCATCACACCATCAGTAACCTAGAAAGACAAAGAAAAGATGGCTGACTTGATGAAAAGTATAAGATAAACGAGATAATTTGAAGAAACAACAAAATCCCAGAATATATAGCTGACTGTAGATTGATAGGCATTTAAGGCAGGAAAATGGACCAGAAGAAACGAAAAAGGAAGAAGAAGGGGTTGATATTTCTAACCTTAGGGCTATGAACAGGGGAGCTAGCAGTATCCTCCAAAGAATCATCAAGCAAAGCTCCTCGGGATCTTCTTTTCTTGAAGTATTTGAATTTTTTGTTATCAACAGGTAACCCGACAACCTTTTCACTGAGATAATCACCGGAAGACTTCTTCACAGCCAGAGAAGCAGCGTCAGAGACCATTGAAGAACTTCCCATGATCGTGATCAAATGAGAAAGAAACATGATCATTGACATCATGATCCTCTCTATTGTTGTTCTTGGCAAAGGAAATCCTCGAAATACTTAGTCCAACCACTCTCTTCAAAACTGTCATCAGTTGTCTTCTCATGATCATCATCAGAAGAAGAGATTGGTTTGAAGCTCATTGAGTTTTCCATTTCTATAAATGAAAGTTTCTTGGCTTGTTATTGGGAGGAGAAACTATATGCTATGTATGTGTATATATAGCTGATTAAAAGCAATTGGACAAAAAAATTCGATGAGGACAAAAAAATTCGATGAGGATTAATGGTTACGAACATTTGCCCTGTGATACGCTGGAGTAAGATTTTTTTTTGTTTCATGTAATTTTTTTTTTTTTATTTTGATATTTTGGTTTTATTTTTATCCCTTTAATTTTTTTGATCTTTTAGGATATTTTTTATTTGTATTTACGTATGTATACTTTTAGTTTTGACTTTTAATTTTTATTGTTATTTATCTTTTTAGTAAATTTAGCTTACGTTAAAAAAAAAAAAATAATTTTAGTTTTCATGACGTGAAATGAGAATAAAACTCTTTTTATGTATATATAGTGAATGTTCTATTGTTAGTGATCTGTTATTTTTGTGATTTTTTTCATTTGTTTTGTCTATGCGTGACTTTGTATATTTTTACTTTAAAGTTATTTTTATTTAAAAAGAAGTTAAAATAATTTTTTTTATTTTTTAAGATTTATTCTTGATATTATTATATTAAAAGTATTTCAAAACACTAAAATTAAATTAATTTGGGATTAAGAAAAAAATTCATAGATTCCATTTTTTATATATATTTTAATGCGTTAATATTAAACAAATATTGATCTATATAATTAGCCTAACATATATTTAGGAAAAAAATATTTTAAAAATAATCTTTATCATTATTTTAAACATCTTATCCATAATAAAATTAATATATATAAAGAAACTAAATAATCAAAAGTTTTTTAGGAAAACAGAAAATAAAATAACACATTAACTAGATTGTGTTCGATAGTCTGATAATGTTTTATAATGCTAATAATACTAATTTTGTTTTTGTACTTTAATTTTGCCTTGGCTTACCTTTTTATTTAATATTTTTATTATTATTATTTAAATTATAATTGTATGATTATCATTATTTATATCATTATTATAATTGTTTTGTTATTATTGATATTCTTCATATTATTTTATGATTTATTGTTATTATTATCACCAAAATCATAATTATTAACACCATAAACACTATAACCATTACAATTGCTATTATCATTATGATTAGTAATGTCACTATTATTACTATGATTATAATACCTAAAATAATTATTATTACTACTGCTAAAACAATAAATACTTATTAAATTACCTCAAAGAATAAAAAAAAAAACTCAAAAACCTTAAAAAAAGAGCAAACAAGAAAAAAAAATTATTATTACTATTGCATAAATAATGGCAATAAAAAAATTATCTTGAAGAATAAAAAAAACCAAAAAACTTTAAAAAAAGGGCTAACAAAAAAATAAAATAAATGACAAACATAAATAAATATTATTAGCTTAAAAGAATCATTTGAATTGAAGAATAAATAAATAGATAAATAAAAAGAACAAAGGGAAAAAAAAAGGAGAAATATCAATTTTCATATGATCACCAACACAAATTAAATTTTAAGAACTAAATTGAATAAAAACATAACCTCAACAAATGAAAAATCAAAACAAAGAGCATATACATATGAAACATTGACAAAATATATGGACTATTTTAGAAGGATAAAACAAATTAAAAGGAATTAAAATGAAATAAAAAACTAAAAGAATAAGGGCCAAAATCAAAAAACAATATATGATGAATTTCAATTGAAGGATAAAATTGAAAAAAATCCAAACTTTTATATCAGAAAAATTAAGGGATTTAAAACCAAATCCAAAATTAAAAGAATAAGATCCTAAATGAAAACCAAATATGTACTCAATTTCAATTGAAGGGTAAAAATTAAAACAAATTAAAACTTCTATAACAAAAATCAAGAACAAACAAAACCATCAAAAAAGGAGGGGTTAAACTGAAAACATCATAAATTAAGAGGACTTTCGTGTAATTTACAGTGTAGATGAGAGAAAAAGGAGGGGAAAAAACAACGGATCAATGTCACATTTCCGACCACTATAAACAAAATCATTACATAGACATGTGTTTTGTGTGTGGTAGATATATAGCAATAGGGATTACACGTGCCACATTTTTTGAGGGTCTTCCAATTGCATCGAACAAGTCACTTAACTATTAGTAGAGAGCTAGACTTGACCATTTTGTTTGTATCAGGAGAAACTGTTCATTCGTTAAAAAAAGAAGAAGAAAAGAAGCTTGGAATTTTGGATTGAGAGTTTCATTGCTTTGTTTTGTAAAAAAAAAAAAAATTTATTTATATTTTTTTACTTCAAATTATTTTTTAGATTGTTTTAATATACTAATATAAAAAATAATATTTTAATGTATTTTCAAGTAAAAAATATATGTCAACGATCTTGCAAGACAACGTGTATCAAGATCAAAACACGATATTTTAATGTATTTTCATATACAAAAGTAATTTTTCTATATATATTTCTTATCAGATCAGTTCAGTGTACATTTTATATAACAAGCATCCATATATTAATGTAAACTTCATATCCTAACCTGTGACTTCCTTTCGTAAATAATATAACATAATATATATAAGTCTCGATAGTTTTAATTTAATATCAAGTTTTAATAAAGCATTGACCAAGAAAAAAGAATGCTTGGATGAAATGAAAATTCATAAATATGTTTTTATGAATAAAAACAATATCAAACAAATGATTCACTGCAAATCATATACACTAGGAAGTGTGCTTCATGTTTTTTTTTCTTATAAAAAATCATAGATATTACTGATTTGTAATGAAATTGGACAGATTCATCGGCAGTGTCTCAACAAAGCACACATGCGTTAGCCTTATTCTATTCCAGTGAATGATCCATGAAAGAGCTAGTGATGGATCTGTGTTATTATGCAGTAAAGGTAGTTCTATGTATTATGTTAGAGAATAATATAAATTATATTTTGGAGTTTCATCTAATAGCTTAAGTTTTCAGGTGAGATGGTTTCTTAATATGATATCAGAGTCTTGTTGACCTAGCGGTTATGAGTTCGAATCTCACCATCTTATTCTATTTGATAAAAATTTAACACAGGTTAGTATAAGACATATAAAGAAGGACGCATATAGAGAAGGACGACATGTAGGAAGGGTGAATGGGTTATCATTTATTTGGCTAACTAGACTAGTAGAGAGGAAAACGACGTGAGTCAAATCCATTCAATTGAGGGGATCTTTCTCTACTGGTTGCAGCTGTTACTGCCACCGTGAGGTGAGGTTGGTGTTGTGGTGGTGGTCGGCACGAGTTGTTGAACATGGAGGAGGAGGAGAAGAAGAAGAAGACAGTGTTGGTGACTAGCGGGTGGTTTAGTTGCAACAGGGGCGATTACAACAGTAAATTAAGAAAAAAAAATCATCAATGATTTTGGAGTTAGCATGTTAAAAATTGAACGTGTTTAAAAAAAAAACTTTAAATTATTTCTGAGAAATAAATAACACAAATATGTCAATAATATATATATATATAAAAAGGTGAAATTAGGTAAGTATCAAGCAAAATATTTTATATTATTATAAAATTATAATCTTTTATTCCCTTATTTTATTTCTATTTAACAAATTTTTTATACCAAGTGTGATTTGTGGTATAAAGCCCAGAATTATACAATGAGCAGAGCCAACTATGATGACATAATGTTGTCCAAAGTTTTTTTTTTTTTTTTTATCAAGGCATGTCACAGAGGGTAATTAGGGCTAATTTTTCAAGAATTTATGGCTTTAAATGGTTTTAAAAGGATAATTTCTTGTCTATTTATATAATAAAAAGGTATTAACCAGACAAATGGGTGAATTATGGTCTTTGCATTTTAGCATTTCCATTAATGTAGTCAAAAAGTGTGTGGCGTGATAGCAAATAACTTAAGATTTATTCAAGAGATCTTAAGTTTCAATCAGGACATATATCTCTTGTAAGAGTCTGGGACAATATGAGTTTTATTCGCTTATCTAGATCTACAAAATGTGTTTTCAAAAGGATGAAATTTCCTATGATCTAAAAAAAAATTCACATTATGCGTCCTCCTGCTATTCCTTTCTTTTCCAATCCACAGTGATGGAGCAAGAAGATGCAGTCATGTCTCCCAGCCATATTATGACAGTGAGAGGGATGTCAGAAAATTAGTGGACCATTTGCATGGCTAAGGTTTTGTTTTTCAGGATGATTCCATTGTAGATGATTCATCCACGAAAACGGCTTCCCTTGTTGTAAATGGTTCCCTGATTAATTCATGGAGGGAGTTGTGATAGTTTTATAGTTAATTAGTTGAATATTTTTTCTCCAACTACTGCTAATTTCGTAACCATTTGAAATCATCTGAGAACATGATATATATATATATATATATATATACACAGGTTGCCTGCCGGCTTCAATCCCCTGTTTTTGGTTTCTGGTGCCTAAATGTGTTTCTAATGAAAAATGAAGTGAAATGGCACCTTCGTATTCTTTCTATGTGTCAAGAAATCATCTTACTTAAAAGCTTAAATTATTTGGTGAAGTCCAGAACATGATTTATATTATTCTTTAACACATCATCTCAAGTGAAAACTCTTTGGGCTTGAAAATTGCATGGACTCATATTAATTTGTGCTTGATTTTTATGAGATAGAATAAAGATGGTGAGATTCGAACTCGTAATCGCTGGGTCAATAAGGCTCTGATACCATGTTAAAGAATCATCTCACATAAAAACTTAAACTGTTAGGTGAGGTTCTAAAATATAATTTATATTATTCTCTAACACGTACTTTTTAAAAATGAAAGCTTCATCTCACCATGATTGCCTTCTTCCTTCACAGGCCCTCATTGATAAATGATATCGTAATTCCCGGATCTCACAGAATAAGTTCAAACGCACAAGAATTGACAATCAAATACTGAGAGTAAATGCTTCACTTTTCAGTACACCACAGTATCGTTTCAGATCCAAAGAGGACTTAATCAGAAGGGGTGGTCCAAAACGATAAATTACACTTGTCTCTTCTGGTATTTATTAATACACGCCCGACGAACAGTATTTAGTGCAAAATCTTACACGATCTTGGCAAGTAAATGGTGAGCAGTGTGGAAGCATAACGAGGAACACATGAAATACTGTGCTGTACTGAAAGCAAATATTTCACCTCACAGCACACTACTGTATCATTTCAATTCCATAAATGCGTTTGTTGAAATTTTTTTATTTTTATTTTTTATTTTAAATTAAAAAAAATAGTGTTTTTAGATTATTTTGATGGGTTCATGTCAAAATGATTTTTAAAAATAAAATAAAAATTATTTAGATATATTTTTAAATAAAAAATATTTTCGAAAACAACTTTAACGAGTAATTTAATCAGATGGGATTTAAAACACGTTCTACGAACTAAGGACCTGTTTGGGAGGGTGGTTGCGGTAGCTTTTCAAGTGCTTTTCGTGCCGAAATACATTAAAATGATTTTTTAAAAAAAATTATTTTTGATATCAGCATATAAAAGTAATCTAAAAATATCAAAATATATTCATTTAAAATGAAAAAAAATATTGAATTTGTGCGGCACGGCGTGCCAAACGCCGTGTCAAACAGGCAATAAGTATGGAGCGCAAAATCTTTTTCTATCATGGCAAGTAAAATGTGGACAATGTAGAAAGCTTAACAAGTGTTCCTGTCACGGGACCAAACTCAGTTTATGTTTGGGAATATGATTGAAATTATTTTTAAAAATATTTTATGTTTAGAAATGTATTAAAATAATATTTTATTATTATTTTTTAAAAATTATTTTTGATATCAATACATTAAAATGATCTTAAGACATCAAAATAAAATTAATTTAAAATAAAAATTAAAAATTAAAAAAAATACTTATAAAAAATGTTTCCTTTATGCTTTTGAAACACGTAAACTTTATAGTTTCAGTAGTCGACTATCTCGACTCTACGCACTCTAGGCTCTGTGATTTAAATATCACTATCAAGATCATTATGGGCAATTAATACTACAAAATAAAAAATAAAAAGAAAATATATTTATACTTTTCGTTAATTGTTCTCACTTACAGAGCCTGTGATGGAAGTCACGGAGCAGTATTTTTTTTATTTCTTATTCAAGTCGCTGCTATTTTTTATTAATTTCAATGTTTTATGTCTTGATTTTTTTTTCTCTGTAAATTACTTACAATTCAAGGACTTGATAAAGTTTTAGATTTAATTAGAGACCAGTGAATGAAATAAATTTTTAAAATTTGGTATAAAACAATTTAAAGAAAAAGGACCAAAATAAAAACAAAAACACATGGGCTTTTTTCCATTTTTGAGAATCCTTTTTCATCCCAAAAATCCTTTTTATGCAATTAATAGTAAATTTTTATATTTATACCTTAAAACCTTGTATTCTACATTTACTTTTCATTCTCCAAGTCTTTAAAAGAAAAGTGAAAAAGTCTTAAAAAATGAGAAATTAGAGGATGAGAGATAAAGTGGTCAAATGGCTAAATTTCAGCAATAAAAAAATTAATATTGGTGTCAATGAGTTTCTACTGGGAAAATAAATGTCAGAAAAGACATTTCAGGGCTTGGAAAAAACTTTTATAAGTTTTATTTTGAGTTTTTTGGTTGATTTAAAGATGTTTTCAGGTTGGAATTGATTTAAGAAGATACTTAGGGTTTTTGTTTGTGTTTAAAGATGAAAATAATGGTCGAAAATGAGATTTTAAAGTTCAAAAACACAAAACCTGACTTTTAAATAATAAAAATGGTCTAGAAAAATTATTGGTAGATGACACTTCATTTGCCACTATAAATGAAGCATCATCTATTTATTTTTTATTTTTTTTAGAAAAAGAACATGTTGTCAAGTGGATACCAGTAATCCAGTCTATTAAAAATATTGTCAAGTCATTTTTTACTATTTATTTGTCTAAATTAACTGTAGACGAATTGTTCTCATTAATTCAAACTGACTCGGTGTTTTTTTTAAAAATGTATTAAAATAATAATTTATTTTTTTTTTTTTTAAAATAATTTAAAAATACCAAAAATATTAATTTAAAATATTATTTTTTAAAAAATACTTTTGAAAGACCTTAATAAACTGGCTTTAACAATTTCGAGTTAGCAAGCCATCACAATAACTTATTAAGTCAAATTATGATTCAAACACACAAACTAAACACAAATAGCAGGATTAATTATGATTCAAACACAAATTAATTAGGAACAGATTGCAAAAAACATTGTGATGATGTGCTCAAAATTCAGAATGATAAGGAATGGGTTTTTTAATAATTAGATTATGGGTTAGTTATAGATTCTAACAATAGTTTATTTTTCATTATTTATAAAACCTGACATGCATATAGCATGAATAGTATTTTTTTTAAATGATATTAAATGATAAGTAATTTCCAAAACCAAACTCGATTGCTTTTTTAACATGTCTAGCCAATGGGGATGATGGCCATCTACTCTATGAATTGCTTCCCTAAAATGATGTACAAATGGAACATTAAAGCAAGGGGAAGATGAAGTTACTTACAGGTGGTAGTAGATAAACAAACCGAAACTATTTTATTATGTTTGCTGTTATGGCACAAACGGAATCCATGTTGGTATCGACAAAGTTAAAAACCATTCCAATTCTGAACAGGATTTGGATCATATTAAAACCATAGATGCATTCTGTTTTGAACAAGCAGCCATCATCTTCTAGGAAGGATATCTGAGAAGGAAAAATCATGGAAAGGCGGACCTGCAACACAAAGCAATGCTCAGTCAAATGGCAGAAGAACAAGACAGAATCATAGCTAGATCAAATCCAATCTAATCAGATTGTAATTGAACATCATTTGAATATATCAGGTGAATACTGAGATGTTCAACACTGTGCTGAGCAGTCTCTATGAAATGTACTCAGGCTCGTGGATTGGAAAAAAATTTAGTTCCAGTTGAGGATACAAGAAAGGCATAAAAACCCCTTCTTTTCTTCTTCCTTTGTTATTCCCTGGTCTTTGACCCATCGAAAGAAAAAATGCAGAGAAGATTTCTTACCTTCTTGTTCACCAAGAATGTAAAACGGAATGTGTGCAATCATCTTTGTGTCACCTTCGCTCCAGTTGACAGTTCCTGGCTTTTGCATGTTTCCATCTGAGGGTCTTGAAGGCCCTAAAACAGACAAACATATTGCAGGCTCATTCATTAAACCCAAATAATCACGTGCACGTTTCCATACCCTAACATCTGAGATCCGAGATCGGGCTACCTGAAATACAATTAAGATATTTGATTATGGAAAACAGCTAGTACATTCATATATGTATATGATTGCGCTTCATTTCATTCTCACACATGCAATTTCAGCCAAAATCAAGACCAATCCAAAAAAGTTCTAAAGCAGACCTTGCCCAAGGATACACGTGCCCTCGGTAATAATTCCCTGTGATATGAAGCAAGCTTTGCAATTGCTGTCACAACAAAACAAAGCAGCCTTGATTGTGATGACTTTCTTGAGCTTTCACCACCAGATCTCAAAGCTGACTCTCTTAAGCCAAGACGACTTACCAATTGAACAAATGAAAATGAAATCGGTAAACAGCCAACATTAGAAAGAAAAAATCTACATGACAGAAAGGATAATAAAAAATCATACCTGGAGGATAGGTTTTCATATAAAAGTAGTTCTAAACTCTCAAAAAGCTCACGAGCAGCATCCTTGTGAGATCCACCTCCCCCACCATGCTCTCCAATGGCCCAGCACAGCTGTAAAGCCAATTCTGTCTATATAAAAAAAAAGCATGCAATGAGAAGAATATAATAAACACTCTACAGAAATGTACATTTGAAATCAGCCAACCTTTGCAGGGCTGTCATAGGCTTCTCCGAGTCTATCCATGATAGGCTTCTGTAACAGAGTTTAAAAGGCTGTAAGAATCCTATGAAAAGATGCATACAGTACAGGTTCTCGAAACAATGATTTTCATGAAAAAATCAAAGCAAGTGGAGATATCCAGTAGTTATCAAAAGAGTCTGGCTACTGGCCAATAAAACTGTAGCATGCATAGATCTGCAACACTCAATAAATAAAAGAATAAATCTGACCACAATATTTTAGCAAGTCAAAAAATGTATAATAATTCCATTTCTCTTTAACAGATTATTGTGGGGGTCAGATGGGGTGGGGGAATGGAGCCTACAACTTAAACCTTTTTGCTAGTACCAACAAATCCATCTCCCTTTGCCACTTGAACGTCAAAATTGTAATTTCAAACTGCATTCTAAAAACACTAAGAGACCACATTCTACAGTGGTCCCATTGCCACAAACTTTTGAATGCATATCGAATGGTCAATTTGACACATCTCACAGCAGCAAATTATAGCTCACCCCAAATATGTCTAGGAAAATTACATATGTAACTAATATAACATCTTTTCATGCAGCAAAACATCTCAAGGATTTACCTTCAGGAGAGCAATGAAATTTGGAGATCGCTGAAATGCAGCAAGCATGAACTCTAAGAGCCTCTTACGAACCTGCATGCATAATGTTTTTATTCTTTCTTTAATTGGTCATCAATTAATATTCATCAATCTAAGGTCTAGACTATAAATGCATTTCAAGAGGATGCTAGCATCACGTTTGTCTTGTAAAAATTAACAGTTCCAGGCTTAATCAAAGAGCAAATTATGCATCACTGTGTTTCCCTCTTTTCCACAAAAAAGCGTCCTTTTTGTTACTGGTTTATCCCAAAGTTAATATGATATAGATGAGATGGCACAACAATTATAACTATTCTTAATTTACACACATAGCCACCCCCTTTTTCCCAAAGAAAAACACCCCCACGCTAGCACAGTGTATTCCATTAAGCTTTAATCCACATAGTTTTCCTATCAAGTTCTAGTATAAGAGAGAAATTTATTCCATCTATTTATCAATATAGTATTGTTCCTTCACCAATCAAAGTGCAGATCAATACTGTAGACACCTAAAGCAAAAAACTTCAATTACTTTTAAATATGAACATACCTCGTATGAAAATATTTTGTCAGGAAACATTGTGTCGTTTCTCAACATAAGCAGGGGAATCAATGCACAGATTAAAGCTGCAAATCAAGGGAACAATCTTAGAGAGCACAAGCTTAGATGTAAGGCTATATAACCTACGTTTTCCAAAAGCTGAAAGCCAATCCACTGGAAAACAAAGTGTTGACATACAATCATTAACATCACGCAATGATATAGCGAAATACACATCGAGAAGCCGAGGTGCCATTTTGAGCATTTGCTTTAGCCGATCAGACTGAGGGGTGTTGATTGCAGCCTGTAAAGTGGTAACCATTGCTGGAGAAGTCCAATGTCGTTCCTGAAATTCAGCATTTATGCAACAACTAATTAGCAATGTTATAAAGAAAAAAAATTTCTCAAACAATGACTTTAAAGTATCAATCAAGCATCAATCAATTATATGTGTTTCTAATATTGCATCTGCATCTCAATTTTGACTCTAAACTTATTTATCCTCCAATACAAGAGCAAGTGATACTATATAAAGGGTAAATCAACTGGAAAAATTAAATGATTTGAAGGCTAGAAAAATAAAGCCATCAAGGGATTTGGAACATAAAGAAACTGAAAATTAGCTAATTCTGATTAAACTAGAACAACAAAAAATTTGAAACGGAGGGAGAAAGGTAAAATATGAGGTGAAAATATAAAATCAACATCACTGCATGAATCATTTGAAAGAAAATGAGAATTGGATGCAAAGACAATAGTGATCCTTGAAAACTAGAAAGAAGTGCAAATCCCTGAACTTTCTTGCATATTTAAACAGTTAAAAAAAAATATTTGTCCACTAGCAAGTAAATGGGACACAAAAGGATCCGTACAGGAAGCCCATCATTTTCATCCTTGAGAAATTCAAGGAAAAAAGGATCAGCTGCATCTATTGCACTGCTATCCTCAGATTCAGAGTCAGCCCCACCATCTGCTATGGTTGAACCAGTATAAGCTTCATCCATGAGAGCAAGTAGCATCTGCATCAAGATAAAATGAGCAACTATGGTCGTGCCACATGCTCTTAAAAAAGTAGATTACATATCCCAAAAACAACCTCAGGAGCCGTACTCTTCTGGATGGAGGCTATGCTGCTTCCAATAAGTGATCCTGAGCTCCTTTCTACCTTTTGTAATGCCACTACCAGAACTAGTACAGATGGTAAAGAAAAAGTCACAACTTGCTTTACCTAATTGAAAACAAATGGACAAAAGAAAACACCAGAATGACAGTTGAAGAATATTTCAAATATTCAGGTCCAATTCCAAAATCTCATTTAATAATTTTTTCCTTTTTAGAGAAAAGAGAGATTCATTAATTGCTAGAAGAGAATGTGCATCATAAGCATTTGAAACTTTGTCAAACAAATACCCTACTCCTACATGTGCAGGTAAAAGCAGAGATTTTTAAACCAAAGCACAAAGAGAATTAATAAGCAGTAATAAATTAAAAAAATATGAGCTAGAAATGTATACATATTATCTAGCAACAGTGACATATAACCAAGAAAATCACTAGAACAAATAAGTATAAATAAATCTTCAGAAACTAAAATGAAATCACAAGTATTTAAAGAGAAGCAAACAGTTAACAAAATAGCCAAACATATATACTTGGCAAGTCCACTAAAGATGGAAAGAGAGGAAGAAATGATCCATGTGACATCATCAATCCCTGGAAAAATCTTCATAAATGATTTTTCTAATCTGCAGGGCAAACAGATAATAACAATCAGTTGGCTTCCTTTGTTACATCCAGTTAACGCATTGAAGGAAATTCCTCCCTAACACTTCCCTTGGATGCTGATATATAAGTAACTTATCAGCAGTAAATACTGTATAAAATGATTGCACCCCAATAAAACTTGACAGTTAAGACCTCCAGAAATCTCCATAATTCATAACACAGTCTCCATGTTAGTATTTTTATTTTTATTTTTATTTTCACTAATAATTTATTGCTAGTAAAGTTGGTGAACAAACTTACTTTTCTCCATTCCATGCAATCAGCTTCAGCAACAATGGAAAAAACTGAAAAAAATGATCATCATAAGATTGAGATATAGATGGAAATCATCATCTCCATCTCTTTATTCAGCACAGGAATCTCAAACAAATGGTTAAAAGCTGCTGCTTGGACTTTCTATTATTGATTCCAAGGCTAAAATGTTATAATTTCCATTTGACTATCTTTGTTGTGATCTGTAGCCCAACTAAAGGGATTGCAACTAACATAGAGGTTGGAATGCATTTGACTAATTTCACATGAAGTCAGAGAGTTAATGAATATATACAAACCATTGGAAGCGTGCAGAAAGCTCCAGCACAAGCAAAACAAATTCCATAGTTCACAAGCTATTGCAATTTTTCACAGTTATATATTCTAGAACGCATATATACCATTGTGCAATCTAATTGACAAAAAGTTATTTAGATCATTAGTCATACCTGAGGTAGTAAGGTGGGGAAAGAGGTTAATATCTTTTTCTTGTTAACATTTAGAAAGTCAAGGGTTGCTTCTGCAACAACTGGGTCTGCAAATTCACTGCAACCAAATTAGAATGAGATATGTTTGCAGTGAGAATTGAACCATTACTGGATTTTATTCATACAAAACAAAAGCATATTAAACTCAAAAGTATAAGCATCCCATTCAAAGCACTTAAATAACATAAAAGCAATATACCAAAAAAAAACATCATACAAGATGACTCAAATTGCTTTTTATATACCAAAAAGAAAAGAACAAAAAAAACATAACGTTTATTAAAAAATAGAAAGTATAGCTCATGCTTAAAAACTGACAGCAAAAACCTTACCGGCTCAAACACGAACGAAGAAATGTCCGCAGACTAGGGTCCGCATCATGCAGAACCACCTCTCCAAAATCAAGGAAAAACTGAAGAATAGCCTGATCAATAAACATGAGAGAGTATAAGCTAAAACTTAATTCATCATCCGTATCACAAATACTAACCTAAAATGCAATTTCATTACAAAAACCCCACTGTTCTTTTAGTTTAAAGTTCATTTTTTTACAATTTTTCTCAACGACCAAACAAACAAACATTGAGATAATAATAAACTTAATAAGCTGACCTGAAATTCCTCCTAAAACGCAAGTTGATCACTACAAAAAAAATTCAAAACTCGACTCCTACAATTTTCCACCATTTTCTCGGCAAACAAACACAAGATAGAAAAACAATTAAAATCTAAAAATTAAAAATGAAATTATCGCACCTATAAATCACTCAAAATATTTTTTTTAAAAAATGCGCAAATTTATAAAAATCCAAAAAAGTATTCAATTTCCGCCATTAAAAACAAATATTAAACAAAAACAACAACAATAAAAGAAGAAGAAAAGAGACCAGCAAGAGAAGTCCATAGGACTTTGTAGATTGAGAAAGCGAAGAGACAGAGCGTTGAAAGAGTTTATTGATCTGTGGATAAACCCTGGCTATCAAATCCTCTGAATTATCTTCTTTACACAATTCATGCAGCCTCTTCACCTAATCATCAAATCCAAAAAACACGACGCCGTTATTATAAATGTATTATACACATGTAAGTGTAAGTACGGAGAAGGAGGGGTTACGGAATGGAGAAGAGAGGGATCAGACGCAGGGTCGTTTGCTAAATTAGAGTCTCTTGTGCTGTTTGATAATTTACGGAGATGGGAATCCCAGTTTCTGTCTCCACCACCATCTTCACCTCCCATTTCTTTTGATTTTCTAATGGAAAGAACAGGCTGTGGTTTCTTTTGGTGTTTTTGTTATCAGCGATTGGAAACGCTGTCGTTTCTCGTGGCTTAATAATTAAACCAAATGTTTTTTTCTTTTTTGTTTGTTAAAATAAGTTAAATATAAATTAAAGCATTTTTTAAATTGTGATACCAATTATTTTTTAAAATATTTTTTTTCTGTTTTTAAATATATTGAAATAAAAAATAAATAATTTTTTTACATCATCATATCAAAACTAATTAAAAACACCCAAAAAAACAAATGAAATGAAGAAAAACAAATTGAGAACATTTTTAAAACCCAAAAAACAAATAGTCTCTGATCGGACTACATTGATCAGACTATTTGCATGTATCTAGACAAATTAATGATCAGACTAGAATTACATTTTTAAGTAATGAAAAAATAGTTTAAATGATTCTTACAACAAATCCCTTCATCAAATTAATTATCTATATAAATTAATTTTCATTAACTTAGTTAAAGATTTACAGTATGATTGAATAGAGTGACTTGTATTGATTAAAAAAAATGAAAACAAATTGCCAAAATAATGTAATTTTTAAAAACAAAATGTTTATATCAAGAGTAGATCAACCTTTATAAGAGATACATGCAAATGTTTGTGGTTCTATTCAGTAATACTCATTTAATAAAAAAAAAATATTTTTTATTGATAATTATGGTAGAATAGCATGGGTATACTTTAATAAAAAGAAATAAAATAGTTATTCTATAAGATTATTTAGGACAGATAGGGGATAAATTTTATCCTGATAAGTTAAATGAGCATTGTGAACATAATGCTTAGAATCAAGAAAATGCTAAAGAATTGGGACAAAATCATACTAAAAAGCATGCTTAGAATCAAGAAAATACTAAAGAAATGCTTAATTATGACAAAAAAAAAAACATGCTTAGAAATCAAGAAAATGCTAAAGAATTTTTTAACATAAGTTGTAAATTATGTTGTTTATTTGTCAAATAAGTATCCTGCAAAAGGCATGAATGACAAGCTTTTTCACTTTTCAAATAGGGATTTTTTTTATTTATGAAAATGATTAAATCAATATTATTCCATATAAATTTCATAATTAAGCGATGAATGATTATTCTTAAATATATTAAGATTTCACTAAAATAGTTGTTTAGACAAGATCATCTTCAAGAGGTTGAAGATTTTATTATTCTTGTAATTTTAAATCAAAAAAACAATTAATGAGTGTGAAACTAGGAATCCACATTGTAAAATGTAAGAATAAAAGACTTTACCATGAGTATATTGTGTTATGGACATAAAGAACCTCACGTATCCTGCGACATCATGTTATAAATGATGGTTGACTTAACTTCTAATTCTAGCAATATACAGGAGTTTATTGTTGATGATAATAATTTTTCTAAGAGTATGGTGATGAATATAGTGAGAATGAATCATAATTATTCAATTTAAGGTTCATGTAATATCCTTTTAAATAAAGAGTTAAATGTAGATGCAACTAGATGTTTTGAAATGTCTAAAAAATTATAGTAAACTATTATGAGATGAATATATAACTCATAATAAATTATTGGTCATTGCATGAGTGTTTAGAGCAAGTCCAATGAACATATATAGCTTTTATAACTTGGAAGTAATTATAAAATATTTTATTTTTTGTATGCTTAAAATATCCTTAATCTGTCATGATTGTATTTGTACCAAGCATGTTGACATGTTTTATACTCGGTAAAATTTATATATTTTTCATAATACAATATATAAGAGCAAGTCCAATGGTAGGAGGCATTTTTAAGAGGCAAATGATAGAAATGACTCTTTGAATAGTGTATAAATGGCTCTTGAGGTGATGTGGTCTCCAATGGTAAAAGCCATTTTTAAGAGCCATTTTTAAAAGCCATTTTTTTAAACTTATTTTAAATAAAATTCAATTATTTTGTATATAGTGTAATTATACAATTCATACAATTAATATGAGTAAATTATATAATTAAATAATTATTTTTGAGAAACCCGCTAACAATAAAATTATTTTAAAAATAATAATAATAAAAAAAATGAAATTAATTATAATTAAAAGATCCAGAATATTTGAAATTTGAAATTTTAAAATGTTGAAAAAACCCGCCAAAATTTCATGATTTTTTTGTTTCTTGTTTGACTTCTGATGAAGACTTGCACGTTCAAATTGCCATTTGGGTTTTTTTTTAAGATAACCCAACAATGTTCCAGTTGAAATCGTTTGCCAACGACTGAAGCATACATTTGTCGAGCATCATTAATCTGGAAAAACAAATTCAATAAATGAAACTACGTTACATAATAAATATGTTAAACAACTTATTTTATATGTAAATGTTAAAAACAAAACATTACCCTTGATTCTTCAGTCGTAATATGAACATTAGGATAACTTTGTTGAGAAACAATATGTTCACTCACTTATAAGAGAGTTAGTGAATGAATTTTGCACATTCACTAATTATGAATAAATACATTGTGTTATTGCTCTTGTCTATGTAACTCAAATTCTATTACAGTTTGAATAAAACTGATAAAAATATTCTATTACAAATTATGAATAAATTCACAGCAGCTTTAAAAACAAAATTTAAACAGTTTATAAATCTAACAGTAAATTTATAGTATGTAATTAAGTTAACGGACAAAAAAAATCCTAATTAACAAATTTCGCATTATTATTTTTCTGTGTTAACTATTTTTTTATGCTAACTATTTTAACCGAAAAAAATCCTAATTAATGAATTTCGCATAATTATTTTTCTGTGTTAACTATTTTTTAATGCTAACTATTTTAACCAATAAAAAAATCTTAATTAACAAATTTCGCCCCTTTTTTTTATGCTAGTTATTATTTTTTACTAACTATTATAACTATTATAATTATTAATAATAATATATAAAACCCCTATACTATATATACCCCCGGTTCCCCTTCCCTTCTCTTGCCCTAATTTCCATTTCCATCTCAGCGCCGCCCCCCTCCCTTCTCTCCGTCCAGCCCCTCTCCCCTCTCAGCCTCCAGCCCCCCCTCCTTCTCTCCGTCCAGCCCCTCTCCCCTCTCAGCCTCAAGCCACCCCCTTCCATCTCAGCCGTAAGCCACCCCCTGCCACCTCCAGCCCCCCTCTCTCCTAAAATCTCCTAAATCCCCTCATCTCCCTTGGCTCCATCCCCCCCTCACTCTGCTCCCTAAGGATTTTACTTTACCTACAATTCATTTCAATTTGCTTCTGCTGAAACTTCGTTTTCAACCGAGACTAGTGCCTAGTGTCTACGCCTCTGTCCCAATTTTCTTCCTGTAAAAGAAAGGAAATTCCCACGGGGAGACTCGGCTTGTTTTCTCTTTCTGCACCTGCTTTATTTCTTGTTTGAGTTTGCTGTGAAATATGTGTTTTTGCAATTTTTCAATTAATTGGTTTGCTGAGTGATGTTGGTTTGCTGTGTTTATGCAACGGTAAAAAAAAATGGCAACGGTCGGATTTTGGGTTTTGGCTCCCCGGCCAAAACCTGTGGGAATGCCCTCCCGAAAATGGAAGAGGCATTTTGCCTCTACATTTGGCTCTCCCCGTTGAAGTGACAAATTTAACAAAAAGAGCCATTTTTTTAAAAAAATTGGCTTTGCCTCCTCTGATGGCTCCTCCGTTGGACTTGCCCTTACTATTAAGACAAATCATGGTTTGATGAGCCCGGTCATGACAACATTATTTAATGTTCTAAGAGTATGTTGCCCGAAGTGAATCGATTGAAAATGAACTTCTACACTGCAAAATTTATTATGAAACCTCTTAACCTCGAATACTAAAAAATAGATGTGTTCAAACTCTTAGGGCAAGTCCAACGGGAGAGGCATCCCAGCAGGCAAAGGCAAAATTTGGCTCTTTTTGTTAAATTTGTCACTCCAACGGGGAGAGCCAAATGAAGAGGCAAAATGCCTCTTCCATTTTCGGGAGGCATTCCCACAGGTCTGAAATGAAGAGGCAAAATTGGAATCTAGCCGTTGTAAATATTACCGTTGCCATTATCCACAATAAACACACATCAACACAGCAAGAATGGTCTCAAGAATTGAAAAAACACAATATATTTTTCAGCTAATTTTCTAGCCAATCCGAACAAGATTTAACAGAATATACCTTCATCAAAATCCCAAGAAGAAGGTTGCTCTCTTTTCCAAGAAGAAGGCTGCTCCTAGATGACAGAGTTCCAAAAACAAAGAATATTATACTAGATGCTTTGTTTAAATCTGCAAAACAAAAATGGAAGAGCAACAGGGCATCATCTGGGTCCCCAAGATTTTTTTGGCATCTCCAGCATATATTAGATAAGGACAAGAAGCGAACAAGAAAACTGAAAATATTTTGTTTTGGAGAGGAAGAAGGGGAGAAAGGGAGAGGGAGCAGAGAGGGAATCGCCATGGGAGAAGAGGCGAGATTGCAGAGTGAGAGGGACGGAGACGAGATGGGAGAGTGAGAGGGACGGAGGCCAGATCGGAGAGTGAGAGGGACGGCCATGGGAGGAGAGGGAGCTCAGTGAGAGTGAGAGAGGGAGCGGCCATAGTGATAAAAGGGGTAGGGTTTCTGGTGAGTGTGGGTGGGAGGGTAATTAATAATAATATTAAGGGAAAAAAATAAGGGGGTAATTAATGATAATATTTAGGGGAAAAAATAAAGGGTAATTAATGATAATATTTAGGGAAAAAAATAAAGGGCTAATTAATAATAATATTTAGCATAAAAAAATAATTATTCGAAATTGGTAAATTAGAAATTTCTTGATCAGTTAGCTTAATTACATATTTTAAATTTACCGTTAGATTTATAAACTGTTTAAATTTTGTGTTTAGAACTGTTGTGCATTTATTCGTAAATAAATGTTTTTATAAGTTTATTAATACTGTAATTTTGATAGAATTTGAGTTAGATAGAATGTCACATGGGGCAATCACACATTTTTTTTTTATGCAGATGGACTCAAATTTGCCAAACTCATTCACCAACAGATTTCATGCAATTTATTTCTTATAAGTGAGTATGAACAAATTATTTAATTATAATTAAATTCATTTTTTTATTTAAATATAAATAAAAAATAATATTTTTTTTGTTGGAGAGTTTTTCAAAAGCAATTATTTAATTATATAACTTACTCCTATTAATTGTATAATGAATTGTATAATTATACTATATACAAAATAATTGAATTTTATTTAAAATAAGTTTTTAAAAAAATGGCTCTTACCATTGGAGACCATATCAGCTCAAGAGCCATTTATACACTATTCAAAGAGTCATTTCTATCATTTGCCTCTTAAAAATGCCTCCTACCATTGGACTTGCTCTTATATATTGTATTATGAAAAATATATAAATTTTACTGAGTATAAAACATGTCAACATGCTTGATACAAATACAATCATGACAGATTAAGGATATTTTAAGCATACAAAAAATAAAATATTTTATAATTACTTCCAAAGTTATAAAAGCTATATATGTTTTTAAAGACTATCATGGATACAATATGGAATCATTCACATGATGTGGTTGTTAGAGTTATAATATATTTTTGTAGATGATGAAACTTGAATTTAGTCAATAAAATGCATATTCAACTTTTAACCAAACCATGTCTATATTTTTTTAATTGTTATTTATTTTATTTTTTTAAAAAATCATAATCTTTTAAAAATTTATCTATCAAATTTGGTATATATTTTTTTATTGTTATTTTTTTTAATTTGGATTAATATATGATTATTATTTTTTAATTTCATAATTCCTCAACTTTTTCATATATCAGTTTTGATCTCCATTCTCTTAATAAGCTTTTAAAAATAAACAAAAAAAATAAATAAAAAAAATTTAGATTATTTTTTATGTCACGGTCAAATACTAAAAAAATATTTTCAACTTATTTTTCTATAATAATATCAAATATAATTTACATTATAGAAATTTACTTTTCTATAAAAACCACTTAAAAAACTATTTCCCAGCAAATAAACGAGTCTTAATCAAAAATTTTTATTGTTTAATCATATATATATATATATATAACACTTTTTATTTACATAAAAATTAAGAAATTCTAGAGGAATTGATTCCAAATCAGAGTAGGTATATTCTCAATCTAGTAAATAATTTACCTGAAAATTAGAAAACCTAGGAGAAATTGTCTTCTTCTTTTTCCTTGGAAAATGTTTTTAAGCACATGTCATGTCTAGAAAACTCTTCCCATCAACACATCAAATCTTGGCCTTAAAAGTTAATAGTCATTGGAGCATATTAAAGGAAAGAGTCAAAAGAAAAAGAAAAAGAAAAAGACAAAAATATATTCCATTCTTTTATAGCTTAAAAACAAGAGAGCTATATTATAGAGTAAAAATATTATTTTTTAATAAAGAATTATTTTTATATATTAGCCAAAAAAAACTAAAAAAATATTTAATATATTTTTATGTAAAAAAATAGTTCCGAGAGTTGTATTAATTAGTTATAATTAATAAATAGTTATATAAAACTAAATATATTAAAATAAAATTATTTTTTAAAAAACTAATTTATTTTATCAGAATGCGTATATAAAAAATTATATATTTATACTTTTAAAAAAAATATATTGTAAATATTGTTGCACTTGTGCTAGCACAAAATCAAAGCACAGTTATCGTTGCCGCCCCCAATGGCCCCAAACTTTTATTTTTTCTCCAACCTTTTCGAAGAGGAAAGTAGTTGAAAAGAAGGAAAATTCTTCAAAAAAGATCCCCACACAGCCACAGTGTTCCCATGACTGTTACCAGACGTGAGTCTTAGATTTCTAATTGGACTGAGGTTTCAGAGAAGGAAGTAAAGTAAAAGGCCAAGTCCTTCTCTTGTCCTCTCTTGGCACCCAATCGCCAACCAAAACCCCTACTAAAAAGTATACAACCCTTCAAGATCTTTTTTTCTTAGTTAATTGTTAGGTTGGTGAAAGTATTTAACCCTCGAGGATCTTCTTTATTTTTTATGTCTTTTTTCCCCATTGGTTGATGTTTTAAGAGAGAGTGTTTGATAAAGACACTAGCTTTCTATAGTTTGTATTGCTCTGTAAACTTTCTTATTTGTCTTTGATCTTGAGGGATTGGTTTTTTTTATTTCGAGCTAGACTTTTGAGATTTTGAGATAAACCCATTAGACCCTTTTGGATTTCGAGTCAGAAGATCAAATTTTTACATCATGATTTGCAGTATCAAGCAATCTACTATAACGCCAACAATCAACGGATCTGACACTACTTCTCGCAGAAAAAACATGTCGGCAATACAAAGATATTTGATTCTGCCTTCACTCAATGCCAACAAGTCAAAACCAGTTCTTTCAGTGTCAAAGCCTTTGCATGTGTCGAAAGTTGAGTCTTTTGCGCTGTCAAAGCCTCAAAAGAGGACCTTGATCACGTGCAAGGCTTATGAGGCCGATCGATCAGAGCCAATTGAAGTATCTGGGGTGAAGCCAGATGCTGCAAAAAAGGTTAAAATTGGGATTTATTTTGCTACTTGGTGGGCTTTGAATGTTGTTTTCAACATATACAACAAGAAGGTTTTGAATGCTTTTCCATATCCATGGTTGACCTCTACTCTTTCTCTTGCTTGTGGATCTCTTATGATGATGATCTCGTGGGCTACAAGGATTGCTGAGACACCAAGCACTGATTTTGAGTTTTGGAAGACTTTATTCCCTGTAAGTTTTGATTTCTGGGTTTTGTTTGCTTTGATAGAAAAGAGAGTGAGGCTTTTGCTTGGTTTCTCAGAAAAATAAAATATGGAAATCATGGGAAAGTGATGTTTTTGTTTTGGTTTGGGTGGTTTAGAAAATCACCCTTTGTGTGATTGCTGAGGAAGGTAGAGAAAATAATTGAAGGAATATGATGGCCTGTTGGTTTGCTTATTTTTATTAATTTATTCTGATAACTGAAAATAGCCTTTGTTTGATTGCTGAGAAAGCTGAGAAAGTGAAATTTCAATCTGCCTTTTTTTTAACTTTACTCGCTCAAATGGATACAAAGTAATATTTGAATTTTGGTCAAATTATGGTGGCTTTTGATGCTAGAATTCAAATCATGGGAAATTTTCGTGTTTTGGAATTCTTTGGCAATTAATATTTTTTTGTTACAATTCTGTTTTTACTAATAATCATCTCTTTAGGTTGCGGTGGCACATACAATTGGACATGTAGCAGCAACGGTGAGCATGTCGAAGGTTGCAGTTTCCTTTACCCATATCATTAAGAGTGGTGAGCCTGCTTTCAGCGTACTGGTTTCAAGGTTCATACTGGGTGAGACTTTCCCTCCATCAGTTTACATGTCCCTTGTTCCGATCATTGGTGGTTGTGCACTGGCTGCTGTTACTGAGCTCAACTTCAACATGATTGGTAAGAATACAAGCTTTCATTTACTGAAATTTGATTTGACTATTGCAAGATGCACAGTTGTTTTATCGATTCATTAAGGTATTTCATTATTCTGGGATTTTTTAATATTTTTTCTAAGTTGAGGTTAAAGAGAAACCAAACAGCAGTATTGATCTCAGATCTTTATTACCTGGAACCTGAGATAGCAAAAGCCAACGATTAATAGGTTATATCTCAGCTGGAATAAAAACAAGGCCATGGTGAAACAAAAATTATTTCTGTTCCATGATTTCTGACTACAACTGGAGTCAGCCTGATTTCTTTTTGAAGTTATTGGTTTGTACCAGGTCATGGACATGGATTTGGCATTTTATGATATTTCAGTCATTAAAGTAAATTATTTGGGCTTGGGAACGTGATTTCAATAATTTTGCTCTTGTGGGCTTGCTTGCAGAATTATGAACTTAATTGTTGGCCTTCTTTTTCAGGTTTTATGGGGGCCATGATCTCCAACTTGGCTTTTGTTTTTCGGAACATATTTTCAAAGAGAGGCATGAAAGGGAAGTCTGTTAGTGGGATGAACTACTACGCTTGTCTCTCTATCTTGTCTCTCTTCATTCTCACACCTTTTGCTATCGCTGTAGAAGGACCACAGATGTGGGCTGCAGGCTGGCAAACAGCCCTATCTCAGATTGGACCAAATTTCATATGGTAATTGCTGAATACTACAAACTCAGTTTATCTTGTATTTCTTTTTACATGGTAGAAATGTCTAAAAATCATATTGTAAATTTAATTCGAAAGAATTTGTTTTATTGACCTATATTAAGATTGCTTAGATGCATTTCCCCTTGTTATTGAGAAAGTTGAACTCTGTAGGTATTTATCTGATGAACTAATAAAGATTAATATCGTAAAATTGTTTAGTCCCTGCTAATAGGATTGCACGTGAGGGCTCACGGTTATATTTCTATATGGTCTTACTTTTAATCGAATAGCCTCTATTATATTTTGTTCATGTCATGAGATATATTTTGTGGATATGTCATATGAACAATACATTGAATCAACTAGGTGCTAGACATCGAACACAGTCTGAAGACCTTAGTTGCCAATTCAGTATCATTGAAGCAATACTTGGATTTTTGATCTCTTTGTTCCAATTGACAGCCCTGCATTTAATTGATTATCAGTTAGTAATTTGTTGCTGTGATAATAAGATTCACTGCAGGCTTCTGCAAACTTCTGCTTTCTGGTCCAATAATCCGAAACATGTATTCTATTTCCTTTCTTTGGAATTTGAATTACTAGACGAACAGATTTCTGCGTCTGATTGTGCGAGCGATATCCAGTCCTTTATCCCCTTGTTTTTTTCTAAACTAATGCAAGCGCGGCTCTGATTTTTCGTTGTAGGTGGTTAGCAGCACAAAGTGTGTTCTATCATCTCTACAATCAAGTGTCTTACATGTCCCTGGATGAGATCTCTCCCTTGACCTTCAGCATTGGAAATACCATGAAGCGTATATCTGTCATAGTTTCATCCATTATCATTTTCCACACACCCGTCCAACCTGTCAATGCTCTTGGTGCTGCCATCGCTGTTCTTGGAACCTTCCTGTATTCCCAGGTAATTTGCCCCCTCCTCTCTATTTATTTCACTATTTACTATTATGCTTCATGGTTTCCCCTGAGATCTTCAAAAAACACATGCATGCCCTGAGACAATTCTCTTTGTAACATGCATTCTTCCCCAATTTCATTGTTTATTCTTACGTCTACAATGACAAAAGAAAAGCCGAAAATACTTTCAGTTTGAATGTAAAAAGTCGTCTGCTCTATAAGTTTCAGAAATATGAATCGCCAGCTTAAGACAAACAACATATAACCAGACCACGCTGCAGAATTCATCTCAACTTGCCCTTGCCAACCACTGCTTTTGATTGCGAAAGAAAGTTGAGTATCAGATGCAAGACGTAGGGGAATATGCCACGTGCATCTCCTCTGATAAACACAGATATGGGATTAGAAAATATAATTCCCCCTTCTTTTTTCTTAAAATAACTTGTAATGTAGCAGTCACTCGTATTAGGTTTTGGTGGCGTTGATGGGGTTAGGTGCTAACTCTATCGTAATATTTCTGGAGTGAGTTTCACATGAACACCGTCTACTAGTTAGGTTGGTGGTGGCCATACAGAATGCGTACCTAACGTTTTCATTATGTTGGAAAGCTGACAGGTGTTTTTTTTATTATTATTATTGGAATATTCTTGGTTTCTTCCTTCACAGGACGAGCAGCTCTGTGCTGAACATTCTGATATTTTGTTAATACAGTGACATACATAATTTATTGATGTAATTTAATGATTTGTTTTGTCTTTTGCAGGCAAAGCAGTAAACGCACCGGACAGGGCAATTTTTAACTCTTTTCATGTAATATACAAGGAGAGAAAGAGCATGCCGACAATCGGAGAGGCCTTCAGCTTAGCGTAGGGGAGAGTGTCAATAACTATTTGTGTATTTCGTGGAATCATTTTCAGATCCAAAACTTTGTTAAAAGAAGATAATAATAATAATAATGGAGGTCATTATATATTTGGTAGTTCTAATTTTTTTTTTATTCTATGAAATCACGATCTTCTTAGAAAGTATATTTTATGAATCTAGATGAACGAGTAAAATATTGATTGTTTCAGATTTCGAGTTCTTTGCCACCTTTTAAATATTATAAGAATAATAATATTTAAGGGTATAAATATTTGTTTTTAAGAATCCTTGGTGTTGATGTACTGGAAGGTTTATCAGTAAGAAACAATATATAGTTTTCAACTTATTTTCTGGTTTTTTTTATCTTTATAAGAAAATCTAGAAAACTTATTTTTGAAAATGAAAACAAGTATTTTTTCATCGAATGCATTAAGATTATAACTATAATTTACAACAATCATTTTAACGTTTATGATAATTAAATTATAAATATTAATTTGATCCAGAACTTTATTTTGTAGAAAAGAAAACATAATAAATGACGGAATGCGTGTCAAATAGCTTCGAATTTCTAGATTTCATCTTTCTCCGTGCAAAAATCTACAAGTTTTGGATCTCACCAACAATGAGATATGGAGAACTGCTCATGTCCCAAAGCTCTCAAAAGCCTATCTCAAACGGCATCAGCTAGTATTGTTGGCAAAGAAGATTAACCTGCATAAATTTCTCCATTCTTGTCGGCGGAGAAGACTGAAGTGGGTGGCGGCTCCCCTAAGCATGCGGTGCAGATCGACGGTCGAGAGGGGACGCCCACCGTCTCTCCGAGTCGCTGAAAGGCCATTGTCGTGTCTTTTAGCATTGCAACGGCGGCTAGGGTTACATATCGGACAATATTTCAATGGCTATCAACTTGAGAAAGAATAGACACATAATGTATTCAATTTTTTTGTGATCTTGATGGCAAAGACTCCAAGCTTTGTGGGCTCCTCTCCGAGATTTTTCACAGATATGGAAATCATCCTCTTTTGTTGCTAAGAAAGGGTTCTTGTCTTGATGTTCATTTGCAGACAAGACCGGGGACTGTTTTAACGTTAACAAAACATAAATAGCATTAAAATAACACTTCACAGTCACACAAACGTATTTAAAAATTGTTTAAAAATAAGTTGATTTTTAAAGTTTTTTTTTTTAAATAGTTTTTTTTTAAAAAATAATTTTTAATATATCATATCAAAATAAGATAAAGACATAAGAATTATTTAAGTTTTTAGCAAAAAAATAAATCAGTTTTTTTCTTTTCAAAACATAAAAAAAATCATTATTTTGCGTGGTTAAAAACAAAAGTAAAAATCAATACAAAGACTCAATAGAATCCTAACATTGAAACATAAGTTTGGATGAGAAAGCAAGATGAAAAATAAAATAAAAAGGCTCAAGATTGCTGGGCTGACCTAAATGGCCCAAGGTCTTATCTTGCATGTTTAGGGCAACTAATTTCTTACTTTTTTTTAATTATCTTCCCCTAATTTATTTTGAAAAACAAAATGGAGTGTCATTTATTTTTTTCTGTTTTTTTGAGAACCATTGTGGTTGATTTATTTTTCACCCTACAAATCCACTTTGCAACCAATTTTATTTTACCTTGTACATCCTAATACTTATTTATAACTTCAAATAACCCAAAATTCAGTCTAAAAATCTAAACCCAAAAAATTAATTTTTTTATGGACAAAATTGGTGTCAATCAAGATTTAATCTCTCATCCATGAAAATTTGGTCACTCTCTCCTCACATTAAGGAACATGAAAATAAATAAAAAATTGAGCTAAAATTGCATTTTTTAGAAAATTGAGGGACCAATAATTTATAACATGGAAAAAAAGAACTACAGAACTCTTAGCGCTATTTTTTAAACTACCACCCATTTCTTTTTCTTCTTGTTTTTTTTTTCCCACTTCAATTGAGCTTCAATTTGGCCCTAAAAATATAAAATCAGCCAAAAAAAATTTGAGGATCAGAAAACAATAAATTGCATAGAGGTTTACGGAAATTGAGTGTGAATACTGTTTTTGGCTATAGCAAAACCATGATCATAAATTCAGACACACACAAAAATAAAATAAAATGGCAGAGGCCGAAAATTAAAAAATAAAATAAAACTGAAAGGTTGCACCCCTTCCACCGGTGCAACATTTGAAAAACTTTCTTATTATGCTACTGAGATTGGTGAAATAAAAAAAAATCCAGGAAAACGGAAGAAAAACATCATGGGGTAAGAATATCTGAGCAGAAATACTTTGAGGGCGTGATCCATTTCCCCAGATCACTTCTGATTACCATCATCTCATTAATTAATCCATTACATCGTAATTGTTTATATTTTAAAAGTATTTAAAAAAATATTTTTATTTTTTATTTTAGATTAAATTTATCTGATATTCTTAAATTATTTTCATATACTGATTTTTAAAAAATAAAAAAAATATCATTTTAATATATTTTTGAAGAAATTCTGGCATTTGATGAAGGCTCCGGGAATGAAAACTATGGTGCTCGGAGTTTATATCAACTGCTTGTATAAAGGAAGGCGGCTTTCACTTTCGTTTTAAAACAAGATAGTATCAGAATAGTCCTTTTCTAATACTCAAATTTACCCATCAGAATAACACCACCTAACTATTTTGCAATACCATATATGCATTCTTTACTCCACTTTTATTGGTTTGATACATGTTAAAGCACATCCACACACGTTAGATGCATCAGCTTTTCTGATAAACTTCTGAAGATGCGCATGCCTGTGTGTATTTCAAGTAAATGAAAACAAAAATGCATAATTTTTTTAGCAACGGAGTTCGTTCTTACACATCTGACAACAACAAAACTCTTCATACAGGAAAAAATACAAAACAAAACAAAACTGTAAGCATTAACCTATTGATCCCTCTGTAGCAAGTAAATAAACAGCACGAAGAACACGGCTAAATCTCCAAATACTTGATGGCAGTCTGAACATCTTTATCCCCTCTGCCACTGCAGTTAAGAACAACCTTTGTTCCATCTGGGAGAGTAGGGCAGAGCTTCTCCAAATAAGCAATTGCATGTGATGTCTCCAAAGCAGGAATTATGCCCTCTAATCGCGATAATCTCTTGAATGCTGCACAGGAAGGTTCAAAAAACTAATTAACAAGAGAGCAAGGACGTTATAATTGAGTTGCTTCTCAATGACAAGAAATCCAGTTATATCAGGATATTTGTGTTTACACAGAGAATTAGAAAGCAGTAATAAAGATCAAAGATGTAAAATCTTGAAATATTGAAGATGGAGCAAACAAAAACTCTTAGTAGAATCCCCGTACCATCCAATGCTTCTTGATCCGTGACACTATAGTACTCAGCGCGTCCCTTTATCTTTCAGGAAACTGTGCTCAGGTCCAACTCCAGGGTAGTCCAACCTGTGCAAAACAATAATATTGTAAAAGTGAAAGGAAAGAAAGTGATAATATGAGCCACATTGAACCAATAAAAAAATGTCAACTAGAAGACTTACCCTGCACTAATTGAATGAGGCTCAATTATCTGTCCATCTTCATCTTGTAACAAATAGCTCATAGCTCCATGCAACACCCCTACTTCTCCTTTGGTCAGAGTGGCCGCGTGCTTGCCGCTATCTATGCCTAAACCTGCAGCCTCCACACCTATCATCCTCACATCCCTGTCCTTAATAAATTCATCAAAGAGTCCCATTGCATTTGAACCGCCACCAACACATGCAACCAGCACATCTGGCTTCCCACCCCATTTTTCCAATGCTTGTTTTCTTGTTTCTATACCAATAACCCTATGGAACTCTCGCACCATCATGGGAAAGGGATGTGGCCCAGCAACAGATCCCAAAATATAATGGGTTGTCTCAACATTAGTCACCCAATCTCGTATAGCTTCTGATGTGGCATCTTTCAATGTTGCAGTGCCAGAATGAACACCCCTAACCTCAGCCCCAAGAAGACGCATCCTGAAAACATTTAGTGCTTGTCTTTCCATATCTTGTGCGCCCATATAAACAACACATGGCACACCAAACCGTGCACAAACTGTAGCAGTTGCAACTCCATGCTGACCAGCTCCAGTTTCAGCAATTATGCGCTGTTTTCCCAAACGCTTTGCAAGTAGGACTTGGCCGACAGCATTGTTAATCTTATGAGCACCTGTGTGGTTAAGATCTTCCCTCTTGAGATAAATATGTGGCCCTTCACCACCAGGACGTTTATAATGCTCAGTTAGCCGCTCAGCAAAATAAAGAGGACTTTCCCTTCCAACATAATCTTTCAAAATCCCATTTATTTCTTTCTGCGACGGTAAAAATATTTGTATCATACATTTCATTCAAATTAATAGAAATAATGGAACTAAAAATACCTTATCTTGCACACAAACAACCTTTATCACATCTTGCCATACAAGTGCGATTATGTCATTATAGCATCATTGCATTATATCCTTAATCAACCAGCATTTGCCAATACATCTTCCATCCAAACTTCAATATTTTAAGAGCTCAAAATCGTATTTCAGTTCAGGAAGCCTACAGACACTTAAAGTCTGCACAGACAATATACTATACGCAAGAGAAACCACTGGAAGTCTTGCAATGTTTATTCATCAGAAACGCTAAGTAATTTCTTGAAATATGCAAATTCTTTACCTTTTCTATATATTACAGGCACCGAAAAAAGATAAATGAAATAAACATTCTTTTTCAGCAAAATCAAATAAGCCCAGAAACGCAATATATATACAGAGACCAATGCATGTCTAGATAGGAAGAGATACCTTAAATTCAGGATCGTCTTTGAAGGAATAGAAAGCAGATTCAAGCTCCGTGAGAGCATACATAAGGGTCTCAGGTACATATTTCCCGCCATATTTACCAAACCGACCAAAAGAATCAGGTCGTTTCCATAGGGCCGGGTCAGAATCCGCCACTTCCTCCATTTTAACCTCAGCGTCCCGGGCCAAAGTGCAAGAAATTGCTAATCTTGAATGTGCGCGAGACGTTGATAATTTGAAGAATTTAATGGGTAATTGGGCAGATGAGTAGGGCTTATGGAGAGAAAAAGAAGAGGACTTAGCTTTGGTGGTGGGTGCTGCTGCTGTGGTGGTTAAGGATGCGGTGGCTTCCATTAGGGATTTGATTGATTGTGGTTTTGATGGGTTTTATACTTGTACTGCGTCTGGAGTTAAAGAATTCGAGGAATTTTTATAGTTAGGGCACAGGTACACGTGGTGGATGAGACAGCAGATTGCAATGATTCTGTCTTGGTGATGATGTGGACGATTATGGATATGGATTGTCTTCGGTGAGTTTGATTTTCAAATATATATATTTTTTAAAATATATTAAAATAATATTTTATTTATTTATTTTTAAATTTTTTTATAACAATATATTAAAATAATCTAAATATATATATATATATATATATATATATATAAATTTAAAATAAAAATAATTTTTTTTAATTTTAAAAACACTTTCAAAATACGGTGTCAAACAAACACATTGTATCACTTTTTTAAGAGCTTTTCCTATTTTGATGAGAGACTTATATATAATATATGTTTCAGGTTGGAAATTGTTTTTTATAGTATTTTTTATTAGAAATATATTAAAATAATATTTTTTTAAAAAAAAATTAGATATGCATATTCTTTTCAAGTTTGAAGTATGACATGATATGTGCTCTTTTAAAAAAAAATTATGTTAAAAAAGCAAAAAGAAAACTTTTTTAATTGATGGGGTTGTAGGTAATTTAGATATCAAATCAATTTGAATTTTTTTATGAATAATTTTATTTTTATTTTTTTCAATGAAAACTAGTTTAGATCTCGGATCATTGAATTTCTATTGTCAATACCCACTAAATTATTGTTTTTAAATAAATAAATTAAAATAATATTGAAATAAAATAAAATAAATTGTTTAATTGATCGGGTCATAAATCAATTTAGATACCAAAATTAGTTCAGATCCTAGATCATCTCTAATTGACCAATTAAATTATTTTTTAAAAAAATAAATAGATTAAAGTAATATTAAAAAAAAATGAACTGTATAATTAATCGGGTTCATAGACCAATTTAGATAATGAATTAATTAAAAAATTTAATCGAGTTATTTATTTTTACTTTTTTTAACCAAAAATTGTTTAAATCCCTATTGGAGCATAATTTTATGATTTTTTTTATACTAATAAAAAATATTGTTATATAAAAAAAATCTGAATTAAATGCAAAATAATTATATTATAATATAATATAATTTTATAGATATTTTAAGAGTTAAACTATATAATTTGGTTCCAGCCATGCAATTAGTGCTTCAGTCCACTGAAATTGAAAAAATCAGGCATCGACACAGAAACTCTCATAGTGATAGGGGTAGAGACGCTTCTCTGGTGAGTGAGAGAAACAACGGTGATGCCGGAATAATAAAACTCCGAAGAAGGAAACGGGAGGTGTCCCACTCTCCATCTCTTCCTGCTCCGGCGAAACTAAAAGCAATGCACATTTCACCCACCTCTGACTCTATTGCACATTTGAGCAAATAAAATTGTCTTTAATTACTTGATAGTTCTGTTGAACACCTCTCTCTCTCTCTCTCTCTCTCTCTCTCTCTCTCTCTCTCGCTCACACACAACTCTTTTAATACAATTATGGTGGCAAGTTATGAGCTTTTTTCACATCTTTGGCTAGTTAATCTATGTGCAGACCCTTTTTTAATGCAAATGTTTTACTCACATGTTGACATAAATGCATCTTTTCCGGTCAGTTTAGTTGAATTAATGTATAGTTACTCAGTTATTTTGTCATTTGAAAAGTAGTTAAGAAGTTTCACTGCATTTGGGAGGCAAGAAAAAAACAGCAGATTCCCTCAAGCAACATGTAGGTGATACATTTTCAAATTACATACTTATGAGAGGTAGAATTAGGCACTTAAGTCTTCTTGATTGATGGTGGATTTGATCTCTATAAGCAGTTTTACAAATTGCACCAAAACATGTTCTTTTTGTTTCTTTCTTACTTTGTTTTGTGCATGATTTGAAAAGTTTACTAACACATGTTTTGCAGTCTTCAATTTCATGTTCTTAAGGGTGGTGAGGCTCTGAATGATAAGCTCTGGGGATTCTTCTTCATCCAAGTTGTATGTTTCTTGAGAAACGAAAAAGGTCATAAATGAGACATTGTCGACTGCCTTTTCAAATCTTGCAGTTTTACTCCTTGAGCAAATAAAAATACTTCTGTGCCATGGTTTGATGCTGGGTTATCAGATTGTATAATTGAAACAATTTTAGTTTATCAGGCACTAACTGCAAAATAATAGAACTGATCAGGGTTGCATTTCAATACATGTGTAAGATCCCAGGATACAGATCGGGACTGGACCTTTTGAATGAAGTCTTAAAGCTTTCACTTTTATTTTTTGGGTGGGGGGTGATTTCATTGAAGTCCTGTGATGAACTTCAATGATTTCTTTTGTTTTCCTCATGATCTCTTTCCATACTTCTCAGGGACAGGACATATGCTTTAGTCTGAGGGGCTGATTTTTTAGAATTTTTACTTTTCATTTATTTTGAAAGTTTTTAATTATACTCTTTAATTTATTATTATCTGTACAGAATTTGTTTTTCATAATGCCCCCATCCACTCCCTCATTAAAATGCTCTAGTTCTGCCCCTACTTTGAAAACAACTCTGTTTATTGAGGAGACAACCTTGAGTCCTCTGCGGAATTAATTTGTTCTCGTTCTGACGGGATCCTTTCTGTACTTGGTGGTGTTGACACTAACTGTGTATTTATTTCTTTCATGGTCAACCAATGTTAAGAATGGAATCTGTCATTACAGAAGAAATACCAATTAAAATTAAAAATTAAAAGTATAAGGATCAAAATAAAAACTAAATATATTATTAATTTCAATCAAATGACAAAATTAAAAATTTTAATTTTTTGTACCGAATATATTAAGGGATTTGAAAGCAATCCGGAAATTAAAAGAATAAAGACTTAAATGAAAATGCAATATATAATCAATTTCAATTGAAAGAACACAATTGAAACAAATCAAAACTTAAATAACAGAAATAAGGACCACACAACACAATTAAAAGAGAAGGGACCGAAATAAATAAGACATAAAATCGGGGGGCTGACGTGAGGTCACGCGCTATTCCATGAGAGAAAAAAACACAATGGGGAATTGACGGAGACGCCGAAAGGCTATTTTCCGCCACCTTAATCGTCCTTACACGCCTCTCAAAGAGGGACGTGAAGCCGAATACTGTCGGCTGCGTGTGCCCCACGTGCCTACAAAGTATTCCAAGAAAAATAATAAACAATTATGGTGAATTACCGGGCTACCCATGTATCCAAGTCATCAATTTTGTCCTATTAGGAGTTACATCCGTATTTAGTAATTTTCCAAAAATATAAAATTCTCGTGGCACCCCTCCCGACCAGAACTGTTTTTTGTCTTTTTCGATGGGACAAAATGATTATTGTATTATGCAAAGAAATATTAAAAAAATAGAAAAAAACCGGTGAACCGAATCGGACCAAAAAAGTGCAATTAATGTGACACTCCTCCAGCCAGTATCTGCTTTTTATCTTTTTCGAGGGATAAAATCTTTATTTTACATTACAAAAAGAAAAAAACTAGTAAACCAGCGAACCGACCCGACCCAACCCAAAAATTGAGCAATATTATCATAATCCACAGTGATTTGTCTCACATATTACAATAACTGACTCCCGACCTTTATTTAGTATATAGTATAATGTGAAGTGTATGCGCCAGGGGAATAAATTTCACTCTGGAGACTAAATTCCAACGGCGAAGTTGACATTTTGTTTAGTCTGTTCTCTTCTTTGACCAGTGCAGAAAATGCTTCACATTGACATTACTAATTGAAGAATCCTGAATGAGTTTTTCCATGCTGGTCTTGTCTTGCTCATTGTAGATAATCACGTGTCCTTTTTTTTCCAGCCGTGAATATGCACTGTTGCACGAGAGCTCTGCGTCAGAGATGTTCTTCATTAAGTGGCTTCTCCAGTATGATTTTCTGACTTCCGCATGGCAGAGAGTCCACAAAATTTTGTTTATATCTATCTGGAAGTTTATTCCGAGTGGGAAACCTCTTCGATAGTGTTTATCTTTCCTCATCCAGGGATTATCAGAAGCGAGAACTCATTTGGTTCGAACTGGTCTGTTCATGGTAGTTTTCATGCAGATCGAGAGGTCTGTGTCCATCCCAGTCATCTGTGTTCCATAGCTGGCCGTTGTCTTTGATCCTTGTTTGGCTAACTAATCTGATTGAATGGTTGTTCATTGTCTTGGCTTATTTATTCATAAAAAATACTAGTGATGAAAAATTTCTTGTTTTCAATTTTTGTAGTCACTACAAAAAATGACAGCAAGGTGATGAGAATTGTGGTGTGTAACCAAGTGTAACTCTTTAAATTCTCCAACAGAGTTTATTTACACCAGTTCCTTACTTTCTTCACTAGTCCTTACCATCCAACTCAGCGTACAAGAAACGCCGATGAGGCGCCGATGATAGCCTTCTTTTCTTTATATGGTAATATATTGAATATTTTTAGGGATTTTTGACAGTTACCAATTATGAGAGATTGAGTCACTAGAAAATGTAGGTACAATAGAAGTTCTTAGATCTTTTCCTTTTCTTCTTGATGCATCAAAATACTTAGTTCCTGCTATCCCATTTCGCAAATCCTTTTCTTTAATCTCATTATCCTGGCTTAAATTTTCCAGTTAAAGGGTGGTTTTCCCTGTCTGTTTTTGTTTTCTGAGCAGACAAACAACCTTTCTCAGGAATCCATCAGTCTATGCAAAATAGCTGCACTTCTTCACTATAGAAAAAACCCACCGCAACTGCCTCTTTAAAGTCACAGACAAAACCCTTCATAATCATGAACAGCAACACAGACAGGATCTCAAACCTGCCGAGCTCTCTCCTCGTAATCATCGCAAGTTTCCTGCCATTCAAAGAGGCTGCCAGGACATCTGTTCTGTCTAAACAGTGGCTTAACATTTGGCGTGATGCGATGCATATACAGTTTAACGAGACCTTCTTCGTTAAATCCGACGACCCTGAAGAGAATCGAAAAGTTCAAAGAGAGGTTTTCATCAACTTTGCAAGGCAGTTCATCGCAAACTATTCACAACAGGTTATTAAAACACTAGGACTCGCATGTTCAAAGCCAGCGGATTTTCTTTCTGATATCCAAAATATTCTCATGTTCGCGTCGTCGCGTGACGTGAGAGAACTAGGGACTGGATTTCTCTGATCCGACCTGGAGAGAACAGGAACTTGAGAATCACCAGGCAGCATTTGAACTGCCTTTCGCTTGTTTACGAACATGGCCAGTTTCTCAGATCTTTAAAGTTGTTCTCGTGCAGTTTTAAGGTGTCCAACTTCTCTAATTTCTGTTCTCTGAAGACTCTTTCTCTGGGGTGGATTAAAATAAACATGGGATCTATCTCTGCGATAATGGATAAGCTGTCCATTGTTAGAGAATCTGAGTCTAAAGAAGTGCTGGGACATAGAAAATTTTGAGATATCCAAACCAGGTTTGAGGCTGAAAAGTCTGGTTCTTGAGAAGTGTGATATTGCTTATGATGGGGTGTTAATTGAGGGGACCAAAACTTCAATTCTTCAAGTTCTCAGGAAACGTGGGTGAGTTTCTTTTGAAGAATCAAAGTGATTTGGTTAAGGCCGAGCTTGATTTTGAGATGGAGACTGAATTTGATGAAATTGGTTTGTTCCTTTATAATCTCTTGCAAGATCTTTTTGCTGCTCAAGTTTTGACAGTCTGCAGTGTCTTCTTACAGGTACAGAACCTTGTTTGATTTCCTTTCTAAACTGAAACCATTTGCCTTGTCTCTTTCATGCTGACACAGATTTTGTCAGTTTCATTTATGCATCCCCATCTCTTTCAAATAGTTCTAGTCTTTAAATTGATTCATCTCATGTCTTAGTGTTCTGGTGTTTAAAATTCTTATTTTTCTTTGTTTAAAATTAATTTCTAATGTTTCTGAATTGTTTTGATGTGCTAATATTAAAAATAAATTTTTAAAAATAAAAAATATCATTTTAATATATTTTTTCATAAAAAAACAACAGTTAAAATTCAGTTTTTTTTATAGTCAATCACTATTTCACTTATCAGAAATTTGTTAATTTCACATCCCCATATGTTTATTTTCTCTCATTCCAACATTTTTTTTCTGATTTAATCTTATGGGAGTCCTTAGTTTAGCCACTAACATAGTACTCCATCATCAATTAAGTTCCAAGCCTTTTGATTTTATCAAATTTTCTTCAAACGTAATTGACTTAAGATAAGGTGGTTATTCCATCCATTTGTTGTTAATGATAAGTACAAAGATTTAGTCAAATTAGCAATTGCTTGTTAAGTAATTTAATTAAAGGCATTAACAGCTTGTTTATTTTTGCATTTTAAAAATATTTTTGAATTTATTTATAATTTTTTAGTTTTAAATTAATTTTTTTTATGTTTTAGATAATTTTAATATATTGATGTAAAGAATAATTTAAAAAAATAAAAAAATAATAATATTTTAATTCATTTGTTAGTGAAAAATATTTTAAAAAAATAACAGCTACAATACTTTCAAACACCCCTAAATTAAGCACTATGTTTTTTTAAAAGGAGAGTTCTCATTCTATAAATTTCAACCTACTTCACCAACTTATATAAAACGAAGAGATTTAGTGTTTGATCGTGAGTATGATTGTGATTGTTTTTTAAAGTGTTTTTTTGTTTAGAAATGCATTAAAATGATATTTTTTAAATTTTAAAAATTATTTTTGACATCAGCATATGAAAATAATTTAAAAACACCAAAAATATTTAATTTAAAATAAAAAAATATTTTTTTTCAAAAATATTTTTAAAACGCAGTTTGAAACACTTAGTTAATATATTTTTGTGTTAGAATTGTCCTTCTGAGTAGATTAAATCTTTTTCTCATATTGGATGGAAACACCTAAACACTACGAGCAAATCGGATGGGTTCTATTAAATGCAAATGGTTGGAGGGGGTAAATTGTCTAATGTAGATTATGTATGGGGAAAATCGATAAAATATAAAGATTTGAGATTAAATTGAAAATGTAGTAATTCTTTAGTATCTAAATTTCTCCTTTAATCTTGTACCCTGTTCATGCTGTCACCAAATCTTAAGTTCAGTGCTTCACATTTTAGCAAACTGTCACCTAATATTTTTACCAGGTGACCCCATCTGTTGCCAAATCCTGAGCTTTTACAGATAATCCAGAGGCAACTTCCATTGTTGCCAAAAGTTTTTGTCCACCAAGTGTCTCACCCTTCAATTCAATTCACCATGGCCACTCAAATTACAGTAAATAATGTAGCATTTTAATTAGTTTGAGCATATCTCGACTAATCTCATGCGTCCTGAAGTTAATGACTATATAAACTTCTAATGACCATTATATTAGTAACCACATATCTTGACTAATCTCACGGGTCCTGAAGTTAATGACTATGTAAACTTCCAATGACCATTATATTAGTAACCACATATCTCGACTAATCTCACGGGTCCTAAAGTTAATGACCATGTAAACTTCCAATGACCATCATATTAGTAACCACATAGCTCGAATCTGAAACTATACGAGGAGTAAACCCTTTATTTTCAAACTTATATCACTGAGTTACCTACTAGATATTCGTTTCTAGGCCTCTTTAACATCTGGTGTCGAGTGTATGAAATCTGGGATTAACATCTCTTTTAATTTTATGTTGATGGTCACTCGCAGATTGTTCCGAGTGGAGACGAACCATTGGGTTTGCAAGCTCCGATTGATGTCCGCCATCTGATCCTCAAAACAGCACTGCACATTAATGAATTTTGTGGCATCAAGTTCATGCTAAGGAGCTGCCCTCATCTGGAAATCCTCACCATAGACATCGTCCCTGCAAATATTCTCCCTGTATGTGCCACTGCATAAATCTGGTTCAGATTTCTCTTCCGCGTGTTAGAAAATAATATAAATTATATTATGGGCTTTACATACAAGCTTAAGCTTTTAGGTGAGATGACTCTTTAACTTGATATCAAAGCCTTGTTGACCCAGTGGTCACGAGTTCGAATCTCACTGCCCCTATTCTATTTGATAAAAACCAAACACAAGATGATGTGGGCCTATGCAAGTTTCAAGCTCAAAGGGCTTTTACTTGAATGAATGTGTTAAAGAATAATATAAATTATATTATGGGATCTCACCTACAAGCTTAAGCTTTTAAGTGAGATGGTTCCTTAATACCGCGCGGTAATGTCTTACTGGGCAGCTGAAACCTCAACGATTAAGCATTTTTTGCTGTTTCAGGATTACGGAGCCCCCTATCCATTTAACCCTCATGGTTTTTGGTCCAAGGACTTGACGGCGGAAGAGTGTGTCACTGGCACTCTCAAGGCGGTGAACGTGAAGGGTTTTACCGGCATGATGAATGAACTGCATGTGCTGAGATACCTGCTCCACTCCGGCCGTGCGATGGAGGAGCTGAATCTTTATGTCTCCGGTGAAGGTGGCAGTAATGGTGAAACCAGGGAGTTCTACATGGGAAGAGCACAGCAAGTTTTGCAATTCAACAAGGCATCGAGGAATTTAAATATAGCAGTCTTATAAACCAGTCTTTCCAGTGTTATTGCATTTTGGAAACTAAATGGGAATAAATTTAGGAACTTGGTGATGATTCACTGAACTTTGTTCTGAAGATGATGGGAGCTTGAATTTTCACCTGTGCTTGTCATGGGAATATTGGTTTTTTATTGAACAACTATGTGTTGATGGTTTGGTGAGTCGTTTTTAGTGTCGGTTCATTTGCATGTGACAGATATCAAATATAATGTTTTTTTATTTTAAATCTGTGTTTTTACATCAACACATCACAACTGAAATCCCCTAAAACATCATTATCTTTTTAATTTCAAATTAAACATATAAAAGATCAATTTGTTTGTATGAAAGCATGTTTCCGATCGCAATCTCAAACATCCCCTATTATGTGTTGATGGTTTGGTGAGTCGTTTTTAGTGTCGGTTCATTTGCATTTGACAGATTCTATATAAATTACTCAGAGGTGGTTGTTGAATATGAATTATTTGTTTGCCTAGAAAAAATTTCCTTGAAGCTTAGAATACATATAGCCTGATTGTTTTTGTTTTTGTGTTTCAACAGTGTTTTTTTTAAAATGATTTTTTGTTGTGTTTGTAGTAATTTTAATGTATTGTTATCAAAATTAATTTTTAAAAAATAAAAAAAAATGTTATTTAATGTATTTCTAAACAAATAATATTTGAAAAAAACAATACTTTCAAACACCCTTTTAATACATTTTAACAAGTATTTCGCTTTAAGAGGCATTAAATTTTAGTGTTTTTTTATAAGATTTTGATGTATTAATATAAAAAAAAACAAATTTTGAAAAAAATATTTTGTCATTGGCTGTATTTCTGTCAACAATTGGAAGGGTTTGGTGGCCTTATTAGGAGGCGGCTAAGGCTTCTTCCTGATAGTCATGGTGGAATTATTTCTATTGTTTACTTGATGTGTAAGAATATGAATATGGGCTTAAAAATGCCGTGTGGTGGCACACAAGATTCATTTTTTTGTCTTAAATTCCAGTGCTCATGATAAATTATGATCTCACCCAAATCAGTGTTGTTGATGAGGTTTCATACTAGTTAAAAAAACAAGATAAAATGACACAATTTTTATCTCATTTAAAATTTTGTTCTGTTTCGAAAATTTCGCTCAAATTTTGGCTAGAACATTCTGGTTTGGTTCCGTCCGTTCCATTTTGGCCAAATAGTGGTTTTTTTTATAAATAATGAAAAATTTTATAATATCAATCATATCTCTTAATTCAACCGTAGATTGAGATGAAATTTTATGAGGAGTCTCTTGATATTTTTATATAGATTATGTTAAAATTTCAAATCAATCAGAAAATATAATAACCTTACGAGATTGATGATAACATTCTTGTAATATTATACATGCTCATAATTTTGTTTAGAAAAATCATTTTATTGTCTTTTTTTATATTGAAATTACACAATTCTAAATAATTTTATTTTTGAATTTGAATTAAATTTGTTTTTGAATTAATATATTTAATTTTATATATATAATATATTTAATTTTATATATATATATATATATATATATATAGCTAAACGAATACTAAAAGCACTCAAAACCAGAAATGTTTATTTCAATGAAAAACAAATCACTAACATAAATAAAATTGACAATTTTGACCCTCATAAGAGGGAGAGAACATGTAGAGTAATTTTAATTTCACGTGGCAGGGAAATGCAAACATCAGTTTGAAAAGAGAGAAGAAAGAAAAACATGATCTTTGTATTTCAAGTTTTTTCTTCTTTTTGCTTGGAGAAACTCATTGTTAGGGCTAGCAGTGTTTGCTAGACATTAAGGTTCGACTATCTTTAAATTCAATTTATTGAAAGGAAAAGAGAAAGAATGTTATCAAAGACTGAGCTTGCTGATAGACTCTAGCAGATTGCAGAGAACTCTATCCTTGGTTAGAGAATAATATAAATTATATTTTAAATTTTTTATTATTTTAATAGTTTAAGTTTTTAGATGAGATGATTTTATAATATAGTATCAGATTCTTATTGATCTAGCGGTTACGAGTTTGAATCTCACTATTCATGTTCTAATTTGATAAAAAAAATCAAGTACAAAGACGGTGTGGGAGCTTGTGCAAGTTTCAAGTCCAAAAGACTTGAGGAAAGTATGTTAAAAAATAATATAAATTATATTTTGAAACCTCACCTAACAGTTTAAGTTTTTAAATGATATAATTCATAACATGGTCACTAAGGGTGGGGTGTGGCAGTGGTGGCAGAGTTGAGCTTGAGATATCTGCACTACGATAAGTTTTCTGCGATTTCAAAACGAGTCAAAAGGGGTGGACGTCAAAGCTGACTTTACTATAAAGAAAGTTTAGTAAACAACTAGATAAAAGATTTTACTAACTCACCTGAACCATAAAATACATTTACAAAGGAGATTTTCCCGTGCTATCATTATGGTCTTACCTAACACTGCTTTAGCAAATGGCAGTAGACAGGGAGGTAAGCAGACAGAATAATGCTATGATTTGCTCGCAGAAAGGATGTTGATATTGACGATTCACACCTCATCTCAGCCTCGTTACCGTGAACAGAAATCTAGGAAGAGAATAGTTAGGTTCCAGAAAGCATGAATTTCTTGTAGGCCCATGGGGTAGGTACGGGGGAAGGCTGACAATGAATGGAGTTTTACAGTAGAATTGGAATAAATGTCCATTCTCATATCTTCTGGTTATCCATTCCAAGATATGGGCTTTCTTCCCTTTGTTCAAAAAAAGCAAATTAGGATTTGAAAAAATGACACGAAGCAGCATGGCGTGATGTTTCAAAATCCTGAAGAAATACCAACTTGAATTGTATAAATTTAAGCGGCATTGATTCCTTCTGTAACCTGAAGGAAGAAGATCTGATAAAAAAAATACATTATTTTAGAAAACTCACTCACTGCGAGTGTGAAGCTCTCTCTCTCTCTCTCTCTCTCTCTCTCTCTCTATATATATATATATATATATATACAGGAAAAAAATAAGAAAGAACAGAGGATCATAGAAGAAAATGGAATAAAAAGTGTCTAGAATCAATCTGCTGAGCTTGAATTTCTACATCTTGTTTCAGTCGTTTTATCTCTTTCGGCTATGTACATGAGGATTAGTGCCAAAGGGTCAACCTTTAGAAGTCAATGATGGGTTCTCCGATTGTCAAGTTTCTCTCTACAGTCCATGGCAGGTTGCAGAGTTCCGCCATGATATATTTGAAGATCTTGTTCACGTTAATGTTATGTTTAGCACTTGAAAAGAAAAGGGTTGCCTTCATTGCCTTTGCGTATGCCCTTGCCTGCAGTATACAGCAGACACTGTATTAAATTTGACAAACATAATGCAGATATAAATAAATACTCTTTGAACAAAGTTATTCCCACTTAATTAAAATTCAACTTTAATGAAACATGTGGCCCCTTGTGCTTATTTTTCAACACGGAAAGACAAGGAAATGTCAATTCCACCAGAATTTCTTCCTTTTTTTCCCAGAATTTGACAAACGAGGACTCGGGATTCTTTTTAGTTATCCCCACATCATCATTCCTCGGATTCACAGTCTCATCAATGGGATGTCACTTTCATGAAAATTATGTCCTAAAATCAAGAGGGAAGAGCTGAAAATGCATGAACAAGCTTATGCTGCAGACTCTGGTGCATGAATTTTACAGTTTTTGGTAGCATGACTAGTCCATTTAGTGCTCCTACTTGGAGAACGTTTTTTCATATAATAAACTTCAAGCTTCAAAGAGTAAAAAGAATTGAACCAGAATCTGAATTAGATGGTGCATGGAGGAATGAAAAATGCCAAAAGTTTTCTGGTATGATCCACATGAGCTCCATTACTTCGAACAGATCAATCAAATAGTTTGAAAAGATCCCAAGCTAGTTACCTGAGTCACTATTGTCCACTGCAAATTTGGTGGAAGTTGGACAAAATCATCAAATTTGGTCCCTATTAGTATAGGAATTGCTGTCTGCAAACAGAAAACACAAAAACAAGCTTTGAGATACAAGACCATCCACATTAAAACAGTCTGATCTATTAAAAAGTCTCAGCTGTATAATTTAGTGATGCAGACCGCATTAAATAAAACCCAGTAAAGCAAAACACAAGATGTTATGAAGCTCATGTACAATGAAACATTGCATTGAAACCATTATTAGTCTTGGGGCTCCACTCTTTAACTGGTTTTGGTATAAACCATGCACTGTTACAGGCCATCCCTGTGAACTAGCTGCAGCTTTATGGTTCAGGAATTCAATTGACATCAGTGATCCTTTTCTGGGCTGAATACAAACTTAATTAACATCAGTGTATATGATGATTAACTAATTAAGATTAATTAAGGTCACAATACTGCTGCAGAACTTAATCCTCTAAGTATCAGTTGCTGTTTATAATGAGGCACTAATGGCCATCATTTAAATAAGATTAATAGAATCAATTGCTCGTGAAGAAAGGAACTAATCACTGAAAGAGGAACTGTTCAGTTGGTACCTGATTCCATTTTCTTGCCTGACTATACCATTCAGCCACACTGCAGATTAAGCCATGGCAAATTAATTAATTATATGCTTGGCAAACTCTAATAATGCGTAATTTTTATTTTTATTTTTATTTTCGCATTTAAGGAAAGGGACATGTTATTAACCTGTTAAGAGTACGGCGACTGGTAAGATCAAACATGAACAATATTGCCACTGCATCTTTGCATGCAATTGGAACATGATCAATTGACCTGCTATCACCTGCATACAAATAATAAATAAACAAATAAACAAACTAATTAGCAAAAACCCATTTCTTAAGCGTAAAACCACCTTACAAAAACTGGTTAAATGACGTATAAAATACCTGCTACATCCCATATACTAAATGAAATCCTTGCTCCTTGAACAAATAAGGTTTTGTCCATCAAATTCAGTCCTGTCATCCCCAAGCATTTCTTCTCCTGATCATCTCCCACATACTTGATCTTCATATTCAGAACACAAAATGAAAAAGAAAAGAGAAAGAGATAATCAACACAAAAGGAATAACAAAAGAAATTAAACCCATCACGAGTCTAGCTATACATCCATGACTCGAAAAGGAAGAGGAAAGACAAGAAAAGGTCATATGAGCTTACCATAAAGCTTGTTTTACCAATTTCGCAATCACCCAACAAACTAATCTTCAAACTGACTAAATCCGAATCCGTGTTAAACCCACTACAGCTTGCAGCCTCTAACGACTCGACACCGGCTTCCATGGCCTCCGGTGGTGGAGAATACGGCTGGCTGGCTAACCTCCGGTACCTCACAGGCTTGCCTACAGAGCAAGCAAGAATCCGGTCCCAAATGAATTGAAAAAACTGTTTAAACACTGTTACACGTTCAAGAATGTTCCACTTGATATGGTGTACATGAACAACCTTTCGACAAAGCTGGGTCATCTTTTCACGAATGATCTTGGCCATAAAAATGGAACTTCGCTTCAGGCTTTTTCATAGTACTTGTTGGTGTTGATGTTGTTGTATTGTATGTTCTGTCGCCATGTCTCTTTTCTTTTTAACTGACGAAAGCTGAAGCAGAAGGTGTCTTCGAAGGACGGGAGAGACAGTTGACCGGTATTTTGTGTATGCCGAAACAGTCCAAGATGCCGGCCTCTTGGGTTCTACGTGGTGGGTGGAGGAGCTATATGAGCAGTAGGGTCAATATTGAGGTCTGTGAGAAAGGGCGTTTTGGTCATTTAGGGAAAGGGGTATTTTGGGAAACTTCCGGGATCTGGGTGGAGGGATAAAATATAGTTTGAATGGATAGAATCACAGAACTTTGTCTGTATAGACAAGAGTACAGCACAGGCAAAACTTTTTAAAATTATTTTTATTATTTTTTATTAATTTTTTTTTATATTTTAGATTATTTTTATAAAATAACTTATTTTATAATTATTTTTATTTTTTTCTATTTAGTTTAGTAAATTAAATACTATACTTAATAATTTTATTTTTTAAATTTATTTGGGAGTTTTATTATTTTTATTTAATTTTTAAATTATTTATATTATCCTTTTTTAAAAATTATTTAAGAATTATAAACCTCTCATAGCAAAGAAATTTATAATTTATAAGGAAAATATCTAGTAATAATTTATTTTTTTTCTATACGTCAGAAAAACAACCAAATTACTTCAGCTTTTCACCTCAATCCAACAACAGCACAAATCATCACCCATGTGGGTTTTCTATTTTAATTATGCATTTATTTCCAAAAATCGCAAAAATTCAAATCGAAAATAAAATAAAGGTTGCATAAAGCTGACACATGGCAGATCAATGGGCATAAATCCTAGCAAGATGTTGGCCTAGCAGTTATATTATAACTTATCTTTATATTAAAATAATATATATAGTATTTTTAAATTTTAATTTTGATACAAACACGTTAAAAAATCTAAAAAAACCTGATTAAAACAAAGAAAAAATATTATTTTTAAAAAAAATATAATAAATAAACAAACAGGGTCTTTTTATTTTTATTTTTAAAAAAAAACTCTTTTCTCTTCCACCAAAACCATAAAAATCATGTTTGGTATTGTGGTAGTAGTTGTTTTTTTTAAAGTATTTTTCACCTCGAAATATATTAGAAATAATATTTTTTTATTTTTATTTTTTTAAAATTTATTTTTTGATATCAACACATTAAATTAATTCAAAAACACCTTAAATTCTTTAATTTAAAGTAAAAAAAAAAAATCATTTTTTTCTTCAAAAAATACTTTAAAACACAAAAACAAATAAATTTAAAAATACAATGCCTCTAGAAGGAAGAGTATTCTACTGCCAGTTTGATGAGTGTACTCAATGCTTTGGCAATTGTCAAGAAAAATTAACTGCTTATAATTTTGATTAATCTCCAAAGACGCTTGAATTATATATTGTGTTTTAGATCGTGATATCAGTTATTTAAAAAATATATATATATATATATATATATATATATATATATATATATATATATATCAAATAATATATTTTTTATTTTTTAAAAAAATATTTTAGATATCACGATAATTTTTATCTATAAAAACAATCAAATCAAAATTATGATTAAAAAACAAAACCAAACCGGTTTAAACCTGTTGATCTTGTAAGTAATTGAAGAAATTGAAGATGAAGAGGAAGGTGTTTTAGACTGAAAGAGAGAGACGAGAGAGAGAGGAGAAGAACAAAGAACTTTACTGAATATACTCAACAGTATATCGTTATGCTTTTTATTTCACGTAACTATTGTGTGTAGCACAGTGACCATTTATACTACTATTACATATTTCTTTATATTCTATATTGTAACTGAAATCTATTCTACTGTATTCTAGAGTGTTTACAATAATTCTAGAATGTACATGTATTCTTCTATAGTCTAACATCCCCCCTCAATCTCATGGTCGGATGAGCTGAGCATGAGATTGGAGCGATGACTTTGAAATAATGGTGCACTAAGTCCTTTTGTCAAAATGTGCGCAAATTGTTACGTGGAGGAGACAAATTGTACACATAAGCGATTGTTAGCAATCCTTTCGCGGACAAAGTGCACATCAATCTCTATATGCTTGGTCCTCACAGTGCTTTGAAGCTGGATTAAGAGACAAAGCAATGGCAGACATATTATCACAGAAAATAATAGGTGAAATGGAAACTGGAACACACATGAATGTCAACAATTGTTTAAGCCAGTCGATTTCAGCTGCTGTGGAAGCCAATGCCCTGTATTCAGCTTCAGTCGATGATCTAGAGACAGTTTGTTGCTTTTTAGAAGACCATGAAATGGGATTAGAACCAATAAACACAACTAATCCAGTAGTGCTGCGTCGATCATTAGGGTCTCCTACCCAATCTGCGTCACTGAAGGCTTTAAGATCCAATGAATCACGGTGATAACTCAGACCATAAGTGGCAGACCCCTTGAGATAGCGAAGAATCCTTTTAACGGCAAGAAAGTGACTGACCATTGGAAGCTGCATGAACTGACACACCTGATGGACTGCAAAGGATATATCAGGGCGTGTGAAGGTCAGGTACTGAAGTGCCCCAACAATGCTGCGATATAAGGTAGGAGAATCAAATGGAACACCATCATCTTTAGATAGCCTCTGATAAGGCAGGCAGGGAGTGCTACAAGCCTTGGCATTTTGCATTTCAGTTTTGCATAATAAGTCATGGATGTATGTAGACTGTGATATAAACAGACCATGTTGTAGATGAGAAACCTGAAGGCCCAAAAAATAATGCAAATTCCCCAAGTCTTTGAGTTCAAACTCAGCGATAAGGGGAAGCAATAATGGAGTTTATCGCGAGGCAAATCAGAACCAGTGATGACAATGTCATCTACATAGACTAGCAGGATTATAATACCAGCACCAAGGTTCTTAACAAACAAAGATGAATCAGCATATGTAGATGTAAAACCGAGAGATGGTAGGAAAGTGGTGAACCTGTCATTCCATGCCCTTGGGGCCTGCTTAAGCCCGTAGAGTGTTTTATGAAGTTGACAAACCAGCTGGGGATGAAGGGGATCTATAAATCCGGGAGGCTGAGCCATATACACCTCTTCATTAAGAATGCCATGAAGGAAGGCATTCTTAACATCCAATTGTCGAATCACCCAGTTATGATGAGCAGCAAGAGCAAGAACAAGCCTAACAGTTGTTGGCTTCACAACAGGGCTGAAAGTTTCCCCATAATCCAGACCAGGTTCCTGACTGAAGCCCTGAGCAACCAGCCTTGCTTTATGACGAGCAATAGACCCATCAGCATGTCTTTTCAGTTTAAAGATCCATTTGCATCCGACTAAGTTTCTGTGAGAAGGTAGAGGGACCAAAGTCCATGTCTGCTGAGCATGAAGTGCAGCAATCTCTTCTTCCATAGCCTTTAACCACCTTTGGAATTTTCACGGCGAGACTTGTGACTACCGGGGTTCAAGCAAAGAAGGATCAATCTCGGGTGATTGCTTGATGATATTGAAACGAGACTTTCTTCTTGCAAATTCCACTTTTTCTTTGCGAGTCGCATAGCATGTGAGTTCACGGCGAGAATTGGATAAACAAGCGACAAATTTTCGAGTTTGAAAAGAGTGTCACGATGGTGATGCAATATTCATACCTTCATCATTGGAAACAGGGGCCACAGGTGCAGAAGTAATAGACACTGGAGCAGGCAGTATGGACATGGAAGATGATGAAGAAGAGGCAATATGGGGGGAAATAGATGAAGTAGTAGTGGATGGCATGGAAAACTCATTACAATTTGTAATAGAGATAGGCAGACTAGACTCTTGACAAGGAATGAAGTTTTGAGGCATGGATGAGCATTTAGTGATTAAGTCTTTGTAAGGGAACATAGATTCAATAAACACAACATGCCGAGAGACATATATACGTTTACTAGAGACATTGTAACAAAGGTAGCCCTTAAATTGAGATGCATACCCAAGAAAAACACACATGGTAGTTTTTGGCTGTAGTTTATTGTGTATATAAGGCTTTAAAGATGGAAAACATGCACAACCAAATATGCGTAAATGATCAACAGAAGGTATTTTCCCAAATAACAGTTCAAAGGGTGATTTAAAGTGTAATACTGCAGAAGGCATTCTATTTATTAAGAAAGAAGCAGTATGTACAGCATATGTCCAAAAAGAAGATGGCAAATTTGCATGTTGCAGTAGAGTAATAGTGGTTTCCACAAGATGTCTATGTTTTCTTTCAGCCAACCCATTTTGTTCAGGAGTATATGGACATGATTTGTGATGTGTTATCCCCTTTGTTGTAAGAAAATGTGTTAAAGGTTTGTTGACATATTCCCCTCCCCCATCACTTTGCAGAACACGAATGGATTGTGAAAATTGAGTCTGAATGTGATTATAAAAGGAAATAAAGACAGAACAGAGATCACTCTTATTAATAAGGGGATATAACCAATTGTACCGAGAATACTCATCAATAAAAACAACATAGTACTTATAACCATCAATGGAAATGCTAGGGGAAGGTCCCCAAAGATCACTATGTATTACTTGAAAAGGTGTTACAGACAAATGAGCCCTAGGCTGAAATGGGAGCTTAGTGAATTTGCCTTTAAGACAACTGACACATACATCAGCAGCTGAATCTAAGGAACACTGAATATTGGCTTTCTTTAACATCAAACTAACTACTTTATTTGTGGGATGGCCTAATCTACGATGCCAAGTAGAGGATAACACTAACTGACCAATGTAAGCTTGAATGGGAAATGCGGAGGAGGGTTGAGGCGATGAAGGCACAAAGGAAAAGGGATATAGTCCATTACGGCATGCTCCTTTGTATATTATTCTCCCCGTGACTTTGTCCTGAATCCAAAAACAAAAGGCATCAAATATTAAATAGCAGTTGTTGTCTAAACAGATGCGATGAACTGACAGCAAATTCTGAGTTAATTTAGGAACACATAAGACTGAGTTCAATAGTAAAGGTTTGGATTGAGTAGGAACTATGGTTGAACCAATATGGGACACCAACAAACCTTCACCATTTGCTGTCTGCACAGTGTCAGTCATGGGATATGCAGTGCTTAAGGATAAATTGGAGAGGTCAGCGGTCATGTGGTTAGTAGCACCCGAGTCTGTGATCCACATTGGAGGTTGAACAGAAGCTGACTGAGGTGACTGACCTGCCGTGTGTATTACATTCATGGCATGAGGCTGACTGGAAGAAGAAGCATGAGATTCACTCGAATGGCCTAGAAAATTGGGGCCCTGCTCATTGTAATAGCAATACCAGGCAGTGTGACTTGATTTTCCACAAATATGACAGTTGAATTTGTCAAAAGTACGAGACCCACACATAGGAGCGAGAATGACCCTCATTGTTGCATAATTGACAAATAATACTACACATCCGAGGGGTAGATGTAAATGGAGGAGAGTATGAACCTAGAAGTCCCGGATTGGATGTGAAAGTAGGGTTGAGATTTAGTGTAGTTTGTGGTTCTGGGCATAAAATTCTTGGTTCCTTGAGCAAAACGGCCCCTGCCCCTATACCTATTCATTTGTCTATACCCATTACTGCCATATGAGGTATAATTTTGGTGATTACGGGAGGGTCGAAAAAATTGGGTAGAGGACATTGGGGACACGGGGTGACATAGAGGGTTTAGACATAGTGTTCATAGCGACTATATATGGAGAACTAGCGGGAATAACATTTTCAACAATTATTTCTTCGACTAGCAGTTGAGACCTAAACTCCTTCAAAGAAATAACACTTTCTCTACCCCGAACTACACATCTAAATGTGTTATACTCAGATGGAAGTCCATTTAGTGCTAAAATCACAATATCTTCGTCTGCAAAATATACCCCAGCCGCAGATAAATAATCCCTAGCTTCTTTGATTTTAAGAAGATATTGGCCTACATTATCAGTTCCTTTTCGTATATTCTGCAAATTCGACTTCATCTGAAAAATACTTGTCTTTGAGACAGTGGAAAATTGTTCCTTCAAACGAGTCCATAAATCCCTAGAACTCGTACTACCAATAGCACAAGACATAGCTACTGTAGATAATGTGGCAGTAAGCAACTGCATTACAGCTCTATCATGCAATTTCCACACTACAATATCATCACAGTTGACAATAGAAGAGGAGGAGTGAGGAACGTGTGTACCATTTTCATCAGTTATGGCAGAGGGAGGGCACGGGTGTGAGCCATCAACGAAGCCAAAGATGCCGTTGCTCTCCAGTAGCAATTGGATTTGAAAATGCCAGTTCAGGTAATTAGAATCATCTAATTTAACATTGACAGAGGTGGAGATAGTTGAGATAAGATTTGTGATAGGTGATTGAAGAATTTGGAGTTGGGCTGCAGTTACCATGGTGAGAAATATTTTTGAAGAATCGAGAGGATAAATGAAGTAAGAGACAGTGAGTGAGATGATTCAATCACTCTTTCTGGTGAATCGATGACTTAATCGATTTACCCAAAGAAAATAGCTTTAGCTGTAGCTGTCGAAAGAAATTTTTTTATGGGTGAGAAAGAAATTGTTGAAGAAGATGAAGATTGCGGAAGTATAAGGTTGGATCACTTAATTGATCTGCGTGAGCATTGTTTCGAGCTACGATACCATGTTGATCTTGTAAGTAATTGAAGAAATTGAAGATGAAGAGGAAGGTGTTTTTAGGCGAAAGAGAGAGACGAGAGAGAGAGGAGAAGAACAAAGAACTTTACTTGAATATACTCAACGAGTATATTGTTATGCTTTTTATTTCACGTAACTATTGTGTGTAGCACAGTGACCATTTATACTACTATTACATATTTCTTTATATTCTATATTGTAACTGAAATCTATTCTACTGTATTCTAGAGTGTTTACAATAATTCTAGAATGTACATGTATTCTTCTATAGTCTAACAAAACCAACCGGGTCTGATTTCAATTTACTATGTGAAAAACCAAAAAATTATATATTTCTTTTTTAGTTTTTTTTTTGGACTTTAAACAAGCTTTTCCCTTCTCTCATTTCACTAAAATTGAATCAGATCAATTTTTTTTAACCAAACTGGAAGAATTAAAAAAATATTTATTGATTTAGCCTTAAAAAATCTAAATCAAACTAGACTGAAGTTTTTAAAAGTATTCTCATCGGTTTAACTGAGTTTTTTTAATGATTTAGTTTTTCTGAATTATTTTGGTTTAATTGATTTTTTTGTATTTTTCGCTCATCCCTGATAAAAATTAAAATGATATGAAAACATTCGGAAAAAAATATTTTTTATTAAAATGTAATTTTTATTAAAAAGTACTTTAAAAATATAAAAATAAAAAGGGTAACCCAAGAGAAAGTTATTGACCTCTCACGCTTTCGACAATTTCAATGCTCCTCGAAACAGCAGTCTCGGTTCGATTTCGAAACCACAAGCGTGAGCACACGAATCGGCAGGCAGGCAGGCAGGCAGGGTTCCTTGTTCTCGCTCTTCCTCTTCATTCTACGATGATGTTTTTTTTTGTCGTATATGCATGCTTGCATCATATAATAATAATAATAATATATTATCAGTATATGATTGATGGAGTTAGGAGAGAGGCACATCATCATTATTGTCTTGGAATAAAGATCTCAAAAATAAAAATAAAAAATAAAATTCATATGTTTCATGTTTTAAAGATATATAAATTTACATTAAAACTATTATAAAAACTAGTTTATTTTATGTTCTTTGTCTCTTTGATTCAATATGTTTTTATCTTTCCTATACTTGTTTTTATTATAACGAAACACCATGTCTCTTTAAAATTTATTATAATAAACCACACAGTTATATATATATATATATATATATATATATATATATATATATATATAACCGCTAATTTCTTTTTTTAAATAATAATAAAGGATCACAAATATATATATAAAAAAGGGATGCCCACTCATGCCTTAATTAAGACAGGAATTTCGAGATTCGATTCGATTTGTTTTTTGCATGGACGGTGGGAAATATATAAAACTCTATAATATATTTACGAGCATATTCCATTAATAAAAAAATTGGGGCACATATACAAATTGTGTTAATAATTAATAAAACTATGGGGGTTGTAGCCCGTGAATTAAAATATTTATCACTATATATATATATATATTCACTTGGTGATCGAGTGCACTACCTCCTAGAGGTCCACCTTGACTAAAACCACCTAACTACTCTTGTGTTTGCTACAAAGGCCATTGGTGGTGTTGGTTTGGGTATGAAAACTTAGCACCAAACTCCAATTATTAAAGAAGTTAGTGTGTTCTTATCGAGCTATATTACGTGTAGCAATGTCAAGGGTCTTGTCCATGGATAAATAATTAGGTTTTGTTCTTAGCAAAATTATGAATCACATCAATCCAAGGATGATCTCTTAATTCTTGGTTGATTGAGTGTCTTTTGATAGCGTGGTTGATGGTTGATTTTTCAAAAGTATTTTTCATTCAGAAATGTATCAAAATGATGTTTTTTTTTAATTTTTTTTAAAAAAATTATTATTTGATATCAGCACATGAAAATAATATAAAAAACCAAAAATATTTAATTTAAAATAAAAAATTATTTTTTTTTTCAAAAACAAATTTAAAACATAATCGTGTTGTTCATCTAAAGAGAGTGAAAGCCTTACTAATTCAATCATGGTGGGTACAAGAAATGAAATCTAGCCATGGAGGACCATCTTGGAAATAGGGTTACGAGGAAGAGTTTGCTACATGTCAAGATCAATTCGTTGAATTATTGTGCCTTGCTCTTGACTTTTCTCGAGAGCAAGTTAGCTATTGCCACGTGGGAAATATAATTTATGAACAAAAAAAATATATATATATATATCATGTTAGGTTTTGATATATTCTTAAAAACTCACTCATGCAATACGAATCAAATTAGCCTTGCAACTCGTGGATGGTACGTCAAGAATAAAAGGCAAAGCTTCCAAGGTTTGTCAGTCAACTTTAGACGAGTGCATGCTTAACAAGCTACGTATTTTAATCGAGTTGAGAAGAAAAGGAAAGAAAGAACAAGTATTGTCCAAATTATCTCTTAATTCATTTATAAACCTAATTATCAATCATAATGATTACGAGGGTCTAGCCACCAAGCTCTCTCTCTCTCTAAATCATACTATGAGGCTTTACTTACAAGTTTAATTTTTTAGGTGAGATGGTTCCTTAACATGGTATTAAAACCTTGTTGACCCAGCGGTCACGAATTCAAATTTCACCACCTCCATTCTATTTGATAAAAAACCAAGTACAAGATGACGTGGGTCTTTGCAAGTTTCAAGCCCAAAGAACTTTCACTTGAGGGGGTATATTAGAGAATAATATAAATCATATTTTGGGTCTCACTTACAAACTTAATATATATATATAATGTCATGATGGAGGCTTGGGAGAAAAGTCACTGGAAATTAATGCATGCATGACAAACAGGGATTTTAGTTGCCAATCGCTCTCTAATTGTATAAATCGACGCTTGTCTTCGATCAATTTGTTAACTTGAATTTTCTTTTGCAATATTAAAATAGGATAATCATCTTCTTTCACGACTTGAGAGGGCATTGATATTTGAAAACAAATGGTCAAGGTGCAGAGGTTAGGATAATATATAGAATGTTTCCAAGTAAATCGTGAAGGAGATATTCTAATTGACAATGTATGAATCAATGAAATACTTCACGATGTGTTTTTGATTGCGTGTTTAATGTTGTGGTACGAAGATATTTTTAAAACTGCTAATTTAAAATTAAAAACATTTTTTTTTAAAAAAACATAGAAAAACAGAAACTCCTGCACTTGAAAACAGGGTTAGTGTGAGTGTATGCGTTAAAAAAAACAAACAAACAAAAAACCAGGTGTTGATGAAATTTAGTTTCTGGCCGGTTAATATTAATTTGAACAAGTCAACTTAATTTATTTTTAAAAAAAAATATAACACCATTTCAATAAAAAATAATTTATCTAATAATCATGGATGTACCCGATAATCGAATAAGCAAAGATTTGTTGACGCACTTAAATTATTCTAGAAAATATGCTAAAAAAAATTAAACTTGATGATGCAAATGTAAATTAATTAAGATATTCACGTTAATAAAAATAATTGAAAATTACAAATTGGATTTTAAATGGGCTCTGGGCCGGGGAAAGAATTAGCCAGTTAAGAGCCCAATGAAGCTTTCGCGTGATTATTTTGCCACGAGTCCAATCCTTATTACCAACAGAACTACCTAATATGTGCCCACCTTGTAAAACCCTAGAACCCTAAAACCCACTTAAATTAACAGAAACTCTGAAAACTACAATTTGTGGAAAATTGTATGAGACGACGTAGAAAAATCTAAAATATGGGTTCTGAAATTGAAACCCTAGAGGAGAAATTGAACTCGTTTCTGGTGCAACTTCAAGCAGAATGTAGGGTTTTTGAGAGAATGGTGTACAAAAATAAGAATCAGCATAGAAGATGCTCTTATTTTCAGTATCTACTAAAGGTAAACAATTGCTACACTTGCTGAGGTTTAAGTGTTCCTTTGCTGGTCAGGTTTCTGAGAAAACTGAGGAAGAAAAGAGAAAGCTTTGTGCTTTTGTTTTCTGTATTGCTTTTACATTGAAAGGAAACAAGATTGTTTTAGCTGAGTTTTTTTAATTTTTTTTTAATTTTTTATGATGCTAGCGATGGATGGAAGAATGAGAAGATTTTGGGTTTTTAGCCTCATTTTGTATGTCAAAATTTTTTAAGTAGTGGAACTTTTTGGGGTCTAGTAGCTATCGCTGTCTAGTTTTGTGGTGGTTCATTTGTATCGAAATATTTAGAATCTGTAGTATACTGTATTTTTCTGGCAATTTTCAGCTTCAAACAAACATAGTGAGTTTTGTCTATTTATTTGCTTGAGTTATTAGGTGAGGAGGGAACTGAGACTTTTGCAATCTAGTAAGTTGGAGGAGATAGTGGGTTCTTGCTTTCATGTTATTACCGGAAGGAAACCTAGACAAAAGGTTTATTTGTTAGAAAGGTACAATGTCTTACCTTTTCAAATATTTAGTTGTTCTTTCTAGATTCATTAATTATTACAAAACACTACAGAAAGAGGATGACGATGTCTGTTATGCTTTTCTTTATTGTAGGTAGTGTTTTGTTCAGGAAAGCAAACTCTTGATGATTAAGTTTGTTACGCTCTTCTGGATACAATTTATATATGATACTGAGGCATGTCTCATTCTGGCTACCTTTGAAATAATAATTGTTCTTTAATTCATAAATGTTATGATACTGTTAATATTAACTAGGAGAGTAGTGAGTGTTATTAACTGCTATCTTTACCCAATGAACAACGAGCATCCTTAGGCCTTTGTGAAATAATGTTGAATATAAAACTACTAGCAAGGATTGTCGCTCCCGTAGCTATCTCTACCCATCTACAATTAACAATGAGCATCCTTAGGCCTCTGTGAAATTATGTTGAATATAAACTAGTAGCAAGGATTGTAGCTCCCTCACATTCAATCTAAGGGAGGTTAGTATTTTAACTCAAATATATCTCATTTGCGGACCCTGGACATTGCATCGGGGGTTGGATTGGATTAGAGTTATTTGTTATGCACCAAGAATATCTTCAGGTTTTTACCTTGTGGGTAATATTTTTAGGATTTGTTATTTCATTTGTTACAGTTTGAAGTGGAGAAAATGTGACTCTGGAACACCTAATTTCATGGAGCGACTTCTAGGAGCTGCACGCTTACTGTCACAGGTACAGATCTGTGGTTTCTCTTTGGTTTGTTCTGATCCCACTTACTTTCTTCCAGATACCCTACAATTAATATTCTTTTCATCTCTCTATAAAAGCAAGGACATTTTGATATATCTCCAACACATCTCTTATGTTTGGAGACGACAAAAATCTGCCTAATAGTTTAGAAACTATTATTGAGGCTTTTCACAATTGCACATGGATACAGTGCAGAGCTAAATCGTATATTCTCAATGTTTGTTGCAGATAGTGGAGCCAATGCTGAAAGCAGCTACGTATCCATTTTGTGCTGTTGGTTGATGTATAGCTAATTTTATTGTCCTAGTGAGTGATTTTTTTTATCTTTGCTTTATCTACTTGGTCTGATTAATTTGGTATTTCAAGCATGCAGTGAATAGAAAAATTACTTTGTCATCCTATTTGTGTTCCTGATTCAATTAATAGCAATGACCATCTTTGCATACTTGCTCATTACCTATTATAGTAGTCTTTATAGACTTCTTTCACATGAAAACATATGCACTCTATCCATACGATTAGAGCAGGTTTTAGTTGTATAAAATTGATTATCAACCGCTTGTCATTTGCTGCAAAAGCTTTTTCCGCGTATCATGCTGAATTATATGTGGCTTTATACACACATACTCTCATGCACTCTATGGTACACTTGCAATAAACAAACATGAACACGTGCAAACATATAATTAATTTTGGCATATCCATTGGTGTTTTTCGTCATATTTGTTGAAATAGTTTCATTTGCAATCCTGTGAGTTTCATTATCTCTTTGCATTCTTGTAAATATGAATCTTCTTTGAAGCTCATACTCTACCTTGCCTGCTCATCACCGCTCTTTCATTTGTTCTTCCTGCTTTTTCTCTGTAATTTTAAGTTTTAACATAATTTTTTTCCATTTCTAGATTTCCAAGAAACCATGAGTTTCCCTTTCTAGTTTTACTACCTCTAACGTATCACCATTGCTCGAGTCTTTGATATCTTGAGACTACTATGTAAAAGGCAGCCTAGGCTGCCTTATTTTTTGTTGGATCATTCCCTTGACTATGGTGCAGTGATATATCTACTCTACTGGCACGTTCTTTTTTTATGGGATTTTCTCTGACAATATTGGCTTTGCTCGCTCGTCTTCGAGTTTTGGTTCAGCAAGTAAGTTGCCTATCTGTTTCCAGAAACTGCTTGAAGTTCAAATTATTGTAGTGTGAGTCAAGTGTTAGTTTACATCATAAAAAAGCTATGGGGTCACATATTTGGATATTCTTGAAAAATTCCCGTGAATATGCATAGTATGCAGTAGAAAATGGACTGATTTTCACTGGAAACAGAAGTGCGTTACAAATGAATTTTTATAGGATTGTTATTTTGATAGTAATGACTGGTAGTCAGATAACCTAAAGCACAAAAAAAAGCATCTCTATGTGTTTAACGGGAGCAGGAAGTTTATGCTGCTACTCATGAAGATCATTGTGGTTTGCTTCAACAGATATTGCTTGATGTTGTTTCAGTATTCAACATGGTCTCCTCTCTATCCCAAGAGAAGCAATCTGTAAAAATAACCCAGGAAGGACTTGAGGTTGGTCAAATTCTTATTTTCTCTGCATGTTTTGGAAAAAACATTTTCCCTGGTGTACTTTTGTTTATATTTTAGTTTCTTCACAAATTTGATTCAGGTGTTCAGGGAGTACTATCCAACAAATATCGAGTTTGTCACTCTGGAGTGTTTGTGGAAGACAGATAAGTATGTTTTGGTGGAGAAAACACACAAAACAGATGTGAAAGGTCAGGATGGGGGTCTTGGAGGCGGTTCTACTGAAAAGTCAGTTCCACGTTACTGGACTATCGAGTCTTTTCTAGCAGGTAACAATATTCATTGCACCTTTTTTTTCTAGGAGTTAAAATTTAGACTTTTTATTATTATTATTATTGGCATAAAAATGGGGAAGCAGGTGGGCTATTCTGACTCTTTACAGGGACATTTTCAGCCACAGATTCCTTCACAATTTACTAACATCTGTATTTGTGAATGATGGATTATAATTATGGTCCTGCACATAGGCATTAATCAGTCTTCATATATCCGAATCTAAGAACTGGGAAGTCCTTATACGATGAAAATAAGTCTCAGGATTCATTACCTTCCTGGCCAATTTTAACTTGGTAAATAATTGTTTGGCTGTATTGGCCATGTTGACTCACTAATGTCAAAAAGGTCTGTTGCAGACAGTGATTCTGATTTCGAGAAGGCTGATGAAGATCATGCGGCCAAAGAAGGTTCCTATGAAGAAAAGCAGTGCTTGTTTCCAGGCCGTTCAGTCGAGAGTGAGCATGGGAATCAAGTTGAAGGTGGTGTTGAGTTGGGAGATGATCCAATCATTTTAGAATCTCCTGGCAAGCAAATCCCTCCAAAAGATAGCCTTGCTGCAAAATCAAGCTCACCTCCGGGTTTCAAAAGTTTTGACACCACAATATGGAGCAAGGCAAGTGGCTTTTGTCTCAGTAAAAAGACCTGCACCCTCAACAACAGCCTTCGTCTCTGTCAAAAAATCTACAACTCCAACCTCACATATAGAAGATCCCAGTTTCCAAGGAAATTGAAGACACGAGTACCAAGGATGACTCCTTTTCTAATTTGCTTGCTGGTGGTAATCCCAAACAGATTCTATTTTGATGTTAATAATGAATTATTTTGTGTTTCTGTGATAGATCTTAATGAGAAACTTTAGTTATGCAATGCATGAAAGTGTTTTTTTTTAATTATGATTAATTATTTTAATTCTCGCATGCTGTAAGCTTGATGAAACATAGATAGATCAGTATAATTGAAAGCTTGTTGAAATGATTCCACAAAACAAATGATGATTTCGTATATTATAATTTCATGGATCAAGGTCTTTGACCCCATCTTTTTAAAGAAAATGGGATCAAAATAGCTGGAAAGAAGGGACATGGACAGGGAGCAGGCATTTCTTTTCACTTGGAATTTTTGGGGGCAAGTTTTTGTAGGCTTATATATCCTTGGAGGTAGTATATTGTAAAAACAATATCCTCGTAGGAGTATAGTGTAAAGGGCACATTTTAACTTTTAAGTGTAAATAGTATAAGAGAACACATTTAGTGTTTTTATATGAAAAAAATAAATAAATTGAAACTTTATTTTTAAATAATAATAGTTTTTATGCATGGATTTTGTAAATTATTTATCTTTTTACATAAATATGACTCATATGTAGTTATCATGATAATGAAATTATGAAACTGGTAGTTTTCATTTTATGTGAAAGAAATAATTTAGCGTGGCAAATACTATCTAGAAATAATCCTACTCCATAATTTACCTTTTGAGTATATCAAATTATTTTTAATATTAAAAGATAAAAATAAAATAAAATATTATTCGAAAACAAACAAAGACAAATGTGTTTTTTTAGAGCCACACGAAAAATATGTGGAGATAATACTATTCATTGCTACATTACTTTCCCGGCATGTTTTAGTGTATTTTTTTTTTAATTTTATCATTTCAAGCTAAATTACCATGCTTTTATGTTTCAATTAAGTATTAAAGGTCCCTTTTTCTAAATATAAAACTTGTTTTGCATGTGAAAATAACTCTCAAACAACAATAAGAAGTTTAGAAACCCATTTTGTTCAGTCCATGGTCGGCTTAGGAGAGACTTCTATGAGGTTTTCATTAATTCTCCATCAAAAAAATTATTCTCCATCAAAATATATGTGTTTTTTTTTTTGGGTGGTGCATTGTTCTAACAATAACAATTAAATTTTAGAGCATTTTTTTTTGGTCATAATTTAAGTCTTAACTTCTAAAATGAAATATTGGAGGCTACTAAACCAATACTAAAATTTATTGTCCAAGGATGGATTACTTACCATGGTAATATATAAATCTTTTTATACATAAATGTTTTCATATTCATTTCAAAAATAAAATTTACATATATATGATCGAGATGATAATTTTTATATGGTTAGAAATAGTTAAAACTCTTCTTCCGTTTTCTAATATGTAAGGTTTTCTTGGCTACGATTCTGATCAGTATATGGGAGTTAGAAGCACTGTGCCCACCCCGCTTATGAATTATAGGCATGATGTTGATGTTAGGATCCTCAAAAAATTGTGAGACAGAGTGCCTTGATCATGAGGTAATCTATTTGTCTGATTGAAGGACAATGTGAAGCTGGGGTCACCGGTTTCTGATTTTCCTTTCTCCCTTGAAACTGCTGAAATTAGAACTCGGGTGGAGAGAACCTCATAATAACATTACTCTGATATTTTTTTAATCAACATCTATTGGCATGATATTTTATTATTTTAAATGTACTTTCTGAATAAAAAAATATTTTCAAAAACAACTTTAATCACATTCATAAACAAATATAATAGTGACTGTTGGAAGTGTGGTTGCGGTTACTTTTAAAAATATTTTTCGTTCAAAAATACATTAAAATTATATTTTTTATTTTTTAAAAATCATTTTTGACATCAGCACATCAAAATGATCTAAGAACACCAAATTTTATTAATTTAAACTTAAAAATAAAAATACAAATTTTTTAAATTTTTTCAAAAGTGCTTTTGAAAAGCTCTCTCAAACACCCCCACTATGCAAGCTTTTTGTGTTAATTGATAATTTTGTGTCATTACCGATCATAATCTCAAGTCATAACGAAAACATGCAGCGAGCAACATGTGAGGGAGTGAGCAATTAGTCAAAAAAGAAAAGTACAGTGGTCGGCAAAATTAAATGTTTTAAGTGCAAGCACATGAATACAATGACAATGTCACCGTTCTAATCTTCAAAATCCAGAGCTGTTCACTCTGGATAAAGAACATGAGGTGAAGAATTCATGTGAAAACACTCAGTATAAAGCCAGATGGCACAATCTCAAAGCAATTTGCCCATCAACCACCTCTCTCTCCACCCGCCAGCCTCCTTCAACCGAGCAGAAACAGCATGCACAAGTCCAGCGCCATGGCTACAAGCTCCTTTGAAGATATACAAAACCCTGTACAGATAGCTACTAGAGGCACTGTTGGGTCCCTCGTGATGCAAGAACTCAAGTACTTCAGCCAGGTCGAATCAAGCCATGGAAGCTCACAGAAGCCTCATCCCCATGTTACTGTCATGGCTTCTACTAGTAATCAATCCAAAACCATTCCTGGATCTGCTCTTTCAACCTCGAAAAAAAAACTGAGAGGAGGAAGCAGGCGTCTACCGAGAATTTGTTCTGTGGTGGAAGTTTCTGATTGCAGTCGGCCAATTGGGAATTCAGGATTTAGCTATAGAAACCTGAAATCTGAGGCCAAGAAGTTGCAAGCTTAGACAGTTCTCTCAGATAGCTTTGAAAAACCAAGCTTCTTGAGTTTACTGGTTATAGGGTTAGTCCATGACCTATCAGGGTTACCACATTTTACGTCCACTATTTCCATAATGTTAGTTGCTTTCTTGTCAGATTTCTCCCTTCCAGGCGTTCTGTCCAGAGTAATATTATCAGAGCCAAGCATTGGCATGTGATGGGTGTTTTTCTTGATCAAGCTTTTCATTTTCTGGGGAGTCTCGGGGCTTCTGCAGATTCATGCCACTGCTGCTTGCTTCATCTAATGATTTTTCTTTCTTGTAGTGTTTTCTAGCAGTATTAGCACTACAGGGAACCGAAACAGGAATAGTTCTAGGTTAGCTTGATTAGATTCTGATGATTGTGATGAGGGTTTGATTGATTCCAGCTCCCTTGTCATCAGAGCACCAATTGCTCCAGTGGTTCCCACCCTTCTAGTTTCTGAACCATGTTTCTATATCTTTTCAATGAGAAGTATGAGTTTTTGTTTTTTTTAAGATGCGAGGAAACCACTTCTTGGAAAACACACATTATGAGTTCAGGTGAGCGAGTAAAATTCTGGCTGTCCCAAGTTTTTTACAAGAGGTTTCACGATGACAATGATGAGTTCTTGATCGAAACAATGTGCAAGACAGGAATTAGCAGCGGGAACTGACTAGCTACAAATCAGGTTAGTGAATATCTTCCCAAAATAGTGAAAAGGATGAAACAGAAATAGTTTGCTCCTAAGAATACAGGATGTATAATCTAGCAGCTTTTAACATTCATCAGACATGAACTTAGTAAACAATTAGAAAAGATCCAGCAACTTGTAACAATAGTAATAAGCTCATCAAAGTTCCAATTAACATGCTCAATTACACAGGGTCCGGAAATTGCAGGGCTCAAAACATGACCAACAATAGATATTCAACGCCTATTTACATGTAAAATGCAGGGAAAAAAAACGAACCCTAGAATCAGACAGATAGGTTTATCCAGATTTCAGAAACCATCAATACCATTAAGATGACCCAAAAAATCCCCAGATGAAACAAGAGAACCCCGGCAACCAACAAGTCAAACCGCAAACAATATAATGCATCATCATAGGAGAAAGAGGTAAGAAAATGATGCCTAGCAAGCAAAGCAATCCTGTGAAACTATTTTCTTTTAGGCCAATCAGATTCAAAGACGACACCAACAATCAAGAATCTGACCTTGAAACGAACCCCGGAATTGCGGATAGAAACTGGGAATCCTTGCATTAAGAAGTTCATCCTATTTTTCGGTTGATTTAAGAATCATCACGTGGGATAATGCCCATTCCAAGGAGATATCTAATCCAAGGTCTAACTTCTGCAATGAACTCTAAATTTCTTACGAGGAGTGGTTTTGTGTGTTTGTCTACGTTGATGTCAGAGACTGGTCAAAAGCAAGAGCAGCCAATCACGTCGCAGTGAATTCTTACTCCTGCGGTAAAGACCAGACAGCTACAACTTGTGACAGTTGGGGTAGTTTATCTAATAGCAAATAGCTAGCTACCCTGTCGTTGTCATCGACTGAATCCAAAAAATTAATGAAAATAATTCATATCCTCCAAATAAATGCAATTTTCGATGAAGACAAGACTTTTAAAACAAGGGATTATCAATAATTCCAAGACTTGAGATGGCTTAATGATTGATTTGTTGCGCATAAAACAATATATGCATATCAGAAGACCTGTGCTGTTTTTCTCATCCATGAGAATCTTTATTCGATTCTTTAATAATTCTTCCACCTTGCTTGCTTGTGAGTTAATTAACGTAATGTAACCCACCCACCTCAAAGTTTATATTATATTGAAGAACAATGACAGACAACATTATTGCAGTGTGTGTAGAGATATAATGAATTCTGCACAGCTTTTTATATATATATATAGATTACCAGCAATTTCTTATACATGCCCATGAAATTCATTTATAATATATACAAACACAGACACCCCTGCAAATGCAATTTACTATTGACTTACTACAAAGAATTAACGATGAGAAGGTAATTTTGAGGGGTGTAACTTCACTGGTCAGATCTGAATTTATTTTCTAAAGATCACCGGTTTGAGTCTCACAAATTTAAGGTTAGTGGAGGCTTACATAATCGTTAACTTTAGAATTCGTCAGATTAATTGCATGCAAACTGCCATGGAATAAAAAAAATAACAATGGGAAGGAAGTGTTTGAAATGTATTTATAACATGAACGGTAACACAATTGTTTACTCCAAGATGAATTTCTCAAACATTTTAAGTGCCTTTTATTAAACTAGTTAAGCATAGATTGGCTTTAAAAACTTGGGATTCGGAGCTTAGTCTTGGCAGGATTTATAGATAAATAGATAAGATATTGATATGCTAAAATTTAGCTGGTTAAGATGATCCAAATCCGATGAATACCAACTTAAACGAATAAATGTTTTGAGTAGTCATTTTATCCGACCAGTAATATGCAAATTGTTAAATTTCATTTCAAAACTCAATCCGTTTGTGTAACATTTAAAATATCTTTTTTTTTCAATTCGAGGAAACATCATCTCTCTTTAAGTATTCTTTATGAATCTACGTTACGTGAGTAAAATCCTAGTTGTCATAGATTTTTACAAGATGAACATATCCTGACTCGAACTCGAAACTTGAAAGACAGATCTCCAACCCTGTTATCCTTCTACACACATCATCTCTCATTTAGGTATTCTTTATGAATCCAAGTTAAGTGAGTAAAATCTTAATTGTCATAGATTTTTATAAAATAAGCTTGTTCTAATTCAAACTCGAGACCTGAAAGACAAATCTCCAACCCGTTTATCCTTCTACACACATCATCTCTCTTTAGGTATTTCTTTATGAATCCAAGTTAAGTGAGTAAAATCTTAATTGTCATATATTTTTACAAAATAAGCACGTCCTGATTCGAGCTCGAGACCTGAAAGACAGATCTTCAACCCATTTATCCTTCTACACACACCTATAATATATATTATTATTTTATTTATATTGAATAATAGATAATACTTTTATAATTGATACTCATTTATAAATCCAAGCCCTAATGACTATTAACACGTATTTAATTTTTTTTGATATTTTTAGATCTTTTATGTATTAATGTTAAAAATAATTTTTAAAAAATAAAAAAAATATATCATTTTGATGCATTTATAAATGAAAACTATTTTTAAAAATAATTTCAACTACACTCTCAAACAAACACTTAATTTAAACATGATTGTGTTAACAATAATAGAAACATTATTTTGATAAAATCATCAACCACTCCATGACTCATTAAACCAATGTTTTATTTTCAATTCAATCACCGATTTGGATCTAACAACTATGCTTTTCATACTCTGCAACCAAACAAATCCCGATCGCCATAATTACATGCATCTAAATAAAAAAATAAACAATCAAAAAAGCAATCTTTTATATAAAAATAAATTAAAAAAGAAAAAAAATCTTGGGCCCAACAAAGTTCTAAAGGAGCCTAGCTATATTAAGTCCCAATCACGAACAAACGTCGTACAATGATAGGCCCAACTTGGTCGTCTAAAACAGAATAGTGGGTAGAAGTGGGCTATCAAAATTGGAAGCCATTGCTTTCGTTCACTAATTAAAAATAATTAAAAATCAAAATCCTTGAAAACCAATAATATCATAACTACACGAAACACTTAAAACATTTAGTATTACTGAAAAAAAATAAAAAATTTATTTTAGAATAGAAAAAAAGTAATATACAAAAAAACAAAAAAAACTAAAATTAATTAATAAAAATATATATTTTCCTAAATAAAAATGAAACAATATTTTTTAAGTAAAAGAAATTAAATTTACGTGATCATATCAATATTTCAAAATAGAACATAACTCAAATCAAGATCTGTAATATTGTTTTTAAAATATTTTTGTAAGTTTATTTTAAAAATATTATTAAATTATTTTTTTAATATAAAAAAATAAAAAAATATTATCTTAATAAAAAATATTTAGAAAAAGAACAACACTACCAACACATAATACAACAACCATCTATATTTTATATTGCGGTCTAAATATAATTTTAATATTAAAAAACAAAGAATATTATTTTAATAAGAATAGAAATCATTTAAAAATAAACAAGCCTACCACACCACCGATTATTCGAGACTTGTACACTCAACCCATTAGATATTGACTTCCTAACCAGTCATACAAATCAACGGTCCAAATCATCTGATCCAAACCTCAGACCATAGTATGACCCCCCCACCATGATGATCCCTAGAAAGACAACCTGGGAAAAAACAAAGGCTAAAGGCTCCTCCTTTGACATCTCAAGAGTGATTACTGTGATCTGATCTGTAATTAGCCATTTTGATTTTCAAACAAGCAAAGCTCCCTTTTGTTTTCGCCTCACCATCACACCTCACAAGATCTCACCTTGTCTGCCTTCTTTCTCTTCAACAATTCACATGTCCTCCTCTCCCCAACAAATGTAATCATCTCCATTCTCAGACCTCACTTCCTTGCCTTAGTTCTCACTCTTTTCCTTTCTCTCTCCAAAAGGTCACATCGAGCACCTCTACACGACCACATTAGCACTTCTCTCTATAAACCTCCCATCTTTTTTTCTTGAAAACATCCATTTGCTTCAAAAACCCATTTTGCATTTCCTTGAAAGAGTCCAGTAAGAATGAGTTCACAAACACCCAAATCAGGTAAACCAACAAAACCCCAGAATCAAAACCAACCCACATCAAGATCCTCCCTCTTTATCAACCCATTTAGCCATGGTTGAACTCAAGCAAAGAATCATAACTAGTCTCTCTAAACTTGCAGACCGTGACACTCACCAGATCGCCCTTGAAGACCTTCACACATTAACACAAACAATCTCTCCTGATGCATTACCACTGTTACTAAACTCTCTCTACGACTCACTTTCTGAATCCTCCAATTCAAAACCCTCTGTGAAGAAGGAATCTTTACATTTGCTTTCTCTTGCCTGTCAATCTCATAGAGATTTAACTCAGCCCCATTTGACAAAAATCATTTCTTGCATTGTTAAGAGGCTTAAAGATTCAGATTCTAGTGTTAGAGATGCTTGTAGGGATGCTATTGGGGTTTTATCAGGGTTGTATTTGAAGGGTAATGGTAGCGGGGGGGATAGTAATGGTCCGGGGCCTGTTGTGGGTTTGTTTGTGAGGCCTTTGTTTGAAGCAATGGGAGAGCAAAATAAAGTTGTGCAATCTGGTGCTGCTATATGTATGGAAAAAATGGTGGAGTGTGCTTCTGTAGACAGGGATAATGGTGGTGGTAATGGGCCAATTGGAGCATTTCACAAGCTGTGCCCAAGGATTTGTAAGTTGTTGAATGGACAATTTTTCCAGGCCAAAGCAGCTTTATTGGGGGTTGTAACGAGTTTGTCACAGGTTTGTAAAATTTGGTTGTTTGATTTTATTATTCATTTCGGCAATGTATGTAAACTGTGTTGCTTTTTATGATGATTTGGTTGGTGTATATGGGTTAATTATGTGAGTCTGTTCGGTTTATGAGAAACTGTGGCGGAAATGAAATTTTGTTTGGAGCTTTTTTCTTCTTATTATTTTCTGTGTTCGAATATATTTTGTTGGCAAGGAGAAGAAACAACTGGTTGTTATGATGATGTGTGGTTGAATTTAAGCTTTCTGTGGTGATTCTGCTGAATGATGGATTGTAGAATATGCTTTTGCCAAGTTTGATAAATGGTCGTTTTCATGTGTGATTGATATGGGTTTTGACATTGTGCATGGATCAATGGTTAACGCTTAATAGGAATTGAAATAGAAGGAATGAGAATTTGAATTTTGGATTTGTTTTGTTTAATCATGCACTGTGTTTATTCATCTTGACAACCGACATTAAAGAAAGAAGACATAAGTTGTGGCTGGATATTTTGTTGTTTTTTCTCTGATCTGTAAACTAAAGGGTGCCAGAGAGGGGGAGGGAGAGGGAGGCACTATATACTGTATATGTAGCATGTCAATTGCCGGAATTAGGTAGTCTAAATCTGTGACTTGCTTGAATGGCCAAAAATTGTGAGGAAAGAAACCAAAAGACTGAGTTTTCTATCATTACTTATGAAGATCTGCTCCAAGCATCAATTGATAATCTATAAAGTGTGGATTGAAAATTTGGGACATTGGTGTAGGTTTTCCGTGATCCCTCTCTGCAATCACTTTTGTCTCTTCCTTAACAGCTGCCTTTCCTTGAAATCTCATTTTCTTCCCTGGCGTAAACTCTTTCTTCTTTTGATATACTACCCATTTATCTGCAAACCATGCAAAATGAACACACAGTACTTAAATCCCCTAAACCTGTGAAACACTTACATCAATCTCGTACAAATCCCTCCTCAGCAGCATTTTCCTTTTTCCATGCAGTTAGCAAACATTGCACTCAAGCAACAGATCTTACTTTCTCTTAAACTTGCTGACCACGACACCCATGAGGTTGCCTTGGAAAAAGCTCTGTTCCATTATGCAATCCCTGCCCCCCACGAAGTTCCTGTGCTTCTCAACTCCCTCTATCAATCCTCCTCTGACTGCACCATTAAACCAATTATCAAAAGGGCTTACTTCCTGTGTCATCATGGTTTAAAACTACCCTGTTCAACCAAAATCATTTCCCATGTCATCAAAAGGTTGAGCGATTCAGATTCAAGTGTTTGGACTGCTTGTTGTGACGTGTATGGGGTTTTGTCGGGGATACATTTGAAGGATAGAGTGGGGTTGTTTGTCGAGCCATTATCTGAGGCCATGCGGGTGCCGAACAAAGGTGTGCAATTGGGTGCTGCTATGTATATGGTGAGGATGGTGGAATGTGCTGCAGCAGACAGTGTACTTCTGGGGGAATTTCAGAAGCTACGCCCCAGGATTTCATGGTTATTGAATAGTAAGAATATCCTGGCCAAGGTCGTGCTTTTGGCGTTTTGAAAAGTTGTGGGTTTGGGCAATGTCAACCAGTTATTTATGTTTAAGAAGTCTACATTATTTTTTTTTCCTTTTCATGATAAGGTTGATGTTTGATTGAAAGAATTAAATGGAGATGAGAATTTAGAGTGTGGCATTACATTTGTTACTTTTTTTTATTTGCTTTAGGTTCATTATTTGTCCTCATCCAAACTGTAGGCTTGAGAAAAAGAATGAAAACCTCAATCTGTTGGTGTAAATCCCAAATAGCTGTAACAATTATTAGTTAGCTTTCTCTGATTCCTGCTTATTTCAATTCAGTACTTTTTAGGCAGTTTGAAGTTTCTCACTCATTGAACTAGCTTACTGGTGTTTATTGAAGCTAATTTAATGTTCTTGAGAATATGAATTAGTATAATTAGATAACTGTAAATTCTAGCAACAAGAAGCAAAATCCAGGGATTTTATTGAAAGTTTTGTTTTGTTACAGGTGGGATCAATTGCACCGCAAGGTTTGGAACCATTGTTACAAAGCATTCATGATTGCCTCAGGAGTACAGATTGGGCAACTCGTAAAGCTGCAGCTGATGCTTTAACTGCCTTGGCATTGCATTCAAGCAGCTTTATTGCAGATGGAGTTGCTCTTTCCACACTGAGTGTGCTTGAGGCTTGTCGTTTTGACAAGGTACCTTATTTGAACTGTTTCCTCAACATACTGTTTCTCTGCAGGTTCTTTTTACTGGATTATTGACTACTTTTGGTACACTTTAACAATTTTCAAGATCGATGGGCTTCTCTTGGTTTTTATGATTGTATTGTTGAATTCACTTTGGATGGTCTGATGCATACATTTTATTTAATATTTCTTAAAACCCTGCTGAGGCTTAAATTAAGTTGCATTTAATGTGCATAGTTCCTAATGTTGTGAAGCAAATGCTGAATCTGTTGAAAGATGAAAAACTAACAAAGCTACTCAGTTTTGTTTTTCTGGATTTAGAAAAAAAAATCTTATTTTTTTATTTTGTTAAATTGGGATTGACTTGGAAAGAAAATTTGGTTGCTTAATTTTTATCCTTTTCAAGCCTCAAGTGCTCCTCCTCATTTGGTGAAGATAGGGCCCTGTTTTTCTCTTGTTAATTTAATTTCTTTCCAATAAATTTTTTATTGATTTCATATGACAAGAAAATTCAACAAATCCTATAGAATCTGCTTTGAATTTTCTGGGGTAGATTCCCCCTGTTTATCAGTAGCTGCATGGGCCGAATGCTTCAGAAAACTAGATTGTACATGGCAAACAAGATCCTTTCTTGAATTAGAATCAGGAGGCTTCGCCTGAATCCGCCACCATCCACCGCAGCAGATGAGAGCACACCAAAGCGTGATCCCTGATTAATTATTCCTCCTTGATTTGCTGCGTTGATTAGCAGGACTTGAATCCATGGGCGGCAGCTGGGCCCTAAGGCTCTATTCTCTCCTTCAACTCTAGGGTTACATGGTTCATGATCAGTGCTGAACATTCCATGGCTAACACCAGCACTTCTATCCCTGACTTATCAGAATCTTTGAACAAAACTATACCATTCTCGTGGCTCTTATACCAGTGATTTACATTGTTGTGTAGTCTTTAGAATTATATGTTAAATTTATAGTTTTCAAGGATGGAAAAGCTTATGCATTTACTAAAATGTAATGCTGAGGAATAATGGAAAACAGGTTCAAGCTTCTTGTTGCTGCCTTTTGAACTGTTATTTGGATTAACAGATAAAACCTGTCAGAGATAGCATGACAGAGGCCTTGCAATTGTGGAAGAAGATTGCTGGGAAAGGAGAAGGTGTCCCTGATGATCAGAAAAGTTCCTCTCAGGGTTAGTATTTCTGTAATAATTTTTCTTTTTGTAAATGAACCTTCAAATATCTAACCCTTTACTTTCACCATTTCTCTTTATAATTAATGTTTAGATGGAGAGCATCATGACTCAGCAGAGTTGTCAGATAAGAATTCAAATCCTAGTGACCGAAAAAAGGAGTCATCCTCTAGGGATGCATCCAATGGTACTTCTCCAGCCAAAGATTCAGCATTAAAAAGCAAAGGATAGAAGCATTCCTGAAAAAGCAGTTGTAATATTGAAAAAGAAAGCTCATGCCTTAACAGATAAAGAATTAAACCCAGAATTCTTCCAGAAATTTGAAAAAAGGGGTTCTGGTGATTTGCCAGTAGAGGTAGTTGTTCCTCGTAGATGTCTCAATTCTTCAAATTTGAACGAGGAAGAATCAGAACCAAATGTTTCTGAATCAAGGGGAAGGTCAAACCGCATGGGAAACAGCCAATCAGATGATGTTCATGGAGCTCTCAACAAATTCCGTACCATGGAGAGAGGAGTTGCTGGAAAAGATTTAAGAACCAGAGCATTTGATGATGAGAGGCTTGACATAAACCAGAGGGAGTCTTCTGGCAGTCGTGCAGGTTTCTCCAAATCTGATGGTCAATCTGAAGGATCCTTTGTAAATAATAAAGGAAACTGGCTGGCCATCCAGAGACAGTTATTACAGCTGGAGAGACAACAGGCTCATGTCATGAACATGTTGCAGGTCTGCATTTAATTTTACATTTAAGGAAATTGTTCTTATGCATGTTTTATGTTGCTAATGAGATACTTGACGTTGTAGGACTTTATGGGTGGGTCTCACAACAGCATGGTAACTTTGGAAAACAGAGTTAGGGGTCTTGAGAGAGTTGTTGAAGACCTAGCACATGATTTGACAATATCATCAGGTCGCAGAGGTAATAGCTTTGCTATGGGTTTTGAGGGATCTTCTAGTAGACCGTTAGGGAAGTATAATGGCTTCTCTGACTACTCTAGTACCAAGTACAATGGGCGGGATCCCTTCTGGGGGAAAGATTTTCCCAATCTGATGCTGCAGCTCCAGGCATGAGGGGAAGGGGCACTCATTGGAGATCTGATGCACCTGATGCTTGGGATTTTCCCACATACGGTGCTTCCAGGAATGGACAGGCTGGCTCAAGGAGAGCTCCAGGCTGTGGTTCTTTGGATGCCAGATCACCCAGATCAGAACATGAAAGTGATCAGCTGGGCAGCAGGAGAGCTTGGGATAAAGGGGCCGGACCTGTTAGGCATGGTGAGGGACCTTCTGCTAGAAGTGTCTGGCAAGCCTCAAAGGATGAAGCTACCTTAGAAGCCATTCGGGTGGCTGGGGAGGACAGCGGGTTAGCTCGGACAGCAAGAGTAGCCATCCCTGAGATGACTGCAGAAGCTTTGGGAGATGATAATTTTGGGCAAGAAAGGGACCCTATCTGGACATCTTGGATTAATGCAATGGATGCCCTCAAAATGGGTGACGTTGACACAGCTTACGCTGAAGTCGTGTCCACGGAGGATGATCTCTTGCTTGTGAAGCTTATGGACAAATCAGGTCCTGTTGTCGACCAACTTTCCAATGAGACTGCATGTGAGGTCTTGAATGCTATTGGACAGTTTCTAATGGAGCAGAACTTGTTTGATATATGCCTGTCTTGGATTCAGCAGGTATGGGTTTCCCTCCACTGAATATAAATGCGAGTTGCATCAATTGAGTAATTCTTTGCACAAACTTGTAGTAATAGGCTAATAGCATAAATTACACGTGGAACACTCTGACCCTCTAAGCCAGAGTACTAGTTTATAAATGTTAATAAATAACTCCTGTTGTGCCTGGGTGTGATAAATGGAAAACAGAAAAATGTCTAGCTAATCATATATGGCAAAAGGTTTGGACTTGATTGTACAAGCTACGAAAAGGAGATCATATATTTATCCGATTTCTCACTCTGGTTTGATTGTACTTGTTTTTCAGTTGGCAGAAATTGTGTTAGAAAATGGATCAGATGTCTTTGGCATTCCCATGGACCTGAAGAAAGATCTTTTATTGAATTTGCACGAAGCTTCTACCTCGATGGAGCCGTCGGAAGACTGGGAAGGTGCTGCACCTGATCAGCTTTTGTTGCAGTTGGCATCAGCCTGGGGGATTGAAATACAACAGTTTGAAAAGTAATCAATGGCCGAAGCACCTATTTTGCACTAGGATACTGTATTTTTTAAAACAAATTGATTGGGGTGATGTTATGCGTCCAGGATTTTACTCGTTAAATGTAAATTGGAAGACAAGTTTTACAAACAAACATATGGGTTATATGGATTTGTTCAAGTTACATGGGTCATAAATGTATGGATTTGTTCATGCTGAAAATCAATCAATTCTTCTGTTAAACAGGCAGGTGGAAGGATGCTCGTTAAGGAGAAACTCCATACACATGTTGGTTAATGAACAGATAAACAGCTGCAATATTACCAAAACTATTTTGCATAAAATTCGAGGCAATCTTTTACATGCTTGATGCAATTGCACCAGTACTAACTCCTAAGCTTACTAGAGATTTGACAGATTGCCTAAAATAGCTTCTATATATAGAGGACAGCTCCATACATGTCCTAACCGTGCATATGAAATTTGATGATGCCACCGAAGCAGGAATAAAAAAAAGAGCCTAGACTATTCATGGCCAAAATGGCGCAGGCACATCATAAGATGCAGCAATTTGACTGCATGGTAGCTGACTAGCTGTATTGAGAACGGCTCACGGAGCAGAATAGTTCCAAGAATAGTTCCAAGAATGGGATCTGCCTTGACATCGAAAATTTGAACTCTTCTGGAATAGAACTCCATTCTCAAGGTAGGAGAAAACTCAAGATAAGATTTCACAGCCCAAATCGTGATCCAATTGTGGCAATGGCGCCAAATACCTACTTGGCGGAATACCAGTTTTGCGCACACTTTGCATCAACAGCTAGGTCTACCTTAAGAAAATTCTTGCCACCAAAGGGTTTGGACATGCAATCGACAACTATGGCCTTGGCAACCTCAGCTGACTCGGTTGGTCCTTCCAAAATCACTTCATCGTGAACCTGTGTTTTTTATAATGGCATGCTGTTAAGAATGGCATGAAAAAGTCTTTGGAAGGTGATTACAATACAATTGAGACGAATTGGTTCCAATCAAAGATAGAAATTAAGATATAAGTGGATGCAGCTTACAGTAATATACTAGAGGAAACAAACATCAAATGTTAACGACAAAAATAATATGTACCTGTAAAAGCAGTTTCCATCCAAGTTCCTTCAGACGATTGTTCTTCGATATTTCTAACATCGCACACATAGCAACATCAGCGGCACTACCCTGTAGCAGTCACCAAATGAGATAGAGAGAGTAGAATTGGGAAAACTTAAGCACATAAGAAAGAATGGAAGAACCTGCACTGGGGTATTGATAGCAGCCCGCTCAACATGACCTCTTTGAGAAGAGCTAGCACCAGTCACTGAAGGAAAGACACGAGCTCGTCCCAGCAATGTGTGAACACGTCCATCTTCTCTGGCTTCTTTCTTACGAGCTTGTTGCCATTTAAGCACTTCTTTTCTTTCTTTATACCATAGATCAACAGTTTCCTTCGCTTCTGCCACAGAAACCTGGAAAAATAGATGGTAAAGACCATGCATGTGGATCACCATGAATCAATGCAAATTAGGACAGATCACTAATTATATTAGGTTTATTGGGTAAAGTTACCTTCCAATCCTTGGAAAGCCCCATTGGAGTCTTTCCATATGCAATTGAAAAGTTCAGCATTTTAGCTTTTCTTCTTTCAGAAGCAAAGGCATCCTGAAATACATGTTCCCATTCAGTTATATTAGTAAAACAAATCTATATTTCTACTTCTTAAACATAGCACAATGCACAGAAAAAATAGAAAACACTGACAAATCCTTTAAAGCAGAACACATGCAAAAAACAATTCACAAAAATGATCCCATTGACTTCACTTGAGAAACACATCCACAAGCAGGTTCAAAGAATAATTCACAATTCACCTTCAACAGTGGAACTGGGGGTTTATCTTCACCAGGTTGAGGATACCACTCAAGAAGCACACGCTTTTTCTCAATGGCTTCACGAATATGCGGATACATGTTCACAGCTGTCCTTGAATGGAAATCTCCACCAGCTTTGAAAGCATCCAACATGCTCTTACAGTTGGCAAGATGTGCAAGAACCCTGAGTTCCAGCTGTGATGTGAAAACATATTTCAATCAACCTTAACATATAGTGATTTATATATGTATATAACTCAGATGCTTACTTGCCCATAATCAGCAACAATAAGTGAATTTCCAGGTGCAGCTATAAATGCCTGCCGGATCTTGTACCGATCTTTCTCTAAGGCAGGCTGATTCTGATTCATGGAAGAGAAGATGTCAGCACTCTTTAATCTTAGTGCATTCAGAAATAAAATAAAATTCAAGCTTCTTTTCTTGTCTTAAAATGTTGTAATATCAGCTGATACTCTCTTTAATCTCTACTGCATGTAGAAAGTAAGCACCATTCAAGTTTCTTCTCTTGTCCTAAAATTTTGTAAAATTAACTAATAAACGACCATGAAAACTCAATCGTAGTTTCTTTTCTTGTCTTATTTTTTTGTAAAACTAATTGATAAACAACCATGAAAACTCAATCATTGTGTATCCTAACACCACTACCAGCTATCCTACAAAATGCCTAGGTAATTGACATCCCTGAAAAATAAAAATCAAAGCTTTTGCAGTCGAGATTGGAACAGTGGATGCAATATATAGATGCATTGATATAAAGTTAAAGGCCCATGTCAGCAATAGGTTTCCTAGTGGTTATGATTAGCTTAAGCAGAAAAATAAAATAAACACATAAAATAGAAGCAGTAGATATTGATGTCAGAGAACAGTGAACATTGATGTCATATTAATTCAGAAGTTCATTCTAAAATGTTAAAAAAAGAGGTGAAAAAACCTGCAAATTTGGTCTCCTAGCCGATAAGCGCCCAGTTTCTGTATTGATATTCAGAGAACAATGAACACGCCCACTCTTACCTGATAGGTTACTGGTCTGTGGTAGAAAGACAATGATATCAGTATGAGCTACCATGAAGATTTGGAGGCATAAAAAAAGCGTGGACAGGAAACATGCTTAAACCAAGGAAGCACTGAAACCAAAATGTTACAGTCTCATTAGCAGTTAACAAAAACCATCATCATTATCATTATTGGGGTCTGGGAAGACTGGGAATGGATCTTACATTTTTGTCTTGTCATATTTTGCTTAAACCACAGATGAGTGGGTGAGGCAGACAACCTGATGCTTCTAAGGATTTATTTTTTGACTTTAGGTGAACGTTTAAGAATTATTCAAGTCTGAGCTTTAATTATGTGGGAAGCTAGATGTGTCCTTATAGGAGCTGGATTGAGTTTTCTGGGTTGATTTCAGTATCTGCAGAGGTTTCTGGTTAGTAGAGTTAAGGGGGCAATTATGTATTACAGATTATTGGAAAAATTCAATAGTAGGGGGGAGACTCTGTGTAGGTTTATGATATAGGAATCCCTGTTAGAATCTTATTCCCTTTATAAAAAGGAATAACTCTAACTCAAGCCTATAAATATGCTTATAGAGTGTCAATTTCAGTATTCAGTACTATGACTAAAGTGCAGTCCACTGCATCACAAAATCTCAAACCACAACTCAATGCCCCCAATACACTGAGGCAACCACAATACTACAGCACTATAAACTGCATATAATCAGGAATGTTAAAACAAAATGATCAAAGGGTAGGGCATATAAAAATAGCAATAAAATCACCTGCAGGGGGAGGATGAAGTTGGATATCAAAGAATCAATGGAGCAAAGTTCACATAAAGAAGAAATAGCATGGCAAGCTTCAATCCCTTCTTCTGGCGTTTGAAACCTGCGCAAATTTCCTACATAACCAGATTCATCTTCATTCTCAACAACAGATGACTCTTTTGATTCCAAAACTTCATCTGTCATTGTCTCAGAATCATCGAAGACAACATCATCTAACTGCGAACCAGCAGCATCATTGACAACATATTCTGAAGAAATCTTCCTTGCCAAGGTCTTCAAAGCATCTCCGCTGACTGAAGGCCAACCAGAAGCTGTATACGTCTCCACAGGCAGATCAACTCCAATGCTACATAACTTGATGTTGCGATATTTTGTGGGAATCTTTTTGCCTTCTTCGATCACTTTATCAATGTTTGGAACTTTGAATGTTTTAACTTCTGGAAGAGTAATGAGGGGATCCTTGCTGCAACAGAAAGCAATAAAAACAGATAAAGTGTTTTTTTCCATCCACCTCAGTTTGGCTTAGATCACATTCCGTACTAACTAGTGTGCAATGCCACTGCAATTCAATAGTATGCAGAAGCTTTCCAATGCAAGAGAACTTAATTTAGAGAGTTCAAGAAATCCATGGTACAAATACTGCTGTTCAAATTGCTAGGAAATTAACATTCAGAGGAGGGATGTGTTCCCTTCCCAGGACAGGACTCAAATTTATACTTGGAAAGTATAGTCAATGAGAAGACTAATTCATAACACAAACATTTTGATATTTTTAGTTAAAGGAAAAACAACTAAATGTAAGTACCTCCCGATGAACTAAGCTTTTACCTGTTACAAATACCACCAAAAAGTAGTTGGCGCAGTTGAGTATCACTTCCCACATTCATGTACTTGGCATCAGGGCAATATCTAGAGGCCCAATTGCGAAATCTTGTAGCAGCAACCTCCTGTTCTGCTTTGGCCACCTTCTCCACCACTGCAAGATATGCCCGATCAACCAGCATGCCCTCAGTTTCCATTCTAACTAGAATTTCCCCAAATGGTTGCCAGTATTCCTGGTAGAAGTCAAACATAGATTTTTTAAGAACTGACTTTCCATCCATATTCCATGGCATTTTTGATAGTTGGCTTTCCAAGCTTTTATAAAGCTGCAAAGTGCTTATTGCATCTAGAGCAGAATAACAGATCCATGGCTCTCGCTCTTCTCTTTGTAGCTCTTCAACAGGGGCAATGGTGGTCAATTTGCCTTCAGAACCATCTTTTTTCACTTTTTTCTTGCCAAATATGGCTTTCATTGATACTTTACCAATCAACTCTTTATAGTATGGTTCTGCCCCACACATGACCTTTTGGTCACCTGTAAGAGCTTCAAGAGAATATCCACCATTGAAATTTCTTGATGAATCCCATAATCGTGCCATGTGCATTGTATCAGCATGAAAACCAGAAACAGAAATCCCATAGTTCTCGATGACATGGTTATCAAAGCTGTAGTTGTGCCACACCTGCAGAAAGTATAAACAACTTTAACGTTGGTCCAAATTATATTCATGGACTGTGCATGCAGCCTAGTCATTGAAGCAAATGTAACAGTTGAATTCTCTACAGTATAGACAAGGCTGGACTGTTCAATGTAGTAGACACCGATGGTTACTTTACAAGGAAAAGGAAAGAGTTGATGCCACTCACTGCTAAATAGCAGTATTAAAGCATATAAGATCTAACTTTAAGCTTAGTTAACAGCACAAGCCTCTTCCAAAGGGGGAAAACAATGTCAGAGTCCAAGTCTTTGCCCACACCAAATATTTACAAAGCTCTAAAATAATTGCAACATCAAGCTTATACACATCAGCATCCTCACAATGCTCATATTACATCCAACATATAAATGATCATTGTGCTATTTAAAGAAGCTGCAAATGAAGAGAGCATCCACAAATCAAAACTGACAGAACTTACCTTTTTTATTTCCGGGGATTCAAAAAACAGAGCAAATTCATGCAAAAGATCCCTGCCACCACCATCAAGAACATCTACCCAGATACAAGATTTCCCATTTCCGAAATCTGCCTCTGGACCGGAATAAATACTAAAGCATGTTATCTCTCCATGGTCAATGGGTGTTTCCTCACTCACATCAATCTTGGCAACCTATTAAGATACTATCATCAGAAATTTGACGAGGAATTCATAGACTGGAAATTCAAAGAAATGGAAAGACATGCATATCCCTTCAAATTCATAGACTCAGAAAATGTGACAAGGAATCCACAAGAATCACAAATGATAAGTTTCAAATATCATATTATTCTAAGATTAGGTTTGATTTTCATAGCAGGGCCATCTAGGACCATTTCATAAATGTAAAGCTGAAAGCTAAAAAACAGAGAAAAAACAAGTTTAAAGTAAACCAAATATAACCAAATAAATCTTAAAGATAAGCATGAGATGCCCATCTCTGCATAGCTAGGTGATATCCTGATCTTATTAAACATGTTTCTGCAGTGTTTGTGTTCAGAATGAAGGTTAGTTTTACAGAAGTCATAGAAACTTTTACCTCTCTCGGATTTTTGAGCTTTAATGCAACTCAAATATCTTGCTGCTGACTGGAACTTCAATATGAAGCCTGAGTAATATTCTGTTTGAGCTTAGAATTTGGTTTAATTTCTTAATGTTTGCAAGAAATGTGAGCATTTTCATACTCATCCGATTTCCAGCCTTCCAAACCCTAGAAATTGTCCCTTTTAAACCATAATCACTGCACGATCAACTTCAAAAATTAACCTTTAACTAAAATTACTTATCACAATACACATCTTGCACTGTGAAACAGCTTCATATTTATGCATCGTGAGTTGATTTGCTCATGCAATTTTGGGCTTAGTATGTTGTCATTGAATCATCAAAGAGCTAATATATTTAAGTTTTTATGTCCACGCCTACATCTGCATAGGACATTCCTACAGTCTACAGCAGCATGCATATCTACTGTATGAGCAATAGCATCAGAAAGAAATAATAGACAGGATTTATTATGATTTAGTACCTCAGTATCACATGCATGGATAAGATGCCTATACTGATTTGTAAGCTTACTAACAACCTCCCTTGCCATGGAAACATTATCAACAACCAGAACCCTCTCATAAATATTAGTAAGCCTTTCATGAATGCCAGGTTTATGAGGCTTTCCATTGGTCTGGGCTTTATCAGTTGAACCAGTACCTGTATGTCCAAGGTTTTTAGACTGGAGCTGTTTCTCATTCTTCATTCTATGCATGGATGATTCATTATTCAACAAATCATCTTTTAAAATGTCATTCGAAGATAAACCATTTGGCCTTTTGTTATCAATCAGCTGACCATCATCCCTCGAAATTAATTGTTTCTGACTCTTTGGTTTATCTTGCGTTCTGATTGCATTAATATCCATCTTTTCATATTTAAATGAATAAGGGCTACAATCATATTCACGTTTCTGCTTGAACAGTTCGATACTCTTTTGCTTCCACAAGGCTTTAGTACCATCACATGGGATAGTAGTGACCTCAAAACCTGGAGTGGTATAATTTCTTGAAACCATCCTCTTCTCACCTCTCTTTTGCATGTCTTCAATTACTCGCAATGGGATTTCCCCCCAAAACCTAACAAATACAATGAACAGAGATTAAAGCATCAGATATCAAAATTTCATTAAGAAAGAGTAGGAAAAACATGGACTGACTTTTTTAGTCAAGACCAATCAAATTGCTTCCAAATGCAACACTAGAGAATTCATCTCGCTAATCGATTTGATCAGTCTGGTCTACATAAATCAAACAAATACAACTTCTTTATAAAAAACAACAAAAGCCCTAATAATCACCCTGAAAAAAAAAAGAACCTTTACATCCTCATAATCAAGCAGGCCATAAAGGGAGCAAAATGAACCTGCAAAATGTGAGTATCGACTAAACTAAAAATATCACATTGTTCATTAAAAAGCAGAGAACTCCATCAGCATAACTCTTCACTGCCCTACCCTAAACTTCACTCAAAACCCAAAAAATAAAAATAAATAAATAAATAAAACTGGGTATTAAATAGTTTCCAAAACTAAAAATAAGGTAGAAAAACTAACAAATCACCAGATTAAGGCCTTAACATTAGTAGTAAAGGCGAAGAAACCTGTGAAGGGCAACGGAGAAAGGCCTTGAAGCAACCGCCCTGGAGGCAAAGCAAGGACAAGAGCGAGATAAGTTGAAATAAGAAGGGCACAATGGCCTCAAAGGACTAAAAGGAGTGGTGGCGGAGGTGACCCCCATAGCTAAAAACCCCGCAAACCTCCCCAGCTTAGCAGCTCTACTTCTGCTGGATAAAAGAGCCAACTAGTAAGGTTTTTAGTGGCATATGTGTAAATAAAGCGAGCCTTGGGGTGGGGTTTGTGTTATCTGAGGTGGATTGCAAGTGGTACCATGAAAGAAGCAGAGGCAGAGGCCATTAGAGCAGAGAGACAAAGAAGAAGAGGGAAGGCCAAGAGGTCTAAAACCCTTGTGGGTTTCTTTTTTAGAAAGCTCAAATGTTTTTTTTCTTAAGGTTGCCAAATTTTTTTTGTCTGTGTATATATATTTCAATTTTATTTTTTTTAAAGTAAGCTTGTGATTTTTTATTTATTTACATACATGCCACTACTGGATAACATTGTTGTCCAGCAATGCAGTGGATTCTTTACTGTATAACTCGCTTTAAAATTAATGGCTGATTGGCACAGCTTGGAAAGTCTTTTAAAAAATTATTTTTATTTTATTTTAAATTTTTTTATATATATTTTTAGATCATACGAGTTGATTGGCCCGCTTCGCTGGGCATTTTTATCTATGTAGAAAATTAATTGATTTTATAAATGTTGTATTTTGTTATTTTAATATATAAGTAGTACATTGTAATTGATAAAATCTGTTAAAAATAGTTTTTTTCAACCAAAATGTGATTGAATATTGCTATTGCTAAAAAACTTTTGATAAAATTTGTTAGAAAATTTGCTAAGAAGGTGAAATGATTTATTAGCAATTTGTTGTCACGGATACTCTGGTTAAAAAAACAAAACAACAAAAGAAACCCGGTTAAAAAAGAACAACCGAGTTGGACGAGTCAAAAATCAAAAATACATGTGAAAAAAAAGGTCACCGTTTCTTAAAAGGAAAAAACAAAGGGTCTAAAATATAAATTTAAATTCAAAGACAAATTTTTTTTTATAAGATTTATTCATCATATTATTATATTAAATATCTTGAAGAATGCCGATATTAATTTTTTTTTCAAGAAATCGTAGGTCATTTTTTTCTCTTTATATATTTTTAGGCGATAATATTAAATAAATATTAAACACATATACTTAGTCTCACATACTATATAGTGTGATCGAAATGGGAAGTGATTTTTATATTTTTTAATTGTAGATAACCTAGGTAAATTTGTTAAAAAAAAATTATGAGGTGCCTTTTCTCCCCAATAATATTAGATCTGACACACTATAAATAAAAACATTGCAATATTTTTCAAAAAAGGAATATATATTTAATTGTCGAAAAGCTAAGTAAATTTGTAAAAAAACAAAAACATTAGCTGCATTTTTTTCCTAATAATATTAGATCTTACACATTATAACTAAAAATATTGAATTTTTTTTTCACAAAATAAATATAATTTTTTGCGTGCTATAATTACTTATTTACCGTTAAAAAAGAACAGTGTAGCTGAAATGGAAAGTGCCTCGTGTATTTTTTAATTGTAGATAATCTAGACAAATTTGTTGACCTTTTGTTTTTTTGATCTGTATTTTTTCCCGGGTAATATTAGATCTTAAATATTCACAATTTAATTTTTTTTTAAGAAATAAACTTGAACAAAAGAGCACAAAATTAAAAATCAAAGCGAAGTTTTTATTTTATTTTATAAGATTTATTCATCATATTAATATATTAAATTTATTTAAGAATGTTGATATTAAATTTTTTCATGAAAAAAATCCGAGGTCATTTTTTTTAATTTTTTATATATTTTGAGCCGATAATATGCAATAAATATTAAAACATATAATAATGACTTGTTTGCCGTTTAAAAGGAACAGTGTAATCGAGACAAAAGTGACTTGTATCGTTTTTTAATTGTAGATAACCTAGGTAAATTTGTTTATTTTTTGTTTTTGAGTTGTCTTTTATCCCCAGTAATATTAGATATAAAATGATTATTGTTATTATTGCAAAAACAATTAAAATTATCAAATTATCCCGGGAAAAAAAACACTCATAAACATTAACAAAAGAATAAGCAAGAAAAAGAATATATTATTATTATTATTATTATTATTATTATTATTATTATGATTATGATTATTATTATTATTATTATTATTATTATTATTATTATTATTATTATTATTATTATTATTATTATTATTATTATTATTATGATTAGTATTATTATTATTATTATTATTATTATTATTATTATGATTATGATTATGATTATTATTATTATTATTATTATTATTATTATTATTATTATGATTATAATGATTATTATTATTATGATTATCATGATTATTATTATTATTTTTATTATTATTATTATTATTATTATTATTATTATTATTATTATTATTATTATTATGTCAATAATGGAAAATAAAACACAAATATCAATTTATCAAGGGATGAAAATAAAAAATTAAAACTATAAGGGCCAAAATGCAAATTCAATATATTATCAATTTCAATCAAAGGATCCAATTGAAGAAATCGAAACTTATGTACTGTATTTATTGAATAATTTAAACCGAATCCGAAAATTAAAAGAAGGAGGACCAAACTGAAATATTGACATCCAATCAATTGCAATCGGAGGACCCCATCGAACTAAATCAAAACTTATGCAACCAAAATCAGGACAAAAAACAAAATCAAAAGTCAAGGGATCGAGTAAAAAGGTGCACAAATTGGGGGGACTCTCCCGCACTTTGACGTGCAGGAGAGAGAGAGAAATGTGGCCGGCGTTTTTAACCGGTTCCACGCGCGTCCACGGGATTTTTGAGTGTAAACGCGCCACCGCGGGAGGAAGAACACGCCCAGGCGAACCTCTCTGTCCGTCGGAATCTCGTCTCCGTCCACCGTATGACGCCGGATGCGCCACCTAAACAGGGCGTGGGGCGTGAAAGCCGGTTAGCGCGTGTGACACACGCTCGACAATTAGCGGGAAAAAAAATAAAAAAAGTTGGTCAATTACCGGACAGCCCCACGGGACCGAAATCCATGGTTTTGTCTTATTCGGGCCCATAATAGTAATTAGCCATTTTAAATATATTAAAAAAAAACAAAAGCTGCGGGACAGGGACCGGACCGGTCCGTCACGCGTGTAACTACATTCATGCCCCTCGACCCTCGCGATTTTTACCCTCGGGACAGTCGGCTATTTTGTCCCTATTACAGGGGGCTAATTTCGTCTCTACACTGTTCATAAGAGAAGGCAGACGAACAGCATGCGACGCTTACGGCCAAGAAATGGCCGATCCCACGGTGCTAGCTGTGTCTAGCGCTACAGTACCCACCCCGAGCTCTTTTAGCTCTTTTGTTAATGTCAAAAATAACTTTTTTAAAAAATAAAAAATAATAATATTGAGATGCATTTATATAAAAATACTTTAAAAAATTACAATTATATTCTCCCAAACACCTTTTAAATCACAGGGTTAAACAAAAACATGAATTAAATTGGATAATTTATAATAGTTTTATTTTAGGTTTGTAATTAAGTATGATCATCTAAATTTAATCAAATTGATTTTCAGTGTTGATATAGTTAACTCGGTTACTCCACAACTCGGGCTCTAGATTGAGTTAGACCCTTGTTGAGTTTGATGAAACCAAAACTAAGGGTGATGGAAGAAATAAAAGTTCTTAAATGGAAAGTGGAATTCGAGTAATGGCAAAAGGAGTGCTTTCGATACAGCCATGAAACCATTTTGATTTCAATCACTATTCAATATCACCATCACGATCAGGAGAAGATTTCTTGATATCGTCATCATCCACTGCCATCTCTTCAGGAGCTTCATTTACTGCTAAGAACTCCAGTGCTGTTACAACATCAGCCATTAACGGCCTCGTCAGAGCTTCCTCTTGGAGACACATAGCTGCAACCGCGAGCGCTTGGTACAGACCTTTTAATGGGTAGTTTCCTTTTAGCAAAGGGTCTGCAATTAATGTAAGCTTTTTTCTATCTTTGAATAATGGCGTTGCCTGCGAAGAGAAATGTAGTCAAGATAGGGCTTGAATCGTTCGGTTCTAGCAGTCAAATGTTTGTCATTGAGTGTTGGGAAATCTATGCCATTATCGATGAGATTTCGTCAGAGGATTATGCAACATATTGGACAGTAGAACATGAAACTAGATTCATGCCATCATCGATGAGATTTCGTCAGAGGACGATGTGTTTATGCAAGATATTGGAGAACACAAAATTTCTGCACTAACCCATGAAACTAAACTCATGCCATTATCGACGAGATTTGGTCAGAGGACGATGTGTTTATGCAAGATATTGGAGAACAGAAAATTTCTGCACATGCCCATGAAACTAAATTCATGCCATCATCGATGAGATTTCGTCAGAGGACGATGTGTTTATGCAAGATATTGGAGAACACAAAATTTCTGCACTTACCCATGAAACTAAATTCATGCCATTATTTATGAGATTTCGTCAGAGGACGATGTGTTTATGCAAGATATTGGAGAGCACAAAATTTCTGCACGTACCCATGAAACTAGATTCATGCCATCATCGATGAGATTTGGTCAGAGGATGAAGTGTTTATGCAAGATATTGGAGAGCACAAAATTTCTGCACGTACCCATGAAACTAGATTCATGCCATCATCGATGAGATTTCGTCAGAGGACGATGTGTTTATGCAAGATATTGGAGAACACAAAATTTCTGCACATACCCATGAAACTAAATTCATGCCATCATCGATGAGATTTGGTCAGAGGATGAAGTGTTTATGCAAGATATTGGAGAACACAAAATTTCTGCACTTACCCATGAAACTAAACTCATGCCATTATCGATGAGATTTGGTCAGAGGATGAAGTGTTTATGCAAGATATTGGAGAACACAAAATTTCTGCACTTACCCATGAAACTAAACTCATGCCATTATCGATGAGATTTGGTCAGAGGATAGTGTTTATGCAATATATTGGAGAACACAAAATTTCTGCACTTACCCATGAAACTAAATTCATGCTATTATCGATGAGATTTCGTCAGAGAATGAAGTGTTTATGCAAGATATTGGAGAACAGAAAATTTCTGCACATTCCCATGAAACTAAATTCATGCCATTATGGATGAGATTTCGTCAGAGGATGAAGTGTTTATGCAAGATATTGGAGAATAGAAAATTTCTGCACTTACCCATGAAACTAGATTCTTTTCACCAGTTGGTCTTGAATTGTCGATGACTCGTCTTCCAGTGATCATCTCCAGAAACACCACTCCAAAGCTGTAAACATCGGATTTCGCTGTCAATTGTCCTGTCAATGCATATTCAGGTGCACAATATCCATAAGTCCCCATCACCCTGGTGGATACATGTGTCTTATCTCCGGTCGGTCCAACCTTTGCCAGCCCGAAATCTGAGAGCTTTGGGTTGAAATTCTCATCTAATAACACGTTTGATGCTTTGAAGTCACGGTATATTACAGGAGGATCTGCTGATTCATGCAAATACTCGAGGCCTCTTGCAGCCCCATGAGCTATTTTAATCCTAGTATTCCAATCCAATGGATTTTTATCTGGGTTTAAATCTGAAAGAAAAATCCACCTGAGTAGTGTAAGCTAGCAAGAAACAGAAACTTAATCTCTGACAATGGTGGAAATGCGACACCACAGGTACCAAATCTCTTTCAACCTGTAATCATTTATACAGGAACTATCTCATCTAAAAATTATGATATCATATTAAAGAGCTATCTAACCTAAAAATTTATGTTTTTAGTTTTTAGTTGAGACTCCAGAATATGATTTATATTATTCTGTAACAATTTATACAATAAAAAAGAGCAGAATGCCAAATGAAGTTGCTTCATACATACCAAGAAGATGATCCTCAAGGGAGCCGTTAACCATGTAATCATATACTAAAATCCTCTGCTCGCCATCAGCACAATATCCAACCATGTTGACAAGGTTGGGGTGGTGAAGAAGGCTCAGCATTAAAACCTCGACAAGAAATTCTCTGTTTCCTTGAAATCCATTCCTGTCTAGTTGCTTAACAGCGACAACCTAAATTGGAATAAAAACAACATCAGAACTTTTGTTTTTTGGATTGGATTTAACATCGTACAGCAAGAGTAATACCTGGTTCGTTTCTGCAATCAGCCCTTTGTATACCCTCCCGAACCCGCCTTCGCCTATCAGGTTTTTATTGCTGAAGTTCTTAGTTGCAGTAGCCAGCTCTCGGAATGTGAAAATATCAGCAGATATATTTCCCTTTCCAACTTTCATGATTTCTTCAGTTATGAGCCTTTTTCTGTTGATACCTGTGGAGAAATTATGCTCAATTTAAATTAAGACTCTTTGAAGTTCTCTTCAGAATACAAATATTCTTGTATCTAGCTTGACAGAAGTTGGAGGAGAGTTCAGCAAAATGTCTTGATTTGCTAATGCCATAAAATTATCTGAACCACAGTTGTTAAACATAGATTGACTCGGTGACTCGGTGAGTTGTCTTGGACAACTCATGGCCTAGAGCATGACCTGGACTGGTTTTCAAGCTGGACTGGTTTTCAAGCTGAACTGGTAAAAAAAAATGAGTTGGTGAAACCTGTTAGACCTTACAAGGTTGGCCAGTGATTTCATTAACCCAGCCAAACTCGATCCCAGCCAGTTAGGCAAGCAAAATGTTCTGATTCGCCAATGCCAGAAGATTAACCAGACATAGTTGGTAAACCCAGCCTGGCCTGACAGATTGACTAAAAAAACCTGTGATTTGAAGATTAATCTGGGACACGTTTCAAGTTGAGCCAAAAAAGAAATTGACTAGGTAAAACCTTGATCAAATCCAGCGAATGAACTCCAAGGAAATACTGTTTTAGAAAAGAATAGAAACAAAGTTGTTCTAATAATAATAAAAAAATATGGATTCAGGTTGATTCGGTTATCTAGGTTTCCTGGACCCTTTCCCTGTTTAATCTCCAGATGAGTCTAACAGCTGAATTAGTGATAAAATATTAAAAAAAAAAAACATTTCTGCTAATGTCTTCATCAATAAATGACAATTACTTTCCAGAAATACTGATGAGGAATATATTTTATTACCAATGAAACATTGTTGATGAATTGACTATGCAGGAACACAACAATTTGGCAAAGAAAAACACATTATGGATTCAATCTGTCATCTTAGTCTCCGGCTAAAGAGAAACTGTGATTTCTACGACGACGACGGGTTATATCAGGATCACAACACAGGCGCATAAGAATGCCATCCACAGGGTACAAGAAATGGATTTTTGACAGCAATCAGATCTGGGCTGTGGGGTAGAAAAAACACCATTTTTCTAAATTATGATGCAGCTTAAGAATCGATGATCAGAGCAAAACATTTTACCTGTCTTGAATGAAATGCTGGCAAACGAGGCTAAAGTCTTGGCATCATGGTATTCCCTGATGCTTTTTTCCAATGACTTTCTGCCTAATCTTTCGTCTGAAATGAAACATTTTAAGCAACCCATCTGGCCTCCCATAAATTCAGCCACCATAAAAATCTGAATGGAAAGATAGCTGGCACAAGGAGTTGCTGATATCAATCCCAAAATCTAAGCCTAAGCGCAAGAAAATATACTTCTGGTCTTTTCAGGAGACAGGAGAATGTTTCAGCCATCATGTCTGCTTTTTGTCTATCATATTATATACCTGTTTGGGAATGTGGTTACGATTGTTGTGGTTGCGGTTGTTTTTAAAAGTGTTTTTCGTTTAAAAATACATTAAAATTAAAAATTATTTTTGACATCAGCACATCAAAATGATCTAAAAACATCAAATTTGTTGATTTAAACTTAAAAATATAAATAATTTTTTTTATTTTTTTCAAAAGCGTTTTCAAAAAGCACTCCGGAACACTATATCAAAGTCCTTTGAGATAGGAAAATGGAAAAAACTAGGTCAATGTTTTACTAATTCTTAGGAAAAGACTGGCCATATCTTCTGCACAGCAACCTCTCTATTTGATCGACAAATTTCCTCCATGTTAAAGGGATTGTGAGCTATTTTCTCTCAAGGTTCTGCCATGGCTAACCATCTCCATTTTACTTGTCCACTAAGATCCTCTCGAATTTACTGCTTTTTTAAGGCATTGGTGGACTAAATGTATACAGTTATACTGTGTACAGGATTCTGTATGTTTAATACAGTGCAGTATAATGTCATCAAATGTTTAATACAATACTTGATTGGTTCTAATAAATTACTTTCATTTAATTATATGATAAGCAAAAAGTAATAACAAACAAATGGACATAATTTTTATTAAAAAAAAAGTGATCATGGTGACTTACACAGAAAAAATACTTGCAAAAAATATTCAAAAGTTCAATTCTTATACAATTTACTGTTGAAACAATTAAATTGAAAAAGAATAAAAAACAATCTAAATTGACATGTCAAATTCCCGATCCAAGTTGTGAGGATAGAAGGACAATTTTTTTTAACAAAATGGACAAAAAAAAACCAACGACAATTGTTGTAAAAGTTATATTAAAAGATATTAAAATCTATTTCAGAAATCTATCCCATATTGAAAAACACAATTAACCTTTTGAGTATAAAAAATATATATAAGACTTACTATTACATATTGGAAAACTGAAAAGATTTTCACTAAATGTTTATGATAATAAAATGTGATGTAAAATATCATGAAGCTTTTTCAAACAACACATAACTCGAAATACTTTTCCCTTCTATTCATTGCTGGTCTTTCTTTCTTTTCAAATTGTTTTCTGTACTATTTTTTTTTTGTTAATGAAGAAACCTTGTTGAATCTTGGAGGGATATCCTACTATTAAAGAAATATCCTTAAGTAATGTTCAAGTATGCCTCAAGTTTTCTGACAATTAGTAAGTTATTGTTAGGAATAATTTTTCCTTCATTCATTGATGTTTGTCTAGATCCACCAAAAAAATTACATTCCTAAACACCTTAGATTTTATAACATCATCACTCCCGATCACGCAATATGATTTAGAAAAATAAAATCTTATATAAAACATGCAAACCACCCGTTTTCAATATTTAACATTTAATAATTAATCGGATGAATTTACAAAATTTACCATAAATCTTCCATTCCATCTATAGATACTGTGATGATGATGATGGTGGGCGTATTTGTCAACAGAACTTGCAATTTTAGATTTGAAATATTCTTCTTGATAAAATAAAAATAAAAGTCAGGGGATTAATATGAGAATCTTTAATATACTTGAATAATTAAAATCTTTATTTGAGTTGGTCACATGATGTTTTTATTTTCGGCCAAACATAGCTGCCCAAAAAACATAGACATTGACATCAATTCTATCGGAAACAATGCAGACACTTACCATGAATGTATGGACTATGCACTGCTCCACACTACATTTGACTAACTAAATCAAACAGCTAGTGGGAGGCTGTTGATTTGAGATGAAGAATTAGAGTCCCTTGCTCGATGCTTGTGGGCAGGCATGTGAATTGGTTGGAATAGGGTACTGTATAGAACAACACTGCCCAAGATCTTCCAGGTTTTGTAAGATCGAAGCGATGAAACTGAAGAACTCGCCTGGAAGAGTTATGATCAGCCAGTCAAGAACGCAAGCCTGTATATTCCCATCACAAACATTTTGAAGCCAGATGTTACTTCACGATACTTGGAATGGCACGGTGGAAGCTATCAGTGTCTGGTGGGAAAGATGGAAATGGAAAGTCCTGAAAGCTCAGAGATTTCGGTTCCGATCACTGATTTCAGGGAAGTGTTTCGGGGCCTGGTTTCTGCCAAATCGGAATCCGGTTCAGGTCTGTTTAAAGCTGTGTTGCTTCATCACCGGAGAGAAAACCTCTTGATTACATACATTAATGAGAAAGCATTCCTGAGTTAAGGGAGAAGCTGCAGCGGCATGAACTGCTGCTGCAAGACTAGCAGCATCCCTTCATATCTTGAAGCTTATAGTGAGACCTTGGAAGGTGTAGATGACGGTGAAGGCTCAGAAAATATAGGTGTTGATGAAATCATTTGCCAGAAATACGCTAGATCTTTGGGTTTTTGAAATGTAAAATAAATATTATTAATATCGTCAAGAACTTTGATGTTGTTATTAAACGCGTTGAAGGTTGAAAAATCATTGCCTGATTCTTTAATTAATCTGAGTTTTAAATTAAATTATATAAAAATTGTTTTAATATGATTTTTATGATGAAGTAGATAAAAAAAAGAGACTTATTTTATCATAGTTAGCTCATCAAACTCGTAAGTTGAATTATATAATCTACTATTTTGAATTAGTTTTTTTCATTTATTATATAAGAATAAAAAAATCAATTTACAATAGACATAATATTAATACTGATAAAATTCAATTAAAGATCTAAGATTAAAAGATGAGATTTAAAAAAAAAGCAAAAAACAAAAAAAAATGACCATTAAAAAAATCATGGGCATGTCATTAAACATGGTACAACAATTTAAACTTGCAAAATCTTGGCTTGAGTTTTAAATTAAATTTTGTGAGAGTTATCATAATGTGATATTATCACTAACAAATCTAAAGGTAAAAATTTGCTTTTTAGTCCTTGAAGTGTAAAACGTTCATTTTAACATACAATTATATATATATATATATATATATATATATATATATATATATATATATATCAAGGTGTGCAAAGCATGGAGATTTCACGAACCAACTCTTTGTTGTGTATAATTAATTTCATAATTAATTACAATTCTTAAATTTTATCGCTAATATTTTATTTTAACTTTAAGACAATTGAAATAAAGAAAAAAATATGATGAAAATATTTAAATTCAGTGACCGACAGTCACACAAAAGTAGAGGGAGGAGCTTTGACTAAGCAAAACCAAGACAGCCATTCAATGCCGCCACCTGTAATAAAATACAACTATCTATGTACAAATTCCTGGTCTGTGGACATTTGGGAATCTCAGAAAACAAGCCATGGATTCACAACTGAGAAAGCTGGTAACAGGTCTTTTTCTATTGTCAGCCATCGCTGTCTCTGGCGTCAAAGCTTGGACAGGTGAAATACACGGAAGAGTTGTTTGTGATGTTTGTGGTGATTCTTCTATTGGACCTGAAGATCACGTTTTAGAAGGTCCCTCCCTCGTTCTCTAACTTGGTTTTGTATCTATGAAGAATGGGTTCTTTTGTTTAATTTTTGAAATACGCTTTTGTTTTTTGTTTGTTGACGTGTGAAAGTTTACTTCTTTCATGGGTTTTGTTGGGGATGAGTGATGATTTGATGGGTTGGTGATTATAGTGACGGTTTTGTGCTAAAAATTGTTCCTTTTTTATCATGTATTTTATTGCGAGTGTACGTACACCAGTTAACGAAATCTCAATTTCAAAGCAGTTGGGATTGGTGGTGATGTGTCCATTTTGTTCTATCTTTTCTGTTTAAGGTCCATGTAGCTTGTTTATTAGTGTAATTGGATGCGAGTGGTTCTGTTTGTGAGTGTAGTTGGACAAAGTTGATTCAGATTGTTACTGGGGAACGATGAAAGTATGAAAATTCAGATGGGTTAGAAATATATTGTTGTATTGCTGTGATCACGAGTTACTTTGCTGTCTCTTTGTGCATTAGCTACATCATTAGCGTGGTTATGGTTTGGCCAGATGTGTTTTGCAATGTATGCTAGTGTTTTAGGAGGTTATGCTCTTTGTAATTTCTATGTGATAATGATACCTTCAATTGATTAATCTGTTGGCAAATAGCTATTAAGGGTTTGTGGGTAACCTGTGCATTTCATAATACTGACACCTAAATTATGGAGTTTTCTAAACATCTTTCCCTTTCACCGTCAGCAGTTGCTGGTTTGCCTGTGTCTGCTGATGTAAAGATATTAAGTTGCTTCATTTTATTCTTCGACCGTAAAATGCTAGTCCATGAACTGTTTGCTCTTTGATTTTGGAGGAAAAATTGCAGGCGCTGAAGTAGCTGTTCTTTGCATAACGAAATCCGGGGAAGTTCTAAACTACCAGGCCTTCACAAATGATAAGGGGGTTTACACAGTGGCAGAGACCATGTCAGAGAGTGACCGTTGGGACGCGTGCCTCGCGCGACCTATCAGCAGCTTCCATGAACACTGCACCCAGCTTGGAGAAACTAGCACAGGGGTGAAGTTCAGCTATGATCGTCCATCAGGATTTTCTCACAGAGTCAAACCTTTTGTCTATATTCCTGCCATTGTGCCAACATACTGCAAATAGATGGTAATTATCTTGTATATTCTGAAGTTTCAGCGTGTTCTATCTGGAAGAAAAATAGAAAAACAGGTTAGTTCGCTCAAAACTGCTGCATTCAGAAGGTTAATAAAACCAAAACTCTAATTATGATGTCTGTACCAGGTTTTGATCATTGTTGCACTGTTATATGCATCCCCCATTCTGGCTTGCTCAAGTTTCTTCATTATTATGAAATATAGCATCTAATGCTGGAATGGATTTTGCAAAACGCAGCAAACGATTTCGTGACCTTGTAGCTCTCGACTGTTTGCAATCAACTTCCGACATCTCATAGAACATGACTACCCCGGTGGTTATGATCACTACTCATGATCACTCTTGTTAAATCTGATCTGACCTGACAAGACAGGTTGTGTTCTTAACCAGGTCAAAACGGAATATGTCAACTCTAATTAAAAAATACTGATATCAAAAATAATTTTTAAAAAATAAAAAAATATTTAATTTTAATTTATTTTTTTATCAAAAAATACTTTTAAAAACAATAACAATTATACTCTAAAAAAAACATTAGAATAAGATTTGAAACCTAACAAAACTACCCTCCATTTCTCCATCCCCGTCCATCAACGAGAAGCCAAAGGAATACAGTCTACATGAACAGAAACCCAGAAAGTAGCAACACAGAGGAATCAAAATGGTTGGTGGCTGAGCTGCCCCATGGGTTGATAATAGACATTTTATCAAGATTGCCGTCAAGTCAGTCCCCTGTCAACCGTAAGTTAGTTTGCAAGACCCTTATTTTGCCAAAAATCCATAGGAAATCTACCACCTTCTTGATTCAAGATTGTTTTTTTTTCCTGTAGAAAACAACTATTGTTATTGACTCAGATAGTTGAAGAAGACACCAGTAACCTGATACTAATTAATGTCCTGGCTGTAAATTCTTGCCGAGGGGTTGCTTTTCTTGTAATCAAATGGTTCGTGCTGGCAATCCAATATTATTAGGCGAGTACGTATAGCCATTCCCAATTTCCACTGGTTAAGGAACAGACAAGATTGTGGAGAATATATGGCTTTTGGGTTCAGTACGAGGTTTCATATGGATTGTTCCCTCAAATGTTACTGGTTTTATGTGTTTTTTTCATGTAACTATACTAAGTTGCCTCATTTTCTTTTATTGGAAAAATGTTTTTGAAAAAAATGATTTTATTTTTATTTTTTGCTTTAAATTAAAAAAAAATTATTATTTTTAGATTATTTTCATGTGCTGTAAGTTTTCTTTTTATTGGATCATCCATGTTCGTTGATGTGACAGGATTAAATTGCTTCATTTTGTTCTTGGACTGTTCAAGGCTCATCACATGAACTGTTTGCTGAGTGATTTTGAGGAAAATTGCCCGTAATTATCCTGATACGCACTTCTGTTGGATGACATTGTTATAACTTGTTGTGAAGTTTGCATGAGCTACAGTGGCAAGAATTATTTCTACCTCACATGCAGATTGCTATTAAAGAAAAAAAAATTATGAGGCTCAGTTTTTTAATAAAATTAAAGAGTAGGGGTCAAAATTAATTGCATAAGAAAAGAAGGGTTGTTTTTTTTTGTTACGTTTTTACTATACAAGATGTGCAGCTTTCTACATTTTGGTCTCTAATTGTTTTCAACTTTTATATTTCAGTCATAAGGTTTTATTTTTTTAATGTTTTAGTCCCTATCATTTGAGAGATGAGAGAGGAAGAGACATATGAAAAAAAGGTCTTGGTTAGGCATATTTTAGTGATAAAAAAAAAAAAAAATTAATCTTGGTGTTAATGAGTTCAATTTGATTTGATGAGTTTAATAAACACTACTATAAAATCAAAAAAAAAGTAATGGAAAATAATTCATCACTATTTCACCGATGAAGATTTTCCGTTAGTAATTTTCAATGAAAACATAAATAAAATGAAAATTATTTCGTTGGTATTATTGGCGTGAAAGACGAAGAAAAACCACTGTGATTATCTTTTAAAAATATAAATGAAAGTGGTTAGTATAACGTCCTTATTTGAATTTTTATGATTCATTAATTTCTCATACAATGTTGCTGGAGAAAGGTGGTAGCAATATTTTTTTTATTAAAATAAAATAAAAATATGTTTTAAAAAATTACTTTGTGATATAAATTGAAATCCCATCTGAATTTGGGTCTAATCACAATATTGTGGATGAATATGAGTTCAATGTTAATGATAGCTTGCAGTTCTCTAGTTGTATTGAAGATTAAAAAAATGTTTGATTAAAATATTAGTTAATTTTTTTATATAAATATTGAAAAAGAACTACAAAGTTTGAAAATGAAGAAAGAAGAGTTTCTTCAATTTCTTTAGTTTTTTAAGTAGTTTTCAAGCTTGCACTTTGTTATGGATTGGATAAAATAAATTAACCTAAAACAAATATTGTTATTAAAATTGGCACAAACAAATATCAAATTTAAATTATGTCTAATCCAAATCATTTCTAATCCTAGTTTACAAATTATTTCCATGAGAGTTATGTTGTCAGATTCAATTAACTTGATGGGTTTTAAAGACAACTCAAACGATCAATATAAAACATGATTTGATTTAAAAAAAAATATAAGATGATATTTTTTTAATATTAAAATGAAGACACAGTTAGATCAACACAAGCATCACAACTTAAATATCAAATTCAGCGTCCAAATCATAGACCTCACTAGGTTTAACAACCTTGTTTTCACTTAATGATATAATGATAAAAATAGGTGCTCGTTGAATTGAATGCCAACTAAAAATCAAGATATTTTTTTTAAGACTATGACAACCTCATAAAACACAAACTAAAATAAATAATAAAGATCAATTCAAAATCAATCAAATTTTATAAGATAAAATTGATAAAAAAAAAGAGTAAAAAAGGAGTCAATCAAAAGAAAATCAAAATTGAAAGGATAGATTTTTTTTAAAAGAAAAAGAAGAAACTATTTGCATTTTTATCAAACCATATCCAAATGGTCAACCTTGAAACCTTCTAGCTCGACTATTTATCTAGTTTTAATTTAAAATTTACTCATACGGGAGTTGTCTTTGCTTTACTTAATTGACTTAAGAGGTTAAAAGACAGCTCAAACAACTAGCTAAAAACATGATTGGGCTTTTAAAAATAATTTATATAATATTTTTTTTTTAATATTAAGAAGGTGATAAATTGAATCGATTTCGGACCTTGTGTTTTAACTCATAAAACTCGTGACCTAAACCATAAACTTTTAATGATTTAAATTTTTTTCTAAAGTTTTTTTTATTTAATAATATGTAACAAAAAATAACCATTTGCATAAATAAGTATAGATCAAATATTATTGGAGTCGTGATAGCTTCATGAGAAAATCAAAACAAACTCTCACAACCAATTCAAAATAAATGAAATGTTGACTTTTGAAATTGAAAGAAAAAAAAAGGTAAAATTGAAAGAAAAAAAGTGGTTCTTCGTATAAGATTTAAGCACGTGATATTTGTAATTTCTTTTAGTAAAGAGAGTAAATCTTACATATCACTTAATGTTTGGTAAGAAAATCGAAATTAGTCTTAAAAACATGAAAATCACTATTGCAAAAGATATGGGACCAATTGTTGACAGCTAATCGGTAATACTTGAAGCCCAGCCCACATAAGATAGGGTATTGGATCCAATAAAGCCCACAGCATTCCCCCTCCTTACGACTTTATGTATATATTTTCTCTCTTCTTGCCCGCCAAAACCCTAATAGGAGCAGCAATTCAAACCCTCACTCACCCCACCTCCATCAATGAAAAAGCTGAAGAAAACAGCCTCCATGGGTTCGAAAAGAAGGAGAACAACAAAACATCCAGGAAGTAGTAGTAGCAGCAGCACAGAACAATCCGAATGTTTAGTGGCTCAGCTGCCCCAGGCTTTGATAATAGACATCCTATCAAGATTGCCCATCAGGTGTATCTTAAACTGTAAGTCTGTCTGCAAAACTTGGCTTCATTTAATGTCAGACCCGCTTTTTGTCGGGCTCCATATGGAAAGATCACCCGCTAATCTCTTGATTCAAAAGACACCCTTTGAACGCATAGCAAGTACAGAGCTTTTACTTGTTGAGATAGTTGAAGAAGATTTCAGTAATCGTGAAATCATCAGGTTGTTTCCCAACATTAACTTTCCTGACACTGATTTTAGACTTTTAAATTCTTGCAATGGGCTGCTTTGCTTGTATGAAGATTCTTATGGCAAATCTGAAATAACGGTTCATGTTTGTAATCCAGTGTTAGGGGAGTACATAGATATCCCAGTAGTTAATACTGACAAAAAATTCGAACAACACTTTGCTTTTGGATTCAGCTCGGGGAGTAATGAATACAAAGTGCTACAGACATTTTTTCCTGATAAAGACACAACCGCTGCTCCATGTCTGGCTGAAATATACACGGTGGGTACTGGAGAATGGAGAAGCATTGGGAAATGCTCCTTTCAGACTTGAAAAGCTGGACGCCAATGCTTTTTTGCATGATTCAATTCATTGGATTGAATACTCTAGCTGTGAAGGGTTTGTTTCTGCCTTTCGATTTTGTGTTAGAGCAGTTTAAGCTGGTGGCTTTACCTCCTGCTTCTCAAATACATGATGGCGTGGGGCTGATGTATCCTTCATCTGTGGGAGTTATAAAAGGTTGCCTATTCATGACTAATGGTGTGTGTATGGAAGATGAGAAATTTGAGATATGGGTCATGGAAGAGTATGGCATCGTGGAGTCATGGTCCAAAAAGTTTGTGCTTTCAAACTTAGAAGTACAACATTCTATCTCATACCAGCCCTTATATTTCCTGAGCTCAGGGCAAATCTTGCTATGTGAAGACAAATGAAAGTATCGGCGTTTATGTTCCAAATCTGGAGAGAATTCATGAGGACAAATTCTACAAGGGAAAAGACAGCTTTCTAGTGACGGTTCACAACCCAAGCTTTGTGTCACTCCAAGATATCTCCAAAGTTGAAGAACTGAAGGTGTTAAGGTAATAATAAGTGATCTAGACATGGCACTGGTCTCATCTTCTTGCCTGTTATAACCTCCATTCTTCATGATATGTTGTGGCACTGCAAGCAAGTTTTGATGGTTTCCTTATGTCTTTCTGCATGTCTTGCATTACTCGTTGCCAAAATCCAAATGAGACTTAAAGTTCATCAAATTATTCTGATTACTTAAGGAAATGTGCATTGCAGGAAATCTTTAAACAGGACAGCAGCAGCCATTGATGACAATCAAAATGTTCGTGTGGATAGTTGCCCTTAGTTGATTAATGTAGTTTTGGCATAACATAGGTGAGTTAGTATGTATAGATGTTGTAGCAGTTGTGCACCTTTCTCAAAGCATCCCCTCAAAGTTCTATTTGACTTTATTTACTACCATCATTTGCTTTCTTGAATTGCAAACTGAAGACCTTGAGACATTTCTGGGCAGGACCTAGCTGGGCTGATTGAGATTTTGCAGGCACAGCTTCTCCAAGGGTAATGGGGGCGTGCTAATTTTGGTTTCTTGAAGTGGGAGAAAGTATGAGTAGGGACTGTTGTTTACAAATTGTCCTAATTAAAGTAAGGTTAGTTTTGGTTTATAGCCAGCTAGTGATCAAGAACTATAAGATGCATTGATTTTGATATGACCATCGATTGAGCCATGATCCTCTGGTCTATCTCGAATTCAGTATTTTTATGTATCTGAATTAGTTTGACTTTGACAATGATATCATGTGTTTACTATGGCAGGAACTAGATATATTATCCAGCTAAATATTTGTTGGTTTCTCGTTTCCTTTTCAAGGATAAAAGAGATGCCAATTGGATAACAGCTTTTAATGGTCTATTGAACTGGAACTATGTTTATAATTGAAAAGAGTCTTGAAAATTTTTCAGGTAGACAGTTTGCCATGTCAATCAAAATTATTCTTGCAAACACAAGACAGATTGACACAATTACATCCTTTGACAGATTGACATCAAAATTAGAAATCATTTTACTGGTTCTGATTTCTTTTTCTATTTCAAGTATAGCAACATGCCAGTTAAGTTACAGCATTTGGATCTATTGACTCAACAGTGCATTGTCTGAAAAAAAGAAACTAAAATTCTATATTTGGATGAGTCTTGCAAATTGATCATATGCTTTCCTCAAATATCTCTGAACCCATGAAAGTTTTTTGTTCAGTAAAAAACAGGACTCTTAAGGAACTGAGGGTGTTCCTATAGGTGTGCTGTCAATGATGTTTTTGATTCTGAACCGAAGTTTGAAACGACTTGTCGTATATAGACAAACAGGTGCACGACTCAATTTGAGTTGAATGAGTTTTTAAGTGAATCAAGCTCTCAAGTGGGTTTGTGAAAGGGCTTGATTTTTTTAATTTTTAAAATTCATTGTTCATGTTAAAATAATTTAAAAATATATATAAATATAAATCTTAACACACTGTTTGACTTTGAAAACAAATGCTTTAGAGATTTACAAATGATAATTGAGTTTTAGAGTTTCTTTGAGAATATGATAGGATTATTTTATAAAATATATTTTTTTATAGAAATATATTAAAATAATATTTTTTATTTTTAATATCGTATCAAAATAATAAAAATAAAAAATAATTTAAATATAAATTTTAAAAAGCACGTGCAATTATAAACGCTGCTTTTGTACGTTTCGTAGCATGTTTTGTTTGACTGTGACAATAACATATTTGACAGTCACTATCGTGGGTCCCGAAAGCGGACGTGTCAATATTTGGCTGGTGTATTGGACGTGTTCGATGACAGAAACGCAGGTTCATTTACATCAACGTATCTTCTAAAATGACGAAAAAGCCCTGTTTTATGAGCGTATTATTATTATTATTATTAGAGTAAATTATAAACTAGTCTCTTTAGTTTCTCAAAATGAATCAAATAGTCCCTATAATTTTAATAACAATATACTAATCGCTCAACCAGTGATGTTCATGTTTAAACTAATTTATTTTTTATTTTAAAAATTATTATTTTCTCGTTAATCTGTCTTCATCATTTATTGGTTTTTCAGTTGGTTTTAAATAAATTCAAATGAAATGGGGTGGAAAAATGATCAAATTACAAATAGATATAAAACCATAGGGATCAATTATTTATTTGTAAGACTAGGGAGACTATTTAATTTATTGTATAAGAATACAGGGACTGATATATAATTTACTCAGCAAGAAAAAAAGGGCATTAAAGCCAATAATAAAGAAAGTTAAAATATACCGTTGAAACTTGAAAGCCGAAACAGAGAGGGAGAGAAGGGTATAAAATGAAGAAAGTGAAGATTTAAAGAGAATCTAAGAGACTTGTTTTTCTGTGGGTTTGAAAGATGATAGAATGGGTAAAGCAGATGAAGAAGGCATTCGGGGCTTCATTTTTATGGCTTATATGCTTGATTTACTTCACTCAGGTTTTTTTCTCTCTCTCTTTTTTCCCACTTTGATGATCTTTCTCCTTTTGCCCACTAAGATGATCGTTGGATCAAATTTGATGAATTATATAGGAAGTTGATCTGTTGGGGTATTTTTGAAATGGGTTGTTTTGTTTTTTTGATAAAAAGGAAGAGGAGATGTCAAAGTTTGTAACGTTGTTGTTTTTGGTTTCTGGTTTTTTTTTTTTTTTTGAATATGAATGTTTTTGGAAATCCAGGTGGAAGTGATGCTCTTAAGATATTTCTTGTCATTTTTTATTTTTTGAGAATGTTGTAGCTTGCCTGGCATTTTGTAGCTATTTTTGCTTTTAAGAGCACCATTTCTCCTGGGTTTTGCTCTTAAAGAAAAGAAAACATAAATTAAGGTGATGAAAATTTGGCTCTTAGGTTTGTGCTTCTTGCATGTGAATTTATTTTTTCCTTTTTTATTTCTGGGGAGAAAAATATGTACTCTTAACATTTTGCTTAAAATTTCTAAATTGTGCAGTCTTTCTATACCAATTGGATATTCTACTCTTGCATAATATTTGGTTTTCTATTAAAATGCTATGACCTAGTTTAGTTCCTCTGGGGGCTTGTTAGGGTTTTTGCAAGTAATCTTCAAGTTGCTGATGTTTTTATTCTTGAGCAATTTGATGTCCAACTTATCAATGGTGTTTCTATAACATTTGAGTGTAGGGTTTTAGATCCTTTGTATGGACAGCAGTTTCCTATCAGCTAAAGGACAATCTTAAGTTGTCACCATCAGCCTCACAATTCGTGTCTTCAATAGCATTTTTCCCGTGGAGCATAAAGCCATTATACGGGTACGTTTCTTTGTTCTGTTCAATTTCTTGATAGAATGAAGGCAAATAAGAAAATGTTTGGTGTTGAAATGCTCGTGTTTACAATGGTAATTTCCTAATGGAGTGGAAGTTTTGGCAACATCTTTATTTTTGCTTTTTTGAACAGTCATAATAGTATATGAAACCCAAAACAGGGATTGTATATGCATTACAAATTACAATTTATTGCTTATGTGGCATTTTCTTTATTGATGGAAATTGAAGAATATTGTCCTTTTATGTTATACATAATTTTTGTGTATGTTTTTGGAAACTTAACTTGCATCCCGCTTGCAGAATTTTGTCTGATTGCATCCCAATAAAGGGAAGGAAAAGGATACCATACCTAGTAATTGCAACTTTTCTCTCTCTAGTTCCCTGGCCTATGCTAGGCATAGATTCAAACTTGAGGAGCTCCCAATGGCATTTCACGGTCCTCTTGACAGTGCAGAACCTGGGCTCTGCCATGGCAGATGTTGTGGTTGATGCAATGATAGCTGAGGCAGTAAGATCTGAGAGGTATGTGTGCATGCTGTCTTTTAAAGAAAATCTAAGCACTTTTCCCCTAATTTGGTATTTGAATCTTTCGTCATTTTTAGGTACACGCAATTTAGCTACAGACTACTCTTCATATTTTGTTGGTTGACAATGCAGGAAGCAATTTGCATGCAACCTAACTATCTATTTGTGTTAACTTGGAATTTTTATTAAAAAATGTGGATGCGTGGGAGGCTTTTTCCCTGTCAATTATTATATGGCCATACCTTTCCATTTACCCAAGAAATCTGGATGGTCTCCCATTATGTTGTCGGGTTGTTCTCTCAAATAGGCAATTTAGTTAAATGTTTTTTTTAGAAAGTAAAAGCTTACCGATACCATTGAACAGGGCATCATTTGCTGGAGATCTGCAATCCCTATCTTGGTTTTCAATGGCTGTGGGTGGAATTTGGGGCAGTTTGTTAGGTGGATATGCACTGACCAACTTACAAATAGACAAGATTTTCCTCCTTTTTTCTGTACTGCCAGCCATACAGTTATTATCATGTGGTTTGGTTGAGGAGAATTCTGCAGACAGTAAAATTTCTCACGAGTCTGCCTATTCAAGCAACTCCCACCCGATGAATGGGAGTGGTGATGTTTTGGATAAAGATAATATCTTGCTGAAGAAGTCCAGTGCAAGTGTTACAAGAAGAAAGAAGAGCCAAAAGAATGGCAACAAGAGGGCAAGTATGAGAACTAAATCCCTGATTCCTAAGAAGGGTGATTACTTAGTATCTCGTTGGTTCCACTCTCTGAAAACAGCTACTTACAGTTTGTTACGTGCTTTTAGGCAGCCAGTCATTTTGAGGTAACTACCAAAACCTTTTATAATGGTCAGTTGAATGATTCTGTAGAATTTGAAGTTGACGTGTATGTATGCTCCTCTTATTTAGCGTTGTTAGTCACCCAAAGAAATAATTGTTCTCACTATGATATTAAATATATGACTGTCAATGATCCAGAATAGACCACAGAATGAATGCTTGATTTATTTGTATTTTGTCGGATTTTTTCCACCTATTTTAGGTGTATATACTGTTTAATATACCTACCCTGGTGTCAATTTAGTTTATAATTCTAATCTATTTGCTATGGATTTTACTTTGTTCTTTGGAAGACCAGACCAATGGCTTGGTTTTTCCTAGCACACATTACGGTTCCGAACCTCTCAACAGTCATGTTCTATTACCAGACAGAGGTCTTGAACTTGGATGCATCCTTTTTGGGGACTGCACGTGTTGTTGGATGGTTAGGGCTCATGCTAGGAACCTTCATGTACAATCGCTACTTAAAAACCATGAAACTGCGGAAGATTCTCTTGTAAGTGCTTAACAGCGTGTTGAATACATTTTTCAACAATCATGTTTTCTTCTTCTACTTAATTTGCTTAATATTGCTTCTGCAGGTTGGCTCATGTTGGGCTTTCTCTGTTGACCCTCCTCGATATAATTTTAGTGTCTCGAGTGAATCTTGCCTATGGAGTTTCAGATAGGATCATGGTTGTCTGGGGATCTGCCCTTGCCGATGCCGTTAATCAATTCAAGTACATTCGTTTCTCCAAATTTTCTAGCTTTTCTAATAATATTTTTTGAAGTAAATACCTGTATCCCCCCTCAAACAAGGAAAAAGGAGACTTGATTTTGGATTCCAGATCCAGAAATCACATGCAAGCTCTCACAAGGAAAATGTTCATGAATGTATGGACGAGCTCACACACACGCGCACTCGTGCACCCATTTCACGACTCCTCACCTCACTTATCCGTCCATAACTCTTTAAATGCACCAAACCAATTTGTTTTCTCACATTTCTGGTCTATCTCTGCAGGTTCATGCCATTCCTTATATTATCTGGCCAGCTCTGTCCTCCAGGAATTGAAGGAACACTATTCGCTCTCTTCATGTCAATAAACAACTTAGGTTCCACACTGGGATCTTTTGTCGGAGCAGGGTTGGCCTCCATTTTGAACCTCTCCTCGGGATCTTTTGACAACCTTGGTCTGGGCATTGCTATCCAAGTCGTTTGCACTTACTTTCCAATTGCTTTTCTATTTTTGATACCAAAAGAAGCCACAGGGATATCAACATAGGTAGTGACAATTCATTTTCCCAATACATGAGAAGTTATATACTCAGTAACTGCAAAATGAGCAGAAATATTGCTACTGGATTTGTTTTTTTACACTGTCAAGTAGTTTTCTGCAAGAGAAGTTTTCTGGGGGGTTGGTTCCTCTACTAGAGTAGGTTCCGAACCTGGGATACACGAAATGCACTCTCGAGGATTGGAAGAAATAGGTGCCGTTGATTTGTAGTTTGATGATGATACACTGATGTACAAGGCTTATAGAACAATTTTGATCAGTTCAATCATGGTGATATTAGAGATAGATTTATCTCTTTCTCTTTAAGTAAACATGCTGTGTCTTTTTCCTATATTCTGTCAAACACAGCCTCACAGATGCATTTTGAGGTATTATTAACACTCCAAAATATGTTATTATGAGTTAATGCAAGAAACATAGTGGCTGACATGGTAAGGATTGGTCTGGATTTTTATTGCGAGTGTAGATGAATTTTTTTTTTATAATGTTTTTTTGATGATAAATGTATTAAAATAATATTTATTTTATATTTTAAAAATTATTTTTGTCATCTACACATGAAAATTGTCTAAAAATACTTTAAAAACTTAATTAAATTCTTTTATATTTTTTCAAAAAAAAATTTAAAACACAAGTTTTAGCGGTGGATTACAAGGTAAAGCATGTAAATAACAGAAATTTGGGTTTTTTATTTATAAGGAAATAATAATAATAATAATAATAATAATAATAATAATTACCCTGTCAGTGGCACTGGCCATGTTCTTACTTTTTTTTTTCATACCTTAAATGGTTAATTTAGTTGCAAGCTAATTTAAAATTTTCTGATGTATGAGATTGATGCGAGAATCTAATCTTAAAAGTAAATGTAATGGCAGCAGATTAAGAGCTGTTTGATATTAATACTATGATTTTTTTAAAATATTTTTATTTAGAAATATATTTGAATAATTTATTTTTTAAAAATTAATTAATTTATTGAAATGAGGATCTATTATTAAAATAAATTTAATGGAAAGAGATTAATAGCTGTTTGGTATAAGTATTATGATATTAATTGTTTTTCAAAGTATTTATTATTAAAAATATATTAAAATAACACAAATACAAATACATACATACATATATATATATACATATATATATATATATATTGAAAATTATTTTTAATAAATAAAAACATACCGAAAATAAAAGGAGTAACTCGTTGTAAATAAATAAAAAAAAATAGCAGAGGGCGATTAAATCAAAAAGATTAACGAGCGGAAAAAGATACTCGGATATCAGAGCCTGGTTTCGATCCAGGGACCTGTGGGTTATGGGCCCACCACGCTTCCGCTGCGCCACTCTGATTGATGTAAACTTATTGTTTCAAAATTATATATAGACTAAATTCCATTCAAAGTTCCCTTCCTCTTTGTTTCTCTTCTTCGACTCTGTCTCTCTTTCCCCTTCCCTCCATAAAAACAATTGCTCGGAAAACAATTCAAAAGTTCAAAATATTGATCAAAACCCACAAAATATATCAATCAAAGAAGCAATCTTTAATAAAAAAGAACGACAAGGAGACCTGGTATTGGTGGGTTACAAGCAGCTGCTGCAAGGGTAACTACTGTTTCTTCTATTGGATAGATTCATTGATTTCCTTTGGTTCATCATTACTGTTCAATATTTTATAGTTTCTGAGTTTTTGTTTTTCATTTTTTGAAATGGTATTGAAGGATCAGTATCGGTTACTTGGAGAAAATGTAGCAAAGTTAAAAACTGATCTTATGAAAGAACAGCTTTGAAGAGTTTGCCCGCAAACACAAGGTCAGCTGATAAATTTCTGTGTTATATCAACGAACTTTACCCTTCGGAGATAAAAAGCTTGGACTTGTAATACTAAAGCTGTGAATTTTAGAGGTGTTTATTTCTGTTAAGGTGATCGTGAAGCTTTGTCAGAGGATGATTGTTTGCGTGCTATAAGTAAGCTAAAGGTTTCTGTTAAAATTTTTTCTTTTGGGTTTATGTACTATTTATACTACTAGCTCTGGTTTGAGAAACAAGCTGCAAATGCAAGGTGAAGTTCTACTATTGAGTTAAGGCAGCAAAGTTTTTCTGTGTTCACATGTTTCTAAGGGCCATCTCCTGAGTTTGCTTTAATTTTTGGAGGCGACAGAACATTTTCAAGAACAAAGTTATTTATATGCTTTTTGAAAATCATTTTAGATACCTCATCGATGCTTTAAGATAGATTAGTGTTTTCAAATTCTTTGATATACGCATCAGAACTGTTCTCTCATCTTTGCAAAATTAAAAAGTTGCTGTCTTTCATGATTAGCAACAGAGTTATGTGTCCAGTCAGTTTCCTGTCATTGTTTTTTTTGATAATGTGGGTGTCATTATGAGATTGACTGCTTCTGCTAAATCTTTCATAGCTCTACTCTCATAATGGCAATGTACAGAGAAATGTTCGATGATCCAGCATTGCATTCTTTTCTCTATGTTTTGCGTAATTTATGTGTGTTTATGCTTATATTTAATAAAATACAAAACAAAACTCTGATTCATAAAAAATAAATAAATAAGAGATTGATAACCAGGGAAAGTCTGAGAAATTAACCAGAAACAGTATCCTGATATGATCAAAGCACGGAAGGAATCACAGAAAACAATCTTATGACTACTGGTGCCTCCAATTCTTGCTAACATTTTCATGCATATACAACACATCTTGAATCTGAAGAAAACATATGTACTTTTGGCAAAAAAATTATTGAGAAGTGGACTCAGTCTCTTCAATCCAATCAGTGGAGGGCTCGCTCCAGGATCTGGGTCTCACCCCAAGCTTGAAATACAAGGCTCATCTCCATTGCCTCAAAAAACTTATTCTTATCCAAGAACTCATTCCATACTCCACTCACTATGCAATAGTTACTGTTATAAGGTTCCCGATGATGAGCAGCGTGCTGAGACCTCGACACAAGCAACCCAGCATCCTGCAGCGCCACCACTAGCGGCGGCAGCTTGCTCTTTGTGCCGTGAGCCCACGCATGAAACTGCTGGCTGAACATGATACAGCCGGAGAACACACCGGCAAAGGCGTTCATAACAGGATCATTACAGGCCAAGTCTATAGGAAGCACAACGAATGCCACTGCTCGAGCAAGAGCATGCAAGTTATTAGCAAACTGACGCCTCGTGATTGTCCATGGCCACTTATGATGACCTTGAAATGCTTCAATTTGATTGCCAAAAACTGGTGTTGATCCATCGCCATAGTTATCAATTCCCCAATGGTAGATCCCAGATCCAAGGTCAGCTAAAATGAATCCAATACAGCCTGCTAACATGGGCTCGAGCCAGGTATGAGAATGAGCTGCACCAACCGTAGCCTTAGCCAGAGGAACCAGCACTGTGACGCACCCAGTCGCCACCCATGAACGGTGAGACCAGGTTGACTGCAAACTTGGGTCATTGAGCACAGGAGGAATGCTAACAGGGGAGACCAGGTTTGGTGGGTTTACAAGCTGCGGCTCGGTAGCTGGCTGGTTAGGTCTGAGCTTTGGCTTTGGAGTGAGGGTCGTGGCTGAACAAATGACACGTTTGCGGTGCCACGGAGCTTGGGTCAGGGACCTTGTAAGGTAGCATTTGTGTTGGGGTAGGATAGACATCGAGGGTGGCTAAGAGAAACCAATCCCAGTGTGCTCTGAGAAGATATATATTTATATACATACATACATATATATATGTATGTATGTATGTATGTACACACACTATCATAAAAGAAGTGGCCCTAAATGATTTTGGTGTTCTTGTGGAGAGATTGAGAGAGCTCGGTGTTGTATGGTATGGACAGAGGATGCGTGGGGTTATGGAGATCGCTAGCTACTCGCTTTGAATTTTGTGTAGATTGCACCATTTGTTTAGGACTTTGTCTTGGCATTTAAGATATAATTTTTTTATTATTAACGTGGATGTTCGGCTAGCTTTTGCGTCTCGTGTCTCATCTCGACTAATTACACAAATTTTAAAATTAATAACTATATATTATATTAATAATTACAAAACTTGAACTTTTGTTTGCTTTTATGGTCGTTGTTTTGGTTTACAACTCTAATAAAGCTGACTAAAAAGACAATTTCTTATGAACACTTCAAGTAATCATAGATGGTTGAATAAAATCCAACCAATTACTCTTTTATTATTGAAAAAAAAGGACCCCAAAAACACCAAGAAAAACAAAATAACTTCATGGCAAAGAAATACGTGATTGAATACATGGGCCAACTTGCAAAACTACGTGGAGACCATACAATTGGATAACGAAGGTTTGAGAGTGTGGTTAAAGATATTTTTAAAAATATTTTTCGTTCAGAAATACATTAAAATAATAATTTTTTTATTTTTAAAAAATTAATTTTTTATATCATCATCTGAAAATATCTAAAAACATCAAAAAAATTTAATTTAAAACCTTGATTTTGTTTGAGAGTGGTTTGAATCTTGATTGGAGTGATTTTGCAAAGAGAATCTGCCACGTTCAAGGTTGTCATCAAATTGCTCTCTTCATCTTTTTTGCTAGTAGCGACTGCTGAGTGAATCTCCTCCAGATGTTCGCACCTTTTTGGAAAACACTTTTTTTTCTTTTAAAAAAAATATTTTAATTTTTATCTTACTTTGAATTTAAAAAATAATATTTTTAGATTATTTTGATATATTGATATAAAAAATAAATTTTTTTTAATGTAGTATTTTCTACATTTCATCTTTTGAAATTGAGTTGTTTTGGAATTGAAACTTTATAATTTTTGTAATTAGTTTTTTTATTGAATTATCTCATTTGCATGATTTAGGTTGCAAAGTTTGGCTGGCTTGCATGTGTTTCTGGTTGTTTTCATTGATTTTTAATTTTATTATTTTATGTTTCATTTATTTGGAATTGGAACTCATTAGCATATTTTTGAATTGATATAATTATTTAAAACAAAATATTTTTTTTTGTAATTATATAATCTAATCAAGATTTACCATTTCATTGTTCGTAAAATGCTTATAAGAGTACATATGCATAATTTTAAAATAAATAAATAAATAAATGAAAACTAGTTTGACCGTATGCTCCAGAAACAAAATATGACCCACAATGTGTTAAAAAGCAAAAATGAAAAAGAAAAAGAAAAAAAGGTCATTAGTGGGTTATCCACACGTGTCTTCAATAAATATTATTTAAAAGCTAAGGGGCCCATCTGCAAAAACACAGTACAAAGAATATTCACCATACTTTGAAGCATATACTCCTCTCCCAGCCCTCTCCCATGGAGTCTACAAGAAAATAATTGTTTTTCTATCCGTAAATGGTTGCAGGCACTATTAGGAATTACTACATCAATTATTTTTGTGTATTTAATATTAGACTACATGGTATTTTTTTAAAAATATTTTTGTTTGAAAATTTATTAATATATATATATAATACTTTTAATAATAACTTATTAAAATAATATTAAATACTAAGAAAATATTTTTTTGATGTTTTTGTTTTAATATAAACTCTTTTAAAAATATCTAAAAACAGAAACTAGCAATATTTTACTCAATTGTTTTGCAAAATTTTAAAAATAAAAATAATATATATCTAAAAAACTCTTAGTTTTTTTTCTTGAAAAAAGCTTGAATTTGAAGATATTCAAGGAAAAAATAGAACTCTAAATGCTCACTTGCTAAAATTGTTTTAAACACACACATCCATTATTTTAAAAGAATCAAAACATTAATTTATTAGAAAATATAAATAATTTTGAAAATAACTAAGAAAAAAAAACTCAACTATCAAAATTCCAAAACATGTTTGACAAATAAAAAAAATCAAAGTAACTCATGTTTATGGTTATGAAAACTACAAAAATAAAAATAAAATTATTATATTATATTATTGAATAAATTGACATGATTGAAATCAATTATTACGAAAATCATGAAGCAAAGTTCTATGCATTGAAATATTTTAGTCTTCTAACCAATAAATATAAAAAAATAATCTAATTATTTGCATCTCCAAAATATTTCCATCTTATTATTATTATTATTATTATTTATTTTCTATCCATGCTATCTACCTAAACTTTAAACCGGAAGATCTTATTTTGCGTTGTATTTTAAAATTGTTTTTTTTTTAAAATAAATTTAATTTATTTTTTGTTTTTTATTTTAAAATTTAAATTATTTTTTTTGATATTTTTAAATTATTTTTATATAATAATGTCAATTTTTTTTTTAAATAAATATTATTTTAATATATTTTTAATTGAAAAACATTTAAGAATCTACTTCAACTGTATTGCAGCAGGAAACGGAACAACTCACTGTCCATGAGAAACAAAGTGAAGAAATACATAAAGATAATTCAATTAAAAATAATTCAATTTATTAAAAACTAAAAGAAAAAAATTCAAACCAATCATGTTAGGCCATGTCCATGATTAGAGAAAACAAAAATGCTAATGACCATATGTACAAAAAATAATCAAAGACAAAAGACACCAAACCTTCTCTCCCCATCTACCATCCTCACTCCATAGGAACTGCTAGCAAAAACAAAGAAAGATAGAAGAAAGACAAACTTTCAATCCTTGACTCTCTCATGGAGTCATCTTTCTCTTTGAAGACAATACTAACAATCTCCCTCTTTCTCTTCTTTCTCACCCCACAATCATCTTTAGCTATTAAAGTACCCTTCCACCCTCAGGACTTGCTTCCTTTGTTACCAAGGCAAGTCTCATGGCCAATTCTCAACTACTTAAACGGTGCAGTGGACCTTTTGCCAACATTTGTTGGTGCTGCCTCTTCTTTTAACGACACCGGTGAGTGGAAAGGCGCTTGCTTTTACGAGAACCGGGCTTGGATGGAGTTTCATAATAAGACTGGTAGTGAATTTGGTGGTGGTACACTTCATCTTGAGGTATTGAAGATGTTGACTTTTTTGGTTCTCTTGTTTTGGGTTTTGTTGAAGTTGCTGGTTTTCTGTTGAATCTCGGGAAATTTTGCTATTCTGGTTTTAGAATTTGGTGGAGGGACATTCTTGTTTTATGCTTGTGAAAGGAAGTTAGTTTGGGGTTTAAGTGTCATGTTTTGTTGAAATTTTGATCATTTTTACTATCTTGGTCATGTTATTGGATGACTCTTTCTTTTTTCCTTCAGTGTTGATTCAAAGCTCGTTATGGTTGGTATCAGGGTGTTCAAGGAAGTAAATTTAGGGATATATTGTGATTGTTGTGGTTTGCTCTTTTTTGGTTTTGTTGAAAATAGGAGTACTTGTTACATGGTTTGCATGATTTTGTTTCTGCTGATTTTGAATTACTGCAGCACGGATGTAGATTTAAAGTGATTGCTTTATTGTTTTTTATTTTTTAAGGATTAAGGTGATTAGTTTGCTTGATTTTAGTTGTCTTGTTGAAATTGGAGGACTTATATAGGGATTTGAGTTTATGAAATTTTAGAACTGCGTTTGAGCTGCTTCAGGCTTTGAAATGCCTGGAGTGTTTCACCTGGGTTGTATTTTACCTTTTCTACTATGAAATCTGTTTCACTTTGTTGAAATTTTCAGGATTTGGTATATGGATCTTATTATTTTTAGGGAATGAATTTGACTTTGGGTAGTCCAAGCGAGTTTTGCTTTTGGTGGCTTATTTGTGCTAGTACCTATGAGTGAACACATTTTCGTGCTTGTAGTGACTTTGAAATGTGTCTACATGCTCTTCAGGTTAGTAAAGCTCACAGCTGGACATGTATGGATATTTATGTCTTTGCCACTCCCTATCGTGTAACATGGGATTATTACTTTATATCTCGAGAACATACATTAGAGTTTAAGGAGTGGGATAGCAAAGCTGAATATGAATATGTAAGTTGTACTGTCCTGTCATTTCTGGATTCAATACATTAGCTAGCCTATCTATTTTTGGCTCCAAGATTTGAGTTATCACAGTGATTATTACATTCATGAAATCAGGTGAAACGCCGGGGAGTTTCAATTTTCCTCATGCAGGCAGGGATGCTTGGTACCCTTTCAGCACTATGGGATGTCTTTCCCTTATTTACAAATACTGGATGGGGAGAGAATTCTAATATTGGATTCCTGGAGAAACATATGGGGGCTACCTTTGAACAGCGTCCACAGCCTTGGGTTACCAACATCAGTGTTGATGATATTCACTCTGGTGACTTCCTCGCTATATCAAAAATCCGTGGAAGGTGGGGTGGTTTTGAGACTTTAGAGAAGTGGGTTAGTGGAGCTTATGCTGGTCATACTGCTGTTTGCTTAAAGGATTCTGAAGGAAAGCTATGGGTTGGTGAATCAGGGACATGAAAATGAACAGGTAAAGTGGACCTTGCTAAATTATGTTACAATATAGTACATCATTGATGTAACCTGTAACTGATAGTAAACCTTTTAACATCATCGCTAGGATTCTATTTTTTGTCCTATAATTTAAGTAAAGCGTGAAACTGCCCAGGATAAATAATTTATGTAAAAGTTGGTGGTACTTTCCATGTCAATTTCCCAAAACTTTCATGTTTAATTATTTCTGGACATTTGTTGGTCTCAGGGGAAACCAAGATAGCCATGTTAATAGTCCTCGCTAATTTAAACATTTCTGTTTATATTTTCAGGGTGAAGATATTATTGCTGTGCTACCTTGGGATGAATGGTGGGAATTCGAGCTGAACAAGGATGACTCAAATCCCACATATTGCATTGCTTCCTCTGCACCCTGATGTGCGAGCTAAGTTCAATGAGACTGCTGCTTGGGAGTATGCTTTGAGCATGAATGGGCTGCCTTATGGATATCATAACATGATATTTAGCTGGATAGACACTCTGGATGGGAACTATCCACCACCATTGGATTCTCATGTGGTATGAAACTATCCAACATTGATGCCGCTGCTATATATATATATTTTTTTTTCCTACCTTCTTATTATGTATCCTCTACAATGTGATTTTCCCATCTCTCAGCTCTCCCCCAAGGTTAACTATGATCTGCATAATGTTGTTACCCCCTTAGATAAGGAATAAAATTACAGTGATTAATTAATTTTCTTGTTTCTTAGTGGTTTGTCTAGGAAAGTTGCTTTGGCATTATACCCTGATGTTGTATGTTGATGTCTTCTTAACTTAAGATGTAAACTTAAGGAAAAACATATACTATAATGGGAATTTGTAATCTTGATGAAATGAAGCCAGAATCTCTTTTTGTTGAGAAGTCAGGCAAGGCGCTACCATCTTGGCAGACTATGACTCTTTCCACTAACTTATTTGCATGCTACATCTGTGATGGTTAGCTACCTATCGACAAGTTTGAGCTGTATGTTGCATCTTCGAAACCTTTTGGAGAATTTCATTGAGATGCTGTTATATCATCCTTTAATATTTTAAGATATGGATTTGATCTGTTAGGGGTACTGGTGAGTTTTATATCAAAAAACCAAGTGAAAATATTGGTTTCAGAAGTTTAATCAGTGGCACCACTCAAAAGTAGTTCTTTCCATGTTTAACAAAACAGTTCATTTGCTTTGAATGTTTGCTTTACTTTTAGGTTTTTGGTATTCATAGGCTTGATTGCCAGCTCTGTCGTCCTGCAGGTTGCTTCTGTTATGACAGTTTGGAATCACATGCAACCTGAATATGCTGCTAACATGTGGAATGAAGCCTTGAACAAACGACTTGGAACTCAGGTATCTTAATAATTCGGTCCAGCATTTTTATGCTATCTTACTAGCTCTTATCAAATTATTTAAGTTGTTTAGATGCTTTTATTAAATATGTGTAGGTATTATAAATAAATGGCTCATCACAAGTCAGGTGGGTTGACCTGGGTTAACTCATTTTTTATTTTTGTTAATAAAAAAGTAAAATAACATCATTTTGAAAAGAAAAAGGAACAAGAAAAAAATCAATGGGTTTTCCCCTTGCTGTCTGGGTCACGGTTCTACCCTGTTTTTGATCAAGTCACACTCAGGTTAATTCTCCCTCTATTTTTGTTGAAACCTAGCCTGACCTAGGCCCTTGGTCACCTAGGTCATGGGTCAACCTGACAGGTCCAGTTGGGTTTTAAAACAGTGCTACTACAAATTGTCAGTCTGTTACTCTTATCTTGTATCTTTTTAGCCATATCCAAACGTTATGAGTTAGTTCTTAATACCAAGCCACATATCTAATGGAGTCAAAGATGACTAGATGAACACAGCTATGTTTTCAAGTGCATGCAGAGTGTTTATTTTGTTTCGAAGTCAGAAAATTATGCATAGATTATCTTCTAAACAGTCCGTGTTCTGATTCTATCAAACAATTTTGTTTTCTTCTTTTTCTGCTTCATGTAGGGCCTTGATCTTCCTGATGTCTTGGTAGAAGTTGAAAAGCGCGGTTCATCCTTTGGGGAATTGCTGACAATTCCTGAAATGGATGATTGGTTGTATGCTGATGGGAAGTCAACCTCGTGTATTGCTTTTGTTCTGGAAATGTACAAGGAAGCAGGACTGTTTGATCCAATTTCCAGCTCAGTACAAGTGACTGAATTTACGGTTAGTCTTCCAAGAGCACTCATCAGATATCTGTTAAAGTTTTTAATTAAGAAATTTATGTTTTAACATCAGTATCCTCCCTGCTGGAAACCAAAAGAAAAGAAAAACAGGGAACCATAAGAAACTTGTCTTGTCTTAATGAAGAAATGTAATGATTGGATTTATTCTGCTCTTCTCCATCACAGTACCCTGAATGTACTAATTTTCTTGCTGAAAATGCAGATCAAAGATGCTTACACACTAAGGTTTTTTGAAACCAATTCAAGCCGCCTGCCAAAGTGGTGCAATGATGGAGACCATGTGAAGCTCCCATTTTGTCAGATTAAAGGGAAGTATCGAATGGAACTACCAGAATATAATACCATGGATCCTTACCCCCATATGAACGAAAGGTGCTCGTCACTTCCCCCAAAATACCACAGAACACAAAATTGCTAAACAGCCTGCCTTTTCTTGCTGTTACTGTGACAATATTTGATGCCAGTGGCAGCATTGTTCATTGAATTGATGGGTGGAAGCAGCCAGACAAAGGTCTGTTACTGAATGTAAATATGGTAATGTAAAACTATAGAAAATATTAGCTGTTAATTCTTTCTCATGTACACGGTAGCCACAGCGCAGGCTATCACTCATTCCTGTCTGTGATTGTAGCGTTTGTCTTCAGCGGAATTGTCATCATATTCATTTGCTTAATATGGACTTAATATCCTTGGGTTCGATCAAAGTTGTCGGTATCTTTTCGGTAAGTGTTATGTTTTTTTAATTGTAATTGAATATTTCGGTTTCAGAGCAATGTGTATATATATAATTAATTATATTAATTAAAAAAAGTTTAAATCGAAAAATAGAATTGTTTAATTTAATTTAAAAAAATATAATAAAATAATTTTTCTAAATAAAATTATGAATATGTATAATAATATGAGAATGATATTATTAATTTTATAAGATTATTATATTTTTTGATTGTTATGAAATTTTAAAATAATATATATAAATTTGTTAAGTAATTTTTTTGTAAAATTTTATCTTAATTTAACAGTTAGATTAAAAAATATAATTGATATTATAAAAATATTATATTATTTAAAAAAAATATTATATTATTTAGCTGAAAAGAATGAAAAAAATTTGAATGTTAAGTTATTAATTGCAAAGACCGTCATCTTGCTTTTCTTCCCAATACATCGCCATATACATCTTGATTTCATATAGTATTAGAATTTTATTGACCTAAACGGTCACGAGTTCGAATTCCACTATCTTTATTCTATTTTATGAAGAAAAAAAAAAAAAAACAAGTACAAGATAATGTAAACATGTACAAGTTTCAATCTCAAAGAACTTTCACTTGAAAGGATGCGTTAGAAAATAATCTAAATCATATTCCAAAACCTCACCTGACAAACTTAAATTTTTAGAAAATATAATTCATTTACATTCATTTGGTTTGCCAAAGAGACTTAGCTTTGATACTGGACCTTTTTTTTTTACTCTTTGTTGAAACCGTTTTTCTCCAGGATTAGTTCTCATGGCGCACCGAACATCTAGGCTATGGCCTATTAAGGGAATTCCCTGTGAACGTGGAGGAACCTTCTTTGATGGCCTTCTTCCCCTAGTAAGAAGAAGGAAGATCAAAATGGTGGAAGAGTACTGTACTCATTTCTGTGCAGATGGAATTGAAGTTGAGCTAGAATCTCTACGAGTATATATTCATGACAAGTGAGGACTATTGATTGCCTTCGACATTTCAGTTCTAACTGTTAGCCCTGTAAAAAATTCAATGTGAGCTCTGCAAATCAGCAGAAGTTTAGACATTAGAGGTGCCAACTAATAGTTAGGATTCTTACGAGGTTTGCTGTTACCCTTCTAAAAGATTGGCGGGGGATAATTTTTAGCTGCTATGATCCATATCAGCAAAGGATTATTGACCTTGGCGGCAGATATTGATTGAGAGATAGGATATAAGCCACTGAAACCACGGTTCAAGAAGTCCCATCTGCCACCAATATGCAAGAATCAAACGAGGTTTGTGATTTTGCTTCATACATTTAATAGCTACAGCACAGCACACTGGTACAAATCAGTTCAAAATTTTAAAATTTGTCCATTCAAATATTTGAGTTTAGATAGTCTCAGTGCATCTATTGAAATCAGTCATATAAAAACCCTAAAAAGTCGTCATCACTCTGCCTTCGCTGGAATGTGGTTGCCACCAGTACAAATTTTGTACAGATAAAACAGAGTCATGAGAGCACTGCAAGAAAACACAATGGTAAAGTACATTACTCCTGAAAGTCGAAATAAAATGATATAATCAGTAAAGGAAATCCCCATTAACATGGTGTTATTAGATCGAAGGGTCTCACAAAGTACAATCAATGCATAGTGGCATGACACAATTATGCACACTACAAAAGCCAGGAAGAACTAAAACATTTTGGTGTGAACAAAAAGGAGCCTTCAGCAATGTCGCTTCTAGAATTAGATCAAAGGTTTCACAAAGCAAAAGGTAAGGCATAGTTGCATGATGCAATTACACAAAATACAACAACTTGTTTCATAAAGTACAGATTCTATTCCCAAACAAATCTCATTCCTCTTTGAAAAAAGTCCTCGTTCTAAAGAAAGTCAACTTAGGCTCTGTTAATTCCGAATTGAGAGATCAGGACTAGGATGATTTTAGGCCGAGGCACATACTAGAAAAGATACTGAACATGAGAATGTTGCTCTCAGAAGTTCTATGTCAATACTCATGGACCGAAAATCAGACTGGAATGCTCTCATGTGATATGAATTTTCACCGAAAAGAGGACGGTGAACACAAGAAAATATCCAGCCAAGATTTCAATAGATACCATCAATCAAACACAGGGGATGATGATAAGAGATGAGGTTGTTAAGATGTAAAGAAAATGCATAATCTAATGAAATACAAAAACAATTATATCTACTAATCAATTACGATTATATTAGAGTAAATATGCAGCACCGAGATAGAAGTATTGCACATATAATCAGAAAGGAAAGTTACAGGAAAACAGATTTATCTTACCTGATACCAGCAACAATACCAGCAGGCATCATCTTAGAGGTTTGCATGTAGCGTTGCCCCATCACAAATGTCAGTACAGTTGCACAAACTGTTCCAAAGACACATGGATGAATCAATATATTTCAAATTCCCAGACATTTGGAAAAGAGAAAAGCATTATGAACACAACATGAGTAGCAAAGTGACGGAAATTATGATTTCTTCAGTTTAAAGAGTCATTTTAAATAAATAAAAAATACCAGGATCTGAAGCCTAAAGGTCAGTGTTTTGACATTCAGAATAGGGAAGAGAAACCAATAACATTTCAGTCAAGATAAACTCCCAATATGGATATTTTCCTTTCTTGGATTTGTACGACCATCAACGTACATAGGCCGTACTATCCAGGCTAATTTATCTGTTTTTGACATACGAAAGATGTAATGCATAGCTTATATTTAAGAGTAAATTGGTCCCTCTAATTGAAAACAAGGGTCTTTTCAATCACCTTATTCAACCGACTTCTCTTCGTGATAGAGAACAGTCAATCACCCAAGAATTGCTCAAATTGAAAACAGAACCTCTTCAATTAACTTAAGCAATTTAGTTCAACAACAACCCACAATCCTAAATGACTACTTCCAATGCCCCTTCGTCCCATTCACAAACTAATGCTAATTTGAAGGAGATCCATTGCAACAATAAATACCATCTCATATAAATTTAAAAAAAAAAACTTCATTTACTCAATTAATACTTCCAAGTCTTTCACTCCATGCCCCTTTCCTTTTAGTAAGGAAATTCTCAACACCTCCTCCATAGCCATGAATTCCACATCTTTCACTCATTCTTATTATAGATTATCAAGATCAACACCATTTCATAAATGCATATATAGAGACACATACACACAATCAAGAAAGTGAACAGTACCAACCCAAAAAAGCATCAGTCTTTGAACAAAAACAAGCAAGAAAACAAGCAAAGAAAAGAACCAGAAGGGTCTTACCAGTTTCAATAGCCAAGACAAGAAATGAATTCTTCCCCTTCGAAAAAGCTTTCAGACTCAAGGATCCAGCGAAGATGAGAACCAATCCAGTGCCAACACCCCCTCCTAATGATGCCACACTCCCTTTCTTCAAATATCCAATAACCCCTCCAATCATAATAACCAGTCCATATGGAATTGTGAAGCAGAAATCATGCATCTTTCTTGGTTTTCTTGAATTTCAAGATCAAGACTTTGGAGGGCTTGTCAGTTGTCACAGATCAAGCAAAAAGCAACGGAAGAAGAAAGAAAAAAAATTTCTGTTTATCAACTGTTTTTCGTTGACCAGAAATGAATATTTCTGTTTCCGAATCTGCCCTGGGAACTTTCAAGGAAGGTCTACAGAACGTGGTCGTTTTGTTGGTTCTTACGGTACAGGGAAAGTGGTTTCGGGGGCAGAATTTATTATGGGAGTGTGGCTAACACGATGGGAAGTTAATCGTGATTAGGTTTGCTTGTTTTGCATTATAGTCCTTGTATTTATATAAGAATGACATATTGAGTGCCATACAAGAACATTTTACCTGTAGAATTTCTCTATTTCAATATTGCAATTTGCCAACGATATATATATGGATTGCGATATTAAAAACACTTCCTTCTGGTGGGATTTTAGCAAAGATTTTATCTTCATCAAGACCCATGTCATGATAAACAAACAGAAGGGGTTAATGTATTGAATATGCTTCTCAATTTGGTGAAAGCAAAATTTAGACCTGGAACTTCTGTACAAGAAATTTGCATTTCATACATGTAGAACAAGCCTAAGCAGTTCTCAAATGTTAATGGATGCCTTTCCTATTAAAGCCAAAGAAAAAAATAATGTTCGTGGAGAAATAAACCCAGGGTGAATCCAACGAAGTATCAGATAGAAACTGGACAACAACTTTGAGAACGAGACATCTCCGCACGAACAAAGTCTTGTGGATCTGCAGAAAAGAAACGCAGTCAGAGCTTGTAGCGACCAAATAATCAAGAATTTGAATCTTAACATTAATTACTAGTACAAAGAATCATATTTGTAAGTGGTGTATTTAATGAACTCGTCCCTAAGGAGTGTGGCGTGATGACAAAGAGTTTACGATCTGCACAGTAGGTCTCGGGTTCAATTCAGGGCGTGCACCCCTTATAAAAGCGTGTGACAGCCAGGGTTTTACTCGCTTACATGAGCCCACAAAGTATGCTTTCTAGGAGTGAGGTTTCCTCGCATCCAACTAGTGGGTTGTGATAAGGGTTTTGGTTTTTGCAAGATCATACCCAAGGCCTGCTCTAAATGGGATGAAGCAATAAGATGGACTTCGTTATCTCTATGGCATTGTCAATGATGGACTTTAGTTTAATCATCATTCTCCACTCTAACTACATGCTTTCTCCAATCATCTACATAGTGATACATCATTATCCCTATCAGCCTACTCTGATGTGGATTGGGCAGACAACAAGGATGACTTCTCATCAACAAGTGCATATATCGTTTATTTTGGTCGTAATCATGTATCATGTAGCTCTAAGAAACAACAAGCTGTAGCCCGGTCGTCCACTAAAACTAAATACAGAGTAATAGCCAACACTGTAACTGAAATCAATTGGCTCACCTATCTCCTCATTGATCTTGACATCTCACTGTCCAGTTATATATTGTGACAATGTCGGTACCACTCAACTATGTTCAAACCTTGTGTTTCACTCTCGGATGAAACATGTCGCAATTGACTTCCACTTCATTCCAGATCAAGTCCAATAAGGTAGTCTTCGAGTAGCTCATGTATCTTCAACAAACCAGTTAGCTGATACATTTATTAAACCTTTGCCGCGTGGTTGTTTCCTCATCTCAAATCCAAGATTGAAGTTCTCACCCGACCTCCATCTTGAGGGGGGCTATCAATGACTTCTCTGCAATCAACAACCTGTTCAAATTTCATTCAAATTCAAATTTGTAATTCCTTAAACTTAGGTGTCAATTTATCAGAACTCCTATATGTATTTAAACACCAGTAATTGTTAACAAAGGGTGCAATTCATGCCACTTTATCAAAGAGGGCATTGAAATTAGGTGGTGGAAATTGGGGGTAGCTTACTTGCCATCCTTTCGGAATGATATATCCGTGGTACACTATATCCCTAACAGCCTTACTGAAGCCACCAAAGAGATAGAGAGAATGCCATTGGAGTTTGTTGTTCCAACTAATTTTATTTTATAACATTGGAGTTTGTTGTTCCAACTAATCAGACCGTTTGATCCACGTTAACCCTGCTCGTTTATTATTTTTGGTGTTTATTAGCTGATGTGGATGATTGTGTTTTTCGTAGGATAAATCTGGTGGGAAGATTATTTATAGGAACATTAATGTCCTTCTTTTGAACCGGGGTCGAAATTATGATCCTAAGAACCGGCCTCTTACTCCCCTCAGGCAAAAGAAATCGGGAGCAGGAACCATCAACTGCCTGAGTATGAACTTTAGCTACCTGACTAAGCTGGAGATTGGAGCTTGCCTGTTCTGGATACACGCTCAGCTGATAGAGACAACATGGACTTGTTTGATATTAATTTTTTTTTTTAGATTCGAGGAAACTCTATCCCCTAGAAAATGCATTTTATGAACTTAGATAAGCGAGTAAAACTCTGGTTGTTCCAGGTTCTTACAAGAGATATATATCCTAACTCAAACTCAAGACCTGTTGTGTAGATTTCAAGTTTTTTTCGTCACATCACGTTTCTTGAGCACTTGTTTGATATCAATGATTACTGATTAGAATGGCAAAAGGTCATCGCAGTAACTTGTTTACACAGAGAACACTCCAGTGTTGCCCATTGGTTTTAAATTGACAATCAATCTGTACAATCTTCACCACATTGCAAAGAACCATGTATTTTTCTTGTTTTATTTTGTATTTAAAACCCATTTCGTATCAAATTGCAATGCCCTCTGTTGTTTGTGTATCTGGGATTCTGATCACATGAAATGTTCTATCCCGGGTGGAAAGAAAGTTCAGACGGAACTCTCAGCTTTTTTAGCTCACGTAATGTGTTTCAAAAGTGTTTTTTAAAAAGAAAACTTAATCACAAAATTGACCCTTACTATATTCATCTCCAGTCAGTCGTCCACAAGGAACAGTGATCAAACAAGCTAGAGATGAAGGCTTAATATTCTCTACTTGACTGAGATAACATGGTAGATTGTATCACAAACTATATACATTAACCTCCCTAGTGTAGAGTTTCTATCATAACACGGAACAAAAATGGTAGCATTTTAAGGTTCCATGAGAATCTTCCTCAGTCCAAGTTTCTTTTCAGCAGCGCATTCAGAATTCACCAATGAAGTTATCCAGACCTGATCTGATCTGACAGGCTCATCGTCATCATTCCTGTGCCAGCTCCAGAAGGCATGAGTTGAATTTGCTAATTTGAGCTCACCATGGCCAAAACTTGCTTCACGGAAGACCGACCAAGCTGGCTGTGGGTCTTTGTATCTGTCAATCATATCAAGGAAAATCAGGTTGAGATTAACTGAGAAAGAGGTGATTTAGATTGGTCGTTTCGAAAATGTTATTTCCAAATTATTTTGGTCCCATAAAAGTAGGTTTTGCGACAGCAAGTTGAGAAAGTGAGGACATACTTGTGGGCTAAGCCTTCTCTGTTTCCCCCATCTCCAATTGTAATATGGACAGCACCACATGGATCCAGTTTTCCATTGTTTACACGTTCCTATGAAACAGATTGGCAGGTGAGAAATCAACGGTTCATGAAATTAAGGGTGACAAAAATGAAAACCGTAAAAGCATATTCAGACATGAACCCCTAAACAATTTTGTTTTTGTTTGAAACCCTTGAACTAATTTTGGTAATCAACATTTCTGTCAATGTAAAACCATCAAGAACACATGCTATGGATTCTTTGTTGATGAGACACAATTACATAGAGTTCTTAGCATGCTGAAGTTCAACAAAGAGAATGCCTGTAGGAGTGAGCTTCTCTGCAAGAAAATTTGACCGCCAAGAACATTAAGTGATGCAAATTGGAAACTTTATATTCAAAGGTACTAGGTCAAAACACAAACAATTTAGGGGGTATCCCTATATCTCTGCCTCAAAAAATTCTATACCATACCGTGCGTTCATAAGCATGCACATGGCCGGCCAGCACAATATCCACACCAGCAGCATAGAGTAATGGCTCCATAGCTTCCATCATCCAGTCCCCTTCGTTTTGATGAGCCTCGTTGCTATTGTACCATGGGACATGGAATAGCACGAGCAGCCAAGGTGTCTTATTCCGGTCCACCTTGGCAAGATCAGCCTGTAGATCAATGATGATAGAGAAATCCCATTACTGGAAGCAGCTAAAATATGCTTCTTTTTTTTTCTTATGGAGCTTTGAATGAAACAAATAAATATAAATGAACAAGGAGGGCAAGATAGCAATAAGACAACTATTTGCTCTGTAAAGTAAAGAGAAGCTTCAGAGAGAACTGCTGTATTTACATTTTCTTACTAATTTATGGAACCTTTTTGTTAATAAACTACTATTTACAACTTAATACTGTCAAGGAGAGAAGATAATAATGGAAAATGATAATAATAATAATAATAATAATAATAATAATAATAATAATAATAATAATAATAACTAACCTTGAGCCAGTTATATTGATCCGAGTACTCATCATAATCAGTATATGAGCCAAGCATGATAATATGAGCCCCTGCAACTTCAAAAGAATAATAAAGATTTGAACTTGACCCACTCTCCTCAAATGGCATCTTCCATCTAGAGTTGTAGGATTCAAAACTATCCTTAAAGAATGGAATGAGTTCTCTTTCATGATTCCCCTGTGTTACCATCCAAGGTTTTGCGCTGGCAAGTGGCTCAACCAGCTCACCAAATGTGTCCCAGAGGTGTTGCATGTAATCAGCATATGAAAGGTCTCCGGGTAGCAGGTGCACATCATATTTGCACTGATCAATATGATCTAGTGTCGATTTAGTCCAGCCAGTTTGGCCTAGATCTCCGGCCACCGAAAAAGTAACCGGGAACTGAGCTGGAGGAGTCTTGAGCTTGTACTCTGGACCACCCCCTCCACATCGATAGTAATAAACTGTGTTATCTTCCAGTGGCCCAATGACTGTGTGGTGTATCATTCCAGAGCTATAAAATAGGTAACTGTACCAAGTGCTCTCTCCTAGAGCTATATTGCTGTATCTTCCCGGAGAAGTTCCATATTCAACCATCGATGCAGCAGATTTATCATTAGTAACCCATGAGACTCGCATGTGATTGTCTCCAGCCAAAGAGATGTGCACCTGCAACAGGCATCCATGGAGTAAAAGCACTTCAAAAACCAATTCAGCACTTTAAACCACCTTGAAAACCCATAAAAACTATCATTCCGAAACACTTCACGCACAAACACGAAAAGCATCCCCGGAAACAACTTTTCAGGGAAAATTCAACATATGATTAAACCATTCACACACCAGCAAAACCAACTCCAATTAAACAAGAAATCACAGTTGCTATCAGTAGTATATCAAGAATCTCAAGGAAATTAAACAACAACAACTGAACACACTCAAATCAAATGACTTTTATCCGATTCAATAAACCATTTTTGGACCAAGGAAACACCACAGAACCCGGATGAAGAAAACAAGAAAAACCCAGATCAGATTATTAGAAAAAGAAACAACCTTTAACACTAAAACCAATAACAAAACTCTATCAACAGAACAGAAACCAAGGTAAAGAGAAAGGATAAGATAACCTGTTGGGGATGAGAAGAAGACTTTGAACGCCATGACAAATTAAGAGTCTTTCTAGTCGGAGGCCTAACGTATTCACTTGTAGCAGTTGCAGAGATTAACAGAAACAAAGCTAAGACCAGTTTTGGCTCCATAGTTTGATAACTAGTTAGTTACTAGTATTGTTCTTGGCAAAATTAAAAGAGAGACCAGACAATTTATGATATGGTGTTGTTTTGCTTTCACTGGCAGCCACTGGCCAGGCTTGTCCTGTTAAATGACAGATTTGGCCTTAATCTAGAAGGCTACGTACATTAGAAAATGTCAAAAAATTGTCAATGACAGTGATTTCTGGTGTGTTTTCTAGTGAGACTGGTAGCTGATGATAACATCTTAGTTCACATGCTAAACTTGGTTTCTTAAAAAAGATTTTTTTTTTCTTGAGAGAGATTTTTTTAAGTCATGAATTGTTTTCATACATGTGGAGTTTGCAGGTGGTGGAATGGAAAAATAATAATTATGAGCATGTAATTTTGGTGTGGATAATTTACCTATAAATTATTTTTAGTGATTGTTTTGTTTGGTAGTGTTGTTGAGTTTTTTTTTAAGTATTTTTTTTGTTTAAAAATCTATTAAAATAATATTTTTTTTATAAAAAAAAATATTTTGACATTAATACATTAAAATGATCTAAAAATATTAAAAAAATTATTTTTAATTAAAAAAATTATTTTTTTGTAAAATATTTTTGAAACACAGTGTCCTCTTCTTAACATGTAACAACTAATTAGAAAATATGTTGATAGTTAGGTAGTGTCTGGTGTTGTGTTGTTGATTGTTTTTAATTTATTTATTTATTTGCTAAAGTAGTATTTTTTATTGTGTTTTTTTTTAAATTATATCAACACTTCGAACAATTTTAAAAAATATATAAAAAATGTTTTCAAGGATAGCATAATGATTTAAAAACATATGTTTCTTCTCTTAATCTTGTTGATAAACATTGAATAGAAAATTGGTTTAAGAATTTATTTATTTTCACTCCTTTGCTCTTGTTCTAATTTTCATCATTTGATTTTAAAGAAGATTGTTTGGAACGTAACTCAATGATTTAAAAAGCCTGAGTTTTCAGTCCAATAAAAACTAAATAAATGCAAATTTAAAAGTACATTATTAAATTAACATATAACTAAAGGAGACGGTTTGTTACCGAATCAAGAATATAGAGATTAATATAAGCTTATAAAAAATTATTAAATTTCTTTAAAATGACGATATCTATATAGAAAATGCATCTTTAAAAATTGTTTAAGAATAAATTTTAGTTTTTTATGAATTTATCTCGATCACATTACCTAACAAGTTTTACAAATTAATCTGAGTTGACTTGAGTAGCAAATTTGAAAAGGTTATGGAGATTTATTCATTTTTATTTTGTCTTTTTAAGTTTTTTTTTTTAATTTCACCTTCCAACACCTCAATCTTGTTTTTTTTCTTTTTTTTACCTTTTAATATTAGTTTTTTTGAGAATTGGGTTTCATAGCTTTTTTTCAATTTGTTTTTTATGGACTTATATTGGTCTTGTGAATTTAGTTTTTTTTTCTTGATTTCAAAATTCAATATTGAATTTATTCAAAAAAAAACATTATTTATTTTGCTACTTTATTTTTATAAAGTCATCTTGGTCTCATGATCTAGGCCACGAGTTAAAATAAATTGATATGAGTTGTTTTTTGGGTTATTTTATTTTATTATTTAATATTGAGGTGGTGGAAATTAGATTTCATTACTTTTTTATTTGTTTTCTATAAGATTATTTTGATCTTATGACCTAAATTTCGAGTTTGATAAGTTCATCCTAGTTGACCAGAGTAGTTTTTTTTTGTCTTTTTTAATATAATATATTTAAAAAAAACAAGATTCTATTCAGCACTGGATTGATTAAGAATTAATCTTCATAATTTATTTTGATTTTTTTATATGATTATTATATCTCATGACATGAATTGTAAATTTGACAAATTAATTCAAGTCTATTCAATATGTCGTCGTCTTAATTGTTTCTTAAAAAAAAAATTCAATATACTACCATATAAATATTTAAAAATAAAATCACCTAATATGCATCATATTTTAAGTTTATGATAAATTTTATTTTTATAAAACATATTACCAATGTTTAAATATTCTCACTTTTCATTCTCCTCGTGTGATAAATTATTTACTATTTGGATTATGAATTTGATTAAAAGGGACCATGGTTCATTTAATTCACAAATTTAACCAATATACTAATAATAAAAATAATAATATCAAATATATTATAAATTAAATAAAAAGTCTGGATCAGCACAACTATTCATTTATGCACCAAAAATGGGTGAATGTTTGGTGCACAAAATGGTTTTGTTCTGCCTGCAAAAGTCATTTAGATAATCAACAAGTAGATGTGAATGAATGGACCTTCTAGAAAGCAACATTTCATTGTTTGTTTTCTAAGACTTTGGGTTAATTTTAGATTTTTTTTGTTTTTATTTTTAAATGTCTTATAAAAATATTTTTGGTTTGAAAAAAAACCTTAAGTTATATTTATTTTTATGATTTTAACATGCTGATATATTTTTTAAAAACCTAAGTTAATATTATAAAAAATAAATAATAATCGGATAAAAATACTCATATTAATTACCATCCCTAGCAAGAGAGTTAGGGGTAGCTGGATGTATCCATCAACACCTAGAAATACTTTGAAAAATGAATATAAGTTTGGTAATGGCGGCAACTGTTGTTTTTGTTGTTTCTTTATACAAAAATTAATGAAAATAAGTGTTGTGAAACCTAAATCAATTGTGATAAATGATCACAACCAAGAAAATGTTATGGATGTGTTTAATATTTTTTATTTTTTAAAATTATTTTTTATATCAGCACATAAAAATGATTTAAAAACATCATTTTTTTAATTTAAAGTAAAAAATAAAAATAATATTTTTTTCAAAAATAATTTTCAAATGCATTCCCAAATACCCCCTCATAATCATTTTTGCATCGGACTTTTAGCAAATTTAGATTATTTTATTTAGAAAAATCTTTGATATCAAATATCAAAAATCTTTAATCAACTATTTGGTTTATTTGATTTAACAGTAGACTTTAATATTTAGGATGTAAAACTACATTATAAATCACACTCTTAGATATTAAAAATAAAGCAAATGCAGTGCTAAGAATCAGACCTTGGGATGACTATTTTTTTTACCTAACAATATACAGACCCCATCACGAAAAGAGATTTACTTCATACCATGGAGAAACTAACAAATAGAAATTTGACCTAGAAAAACAATTAAATAACAATGCAACTTACTTTCAATAAGATGCATTAGAGGTGACGTGTCTTTATCTTGAATAACAAATTTTCTTACCTAAACTCTCGCAAACAATTAGATTTTCTAGTGACCTTAATATTAGACGGCAACTGCTAAAAAATTATAATCATAATTTTATGATTATAAGAAAACTCTTTTTTCAAGCACATCCCTGTCTTGGAGAAGACCGCGTGAAAAACACTGTCATAACACTAATAACAAAACAACCCATCAACTCTAACACACCATACTAGTAGCATGTTTATGTGGGGTTGAGATTACTTTTGAATATACTATATATTCAGAAATATATCAAAATAATATTTTTTTATTTTTTTAAAAAAATTATTTTTGACATTAAATATATAAAAATAATCTAAAAATACTAAAAATAATTAATAAAAAATAAAAATAAAAACAATAATTTTTTAATTTATTTTTAAAAATATTTTCAAAACACAATAACACGTCCCAATAATACAATACGATGGAAGGGCGAGCTTGACTATTGAGAGACACTACACACTGCTTAAAGGGAGAAAGTGCCCTCATGCGCTGGTGTGTAAACAACACGTGTTAATAACCTTTTAAATTTAAATATTAATTCATCAAGCCAAGAATCAATTTGCCCTCCATGACTATAAAATTAACAAGAAAACCTGTGTGAAAGGAGAGGAGAAAAAAAAAGAAAAATATGGGTGGCCCAGATCGTGATTTGCACTTGCCAGAAATCACACACAGCCACGCCCTACTGTTTGCGAACTCCTTATCCAGTTCATGATATTCTTTCTTATTTCCAGCCCACTTGCCAAACTACACTGCAGCTGATATATATATATATATATATATATTTGGCATATATATATATATATATATATATATTTAACTAAAAAAATTTACCGTAGACTTTGCAATTATTCACACGGACTCGGATTACTATTCATTATGATAGTAGAATTATCATTTTATCTCTAGGATCGAAAATTTTTTAACCCTTCGGGACCGGGGTATTTTCAGATTTTCCAGGAGATATTGATTGTATTTTCAGATTTGTTGCATAGTAAAACGAAGCAAATAACCCCCTGAAAATGACAAAATTTAATGATTATTTTTTTTTATTGTTTTTTTGTGAAAATATATTTTTTTTTATCTTAATAGAAATTTTATACAAATTTATTATTTCACTAAAATTTATATTATAATAAAAAATATCACATATTTAATTTTTTCTTACATTAAAAAAAATATGGTACCGCCCAATATCCAGTTCATGATATTCTTTCTTATTTTCAGCCCACTTGCCAAATTACACTGCAGCTGATATATATATATATTGCAATATTTGAAAAGGCAGGAGTTTCTCAACATTTTGAAGTGATAAAACCTGTGAATCGTCCACTGATTTCTCTCGATAAAAACATTTGAGATCATAGCCAGAAGAGCCTGGCAAAGCATTCTGCTCATCCATTTTCTGTGATTCACTCAATTCAGATGAAAGATCCTGTTGAAAGCTGGTTAAGCAGCAAATCTTGCAGACATTTGTCCGGGGAAGGAAAAACAACAGCATAAAACCAAGATGCAAGACAGAAAAGTAAAAAAACAGCTGAAATATTTTTTTTTGGATTCGAGTAAATCCTGATTGCCTTTGATTTTTATAAAAAAATATATATTCTGACTTAAATTCAAGATTTTTTATACCAATCTTAAACCCGTGGTCACCAAGATCGATGCAGCAGAAAGGGTGCTGATGAGTGCACTATGAAATTTATGCCAAGAAAGACTGCAAAGTCTATATTTAATTTGAAGTGTTTTCACGGTTTCATCGGTTAAACCTATATTATAGAATGAAACTTAAAAGTTTTTTTTTTTATTATCAAAAGAACCTAAAGGGCGTCGCCCTTTTGAACAGGAAAATACTGTGCATCGTGACTCAGAGTCACTGTGGATGTGCAATTTCACCCGGTGTTTCGCGGGTGTATGTCTTTTTTTTTTATTCGGCTTTTCAACAGTGTAATCACGGAATTAGCCACCGAAAACGACAAAAACCGCCGCCGTTTTCGGGGGCTGAACGGTCATTGACTGTTTTCGGCCCGGTTCGGTCAGGCTCGGCTGACCGGTTCTTTATTTTTTTAATATTTAACGTAACAGTGTAGTAAAAATGCTTTTGTCCCTCAAAACGGACAAAAAACAGGTCTAGGGGTGAGGGCCTTTCCCGTAATTAGCCAATTTTTTTATTTTTATTTTAATCTGACAGCTGCGGGCGTGTCGCCGGACGCGCCGTCCGTCTCCACGCTCACGCGTGTTTCGGACGGCGCGTGCGGCCTTCTCCGCAGTCCAAAAACGCCCTACCGGCGTCTAGAATGATTTTCAGGCATGTTCTCTTCCACATGGTGCGGCGCGTGTGGCTCTATGATGTCCAGAGACGTGTCAATGGTCGTTTGAATTTTCCCCCCCACTTTCTCTCTCCCGCTCGCGCCCAGGTGACGTCGGCTCAAAGCTGTTTTTTGTCAAATTTCATTTCGGTCCCCTGAACGTTCTAATTTGATTTTCCGGCCCTTATTTCGATTAATTGGGTTTTGATTTGTTTCAATTTCGTCCTTCAATTGAAATTGATTATGTACTTGAAGTTCCAATTCGGTCCTCATGCTTTTTAATTTTTCGGGTTGAGTTTGGAATTCTAAATGTTTTTTGGTATCAAAGTTTTCATTAATGTCAATTTCATCCTTCCATGCAAATTTATTATAAATCCTTAATATTTTTGGTATCAAAAGTTTGATTTCTCTCAATTATATCCTTCTATGCAAGTTACTTATGAATTTCAATTTCATTTCAGTCCCAGTTCTTTTAATTTTTCGGTTTTGTTTTAAATTATTTAATTTCAATGTTTGGATTTACTTCAATTTTGTCTTTTAAATTAAATATATTATTGAAAGTATATCAAATTAATTATATATTTGTATATTTATGTCAAATTCAAGTATGTTAAATTAATTGTATGTTCAAATATTTATTGAATATTATAACCTAAAAAATATAGAGAGAGAGGGAAAAATGACCTAGGATTTTTTTAAGGACAAAAAATTTAAGTATTCTTGGTTACTCTTTTGTTAATGTTTTTAAAGGGGTTTTTTTTCCCATCAGAACAATTTGATAGTTTTTATTGTGTTAACAAAGTGATAACAATGATAATTTTTAGTTCTTATTGTATTTTTTTTTTCTTTTTTTTTTTACAATTTTTTGAATCTTTCATTCATTTATTTATTCTTTCATAATAATAATAATAATAATAATAATAATAATGATAATAATTTCAATAATAATAATGATAATAATAATAATAATAATAATAATAATAATAATAATAATAATAATAATAATAATAATAAGATTTTAATTGTTTTTCTTACGTGCTATTTTGTTCATGCTTTTTATTTTTTAACGGCAATAATAATTTTAGATGTTAAGACTCCAATGTTGCTATTGTTATAATATTTTAAATTAATATTGCTTCCTTTTCCCTTTTATTTTTTTGTTAATTATTATTTTTTATTTACTCTTTGTATTAAATAATTTTTATCATTTTACTATCTCGCACAATAATGATTTTAGTTATGAATTTTTTTTTCTTCTGAAATTATTTTGCTCTTTTTTTTAATGTTAGTTCGCGCTCTTTTGTTATCTTTTATGACGCAATATCTATATTCTAAAATATGTAATCTATGCTTGCATAACAAACTCTACTTAAAATTTTTATACATTTTATCTCCTAATCTATAACTTTTATTTACTTATGTCATCTAAATGTATCATTGTAGATTTTATTATTTAAAATTATATACACAAGAATGCCCGCGGCAGCGCGCGGGGCAATTAGCTAGTTATTCTATAAATGATATCCGACAACAATTTAAAAGACTAAAATTAGGCATGATAGAGTTATAAAACTAATAAAAATAAGGAAAATTAAGTAATTGTAAACAGTTTATACAACAATGTAAATCAACATCAAATGTCAATTCTTTTAAAAATGTTAGAAAAAAATATAAAATTATTCTTAGAGTTTCATCCATGGATAATGTTGGAGAACATCTGAAATTATCACAGCCCTTTTTTTTCTTGAAAAATACTATCAGATCAAACCTTTTCCAGTCTCTTTTCCAAAAATATCAGTTCTTCTTGCTAAGGGGAGTAAAAAAACCGTTCAATCGATTAAACCGAGAAAACCAAAATAAAAATAATCGAGAAAACTGAACCGAACCGAACCGAAAATGCTCACCCCTAGTTCTTGCATACATCTGTTATTTTGCTTACCCATTAATTTCCATCTCCATATTCACATTATCTGTTTTCAGTTTCTTTGTTCTCTTGCCTCCTTGCTCAGAAAATTCTCTTCACCCGCTTCTATTTTCGAACATTTCTCACCAGTTTTAGCATGGTCTGCCTAAAGAAGAAAGCAAGGCAGCAAAACTTGGGGATCCAGAAGCAAAGTTCGAGCTTCATTGTGGGTTTTCTGCTCTAGAGATGATGACCTTCTGTGCAAATTTTGTTTTTAGAGATCAAGAAGGACTCCAGCACTTTCTTGTAGACTTCTTCTTTCTCTTTCATCTCTTTGGTGACGCGATGATAGATGATTTACGATCCACATAGTAAATTTCGAGTTCAAATTAATACGTGTATATTGTTGAAGAAATTGTAAATCAGTTAGCATTTTCTGTTATTGTTATTGTTATGCAATCTGTTATGCATTGTACAGTCATCTTATACAGCTCATACACAAGCCATGCATGTGTACTTTATAGTTACAAATTGTTGTATAAATACACAACTAATCAATGAATGAATATACAACTTGATTCAGTATTTTCTTGCTCTCTAATTTCTACATGGTATCAGAGCAAAATCAGTAGAAATTTTGTTTCTCAAATCACCAAAAATCAATCTTTTTCGACAAAGTTCAAAATCAAAACACCCAGAGTTCATTTCAACCCAGTTCCAGCTCAATTCAAGTCAGCAAAATTCAGACTCTTCAATCTATCCAAAACACCCAGAATCTACATACAATCATACATTCAGTTACACAAAAATTACCCAGAATTCCAGACTCATTATTAAACCCGTAATTCAAGTTCATTCATCAACCCGTAAAACCCGTAAATCCAGTTCACTCATCAACCCGTAAATCCAGCCACAATGACTCAACAAACCCAATCTGTCCATGGCAAAGAAATTGCCAATTCCAACCCGTAATCCTCAAATGTCTCAAGCCCCCTATTTTTTTCTCACCATTCGGACTCACCCCGGGCCTCGATTCTCATCTCAAAACCCTTAAATGGGAACAATTATTCCACCTGGAGAAGGGCCATGTCTTTGGCCTTGAATTCTAAGAACAAATTAGGGTTCGTAGATGGCTCAATCACCCCACCATCACCTTCAACAGACCCTGAGAACTATGCCTCTTGGTCTCGGTGCAATGATATGGTGCACTCATGGATTATTAACACCATTAATCCCGAAATTTCAGACAGTGTCATCTACTACAACACTGCCATTGAAGTTTGGGAAGACCTCCGAGAAAGATTTTCTCAGAGTAATGCTCCTAGGATTTTTGAAATTCAAAGAGAAATTTCATATCTACGTCAAGAACACCTCTCGGTCTCACTCTACTACACACGATTGAAGGGACTATGGGACGAATTGAGTTCCTACAGTGACTCTATACCCACGGGACAACAAGAACAGCAAAAACTCATGCAATTTTTGATGGGTTTAAACGAGACTTACAGTGGTGTTCGTGGCCAAATCCTCTTGATGAACCCCCTCCCTTCAGTCCGGCAGGCGTACTCCTCGGTTTCTCAGGAGGAGAAGCAGCGCCTCCTCAGCTCAACCCATGCCGGAGACAACCATGGTGGAAGTGTTGCCATGGCTGTTCGGAGTGGGAGTGGCAAACCCACGGCCACAGTCGAAGGGAGAAGGAACGAACGACCATATGGGTCGCGCCCTTCTCCAGACGTCTTCCATGGCCGCCCGCAGAGAGGTGAAGAAGAGAGACGAAGGGGATATGGGCTGAATGAAGAGAGAAGAGGATATGGGCTGAATGGACCCAAGGGCCGCCCGCAATGTACACATTGCGGGCAGATGGGCCATTGGGCCCAAACCTGTTTTTTACTAAAGGGCTTTCCAGCCGGACACCCACGGGCCAGGTTTTCGGGCCCAGGCCCATTTTCTAACAGGCCAGCAGACTTCCACAATAGGCCCGCCTCCAATAATGTGTCCACAGGCCCAGGCCCATTTTATAACAGGCCACCCGAATGCAGCCAGTCCAAAGAAGAATTTAACAGTTCAAAAATGGGGATTTCAGAAGAGCAGATAAAACAGTTGCTGTCATTGCTTGACATCAAAAATGAGGCATCCAGTTCTCAAGCACATACAGCCGCAAAACCAGGTCTGTCAAAAAATATCTCCCGCAGTTGGATTATTGACAGCGGGGCAACGGATCACATTACTTCATCTTTGAGGTCACTGTTCAAAACGGACACTGCCTGCTCATTACCTCCTGTAGTGTTGCCCAGCGGAGAAAAAGCGGAAATCATTGCAAAAGGATCTTTGCCTCTTAATTCCGTTTATTATTTGAAAAATGTGTTATGTGTGCCTACTTTCAAAGTGGATTTGATGTCGGTTAGCCGGTTGACGAAAGGATTGAATTGTTCAATAACCTTTTTCCCTTATTTGTGTATTTTGCAGGATCTGGCTACGAGGAGGATGATTGGTTTGGGTAAACAACGTGATGGGCTTTATTATCTGGTGGCACTAGCACCAAAGAAACCCGGGCCGAATATCTCACCAACACATCAAGCGACTTGCAACCTCACCATTTCGTCCGCCGATCTTTGGCATAACCGATTAGGTCATGTCTCACTATCTCGTTTAAATTTCATCGCAAAGAACTTTTTAAATTTTCCAGTTCAGTCAATTAAATCTTGTCCTATCTGTCCTTTAGCTAAACAGAGTCGTTTACCTTTTTGTCATAGTATTATTTCTTACGTAAAACCTTTTGAATTAATACATTGTGATATTTGGGGGTCGATTATCGACACTCTTCAATTCTCGGTGCTTTTTATTTTCTCACTATTGTTGACGATTACTCGCGTTTTACATGGATTTTTTTAATGCGTCACAAAAATGAGGCACAATCACTTCTGAAAAATTTCTTTAATTATGTTCTTACCCAATTTGAGACACACATTAAAATATTTCGTAGTGACAATGGTGGAGAATTTATTTCTCTTCGCACTTTTTTTAATGATCATGGTGTTATTTTTCAACATTCTTGTTTTTATACACCCCAACAAAACGGGGTTGTGGAACGTAAACACCGTCACATTTTACAAGTAGCTAGAGCATTAAAATTTCAGGCTAGTCTCCCTAATAATTTTTTGGGGAGAGTGTGCTCTTCTTCTTTGTACACATTATAAATCGACTACCCTCACCCTGGGTTCTTTCTTTTTAAAAACACCATTCGAACTTCTTTATTCAAAACCACCTTCATTTTCTCATTTACGTGTTTTTGGCTGTTTAACTTACGCTACTAATGTCCATCCTTCCCATAAATTTGATAATCGTTCTATACAGTCAATTTTTATTGGCTATCCTGTCGGTCAGAAAGCCTATAAATTATATGATTTATCAAATAAAAAAAAATTTTTTACAAGTCGCGATGTTATTTTTCATGAGATGGTCTTCCCTTTTGCTTCCCCTCCACACTCACAACCCGACCCATCATCAAATTTCGGCCCAATACCCATCCCGGCCCATGAACACTATGATTCTTTCACATACCTACCAAACACATTACCCGAACCCTCACCTCCACCAGACATTACTCCGCTCCCACCTTCCGCTTTCGAACATCCACCTCTACCTTCCCCACCTCAAACACCATCCCATGACATAGCTCCCATTCGGCGTTCCACCCAGACCCACGGCTCCACCGGCCCGAGGCTTCGTGACTACCTACTGCTCCACCGTTTACTCATCCCAATCATCATCCTTGTTACCGGGTCCGGTTAAAGGTACGAGATATCCATCGACTAATTTTTGTCTCTTATCACCTGGGTATACACACGCTCTTCATTTTTTTCTTTGCTCGAGATTAGCTCCGCCACTGAACCACGATCCTATTCAGAGGCTGCTTCTGATCCTAAATGGCAAGCAGCAATGGCATCTGAACTAAAAGCTCTCCAGGACAATGGTACTTGGACTCTCGTCCCTCTTCCGGCTGGAAAGTTCCCCATTGGTTGCCGTTGGGTGTTTAAAATCAAACACCAATCAGATGGTTCTATTGAGCGGTACAAAGCTCGGTTAGTCGCCAAGGGCTTCACTCAGTTGGAGGGTGTTGATTTTCAGGACACTTTTTCTCCCACTGCCAAAATTATTTCCGTCCGTTGCTTACTTGCTTTGGCTGCTTCTCACAAATGGCCAATACATCAGTTGGATGTCAATAATGCCTTTCTACATGGCGACTTAACGGAAGAAATTTACATGTCCCCACCACCTGGGCTTCGGCGACAGGGGGAGACTGACTGGTATGTTGCCTACACAAGTCCTTATACGGTTTGAAACAGGGCCTCTCGCCAATGGTTTGCCAAGTTTTTCGAAGCTATTTGCTCGCGGGTTTTGAACGAGTCACGAGCGACTACTCTTTGTTCACCGAGAAAACAAGGCAAGTCATTTACTGCCCCTGTTAATATACGTGGATGATATTTTGATTCTTGGAAATGACATTACTAGTATTGATGCAACTAAGAAATTTACGCATAGTAATTTTTCGCATCAAAGAACTTCGGTAATTTGAAATACTTTCTTGGCATTGAGGTGTCCACTTCTAAGAGTGGAATATTTATTTCACAACGTAAGTATGCGTTAGAAATAATTGCGGATGCGGGGACTCGCTGGGATCGGCCCGATTGATACCCCTATGGAGAGAGGATTGAAATTATCGGATGAAAGTGATTTACTTAAGAATTCCAGCCCGAGTATAGAAGGCTAGTCGGCGATTGATTTACTTGACTATTTCTAGGCTCGATATAACATATGCTTTGTACATGTCTTGAGTAGATTCATGCATCAGCCTCGGAAATTGCATATGGAAGCAGCACTTCGAGTTATCAGATATTTGAAAGGAGCTCCTGGTAAAGGTCTATTTTTTTCTTCAAATAATGATGCTAGATTAAGAGCTTATTGTGACTCAGATTGGGCAGGTTGCCCACTTACTCGGAGATCCACTACCGGTTACTGTATCTTCCTTGGGCCCTCATTGATATCTTGGAGATCAAAAGCGACGAAAAGCAGTTTCTCTTTCTTCGGTCGAGGCGGGAATATCGAGCAATGACGGGAGCATGCTTTGTGAGTTAACTTGGCTTCGTTCTCTGTTGACAGATTTGGGTCTCTCCCACGAAGAGCCTGCTTTATTATACTGTGATAATCGGGCTGCTCTACACATTGCAGCCAATCCAGTTTTTCATGAGCGAACGAGACACATAGAAATGGATTGTCACTACATTAGAGATAAAATTCAGGATGGGTCGATAATTACGAAACATGTGAACTCTGCACACCAACTGGCAGACATCCTGACAAAGCCTCTGGGAAAAGATTTATTTGTTCCTATGATTCACAAGTTGGGAGTGCAAGATATCCACTCTCCAACTTGAGGGGGAGTGTTGAAGAAATTGTAAATCAGTTAGCATTTTCTGTTATTGTTATTGTTATGCAATCTGTTATGCATTGTACAGTCATCTTATACAGCTCATACACAAGCCATGCATGTGTACTTTATAGTTACAAATTGTTGTATAAATACACAACTAATCAATGAATGAATATACAACTTGATTCAGTATTTTCTTGCTCTCTAATTTCTACATATATCTTATAAGAGATTAGAACAACTAAAGTTTTAATCGCTCACTTGGACGCACAAAATATGGTTCTTCTTACATCATTGTTGCACAATTCACTCATCCATTTTTATTTACCCTGACCTTCAAAGCTCCTAACATTATGTAAAAACCCGACTACATTTGTACATAAAAACAAAGGAATGTGAGGAAATCTTGCCATGAAAATTGTACTGTGTAGATCCCAGTTGAACGGGTAAAATCTTAACCACCCCAGACTCTTGTAAATGATACACGTCCTGACTTGAATTCAAGATTGATTGTGCAGATCACAAGCTTTTTACTATTACATAATAAATATTGAGACCTCTTAATTGACTTGATAAACTCTTTTGTTCAATCTTCACATTACTTAATCTCATATGAATTTATTATGTGTAGTAATTCACTAAGTTTTGCTTCGTCACTTCCCTTTCTTCTTCCTCGACCTCACTATCGTTTTCGTCTTCCATTATCCTTAATTCATTTAAATATTGCTTTATCATCTTTTTATCCAACCACCAACTTCCTTTTCTTTCTTACTATTAAGATTAAGCCTTCAAAGATATCATTATATATAAGTGTTTCAAACCGTTTCAAAAATGTTTTTAATTTTTTTTTTTTAATTATTTTTTAATATTTTTAGATCATTTTTATTTATTAATATCAAAATAATTAAAAAATAAAAAATTATTATTTTAATATATTTTTAAACAAAAAATATTTTTAAAAATGACCAAACCGCCACTCCATCAACCCTCTACAAATTTAGGGTCCACGATCAGGATGTTTTATTTTCTCAACACTGGCTTGCCACCTCAAATCATTTTTTTTTTTATAGAATAATTGTTATTACATTAAAATTAAAATAGCATGGCTTTGAGTGCTTGATTAATTATCAATGAAAACGTAAACATAGAAAAAACAAATAATTAACATATGATCTTATCAAAAAATGCATTAATTAAATATAATCTCACATTTTTTATGAATCTTAAAATAAAGGAGAGACTCGCATCTAATTAGCTAGTTGAGGAGGTAATAACTTATTAAGAAAATTATTGATAATTAAGATAATAATTATTAATTGTTAATTTAAAGTAAATTATCACAAAAATTGCATTAACTCGGAAAAAAAGTCTTAAAAATGCTTATGACTATTCGAAATTTTAATATAATAACCTTTTAAAAAAAACAATTTATTAATTGAGTTGGGCTAATCCAAAGCCCACAAACCTATCATAACAACACGCGACGAGCCTACTCTATAAAAGCCGTTCTCCACTTCGCAAAATCCCCTCTCTGTCGCTCTAGGGTTTTCTTCTCCACCAGATCTTCATCCAGTCACCACCTTATCCTCCGCCAGGACAGCACAGTCCCTAATTCCAAACATGATGCAACAACCAGGAGTCGCCGGAGTGGGCGTCCCGCAACCAGATCAACAACAACAATACCAACAGCAGCAGCAGCAATGGATGATGCAGCAACAGCAACAATCGCAACCGGTCCCTCCTCCTGCTGGATGGAACCCGCCGCCTGTTCCTCCTCCAACTCAGTACGGTGCAGGTGCCGGAAGTGGAGGAGTTGGAGACGAGATTAAGTCGTTGTGGATCGGGGATTTGCAGCAGTGGATGGATGAGAATTATCTTCTTAGCATCTTCTCTGCCACTGGAGAGGTAATTCTAAATTTAATTTTGGTTTTTAATTTTTAAAAAATAAGCTTTAATTTTAATTTGTATAATTGTGTATGTGCCTGTGCTTGAGAAAGTCAGTAAATCTTATGGTGGAGTTCTTAGGAGTGGGATTTCTTTTTTATTTTGCTAATTTTTTAGTGTGGATAAATCGATTTGTGTGTGTTTTCTTTGAATTGGAAACGCTTTTAAGAAAACGAGAATTGTTTTGTTTTGTTGATTAATGGTGTTCTCCTTTTCAGAATTGGGTTTTTTGATGGAAACAATGAGTGATTGATGCAGTATAAAAAAATAGAGAGAGAAAGAAACATAGGGTATGTTTGCTTCTTTGAATTGGGTTTTGTGTTGATGAGAAAATAAATGGTGTATATGCACTTTTGGGAAAACGAGAATTGTTTTGTATTGTAGATTATTGGCGTTCTCTTTTCATGAATTGGGTTTTTTAATGGAACAATGAGTTATTGATGCAGTCTCAAAAAATAGAGAGAGAGAAACATGGGGAATGTTTATTTGTTTGAATCGGGTGTGTTCATGAGAAAATAAATGGTGTACATATAGAAAGAATTTTGACAAGTGCTATACTTTTATTTTGTGATTTGGATGCAGCTTTACTTACTGCTCAGCTACATTGGTGTTTTTATTTTCTGAGTTGTCTTCTTGTCTTGTATAACAGATTGCTCAAGCCAAGGTTATTCGTAATAAGCAAACAGGTTATCCAGAGGGTTATGGTTTTATTGAGTTTGTAAGTCGTGCTGCAGCAGAGAGGGTCTTACAGACATACAACGGTACACCAATGCCAAATAGTGAGCAGGCTTTCCGGCTGAACTGGGCTACCCTTGGTGCAGGTGAGAGGCGCCAAGATGACGGGCCTGATTATACAGTTTTTGTTGGAGATTTGGCTGCTGATGTCAACGATTACCTTCTACAAGAAACATTTAGAAATGTCTACCCATCTGTGAAAGGTGCAAAAGTTGTAACTGATAGGGTCACTGGACGTTCCAAGGGATATGGATTTATTAGGTTTGCAGATGAAAATGAACAAATGCGTGCCATGGTTGAGATGAATGGACAATACTGCTCTACCAGGCCCATGCGGATAGGACCAGCTGCCACAAAGAAACCCTTGACCCAGCAGTATCAGAAAGGTATGTGTTTTGCTACTTTGGTTGCTGTGGAGTGTAGATTATTTTTTCTGCTTACATCTGCATGCTTATCTCTAATGCTGAAAATGAACATCGAATTGGTAAGTTGAATGTAGTGTGCTATGTATTTATTTTTCACTTTTGAGTTGATGTTGCCTAAACATGCTCTTAATGTTTCGTGCCTCCAGTTATGCACTTGAAGCTAGATGGATTTTAAAGAGTCATTTCCTTCCAGTACTTACCTATGTAAACTTGGGCACATTTAATTTAGTTAAAACATGCAAAAACTTATATAAAACTCATGTTGTCTTAAAGCAGGACACCGAGAGGCTCTCATTTTGGGGGGCCTGGAACTGACTTCAGTTGAAATGATTCCACTTAAATGCGTGGCCTCATTTTAGGTCAGTTATTTTGTTTACGTCGTAAGCTTAATTTCTTGTGGCATTTTGCTACATTCACGAATTACTTTCCAGCTCGTTATTTTCAAAGAGTTATGTGTCAAGTTAAATATGTTCTTTTTCCTAAAGATAGTTTCATTCCGTTCCACAGTTCCTTTATTTATGTAAATCCGACGAGAATCGTTGGTTTATCTCATGGTCAGTCCTTTACTTTATTTACATGTTATTTTTGAAGAGTCATGTGTCAAGTTAAATATGTTCTTTTTCCCAAAGATAGTTTAGTTCCGTTCACAGTTCCTTTATTTATGTAAATCAGACGAGAATCACTGGTTTATCTCTTCATGGTCAGTCCTTTCCTTTATTTACATGTTTTTTTTGAAGAGTTACGTGTCAAGTTAAATATGTTCTTTTTCCCAAAGATAGTTTAATTCTGTTCCACAGTCCTTTATTTATGTAAATAAGACAAGAATCGTTGGTTTATCTTTGCTTGGTCTCTTTACTTTATTTACATATGGTCAGTCTTTTGCTTTATTTACATGTGGGCAGCGACTATTTTTGAGTTTTTTTTTGGTATTTATTTCAAGCAAAATTATTTTTTTCTGATGTTGATTCCGAGCATTAGAAACCATAAGAAGCAACCTATGATGATGGATTCATAGATGTTCTCTGTCATGGGGATCACTATTCTGACTGCCATTCTCAGAGTTGATTTCGTCCCTCCGTTTTTTAATCATGTACTGTCTCTTATTGTTTGTTGCTAGTGAAGTGGAGTGCATCCATAGTCTGGAGGAAGGACTTGATACACACTTTTGACATTCTAATTTCTTTGTACCTACTTGAGGATCAAGTACTTGTATCTTTTCTATATAGATGTATATGAATTTAGTTTTGTATGTTATTTGTTTATTTGATTTGGAAAGAGATCTCTTCCATGACCATCAACTTTTGACTCCATCATGTCTTGTAGGTGTCACTTTCTTATTCTTCTTTCTGTGTCCTGGTCCTGTCATTGCTCGAAATTTAGATAGGTTGTAGACTGAACCTTTGCTTGTGTTATCCAACTCTCGTTACACAAGGGAAATCAGGAAATAGGTTAACATGGTACCTAGATTATCCATTTTGTTCTCCAAGCAACCAATGGGTTTGTTGTTGATCATAATATGAAAAGTGTACTGACCTAATCCTGAATCCTGTTTCCCATCCTTGGCAAGTATGAATCTAGATTTGGACTTTCCAATTGTTCATGCCTTTAAGTTTGGATATTGCCTGGTATGGGGGTGCTCTATACTTTCCATCTTGATTTTATGCTAGAGATGTTCATCCTATTGAAAAATTATTGCTGAAAATTACTTCATTTATGCTCAGCTTTGTGACAAACCAACAGCTGTCAACAATGTTAAAACTGTTGCAAGGCAAGCAATTATTTAGTTGCATGTTTCTCACATACATTGGTCAGGAAGTTGATTTTGCTGGATCAGCTCCACCAATATAGTGTTAACTTGTTAATCGCTCTTTGTTTTTGTCTTTGCTTTGGTTTTTTCTGCTGTTTATGTGATCCTCTGTAAATTTCTGTAACTTGTTCTTTTTTACCCTAAGGAACAATCATCTTTGCAATTTCTCAAGAACAGAAAAACCTTGTTTTTTTCTCACATGCTTCTCAGAATAGATGGTTTTGTCATCTTTAAACTCATTCCTGCTTGTTTACGTTTAGTTTATTCTTTGGGTTTGTTTGCTTCCATTCTTGCATCTCCTTGGATTTTCAGTCAACGTTGCTTTCAGTGTCTTTTACCCTTCATTTATGTATATTCATGGTATTTCACATGCATTTGCCATTTGCAGCTACTTACCAGAATCCTCAAGGAAATCAGGGAGAGAGTGATCCAAATAACACAACAGTGCGTAGTTTTTTTTATTGTTGGTATGGACTATCACTTGTCAAAGTGAATTGACTCGTTAACCTCTTGGCTGCAGATATTTGTTGGGGCCTTGGATCCAAGTGTGACTGATGACACTTTGAGAGCAGTGTTTAGCAAATATGGTGAGCTAGTGCACGTGAAAATACCTGCAGGCAAGCGTTGTGGATTTGTTCAGTTTGCTAATCGGTATTTGAAAATACTTTAACCTGATTTCTGTTATTCTGCGCTGTAATGATTGCCTTGCCTGATTTGGTTGCCTGCATTTGTTGCATTTAGAACTTGTGCGGAGCAAGCACTATCAATGCTGAATGGAACCCAAATAGCTGGTCAAAATATCCGCCTCTCATGGGGCCGTAGTCCTTCTAACAAACAGGTTTGGTTGATGCCCAATAAATGCTCTCTATTTTTTATGTTTATGATTTTCCAGCCTTTTTTTGAAAAGGATGCATCTGTTGGTTTTGTTCAGGCTCAGCCAGATCAGAGCCAGTGGAATGGTGGTGGTGGATATTATGGATATCCACAAGGATATGATGCATATGGATATGCTGCTGCTCCTGCCCAAGACCCTAACATGTATTATGGAGGCTATCCTGGATATGGAAACTACCAGCAACCAGGAGCTTACCAACAGCAACAGCAGGTAAAGTAACCTTAGTTTACAAGTTTTTAGTCTACTGGGTATTGTTCAACTAAAAATAAGAGCTCAACTCACCTAGGATTGACTAGCATAGAGTAAGCTATTTAAGCTTTTAGAACAGCAATACTTGAATCTCATCCTTTTTTTAGTTAAGTTTCTGATTGTTGGGTAATGTAATCTGATGTAAGAGCTGCTTCAGGACGACTTGTTCATATTCTCCTGTTGTTTTATAATTAATGACATCTTTATGTTCCTGGTATGTGCAGTGATCTGTTTCCTCTGTCTCCGTTGCGGGATTCAATGATGTTAAGCAGTAGCGAGAGCAATCTGAGGTTGCGGTTCTCTAGTTTGCATGGATGTGCTTGGCGTGGCGTTTTGGTATTTGTTCTGGTGTTAGTTTTTCAGTGACAACTGACAAGTGTGCTGTAGGCACCATTTGAGGCATCGCTGCACTCTGATATATGATTACTGTGGTTGGTTTTGTAATACAATGGTGCCGCAATTTGCACTATCTGTCTACTGGATAATTCGTATAATGATTTAAATTGTGGCTTGCTTTATTTCAACCTGATGTTTTCTATGCTTTCCAAGTTTTTCGTGCTTTATATGACCGGATGCAATAAAGCCATTTTGCTGAATGTTGTCCGCGTCTCCTTGAAATAATTAATTAGATGGGAAATTCGTGATCGTAATTGCTAGTTGAAATTTAATAGTAAATAGATGTTAATAAATGCCCACAGGAGTTCCATTAAATAAAAATAAAAAATGAATTGCAAAGATTACAGGAGGGGTCTCAATATGCTTTAACAGATGGAGTATTGCTGGGTGGCGGCGTAGTCCGGCGACCGTTATTTGCACAATCTTTTCCGTTCCTCAAGGCCAAAGCAATCAAAAACTTGTTGTTGGACCTTCCTTCAGGCACTGCAGAGGATGACGATTTCTTGCACGCGTGGTCAGCCGGAAACCGATGCTTCAAGCACACCTTCAACTGGCATGTTTTGCAGGTGCACGTGTTCGAGAAGGTTACTATCTCCTTGCAGCGCTTGACAGCGCAAGTTGGCTTCTTCTTCTTCTTCCTCGGGTCACAGTCTCCAGATTTCTCATGTTTCTCCAACACCGCTTTCTCGGCGTCCTCGTCGCACCCGGTTGTCTCAATAGACGCCGAACAGGTTTCACAAACAACTACTTTTCGACTTTTGTGGTCTGGTTTCGGACAGTCGTGAGACTTGGACGATCTGTGCTCTAAACAAAAAACCTGCAAGAACACATGATCAAGACTAAAATATTCCGTGCTAAACAAGGATTGATGCATAAATTTGAATTACCCTTGGATTACCTTTCGGCACCCATCGCAGTTGAAAGGCAGAAAATCGAGCTGATTGCATTCAGAATGCTCGCAGTGTCTTCCCAAATCTGGAAAAGCCTCTGTTCCTCCTCCTCCTCCTCCTCCCATCTTCTTCTTCTTCTTCCTCTTTCTTTTCTTTAAATTTGCTCTAAGATTGGATTTTGCAGAGTGCCAAGAGAGGGGAGGTTTGACGTTATTTATAGGTTGTTGAAAGGCATTTGCTGGCTTGCTGCCTAAGCCAATCCATGCCAGCCTGACTCCTCTTCCGTGTTGCTTTCGGTCTTTCTTGATGTTCCAGGGCCACGCGGTTGAGGTTTTTCCTTTATTTATTTTTCTTAGTCTTCCCTCCAAATTTCAATTTAGTCCCTGTTTTTTTACTATAGCTGTTTATGTTACTTCTTCTAGTTTGCAACACTATATTTGAAATATATTTTCAATTAAAAAATACATTTTTAAAAAACTCTTTATTTCTAGAGCAACACTACCAACAAGCGTCTCATTGAAAAAAACACTAGCAGACCCTTTTTCCCCATTTTTTTTATCTTTCTTTAATACAATCACTAATATACATCTCTAGATATGTCTATTTGAGAATTATTTGAGAATGTAATTTAAATTATTTTTTGTTTATAAATATGTTAAAATTAATTTTTTTTATTTTTAAAATAATTATTCTTAACATCAAAATAATCTAAAAATATAAAAAAATAATTTAAATCGATGAAATAAATTTGGCAAATTCAAGATTTCAATTTTTTCAAAAACATTTTTGTAGTACAAAAAGAGAGGGTGAAATTGAGAGAGCGCAAAATGTGGCAACTCTTAAGAACACAAGAGGTTACAAATACGACGAGTGTAGGAGAACACTCTCAAAAAATATTATAATCATTGAGTTACTTTTGATTTTGTGGAGGGTGAATGGTTTGGATTATTTTATCATATATCATTTGAAATCTTTTGTTAAAAGAGAATGAAAAGTTAAAGAAAGCTCTTGGGTGTTAATTTGTGTGGTCATAAAGTTTTTTAGCTTCAAAATATGTTTTCTTCAAGATTTAGGGTTCAGGTTTTCCTGATTATGTTTTTTTGGGCTATACACTAGTAAAAAAAACTAGCCACTCTTTTCTATTTATGTGTACAAATTCAAGAGTTTAAAATTTTAGTTGAGATACATGTAAATTAGTTTGAATATTCTAATTAAAAAAAATATTTAACAACTGATATTTGAATATTAATATAAATAGCTCATTGCATTGATAATGATTCAAATTTGCATAAAAAAACTTTAAAATTTTATAAAGTTTTCAAGTAATTTGGCCAGGTGATTGAGAATTATTGTTACAATAGAAATTTGATAAGATTTTGACACTTAACAATAGACAATGCAAACTTTAACAACTTGAATATTACATGTTAAATTTAAAAATTAAAATTTAAAAATTAAATTGAATTCAAAAGTTCTAAACTTTAAAGAGTAAAAAAAATATTAGGATTAAATTCTCTCAAAATACCTATTTGCCTTTTTTTAAAGATTTTTGTAAGAAATAAGATGAAAGTGATAAATATAACATAAAAATTAAAATAAATTGAACCCAAACTAGACAAGAAATAAAATAAATTAAAATTAACCTTACACTATATTTGATAACCTTACACTATATTTGATAACAATATAATTTTTTTATATATAATTTAAATAATTGTTTCAGAAGCCCAAAATGAGTTTGCTCCTCTCCATACAAAAAAAAGTTAAAGAGAAGTTTTTTTGGGAATTTTTTTTTCATAAATTGACAGATGATTCAAATTAACTACAAAAGAAATTGATTTTCTTATTTACAAGTAAATTACAAGCATCAATGTGTTTTGGTGAATTTGGCAAATTCAAGTTAATGGCACTCGCTGGCATGCACAACAAAAAATAATAATAATAATAAAAGAAATCTAGTTTTGTATTATGATTTTCATTCCTTTTTCATAAGCATTAAAATCTATAAAATGTAAGAAATAAACTTGCAAAATCAAGTATGAATAAAGAAAAAACAGACAAAAAAAATTGTTTTTTAACTTCTTAGCAACACCAGATAATTCGTTACATATATTATTGAAGTTCATCATTTTTCGATTAATTTATAGATCGATTAAAAAAAAATTATTTTCATAAATATATATTAAAAATACACTTTCTGTATTGAATTTGTACTAGTATGTGATTCAGTAAATGAATTTACAAATTTAATAATAAATCTGGAATTTTTTGAAGAAAATACAGTGAAGCGACCACAGCATGCCAGTGATGCCAAGGTTACAGGGCTTATTGCATATATTTACAATATAAACAAATGCATTGAAACACAGGCAGAAAAAGGCATTTCTCTGTCCCAATTTCCTTGATTCTTTCCTTAGATCTCTCCTTCCTCTATCAATCACAAACTCTGGTCTTTCGTTATAAGAAAGGCAAAACCTTTTTTACTTAGGCATACGCAAAAGTTTCACTATTTTCTTTTTTGGATAAAAACAGAGATGGGATACAAAAACAGAGCAGAAGCTGAAACAGAGGCTTGCTTAAACGAGGGCTTTATTGTTTGCTACTATGCGTATAATTGGACGCCCTGTTGATGTGCATATTAGAGATGGTTCTGTCTACTCTGGAACCTTTCACACTGCTTCTTTTGATAAGGAAAACGGTGAGGTTTTCTTCGATTTTTTTGTCTTCATTTGAAACGAAAAGATTGCTTCTTTTTGGCATTAGTTTTTTAATTACTTGAAAGTTATGATTTTCGTACAAAATGGTATCTGGGTTTTGATTTTTGTGACAATCCTATCTGGGTTTCTGGTTTTATTGAGAAATAGTCATGTACTCTTCAGAATGGATGAGATCAGATTGGATTCTGATCTGGGTTTTTTGCCTACTGTATTAGTATACAATTCTGTTTCTGTTTCTGTTTTGTACTCAATTTGCTTATGCAATGGAGGTTGACTGTTTTATTTGGTTAACACAGACTGGATTTCATACTTTTGGAAATAAGACCTCGTAAAGATTGGTAATTTGAAGTGAGATTTATCTTTTATAAAGTCTAGTTTCCTACTTTGTGTAGGTGTTGTTTTGAAGGAAGCAAGATTGACTAAGAAGGGAAAATCTGGTGCAAATCTAGCTAATGGGAGTGTGATAGAGACACTTATAATTCTTTCGACTGATATTGTTCAAGTTGTTGCTAAGGTATGCAACTCTTTCTATTTTAAATTGCTGATAGTTATCCGGATACAACGTTGGAGAATCTGCCAAATATATGTGATGCTTTGTATGCAGGGAGTTTTGTTTCCAACTGATGGCATCACTGGAAATATATCTGGTGGCAATGTAGAAGCTGCTGTAACCAATGCTCCGTCTTCTGAGGTTGTAGCGATTGAGGCAAAGAAATCTAACAAGTTCACTGTGGAAAAAAAGATATTTAATCACAACAGGTATTGTCTTGTTTTGGTCCTGGGTTGTAAGGACTATTGTTGTTAACTGTTGAATGTAAGCTGCAATAATTTAGAGTTAGATATCTTATTGGTTTACTTTTCTTTTCCATAATCCATTCGTTTTCAAGCTAACTGTTTGAAAAATTCTGATAGGTTCTCCAAGTCCAACATTTTTTGTTTCCATGTTCTGTGTATACCAGGCATCGCCTTAGTGCCTTTCCTTGCATGCAGACATACCTATACATATACATGCTGTTTTCAAGTAATTAAGAAAACTATTACCTGTTTTTAGTACAGAAATCTGGTCAAGGAAATATTTCTGCATCCAAGAAACTTTTTTTTTGGTTAGATATGTATGAAACTATGGACTAATTGTACCTTTGAAGTAGGAGTATAGTCAAAAACAAGAACGGCAATTCCCATGGTCTTATGCCGACAAAAGCAGGGAAGGGTCCTGAAGGGAGAAAAATGCCGCCAAATCAAATAGGAAAAACAATGGCATTTGATCATGGGGAAAGAGATGGTGTACATATCCCAAAGGTGAGGCTTCTATTTTCTTTTCTTTTCCTCTTTTTTTGTGGTCTACTAGGGAAACAATTCTGTGAGCTTGTTCTCAGAATCATCACAAGATCTCCATAAGTGATGTTAATTTGTGTAGGGTTATGAACATTTCTTTCGTGAGAGACCTATATCTGCAGCTGCCTAGTTGGCTGCTTTTAATATTGAGAGCAAACTTTTTGTTGAATAGTGCTGTTCTTATTTTAATGCTACTTATGGCACATCTAATTATGTTTTGGATGATCTGATGAATTGATATATGGCTTGAAGGAAAACCAATCAATTACTGCTTCACTGAGTCAGTGGCAATTCAGTATCTGTAGTAGGATACATTTTTTGTTTTTACAATGCTTGTGTGAGAGAGATATTTGTACACTTTTCACTTCTTTTCGTTCCAATTTTTTCTTTAATTTCTATTTTGTGTATGCAGAGAGAAGCTTCTTCTGGTGACTCAGTTAATGGAAGGTATAAATTACCAGTCTTTTCCACGTTTCAAGTGGGGTTTGCACTATAGGATGCCTTAAAATCTTACCCTCTTCATTCTTTGTTTTTTATACTTGCATTGGGGTTGCAAACTGAACAGGCCTTTGTCTGTTCCAGCACAAATTTTCTCCACCAAAGCACTACGTAATTAATGATTCATATTCCTTCTGAACATAGACACATAGGATTAGAGTTTATGTTTGCGTTGAATTTTGTTGCTCATTAACTTAAATTGTAATTATTTTCCTTATGGGATTCCTTCTAACCTTCAAATTTCTGGCAATTATTTTCTGGCAGGCAGACTAGAGATGATGGGTCACAGGGGGAGCAGGGACAGTATAAACCGAACTTTGATTTTCAAATAGTAAAGAGTGTATGTCATGACAGGCACAATTTATTTCCTTGATTGATGCTCCGTGTTTGTAGAAGTGGAAACTATTTGTTTACTAAGTTGTTGATGTAGATTTTTACCATCATTTGATTTGTGCAGGCTGATGAAGTTCATAGCCCAAATGCAATCAGTAAGTTCAACTTCTACACTGAGTTTAACTATATGATCCATAACTTGCTGTACAGATCTGCCTTATGCTTATGAATTTATTTTATGAAAAGACAACAGAAGAGAAGGCATGCCTTCTTTTACCTGTAAAAAGTTATGATACCACCAGTGAAAATGTTTGTTATAAAATACCCATGATGTAAGGCTTTGCTCTCTGAGCTTTCGTAATAGCAATAGATTGCTAATAGATTTTGGGTTTTGTATCAATTACATTATGTTAGTTAACATTCATGCAGATTTAGTGGCTGCATGCCATTTTCTGATTTATTATCATTATCATTATCATATATATATAACACAGGGCTCTCTATGATGAGATGCATCTAGGTGATAGTTTCCCTGCAGAAGAAATTTTTTTCCATGACTCCCTGAATTTGTCTTATATTTTTTAAAATGCATTTTCTTTTTTCCATCCTGATTATGTTCTGTTTTAATTGCTTAATGTGCTTCACGCAGCAGGGCCTCATGACAGTGAAGCAAAACCCCTTGCAGAAGGGAAAGTAGCAGTGAAGCTGTTGTCTAATGCTGTATCTTGTAATCCTGACAGTGATCTTACAAAGCCAGACAGTCAATACTGTGGAAGGCCGGCTTCTGGAGGAACCACTTCTCCTAGTTCTGTTTGTGCTGGTGTTTCTACTCCTTCCAATCCAATGCTTGATGCTCCTTCAGAACCACAATGTAGCGCTTCAGAAAATTCTACTGGTGTGGTCTCTCCACAAATTTCAGAATCTAATAGAAGTTCCAAGGTAAAAGCCTTGTTTGTTTCAACCTTTTGGTATTGACATGTCTCATCTCACCTCTATTGACTGTCATCAATTTTTAGGGCAGTCATAGGGTCGCCATCTATCACATCAGTAAATCATAGAATTTATCGAACCAGCATGTTTTACGAGTAACTGTGAAATATTTTGCTGAATTGCAATTCATAGAGGATATAATTTATAATCTATACCACTAGCATCGGTAGAAAATCAGCGGGTATGGTTAGATTGCAGTTTCTTAGGCATTTTGGAATATTTATGACATCACTTTTATAACCATGTTGATGTTTTTGGCTTCTTTTCTTTCAGGCATTCAAGCTTAATCCAGGAGCAAAAAACTTTTCTCCTTCCTTTTCTAATGCTTCATCAGTTAATGCTGCAACAGTTCCAATAGTTGCAAGTATGGCTTACATACCAAGCAACTCTCCTGTGGTACCTGTGGCTTCTGTCCAGCCAGAACTTGGGATCCCTTTTGCACCAAGATCATCTGTTCCTGCTAAGTTCCCCCCCTACAGTAACTTGACAGCTGTAAATGGTGGCAATGGCTCTCAATTTTCACAACCTGTATGCATTAGCTAACTTCTTGCTTCTTATTGAGTAATCTCCCATATTAAATTCAAGTCGCTAGAGAAAATGCCATTTTTAGCACCAACAACCTTCTTGTCAACTTTTTTTTTACTGAACTAGCACTCTAACTGTTTAGAGAGGATTTTTTTCCTAGTTCTCACAGGGTTATTTGGCTATAGGTTGTTGGACACATGGAAACCAGAATGCAGCCACTTAGACATGCTGGTCAGTATCATGCTGTTCAGGCAGCATCATCATATGCACCACCAAATTCTCAATCCGTAAGTGAAATGAAGATTCACGTGATATTCATCTGCCAGTTTATTTCTGGTGCTCATTTGTTGCATTTTTGGATCAGGAGATTTGTGACTTTTATGGTTTTTTATGAGTTTCTAATCTGGCTCTCTGTTTCTCTAGGTTATGGTTAGACGACTGGGGCAGGTTGTGTATGTTCAGCCAGTTACTCATGTAAGACACAGAATTTGCAACATGAAATAACTAAGCACTCTGATGTTTGATGGTTACAGATACAACAAACATATAGTTTCTGGTTGTTGCAGCTCGTATTTAACTGTTTTATGCATGTTAGGGATCAATTTATGCTACATTTTGGAATGGAATAGTATATGTCATTATCAGTTCTCGAGAGAGTTCCTAGAACCAGCCTTGGGCAGTACTCTAGCCACATATTGATTCTAAACACTCTACTGTGGTTATTTCTCTAATTATTTATATAGTTGGTTATAACTAGTGTTATACCATGCTTCTCTTAACACGGATGCTTTTATATCAACCACATTATAATAGAATAATGCTGGATGTGTGTGTATTGATCCAAAGCTAGATAGCTAATTAGCTAAGATTTCGATGTGCAATATTTTGCAAAAGAAATCATAATTGTCTATTTATCAGCTAACAAAGCCTGCAGCTATGCAATCTTGTGCTCATATCTGGAAGGTCTAATGGCAGGCTAATTTCCTTGGTTTTCATGTATAACTTCAATTTTCAACGCTTGCCTTTTTTTTATTGAGGCTGATCCTCTTGCATGTCAAGTCATCTCAAGTGTTTAATTTTCTTCTTCCTTGAAGTTCTTATCCGAGCATGCATGGTATATTTCTCTAATTGTTTTGTTGCGTTTGTTTTATGAAAGGATTTGGTTCCAAGCCCAGCAGCCATATCAACTGTATCTGCACGTCCTTTGTTAACTCCATACCAGGTCCAGTATCCTAAACACCAAGGTATAAAAAAGGGATTTTCTTTTACTGGTAGAAATTTTATACTATTTTGCAAGAGATTCTGGTTTCAATAGTTTGTCATTGCAATTTCTACCATCAATGAGGTTGCACATTCAATGTAAGCTTAGATGTTTTATGTTATATGTTACTGACTGCTTGAAGGGACAACCTAATTGCTAAGCTAGCAAGTCAGCATAAAGCTTTTGAAAAATTAGTTGAAAATCCCCACTTTCAATGGCTGCAAGGGGTTGATAGTCAACATGTGCAAAACCATTAGAGAGATTGATACCATTTTGAGTTTCAACTTGATGAGAGAACATAAAATTTAATGCCGTAACTCAAATATAGGGAAGGTGATCATATTGTTTGCTGGTATTGTTTTTAGAGCTTCAATGAATTTGCTGCCAATCCCTACCCACTGCACACACGAAGGAAATAAAATTAAGAAATAACATAATTATAGATGGCAGCACCATGTCCAACGTGACATTTTGACTCTAGGATATTTTCAACATTGGAAGATTAAGTCTCTAAATATAAGACTTGAAGATGTTGGTCTCAGCATCCTATGTTTTTTCTGTGCCTGTTTATTGTGTATTTGAGATTTTTTTTTCCCTTTTCCATTTGGATTGCAGGAGGTGCAGCAGGCCAAACCATGCAATTTTGTGTGGCTCCATCTTTTGTAAGTGGTCAGCAACCATTTGCAGTGCCAAGCCACATTCCTTTTCTTCAGCCACCCATCCCATTCCAGTTCCAGGATCTAATACTCTCTTCAGCACCGAGTTTCCATGAGCATACTCCACAGTGAAATCAAGATTCTTTTTCATGAACAATAAAATTTTGGTCCATAGTTTTACTGAAGCCCATCTAGCAAATAGGTTATAGTTGTGTCCATCATTTTCAGGGTTTAACTCGTCTCAATGACTTTTGGTATAATCTGATTTGAGGGCAAATTTTTTTATTTGGTGATTCATGCTGTAAAACATGCAGGGGTGGTTTTCTGTTTTGGTGGAAAATTGTGAGGATTTCCCCCCCGATGGAAAGAAGAATTACATCTTGAGAATTGATTAGACAGGCCGAAAGTTATTTAGTGTACTAAATTGAGAAAAAAAAGGCAACAAGTACAAGGTTGTGATATATCAAGTTGGTAGCATAGTTCATGTCATCTTTCGCTCAATTCTGCGTTCGTTTTAGGGTTCATGCAGCGCTGATTATTTCCTCAGGATGCCTTTTCTACTCCCTGCATCAGGCAATAGAAGGTTTCTGTTTGCTATATTTTGCTGCTGGACATGTTTGAACGTCAACTTCTACGGTGGCCCGAAGGCGCTGTATCGTTGATTACAATCCGTGGAAGCAAATTTTACTTGCTCATGTATATTATTTAATAATCTTTATCGGGATTCGACTGCAATATTCTACCACCAATTAGCTCGTCAAATACCAGCACCGCACCCCCTGACTAAAATGAGTGTAAAGTAAAGCTTTATTTTCCCCTTGCTAGATCTTTGATCTTTGCTATGTTCATATCTTTTCGTTTATCCTGCAAGATCGCTTGGAACAAAGTTATCAGGCACTAGCACATTTAGAAGAAGAGCTCGTACTTCGGAAATTGGATCATAAACCCTGTATCAGGCATGGATAATACATGATTGAAGCTTGAGGCTGCATAAATGTCTGATAAGAAGGTATCCTTCAATTCAAACTATGAATAAATTACAGTGCCAAATGCTGACATGCAGCTAGGTTTTCCATTATAACTAAACTAAAATTATATAAAAGTCTATGAGAAGACATCTTAGCCTCACACTTTTGAGCAAAGATGGATCTTGTGTGGCCTCTACCTAGTTTAAGATCACTAATTTTCTCTAGACTAGTAGTACAACTCTAGTAATTCATCCTCCGGAAACGTTACATGGTACAGAAGCACAAGTACACCATTTGCCCTTGCCCCGAGTTCTGAAGGGCCACTCCATTCGTCTCCAAGCGTGGTTTCTAGTTCAATCTATACCTGCAGCTGGCTCCTCTGTACAGGCCCCTGGATTGTCCGCCATGCTTTCCTGCAAAACCTTCTTAATGTTTGATGCATATAATAAGTCATTGATCTTGTACCTGGGAAATGGGCTTTAGTACATAACGGATGGCTGGTCAGTAATTTTATTCAGTTGAAGACTTGTTTTACCTGCAAGAGCTGAGTCATTTTGCCAGTCTTGTATTCCTCGGAAGTTCTGGATGCAACTTCAGGATGACAGCCAACATTAGGCTGTAAAACTTGCAGTGGTTCAACAGACAGGGCCTGATCTGTGTCACTGGCATCCTTTTCTGCCACAATACCAGAATCTTTCACAGGCAAGTTAACAGCTGGGCTGCTATTAGTTTCTGTTGACTGTGATGAAGCAGGAACCCTCTTCATTACTTCAGTTAGCAGTACCTCAAAAGGAACACCAGTTGTTTTTGTTGGGTTGGCTTCTGCGTCATGTAGTCCCCCAGCTGGAGTTTGATTAAAAGGACTTGTACTTTGCAATCCTGAATGCATCACCTGGTGATTATTTTGAGATTGAAATTGCATGACTTTGTTTGTTGGTGTTGATACATTTGATGAATGATCAGCATCTTGAATCTGCTTGCCTTTTGAAGGCACCAGGAGGGGAGTTTGGCTTGTAGCACTGACACTAGGTGCACCGCTTGATAGATTGACCGGCTGAAGCACAACAGGAACTGAATTGCCTCTTGACATTGCAGGAGTTTGGGGTACCACTGGAAGCACCTGCTTACCTTTTGAGCCAGCTGGATTAGCAGCTTGGCCAGCTTGGGCAGTTCCATTCATATCTCTAGGCCCAGGATTACAGCAGTCGGCCTTAGTATTGCTTTCTCTCGGAAGGGGAATCTCATTCCTTCTGATCATGGGGACACCTGGGGCAATATCATTTTCAGGATTAACAGGGGACATAATGTCCAGGCTTAAAAACAACACCCCTCAAAGTTGTTTCGGTATCACCAACCCTGACATTCAGCAAATATCCAGCATCAAATGTCGCCTCTATAATACCATGGACTGACTGGCCTATCATGGAATCATTTGCATAATTAACTGGATCTACTTGATGTGGCTGTTTACCATTGACCCCTCCAAATCCAGCAGCATGAGCATTCTCCCTACGGTTTGGATTTTGATCCCTTGGAACATGGGCATTCCCCTTATGATGAACCTCCAGTTTAGGGTACTTGCGCGGACGACCACGCTGGCGTTTCAGAGGGATGATTGCTGAAGCACCAGGTTTATTCCCTTGGTTTACTTCACTCATGTTCTGTATAATTTCCTTCCCCCGAATGATCTTTTATTGTTTTCCTCCCTGCGGCAAAGAGCAAATATTTAGTTTGTGAAGCAAATTGGGCCATCCATGATGGAACAGATGCAAGTAAAGAGATCAACACGTGCATTTGCAAACAAACATAACCAACTTCTACAACAAAGAGTACACTATCTATCATGGAATTCTATAAAACCACTGGTACCTGCAGAGCAATAATCCTAAATGTGGTATATTTTCCACAAATGAGATCTTATATTTCATAACATTATTTTGTTAAAAAATTAATTAAAAAAAAATAAAGAATTTTTTTTTGTCAAAATCATGTTATATTGACTCTGATAAGTCAACAAGGGCCAATTATTATGGGATGAAGAGAGTGATAAATACTAAATTCTGCGAATTAGGGTTCTCAAGTCAAAGAATATGTGCAAAAACTTCCATAGAAATGCAAAAGCAAAATTGCCTAGCTTAGCCAAGCTGCTTATTAAGCTTGAATACTATGATAATTCCCAAGCAGTTCAATGAAAACATGCATTTTCTATTTTCTTTTATTTAGCAGCTTGGTGGTATCCTTGGCCAAGCTTGCACAAATAAAGACTAAGTCCACCTTAATGGTTTGGCCAAAAGCATGTCATCCATGCTAGTACTAAGGGATATCACGAGGAAATAAATGACTATAGCCTAACCTTGGGATTAAACCCTAATCCAAAACAATACACAGTCTTCCTTGCTAGCATGCATGTTTCTATTACAAGGTTTGCATATGTATAAGTAATCCCCTGTAATTATGTGAAAGGTTCAACATGATGAATCCATAGCACTAACAATGACCACAATTGTGGTTTCTGATAAATGGCCACAACATCTCATATATTTAAGGAACCATATACAATATCTCATTTTTTTGAAGAAAAAGGGTTAGTATTTTAATGCCTTCTGCATAACAACTGTCATGGCCATTAAACATAAGAGCTTACCATTCTTCTCTCTTATCATTTACTCCACATTACATTACTTTGTAAGTATTAAAGTTTCTAGCTCTTATATTCTCAAATTACCAGATCAGTGTTCGCATGCAACTTTTTATGTTTTTAACCATTTACATACATGATGGCCACAAACATGAAATAAAACCCGTGACAACAAGGCAGAGATGTCAACTACAACTGTATCAATGATTTCACCACAAACATTGAATAATTAATTTACTACCATCATCACCATCACCATCAAATCTACAGTTAATTTCATTTTTCAGCAAAGGATGATATACTAATGGCCACCATGCCATAAAAGCATCATTTTGAGCCAATTTCTTTTTCTTGCCACTGATAGCTTCCACCTATTCTTCACACACAACTTTCTTTTGAAGTATTTTCATCAAAATCAAGCTTCAGCTGTTTAAATGTTTGCTTATAAAGCTAAGATCAACTGGATTATTTTAAGATTTTCTGGAAAATATTTCATATATTTTACATTTAATTTTTGTACAATATTGTTATAAAAATAGAATCAACAAGATTATGTGACATTCTATATTGACTTTTGTGATATTTCAATCACTGAAAGTACGAGTAAGGGCTGGTTAATTCAGAAAAAATAAAATAAAAACCCAAAAATTGAAAATTTTGAAATCTCAAACTGACCCTATCCAGCCCAAGAGCCATCTGGTTATGTTAGTTGAAACAATGAATAACAGATTCAAAAGGTAACTATGGGCGGGCCTTTGCTGAAACCATGTTCATTTATGCTGAAACAGTCAAATCAGGTTCAGGTTGCTAACATCATGAATTTTATAACTGAAACACCCCAGGATACTAATAAACTAGCTGGTTTTGTTCAGTTTGGTTATAGTGTGACCCAAATAATCCACTTTTTTAGCTCAACCTCAAACAATAACTATTAATTGTGTCTATTAAGTGAATCACTATAAATATATATGTGCATAATATAAAATTTGCTTAGAGCTGCTAATAATTCACAACTGCAGTGGCCAGTATGACTAGACAATGCTCATGAATGGTTTCACATAATGCCTAGGAATGGATTCATGCCACTCCTGGGAATGGGCCTCAGTGCACCACTGCAATTGTCACCATGATTTCTAGCAATTTCCATGCTAGACTAATCCAAGACAATTGGTATTAGATTGTTAGCAACCATTTAAGTAATAATGTCAATGTTGATTCTTTGATTTCCTATTTAATGCAATAGCCCATCATGTACTAAAATTAGTTGTATTACCTCATATTTTGTTTCAGGATAGAGATTTCTTCATTGACAATGGGCAAAAGTAATTGTGTGGTAAATTTCCATTAAAGTGATATGAGTAATTATTATCTATTGGAGGTCAATTCAATCGAAGCAATGACTTTGATGCCAAGTCCCAACCACCTCAAAGTAATCATCTCCCTTATCCAAATTTTTTATTTCCTATGAAAAGCTTAAGTTTATTCATGTTCAACAGAAAAGTTGACCTTGCAAGTGATGCTATGAGGTACCAAGTCATCCTAGAACTAATCACCTCCTTGTTGCTAATCACCTTCCTAATCTAATGAACTTCTTGTTGCTACAAACAGTTTGTCTCACTATAAGGGATTTTAATGATGAGAAAACATCAACTCGTACAAATACATATGCCCATGCAAACAATTTTGCATTACCTAGAATTGACAAATGCCTAAAATTCCAAAAATAGAATTTTGTTTTAAAGGCACTTGAGGGATTCTATCTAGCATTCTTGACCTTGATGTGGACAAAATGAGTAAGTCCATAACACATTATCTTGCTTGCCCCAACGTCTACAGAAAAACTTTTATTCACTTTAAAGGTCTGAGGGTTTTCCTTAAATTTCACAGTAAGGAATCCAGCACATCAAACTTTCCCAGATTAGCATTCTTAAGCAATCTAAACAACTGCAGAAGGCTAGTACAAGTAGGGGAGGCAGGTGGAACAGCTTCAAAAACTGCCACGTCTTTACATTAAGCTATTCAGAGTATCTATCTCATCATCCAATCAACCCATAAATATAAAAGATCATGTGCAGGACTTTGATATCAAAGGGTGCGTATAGAGATACATTAAAAAGAAAATGATCTATTCTCGAAATTAGCTACAATTGCGACTATTTCATCAACTACCATTTCTGGATATGATTTTTCCAAGTCACACTCAAAAGAGCTCCTATTCCTAGCCACTATATCAACAAAGCACCTAAACACTAATCCCAAACTGATCTAATAAAGGAAAACTTGGTCAGCATTAAAATCCCCTACTGTGGGACAAGCCATTTGAATTCGTAGACAGGCAATTCAAGCAAAAAAGAAAGGAAAAAAATATTCCCGTGATCATAAATTTCCCAAAAATTCTGAATGCTATCCATGATAAACAGAATGACAATACCATCCCATAAAAAATGCACTTCAATTAAAGTAAGAAAAGCAATGAAAGCTGAAGAAGAAGAAGCTCAAGAGGAGGAGGAGGAGAGATCAAAGCCCAACAACTATAGAACATATAGAATAAAACCAGTAAATAACCAAACCTTTTAAAGCCTTCCAAGAAAGGTTAGCAAATGTTCCAACCTGCATAAACAAGAACAAAAACATAAAAAGGAACCAATTAGCTAAGAAAACAACAACAATAGAAAGGCTAAAAAATCACATATCTGGAACAGAAAGAAAAACCTAAACCCTCTTCGAAAATGCCATGAAAGGGTGTTTTCACAAAGCAAGCAAGAAGCCAGGGAGAAGGAGGAGAGCGAGAAAGCAAAGCAAGTGTACCTCCTGGGGCTCTGTTTTGTTATTGTTTTTTTCTCCCCTTTTCTGAAGTAAAAAAATAAAAAAGAAAAAGAAAAAAAAGAGCCCCAAGAAATCTAGCGAGTGTGTATAAGAGGATATATTTTGTCTAAGAGAGACGGAGATGTCGTGTTACAGTTGTGGGGGCCAGCCTTGGGTATGACTAGCATGACATCCATGTGAGATAAAGGCTATGACAACACAATGAGAGAGTGAGTTTCGGTGATCAAATGGTATCACTGGGACACGTGGTGCTGATCATTTTGACTGTTGTGAAGGAAAGTTACCTAATGTGAATCATTTGGAAATTATGGGACCCCACTTGATTTTGCAAAAGAATCTCTGGAAAAAAACGAGAAGAATTTCCAAAGTTGGATAAAATATCACAATACATAATCTTTGTTTGCAGAGGTGAAGAGATTCTTAAATTATTATTATTTTTTATATTTATTTGTTAAAAAAATTAATATAAATATTTTATTTAAAAAATAGAAAAAACTCTAATAATATTGGGTAGAAAAAAAACAAAATAAAAAAGTATTCACTTCAAATAGAAAAAAAAGATAATAAAGAATAATAATACTAAAAATCTATTTTTCTAAAAATAATAATCATGTATTTTCCAGTTTCATTTTTTTTAATTAAAGATTATCCTTCATAAAAAAAAATTTCAGCCTCATCTTACTCGTCATTTTAGGTTTTGTTTGACATTGTATTTCAAAAATATTTTTGAAAAAGAAATAATTTATTTTTATTTTTATTTTTTTCAATAAATTAATTTTTTGGGTGTTTTTAAATCATTTTCATGTGCTGATGTCAAAAATAATTTATTTTTTTTAAAATAAAATATTATTTTGATGTATTTCTAAATAAAAATTATTTTAAAAAATAATCTTAATCATACTCTCAAACATGCTCCCAAACAGACACTTAGACTATGACCACAATATCTTTGCATGGATCACTTTTTTTTTTTTTTGTAAATCTCACTAGGATTTTAAATTATAATGACTAACACACACAAAAACAACACAATAATTAATGAATAAATTTTCTTAAAAAAATAATTTTTTTTCATCATATCATACACAATCACACTCTATTCTGCAACCATTTACAACAACAAAACAAAATAATCATCACATAATCAAATTTTCATATAAATTCATAGTAAAAGACAAAGCAAATTAACTATCAATATAATATATATTATTGTTTATCAAATAATAAATAATAGTTGCACAATAAACTTTCATATAAATATTTGAAATCCAAAAAATATACTATAAATATCTGTTATCCATGTGATTTACATATATGTATAGTAGTTCCCATATTCAGTTCTTGTTTAGGAGTGTGATTGATATTGTTTTTTAAAGTATTTTTTATTCAGAAATGCATCAAAATGATAATTTTTTATTTAAAATAATATTTTTGATATCAACACATCAAAATGATCTAATAACACAAAAAAAATATTTTTAAAATACAATATCAAATACCCCGTATAAGATAAAAAAAAATCTCTGGGCAGATCTAGTGTATGTACAAGAAGATTTTAATTTTAAAGCTCAATAAATTTTGGACCACAACAATCATCGCCCGTGGTCCAAATTTTTGCCCGTGGTCCAAATTTTTGGATTATATTATACATTTTGGTTTAATTTGTTTAAAATTAAACAAAAGAGGACCAAATTATATGGAAAAAAAACTCACGACTAATTTCAAGTTCACACAAAAGGTATTATTGAATTTAGTTCACATATATTCCTTTTTATTCTCTTAAGACCCCTATAGTTTTTGAAATTTTAATTTTTATATAAAAATTAATGTTCTTAATATTTCACTTTTATAGATAATAATTAGATATTTTAGGTTTTTCTCTATAATTACAATATTCTTCAGCCCATCATGCAATCTCATTTGAATTTGAGTTTAAAAAGTGTTTTTGAAAAAAAATAATTTTTATTTTATTTTAAATTAAAAATTTTTGGTGTTTTTAGATTACTTTCATGTGGTGATGTCCAAAATGATTTAAAAAAAATAAAAAAAATATCATTTTGATGTATTTATTAATGAAAAAATACTTTAAAAAACAACCACAACAACATTCTCAAACAGAATATTCAATAAATACACTAAAGGGTGGAGAACTTATTGAGCACTACGAAAGTAATAAGAATTAATCATCAAAGAATATTCAATAACTGAGAGGCTACGATAGATTGACTGCCATGGGAGGATCTTGCATGAGGAGAGAAACGTTGCATCCGGAGGCTATCGATCCGAACCTTAGATCTATTCCTAAAAACCCAGAACAGACATGAAACGTTGCATATGGAAGCTATCCGAACCTTAGAGATATGCTCTCACAAACCAAGAACAGACATGAAACGTTGCGTCTGGAAGCTATCCGAACCTTAGATATGTTCTCACAAACCAGAGCAGACATGAAACGTTGCATCTAGATTGACACAAATTATATCAACAAAGAAACATGATTTAGAGACCCATGCACGACATATATAGTTTTGAGGGAGAAGTTCATACGAAGATCTCTCTCTTTTTGAGCTCTTTTGAGATCATGATCTTCAAGTTGCCTCGGATTAATTTGATATATTTTAGGTTTACCTGGCCGAGTTGTTTTTTGTAAATTAAAAAAAAAAACAAGTAGTTTTTACGCAATTATCTTTTTTTTAAGTTTTTGGCGACCAATATATGTATGTGTGTGTGTATTTCTTTTTATCCTGACAAAGCTAAATTAGAAGAATAATTATATGGAAAGTTATTTGAAAAATTGATAACAAATTATAATATAATAACTAAACATAATCTAAACTCAAGGTATTAGTAAAGGTTAAAGATACCTAATAACTAGGGTTATAATAATTATTTTATATATATATATATATATATATATATATATATATATATATATATATATATATAAAAATAATCCTAGAGAACTAGAGTCTGTAGGATTTTTTATTTTATTTACATTTTAGGTGTACAAGAGTCTCTCATTGTCTACCACATTCTTATCTCATTTCAAGATTATTAAATTACAAAAAAAAGAAATTTCTCAACTGAAATTTCTAGTTACATTGTAATGAAGAGAGGCCTTAATTTGAGCCTCTGGAAGGTTTTCAACATAGATGTCATGGAGCAGTCTGACGTAGTCATTAACCTTGTCATCTCTCCAATCATCAGTTTTTATTGACCGGAGATACTTGACTGTTATAGGCGCTGGCCGAACATGCAAGCCGCCTTTCCTCCATGCACGGTGGGTACCTGCAAAGATCATTTGGAACTATTGGGAGGCGCGTCTGCAATGCTAAATGAACAAAACCCTGCGAGGGAAACACCGGAAAACGATGTCAGGTGGGAAATAATTTTGCAATTTCAGAATTATTCCAAGAGTGAAAGCACATTTTGTTCAAGAAAATGGATACATGCTTACCTTTTTAAAGGGCTGTAATCGTCCCATCTTTTGATCTAGTACCCTCAGGAAAAATGATGAGTGACAGGTTGTTTTTTGACCACCGCATGAGCTAGCTACCTGCGCGCAAGAGTCACTGGTTAGATTTACAGACCGGAGAAATCATTAACAATGCGGAGAAGACGATGGAAAACCTCCTTCATGGATTGAATAGCTGCAGCAGGGTTGGTGCGATCTATTCGAAGATGGTTAATTTGCCAATACATAAAGTTGTCCAAATAGAGGGTACCATATGATCTGCAGAAACAAAAATATCATTAATTAATTTATCAGGCCAGATACAAAGTCTAACAATGGCATCACTCATGAACAGGGTGAGTTTACTATAAGGAGGTAGCACCTAGAAAGTTTCTAAGAGCTTGTCATGATGATAAAGAAAGTTTATGATATACATAGTAGGTTTCGAGTTCAACATGAATTTTTTATAAAAATTTGAAACAACTAAGAATTCTATAAAATATGATTCTCAGGGTGAATGAGTTTTTCTCGCATTAAAAAAAAAGAATAGCACAAGAAAGGTGATTTCTGCACGTTATTAGCATGGTTTACAAGATACAGATCAATTTTATCAAAATGAATCGTCACCAGATAGCTGAGTGAATCTGTACCTCGATCTTTCTTTGCAATGCCAACATGCAGTGCCTGTGGGAGTCAAACACATCATAATTAAGGAAAATGTCTATGGGAGACGCATGATTACAGATATAAATTGGTCCCTCTCATTTGAAAACTCAGAGCCTTGAATCCTGATAGGATTCCCTAAGATCCACATCTGCAATGAAAATTGTGTACTTTTAGGAGCTTATCAGAAGCTCGTTAATATTTCCTTCCACTAGCTAGATCAAGTGCCATTTCATTTAATCATCCAAAACAGATTCTTCCAGCATTATAGATAAGTTCCTAAAAGAAAAGGGCCCCCCCTTTAACGGAAACTCTCTTGGCCTGCCCTATACCAGGCTGATTCCTGTGTACTTCAGCGTTGTAAAGTTGTTCTTTCCTTGACCAAACAACTTTGCACTTACATAGTACTCACGTATTCATGTTAGAGGCGAGGTGAGTTTCTTTTGTACTGGTGTTTCCTCTTCAAGGTCCTTTTAATGGGAAAGGTGGCGGGATTTTTGTATGTTTGGCTTCAGATCTTAATGAGTTGCTGGGTTTAGAAATGTGGGGGTTTTGTTATTTATGTTGTCGGGCTGATTTTTTTATTTATTTTTATCAATTTGGAGTCTAATGTTTAGGGTTTTTGATTTACGCATGAAGAACGAAAGGAAGCCCTCATGTCTAATGCCGGATTCATGCAGAATGGGTAGACATGTCACCGATAAAGTCATCCGCCTTAAGAAAATTGTAAATATTATATTTGATCCAAATAGAAAACAAGGCTAGGCCATGTAATATTGGATCATAGGAGATGTTTAAACATAATCATAGACTCAACAGCGCAAATCCTTACATTACAGCCCAGAAAAAAAACTATTTTATGACAGTAAACTAGACCTCACATTCTCGAGTGGAGACAAACCTGGACAAACAGAAATTGAAGCTTATTCGATAAATAAAACTACAACCAAAATTATATTTCAACTAGTATAAGATAAAAGTAGCTGTGGGATCACAGAAACACCATGCACCATCTTCATTCTGCATCCATAACCTTGATGAGCACAAGCCATAGCTTCTGATCACGCCTGAAAGAATAAACTTGGACAATATCATCCACCTTTAGTGCTCCCTGCATTCCTGTCCAGAACATGATTCCAATTGGAGGTTAGCACATAGGACACGGTGTTTTTCATCTGCCGCCTCCTCAGCTTCATTGTACTTTGATGAACGTTGCCGTCTTTTAGACGCAGCTCCACCAGCTTCACTTCCGTGCTCATACTCTCGCCGTGGCGCACCTCCTCCATCTCCGTTTCGTTCAAAAAATCATGGCCATCCTTGATTTGATTCAAAGGCATCGAGAAGCGCTCCTGGTGCTTGTCCATATCAGTTTTGAACATCTGTTTCATTATCCTCAGCTTGATTTCGCTGTCACGGCCCTCTTGATGATTCATCACGGATTTTATATCAGAAGAGAGATCGGGCGGTGGATACAACCCCAGCTTCTTGAAATCCACCCTCCCTCCCATCTTCTTCATTTTCTTTGATGATCTCTGTCGACGATCATCGTCAACATCGACCCTTTGGCTTTTCAGGACTCGCTTTCTACCTGCTGTCTTTTTCTCCTGGTTACTCTTCATCTTTGCTGTCAGATCATCTTCTTGATCAGTACTCATGATGCAGTGATTGTTTTTCCTGACAAACTTGCGTCTACTTGCCCTTCTTTTCTCTGGTACGAGAATAGCTCCGAGTGGGCTTCCAGATTCATCGATGCTGCCGGTAGTACTCTTGGCTTTTTGATCGGTGCACTGGGTTTTGATCATGGAAGTAAAGCCCTAGTCCTCCACTTCCTCTTCTTTTCTCTGGTACGAGAATAGCTCCGAGTGGGCTTCCAGATTCATCGATGCTGCCGGTAGTACTCTTGGCTTTTTGATCGGTGCACTGGGTTTTGATCATGGAAGTAAACCCTAGTCCTCCACTTCCTCTTCTTTTCTTGGGTACGAAAACCCTACTGGTCTGGGTCTTCAAAAACTGACGTCTTTCGGCAACTGTGAGCAGCTTGAACGAGTCCCCAAACTCTTTCTCCCGCGGATTTGAAGCTTCTTTTTCATATTCTGTTTCGATACTAAGCCCCAGATAATATTCATCAACATCATCATAGTATGGATGATCAAAGTTTATGTGAACCATCTTCCTCTCTTCTTCTTCAACAAATATGTGAAGAAACTAACAGAAAGAAGGCTGCAAAGAGAGATGAAAGTAGAGATGGAAATATGAGAGAGAGAGAGAGAGAAGCCAGGCAAATAAGAAATCCCTCCTTTACAAAGAACTTACAAGTTACAAGATATAAGTTTTTCCTTTACAAAAATACATGTAATGGGATGGCGAAATCCCATTGGCCAAGTCATATATTTTTGTAATGGGTATACCCATTACATGGTAGGATCATACCCATTACATGGGATGGCGAAATCCTGGCCTCCTTTACAAAGAACTTACAAGATATAAGTTTTTCCTTTACAAAAATACATGTAATGGGATGGCGAAATCCCATTGGCCAAGTCATATATTTTTTGTGGCGATGACGGAATGGGCTGGATTTTCCTCTGACAAGTCAATACGCTTTAATATGATAACTGGATTTGATACAAGAGGTGCGCACCGACCAATAGTTTGATACAGCTCGTATTAATCTTCTATAAAAAAAATTAACATTTTAAAGAATAAAATATTATTTTAACCCCCGGCCGTGCCCGCAGACCTCCCAAGAGGAGTTGTGGATTTCCTCTGACAAGTTATTTAATTCTATCTCTAGATTTAATTCTAGTTATTTATGTAATTATTATAAGTTTATATTATAAAGTTACATGAATATTAATATTATTAAATTCACTCAAACACAGAATATTTTAATTAAGAAAAAAATAAATTTATTGTTTCCTGGCCATGGTTCATGAAATTATTTGTCATGAGGGTATATCTTGCAATCCCATTGGCCAGTCATTTTTCCTCTCTTCTTCTTCAGCAAACATGGGAAGAAACTAAGAACAAAAAAGGCTGCAAAGAGAGATGAAAGTAGATGGCAGTATATGTCTACAGCCAGAGCGAGAGGCAAATAACAAATCCTTTTACAAACCGGATAGGATATAGGGCAGCTCGCTCTAAGTCGCGCGCCAACTCGCCCAGAATCGCATAGACAAATTTATGTCTATAGCTGTCTAAGAGCGTAGCCTCAACTCATAAAAGTTATAAATTTTGCACATAAAAGTTATTCATTTTGCACATAAAAGTTATAAATTTTGAACATAAAAGTTATTCATTTTGCAAAATATATAATTTCAATGAATAACTTTCATTGTGCAAAATTTATAACTTTTATGTGCAAAATTTATAACTTTTATGTGCAAAATGAATAACTTTTATGTCCAAAATGAATAACTTTTATGTGCAAAATTTATAACTTTTATGTGCAAAATGAATAACTTTTATGTCCAAAAGAACTTATAAGGTGTATATGGATGGATTCGGTATCCACAATTGTGATGAATATTCATCAACATCATCATAGTATGGATGATCAAAGTTTATGCGGGAACTGTGAAATACATGACTTATATTTGATCAAATGGGACCCAGTTTGACAAAACTTAATAATACTGGTTACCACCACACCACCGGAGACCACCATTAATTTGATCAAATAAAAACTACCTCGTCCCTTTCGAGGATGTATGGCCTAGATTTCAATTAACGCAACTGATTCCTCTCTGAGATACACACGCAAGCCAGATTTTTTCCTCCCATGTATAATACTGGGTCCCATTTGATCAAATATAAGCCATGTATTTCCTCCCATGTATTTCCTCCCATATTCGGCTACGGTGTGAACACTTCAATAAGATGCCCTCATGACAAATAATTTCATGAAAAATTAAATTTATTGTTTCCTCAAATGTATTTCCTCCCATATTGATCTACTTTCATCTCTCTTTGCAGCCTTCTGTTTTTTTAGTTTCTTCCCATATTTGTCGTGTAGCTTGTCGGTTTTTTTTAATTTTTCAAACCGAAGCCCTGCTTAAAAACAAAACTTAGATTCATGAAACAGACACGTTTGTGCACAGGAAACAATAAATTTAATTTTTCATGAAATTATTTGTCATGAGAGCATCTTATCCCAAACCCTTACTCTCTCTCTCCTATCATGTTGGGCTTCTCTCTCTCTCTCTCTCTGGCTATAGACATATATTGCCATCTACGTTCATCTCTCTTTGCAGCCTTCTTTGTTTTTAGTTTCTTCCCGGCCATGTTTGCTGCAGAAGAAGAGAGGAAGATGGTTCACAGTTCCCGCATAAACTTTGATCATCCATACTATGATGATGTTGATGAATATTATCTGGGGCTTTGTAACGAAGCAGAATATGAAAAGGAAGCTTCAAATCCTCGGGAGAAAGAGTTTGGGGACTCGTTCAAGCTGCTCACAATTGCCGAAAGACATCAGTTTTTGAAGACCCAGACCAGTAGGGTTTTCGTACCCAAGAAAAGAAGAGGAAGTGGAGGACTAGGGTTTACTTCCATGATCAAAACCCAGTGCACCGATCAAAAAGCCAAGAGTACTACCGGCAGCATCGATGAATCTGGAAGCCCACTCGGAGCTATTCTCGTACCAGAGAAAAGAAGGGCAAGTAGACGCAAGTTTGTCAGGAAAAACAATCACTGCATCATGAGTACTGATCAAGAAGATGATCTGACAGCAAAGATGAAGAGTAACCAGGAGAAAAAGACAGCAGGTAGAAAGCGAGTCCTGAAAAGCCAAAGGGTCGATATATATATATATAGACACGCCCAAAGTGAGGGAGCAAAGATGGGTCTTTTGGTTTGCTTTGGAATTGTATTTGTCGGTGTGAATTGTATTTGTGAAAAGCAACTTGAATCTGCTTTACATAAAACGGTGGTTGGAACGCTTTTATTGGTGGGCCATAGGATTGTGCAGCAATTTTTGGGTGTATTTGGTACGTTATCAAACGGCAAGTTACTAGCGTTTTTTGGAATGTGGTTAACACCATAATACCAAACGGGCACTAAGATTTTGTCCGTAACGTGAAATGGTAGTAGATATTGTTTTTTTAAAAAAATATTTTGTTTAGAAATATATTAAAATAATTTATTTTTAAAATAAATATTTTTAACATAAATACATAAAAATAATTGTAAAAAAATCAATTTAAAACAAAAATAAATTTAATTTTTTTAAAAAACATTTTTAAAATACAATGATAAAGAAGCCCAAAATAATGTTGGGTCCATTAGGGCTTCTATGATTGTTTGGTGGTACTTAAATTATCCGGGATTTGCATTTATTTTCAAAATTATTTGACATTAGGGTATCTTATTTCTCCTAGCCATGGTTCATGCCAACGAGTTGTGAGCCATGCTCCGACTAGAAAAGGAAACCGTGTTCGGTAAATTGGAGAGACAAAATTGCCATTCACCCTTCTATCTAGATTTTTTTTGTTACGATGCCGTTTTTCTCCTCCATTGTGGCTTTGATATGAGCAGCAAGAATTACTATATATATATATATATATATATATATATATATATATATATATATATATATATATATATATATATATATATATATATATCACTATGCACGTAGATACAAATTATTGTAGATTATGATAATAAAATTATTAATTTACCCCAAAGCTGAAAAATTTAACCTTGGGACTTGGGCCATTTTTTGATATTTTAAGGGGACATGAATGGTATTTCTGAATTCTTTGCACAATAAAACTACTATTTTACCCCTAGGTGCTGACAAAAGGATGCAAAATAGTAGGGGGTGTATTCGTTTTTTCACAAATTCATGCACAGTTAAACTATGAAAATAACCCCCCAAAAGGACAAAAAAACATTGGAGCCGGGGGTATTATGGTACTCACCCCCAGATTTTTGTGGTTATCACCGAGTGTAGGGGTATATAGGTAATTTATCATTTTTTATTATTTCTTTTTCTAAAACACTATAGGCGCGTCATACGATTACGCCAATAGTGTTTCACGTGCACGCTCCATTCAAGCGGCGCATGCAGCATTCCCTGACGGTGGAAACTGATCATTCACCGTGTCATCTGTGCGCCGCCATGTCCTTTTCCTTCCAGTGCGGCGTGTGTTGGCTAAATGTGGTCGGTGAATCGCCGGTGAACGATTTTTGTTTTTTTCTCCCTTTTTCTCTCTCCTGCCTACAAAAATTGTAAGTAAGTCCTTCATGTTTTAAATGGTTTTATTTTAGTCATGTTCTTTTGATTTCTGTTTTATTCCTGATTTCATTAATGAAAATGTTGATTTTTTTTCAATTGTGCCTTTCAATTCAAACTGTTTATATATGTTGGTTTTCATTTCAATCCTTATTCTTTTGATTTTTGATTTGTTTTTGCTTCCTATAATTTTTTAGCACGCAGATTTTAATGTGTTTTGATTTTGTCCTTCAATTGAAATTGTTCATATATGCTATTTTTTATTTAGGTCCTTATTCTTTTAATTTTTAACAAATTACACTGCAACTTCCTTTAAAAATGTTATTATTTGGTTTGGTCCCAGAGCTTTTATTTGTTTCAATTTTACATTTCAATTAGAATTAATTATATATTTTATTTTTCGTTTCGACCCTTATTCTTTGAATTTTTTATTTGGTATTAATTCCTTTTATTTTTTTGGTTTTTCTTTGACAATGTTTATTTTTTACCCGTATTTATGCACTTATGCTTTTAGTTTTTGTTTTTATTTTTTTTCATTTTATTTTTATTTTTGTTTTATTTTTATTTGGTGCAATCTTGAAATATTAATTTATATTAGTGATCATTTTAAAATTAATATTTCTCTTTTTTTTCCCTTTGTTCTTTTTTTTTGTTTTTTATGTTATTTTTATCTGTTCTTCGGGTCAGATGATTTTATGATTTCATTATTAGCACAATAAGAATGATAATTTTAGTGATTATTATTTATTTATTGTAAAAATGTTTTTGTATATATTTTTGGGGTAATTTAATGATTTTAATTGTTTGGGCAGTAATGTTGCTAATATTTTTAACTGTATAGTCATGATAATAATGACAATGCATGTGTCATAACCCAATTTATGGGTTACTCCCCAAAATCTACCCAAAAATAACAAAAATAAAATAAAAGGGGCTGATGTTGGTAGAAAAATAGAGGGAAGTACAGATTAAAGGCAAAAATAATTTATCATTGGATAAATTTGTGTAAAAATTATGTCGAACGACATAATTATATTTTTATGCGTTGATTTGATTTAATCATCGACCAATTTAAAGTGTAACTATGATTGAGAATTAATTTAGGATCCAATTGAAAGATTTAATTAAGTGCAATGACTTAATTATACTTTAAATTGGTTAAATTAATTTTATTAAGGGTTTAATTGATGAAAAATCAAGTTCTTGAGCTTAATTCGGGTTCGATTGAGAAGATTGGAATTTTCAGAGACCGAATTGAATTTTTGGAATATTCGTTGTACGGACGCGCCCTGTAGTGTTTCACGCGAACACGCCTATAAAGCGGCGAGTGATGCATCCTCCAGCGTTGGAAAATCACCTTCCAACGTGTACGTGGTGCGATGACATGTCCTCTATCTCTCGGTGCGGTGCGTGTCGGGTTCCGGTGAATCGCCAGTGGACGGTTTTAAGTTTTTTCTCCCTTTTCTCTCTCCTGTCACCGTGAAATACACTTCACTCCTTACAGTTTATGAATGTTTTATTTTAGTCCATTGGCTTTTGATTTTCTAGTTTATTACCGATTTCTTCTATGAAAATTTTGATTTGTTGCAATTGTGCCCTTTAATTGAAAATAATTATATATGTTGGTTTTCAATTTAGTCCTTATTCTTTTAATTTTTGATTTGCTTTTGGTTCCTTTAACTATTTGGGTATGCAGGTTTTAATTTGTTCTAATTGGGTCCTCCAATTTAAATTTGTCATATATTCTACCTTTCATTTCGATCCTTATTTTATTTTTATTTTTTAAAAATTACACAGCAATTTGTTTTTTAAATATCTTTATTTGTTTCAATCCCAAGGTTTTTGTTTATTTCAATATTGTCATTTGATTGGAATTAATTATATATTTTATTTTAATTTATGTTAATTGTGTCCTCCAATTGAAATGCCCCAGTCCTTGAAGGCTAAAAACTTTCGGTCCTGGAGCCAAAATAATCATTTCATTGTAGCAATGAATAGTGAACTAAGTCTGGATGAACAGTAGAAATTTATACAGTAAAAATGCAACGGCTTTTATATTATAGTTAATAACGAGCGGTTTTGCCCGCGCGATGCGCTTGGCTTTTTTATCTATGTAGAAAACTGATTGATTTAATACGTTTTGTATTTTATTATTTTAATATTTAATTAGTAAAACTATAATTGATCAAATCTATTAAAAACGGTTTTTTTTTCCACTAAAAAGTGATTGGATGTTGCGATTGCTAAAATACTTTTGATAAAATTTGGTAAGAAGATGAAATGATTTATCATAAATTTGTTGCCACGGATACTCTGGTTAAAAAAAAACACAAAAAAGAAATCTGGTAAAAAAAAAAAGCTTAGTTGGACACCCTGGTTATAAAATTTTTTAAAAAATATGGAAAAAAAAGGTCCCCGTATATTAGAAGGAAAAAAAAAAGAAGGAAGCCAATTATAAAAAAAAAAATGCTAGGGGAAAATAATTTTTTAAGAAAATCATTTGACTTGAAAATTTAAAAAATATACCGCACTGTGTTGCGGGCTGAGTAAACAATTTTTATAATTGTTTGGATTAAAGAAATCAATAGGATTTGCCAATCCAAAATTAAAATATAATATCTATATATGCAAAAATAAATATAATAAAACAGATCACCACACCCTATTATAAAAATAGCAACATCGAAGCCTTACCATCTAAAATTATCATTGCTATTACTGTCAAAATAAGAAAAAATATCAAATTATCTCGAGGAGAAAAGCTGAAAAAAAATTTAAAAAAGTAAGAAAGAAAAATAATTGAAATAATTCTTCTTCTTCTTCTTCTTCTTCTTCTTCTTCTTCTTCTTCTTCTTCTTATTATTATTATTATTATTATTATTATTATTATTATTATTATTATTATTATGAAAGAAACAAAAATAAATGAAAGACTAAAAAAATGCTAGAAACTTTAACAAAAGATAAAACAAAGAAATAAAATAAAAATAAAAATTATCATTGCTATTACTTCCAAAAAAATAAAAATTATCAAATTATCCAAAGAAAAAAAACTAAAAAACATTACCAAAAAGTAAGTAAGAAAAAACAATTAAATTATTATTATTATTATTATTATTATTATTATTATTATTATTATTATTATTATTATTATTATTATTATTATTATTGTGTTAAACACACTTATATATAAATGGACAAAAGTTGGAGTTATTTTAGAAATTTAAAAAAATAAAAGTATAAGGGCTGAAATGAAAATCAAATATAAAGGGATTAAAATAAAAAATTAAAAGTTTAAGGGCTGAAATGAAAATCACATTTATTAACATTTTCAATTAAAGGACAAAGTTGCAAAAATGGAAATTTCTGTACCTAATATATTAAGTTTTTTCAACCCAATCCGGAAATTAAAAGAAGGAGGACCAAAGTGAAACATTAACATTTAATTAATTGCAATCGAAGGACCCAATCGAACAAAATCAAAACTTATATAACAGAAATCGGGACCATAGACACAATTAAAAATAAAGGGACCGAAGTGAAAAGCTACAAAAACTGGGGGGCTCTTCTGCACTTTTACGTGCAGGAGAGAGAAAAACGGTGAAACCGGCTTTAACCGGCCACCGCTGCGTCCACGGCCATCGTGTGAGAAAACGCACCGCACCGGGAGGAAGACCAAGCGGAGGCGCACCGGAATAGACGCCGGTGGTACATTTTCGGCCACCATATATGCCTTCAGGCGCCACCGGAAAGGGGCGTGAGGCGGAATACTGTCGGTCGCGTGGACTGCACACGCTGACAGTATTTTGAAAAATAAATAAATAATAATGGTCAATTACTGGTATACCCCTGTTCGTAATTAATAACTTTTGTCTTATTATGGGCTATAACCGTATTTAGCCATTTTAAAATATTAAAAAAAGGTTGCGGCGGACTGGACCGGTCCGTACGCGTGCAATTACAGCCGTAGCCCTCAGCCGGAACCGTTTTTTGTCTTATTAACGAGGGTAAAACCGTTAAAACACTGTTCATATCAGGAAAAAAAAGGGTGGACGAACTCGCGTGACGCACGAATAAAAAATATCCTGTCCACAGTGCCAATAAGTCTTGGTGAACAGTCGGTGACCAAGCTCTTTTAGCTCTTTTACTAATAATAATATATATATATATATAGGAATCTCTGGCTGCTCACATCAATGCCACACCGGAGGAGAAAAACGGCATCGTAACAAACAAAAAAAAAAACTAGATAGAAGGGTGAATGGCAATTTTGTCTCTACGATTTACCAAACACGGTTTCCTTTTCTAGTCGGAGCAGGGCTCACAACTCGTTGGCATGAACCATGGCCAGGAGAAATAAGATGCCCTAATGACAAATAATTTCAAACTTATATCTTGTTAGTTCTAAGGGCAGGATTTCTCGTCCCGGTGGCCAGGTTTTGTTTTTAAAAGGCAGGACTCTCACATATGCTTTTCAAGTTTTGTTTTTAAAACGCGGAATCTCACTTATACTTTTCAAAATGCAATCGCATGTTTTAAAATGTGATACTGGGTCCCACTTGATTATGTTTTAAAATCCATGGTGAACCGCAACCATACATCATACATCACTCCGAAGAGCCAAATACCCACGTACTTGCCATCTTTTCTTCTAGTCTCACATAAAATTATATCCTATTGTTACAGTGCTTCTCTCTCTATATATATATCCTATTGTTGGGCGTCTCTCTCTCTCTCTCTCTCTCTGGCTATACACATATTTCCATCTCTCTTTATATGTTGCCATCACTTTCATCTCTCTTTGCACTTTCATCTCTCTTTGCAGCCTTCTTTTTTTAGTTTCTCCCTCTATTTGTTGAAGAAGAAGAAAGGAAGATGGTTCACAGTTTCTGCATAAACTTTGATCATCCATACTATGATGATGTTGATGAATATTATCTGGGGCTTTGTAACGAAGCAGAATATGAAAAGGAAGCTTCAAATCCTCGGGAGAAAGAGTTTGGGGACTCGTTCAAGCTGCTCACAATTGCCGAAAGACATCAGTTTTTGAAGACCCAGACCAGTAGGGTTTTCGTACCCAAGAAAAGAAGAGGAAGTGGAGGACTAGGGTTTACTTCCATGAAAACCCAGTGCACCGATCAAAAAGCCAAGAGTACTGCTGGCAGCATCGATGAATCTGGAAGCCCACTCGGAGCTATTCTCGTACCAGAGAAAAGAAGGGCAAGTAGACACAAGTTTGTCAGGAAAAACAATCACTGCATCATGAGTACTGATCAAGAAGATGATCTGACAGCAAAGATGAAGGGTGACCTGGAGAAAAAGACAGCAGGTAGAAAGCGAGTCCTGAAAAGCCAAAGGGTCGATGTTGACGATGATCGTCGACAGAGATCATCAAAGAAAATGAAGAAGATGGGAGGGAGGGCGGATTTCAAGAAGCTGGGCTTGTATCCACCGCCCGATCTCTCTTCTGATATAAAATCCGTGATGAATCATCAAGAGGGCCGTGACAGCGAAATCAAGCTGAGGATGATGAAACAGATGTTCAAAACTGATATGGACAAGCACCAGGAGCGCTTCTCGATGCCTTTGAATCAAATCAAGGATGGCCATGATTTTTTGAGCGAAACGGAGATGGAGGAGGTGCGCCACAGTGAGAGTATGAGCACGGAAGTGAAGCTGGTGGAGCTGCGTCTAAGAGACGGCAACGTTCATCAAAGTACAATGAAGCTGAGGAGGCGGCAGATGAAAAACACCGTTTCCTATGTGCTAACCTCCAATTGGAATCATGTTCTGGATAGGAATGCGGGAGCACTAAAGGTGGGTGATATTGTCCAAGTTTATTCTTTCAGGCGTGATCAGAAGCTATGGCTTGTGCTCATCAAGGTTATGGATGCAGACGATCAATGTCGGCAATGAATGGCCAAGGGAAGAATGAAGATGGTGCATGGTGTTGCTGTGAGCTACTTTTATCTTATACTTGAAATATAATTTTGGTTGTAGTTTTAATTCTTATGCCAATTTTCGTTTGTGTTGTCTCCACATGAGAATGTCAGGTCTTGTTTACTGTCATAAAATAGTTTCCACTGGGCTGTAATGTAAAGATTTGCGCTGTTGGGTCTATGATTATGTTCTTACATATCCTATAATCCAATGTTACATATTTTCTAGCCTTGTTTTCTATTTGGATAAAATATAATATTTATAATTTTCTTATGGCCGATGACTTTATAGGTGTCAAGTCTGGATTAATGTAAAAACTATATTTTTTTAATGTAAAAAATATTAATTATGTGAGATTTTTTATATTATAATATAAATTTGGATAAAATAGTAAATATGTGCAGAATTTCTTTGGAGTGCGAGTTTCCTATAAAAACAGGAAAATTCGAATATCTAAATTATCAAATTCACTGTATTTTAGAATTAGTTCACTTTTTAATTCAATTTAGATTAAACACCACAAACAAAATATAAATTGTGAAAACACCTACAATAATCAAATAACAAAAATAAATAGTTAGTTTTCTATCTACAATAAGACAAAAACATCATTGAAAATCTATTCCTGCATTGCAATTATTATCATGACTATAATAGTTAAAATTATTATCAACACTATTGCCCAAACAATTACAATCACTAAATTGCCCCAAAAAAAACATTTTTACAAAAAAAACAATACAAAATAATCACTAAAATTATTATGATTATTATTATTATTGCTCAAACCATAAAATCATTTGATCTGAAAAAAAAAGATAAAAATAACAAAAAACACACAAAAAAATAAGAACAAGGAGAAAAAGGGAGCAATATTATTTTTAAAATGATCACCAACATAATTTAAATTTAAGGATTGAACCGAATAAAAATAAAATCCCAATTAAAAATAAACGACAAAAATTAGAAACAAAAACTAAAAGTATAGATGCATAAATACGGATAAAAAATAAACATTGTCCAAGAAGGACCGAAAAAACCAAAAGAATTAATATCAAATAAAAAATTCAAAGAATAAGGACCGAAATGAAAAATAAAATATAGAATTAATTCCAATCGAAGGAAAAAATCAAAACAAATAAAATCCTTGGGACCTAAACAAATAAAGGTATTTTTTAAAAAAAAATGCAGTGTAATTTTGTTAAAAAAACTAAAAGAATAAGGATCGAAATGAAAAGTAGCATATATAATCAATTTCAATTAGAGGACACAATTAAAACAAATTAAAATAAAATATATAATTAATTTAATCGAATGACAAAATCAAAACAAACAAAAACCTTGGGACCAAAACAAATAAAGATATTTAAAAAACAAATTGTTGTGTAATTTTTTTTAAAAAAATAAAAGAATAAGGACCGAAATGAAAGGTAAAATAAATGACAAATTTCAATTGGAGGACCAAATTAGAATAAATTAAAACCTACAAACCGAAATAATTAAAGGAACCAAAAGCAAACCAAAAATCAAAAGAATAAGGACTAAATTGAAAACCACCATATATAATCATTTTCAATTAAAGGGCACAATTGCAAGAAATCAAAATTTTCATAGAAGAAATGAGTAATAAAAGAGAAATCAAACCCAGGAAGTAAAATAAAACATTCACAAATCGTAAGGAGTGAAGTGTTATTTCTCGATGACAGGAGAGAGAAAAGAGAGAAAAAACTTAAAACTGTCCACTAGCGATTCACTGACCACTAGAACCTGACATGCGCCGCACCGAGAGATAAAGAACATGTCATCACACCAGGTGACATGATGGATGGTCAGTTTCCAATGCTGGAGGACGCAGGACGCGTCGCTTTACAGGCGCTTTTACTTGTAACACTGTGGGCAAGTCCATACAACATGCCTGCAATGTTTCTTAAAAGAAATAATAAAATAATGATAAATTACCTATACACCCCTAGACCCAGCGATAACCATGAAAAAATTGGTGATAAACTACCGAACAACCCCAACTTCAGGGCTTCTTTTTGTCGTTTTGGGGGGCTAGTTTAGTATTTTAATCATGCAGGAATTTGGGAAAAACTTAAAAAGCCTCATTGTTCCGCGTCCTTTTGTCATCATTCATGGGTAAAATAGTTGTTTTATTGGTCAAAGAATTCAAAAATACCATACATATCCCTTGAAAATGTCAAAAATAAGCCTGGTCTCGGGGGTTAAAATTTCTGGCCCTGGGGTAAAATGATAATTTTATTGTCGCAATCCAGAGTAATCTGTGTCTATGTACATAGTGGAAAAATCAACAGTAAAACTGGGACGTTGTTAATATATATATATATATATATAGTAACTAACCACTTACTCGCGCCTCATTTAGGTCGGAACCATATTTTGTCAACGAAAAAAATATTAAGTGTGTGAGATTTTTATTATAATATAAATTTGACAAAATAATAAATTTGTGCAGAATTCCTATGAAGTGCAAGCTTCCTATAAAATATATAAATTTTAAATCGATTTAAATTTATTTATTCAATAGTTTTCAACGAAATTAGCAGCATAAAATTATCATTATCATTAAAAAAGCAAGAAAATTTTGATATCTGAATTATTGAATTCACTGTAGTAGGATCAGTTCATTTTATAATTCAATTTAAATTAAACCCAACAAATAAAATACAAATTATGAAAACACCTGCAATAATCAAATAATAAAAATAAATAGTTAATTTTCTATCTACAAAAAGAAGAAAAATTATTGAAAATTCATCCCTACGTTATCGTCATTATCATGACTATAACACTTAAAATTATTATCAACATTTTTTCCCAAACAATTAAAATAATTAAATTGCCCCAAAAAATAAAAAATATATATTTTTACAAAAAAATAAAAAATAATCAATAAAATTATCATTATTATTGTGCAAATAATGAAATCATAAAATCATTTGACCCTAAGAACAAATAAAAATAACATAAAACACAAAAATAAGAACAAAAGGAAAAAAAGAGAAATATTAATTTTAAAATGATCACTAATATAAATTAATATTTCAGGATTGAACCAAATAAAAATAAAATGACAATAAAAATAAAATGAAAAAAAATAAAAACAAAAATTAAAAGTATAGGTGCATAAACACGACTAAAAAATAAACATTGTCAAAGAAAGACCGAAAAATAAAAGGAATTAATACCAAATAAAAAATCGAAAGAATAAGGGCCAAACAAAAAATAAAATATATAATTAATTCTAATCGAAGAGTAAAATTGAAACAAATAAAAACTCTGGGACCAAAACAAATAATGACATTTTTATAGAAAATTGCAATATAATTTGTTAAAAAATTAAAAAAATAAAGATCTAAATGAAAAGTAGTGCAAGATATACCCTCTCCTTTTATATTTTTATTAATTACAAACCAAACTCATATCGTCGCCGGCAAAATGACTGGCCAATGGGATTGAAAGATATACCCTCTTCTTTTACATTTTTATTAATTAAAAAGAACTTACAAGATATAAGTACCATATGGCAGGCTAATGCGATGTACAATATGACAAAATAAGTTTTGTAGCTCATGCTTAGTGGCCGTTTTGAAGCTCACCGCAGAGCTAAGAAGCTGTTTGGCACGGTGTTTCACCGGCCTTGCCGCAGCTTTTGGTTTTTTTTTTCATTTTAAATAAATATATTTTGGTGTTTTTTATGGGTTAATATCAAAAATAATTTTTAAAAAATAAAAAAATATCATTTTAATATATTTCATCACAAAAAACACTTTAAAAAGCTACCGCAACAGCTCTCCCGAACAGGTACTTAGGGCCTGTTTGGCACAGCTGTTGCAGCTGTAGCTGTAGCTGTAGCTGTTGTGGTTGAGGTTGAAAAAAAGCTGGTTTCTAAAAAGCGCTTTTAGCTGCGGTTCATAACTGAAATTTGTGTTTGGTTAAAACTGTGGTTGATGTTGAGTTTAATGAAAAGCAGTTTTGTGTGTTTGGTTACCATGCTTTTCAAATTGCTGTCAACTTATGAAATTAATTAAAAATACACACATATATATTTTTTAAATATTGTAGATTTAATTATCATAATAATGAAATGTAATTAATAATTAAAGTAAATTAGACATTCATTTTTATTCTCCCATCAAATTACTTGCAATTACGCTTCTGCCACTTGTTCTACACCACTTTTATCAGAATTGATCTCTATTTACATAATTTTTTATTTTTTTAAATACAATTTCTATATATTTTTTAAAAAATATTGGACTGGGCCTGTCCCAAACAAAATGGGCCGGCCCAGCCAAGGTGGGCCAAAAGCCCAGCCCAGCCTAATGGCCCAAAAAAAAGGCTCAAAACGGTGCGTTTTCTCTTTCGTTCTGCATGAATTAATTCTGCAATGTTACTGTTCACGTACTGTTCACGTGAACAGTAACATGGCCGACTGTGACTAGAGGGTAAACGGAAGGTACCGACGTGTAGAGGAGGTCGAGGTGGTTCTCCCTGTCGTGGTGGCTTTGAAAATGGCTGTCTGTGGTGGCCGGAGGAGGCTTCCAAAAGTGACGGGCTCACGTTGCAGCTGCTGCAACCGTGGCTGTTGCCTCGCCGGAGAGTGTGGTTAGGCTGCTAGTGTGTAGGGGAAGTTCAAGGTGGTTATAAGGGTGATGTTGGCTGGTTGGGTTGCCTCTAATGGTGGAGAGAGAGAGCTCGACAGAGCTGATTTTAGAGAGAGAGAGCACCTGCACACCGAGAGAGAGAGAAGGAGCTGGTTGCCGAGGGGAATGAGGGATGATGGTGTGCTTTTTGTGTGATATTTCCTTGTTTTTTACTTGTTTTTCTTTGCTAAAATGTCTGTAAACTTCCCCAGAATTTCTTGTTTCTGGTCGCCAGAGTGTTCGTTTGTTGAACATGGCAGTAGAAATGAACTACTGTAAGCATGCATGGGTGAACCCAGCGTTTAAGGACCTGCGTTTGTTTGAAAAGCATAAAAAATAGGCTTTTCAAAACGAGACCGCGCGGCTGAAATTTGAGTGGGACCCACAAAAAAAATCAGTGGGACCCACAGGAAAAATCTACTATCTGTTTGGTAATTACCTGCGTTTGGGGCTGCGGTGCAACGCAACGCAGGTTGGACCGCGGCCCCAAACACCCACTTAATAAGTTTCACCAAACGTGATCCCAGTTTTATACTGTAAGTCCAACCTAAAAAACTGATTTTGCACCTCATTTTCAAAAGCATATCAAAGATGCTTTTCACATACCACGTCTAGCCCACGTCACACCTTAACCCCAGCTGCACTCCCAGTCTTCTCCTTAAAATGCTGAAGGTGTATTCTCTCTCCTCACCATGCCATATCATACCATCACTTGTGTATAAAAATCATTACTCACCAATTGTCTCGCTACAAGTCAGCCTGTTGACCTCTCATGTGAATTTGGACTAGTAGAATATTTATAGATTACATTTTTTTTAAAATATTTTATATTTAAAATAATATATTCTTATTTTTAAAGTTTATTTTTATTTTTATATATAAAATTGATTTAAAATTATAAAAAAATCAAAAAATATTTTTTGAATACAAAAATAAACAAATTTCTCTTTTAGATAGATAAAAAGATATAAATAAATTTATATGTGAGATACTTTTTAAATAAGTTCTGTATTTTCAAAATAAAAATTAAAAAATATATATTATTTTTATCATCATTATCACTTCTTTTTTTATCACAAACCAGTAATTAAAAAAACATGTCTGCTTATCTATACAAAATACAAGTAAAATTGTAATTGCATCAATGTCATTACATAACTATATTAGAAAAAAATCACAAGATGATATTACTTTTGTCGAATATGATAGCAATCCTAATTTTGTTCCTGAAGATATTTTACCAGATATTGCTCCTAGATCAAATAGCGAGGGATCGCAAAGGCCTTCATGTATGAATTTAGTTCGTGATGAAATTGCAAGTAGTTTGATGGGAGAATAAAAATAAGTGTCTAATTTACTTAAATTATTAATTATATTTTATTATTATGCTTATTAAAATTACAATATTAAAAAAATATATGTGTGTGTCATTTAAAGTAATTTTACATGTTGATAGTAATATGAAAAACATGGTAACCAAACACACGAAACTGTTTTTCATAAACCTCAAACTCAACCACAGTTTTAACCAAATATTTTAATTTTAGTTATGAACCGCAACTAAAAATGTTTTTTATGAAACTACTTTTTTTTAACCTCAACCACAACAGCAATTGTCATGCCAAACAAGTTCTATTATGTCCTAAACATGTCTATAGCCAGAGAGGGCAGATTGATGTCCTCCAATTATTTGTTTTTTTCTTATACATTTTTTTATTTTGTTTTTTATAATCGTTGTGTCCGGGTCAACTTAAACGCACGACGACTAATCCCCGGATCCATTTTTTTCATAACCATGGTATCTAGGTCAGTTTGCGCGCACCACAACTAATCCTCAGACCCATTTTTTTGTTGATAATCGGGGTGTCTAGGCCAGCTTTCATCTCTTCACAAAACATTGTGGATTGCTACAGTGTTTTTCCACTTATACATTTTTTTGTGCTTTTATTTTTTCCCCCAGTTATATATTTTTTTATAACTTGGGTGTCCGGGTCAGCTTAAACGCACCACGACTAATCCACATATCTATGTTTTATATATAACCGGGGTGTCCAGACCAATTTACACGCAGCACGACTAATCTCCGGATCCACTTTTTTTTTCGCAACAATGTTTTTTTTTTTTTTTCTGATTGTGCTTTTTTTTTCCTAAAACATTTTTTCCCCGGTTATATATATTCCCACTTATATATATATATATATATATATATATATATATATATATATATTTTGTTTTGTTTTTTATAATCAAGGTGTCCAAGCCAACTTAAACGCACCACGACTAATCTTCGGATCCATTTTTTTATAATCGGGGTGTCCATGTGAGCTTACGCTCACCACGATTAATCCTCAGACCTACTTTTTTTTATTTTTATTTTCTTTAAACATTTTTTTTCTCCGGTTATTCTTTTTTTCTTAGACATTTTTTTTTATTTTTTTTATACTTGGTGTGTCCGGGCCAGCTTAAACGCACCATAACTAATCCCCGGATTCTTTTTTATTTTATAACCATGGTGTCTAAGCCAGCTTGCACGCACCACGAGTAATCCCCGAACCCACTTTTGTTTTTGTTGATAACCGGGGTGTCTGAGCCAGCTTTCATCTCCTCACAAAACACTGTATCAATCCACAGTGTTTTTCCACTTATACATTTTTTTATAACTTGGGTGTCCGTGTCAGCTTAACACACCACGACTAATCCTCGGATCTAATTTTTTTATAACCGGGGTGTCCAGACTAGCTTACATGCACCACGACCAATCCCCGAACCCACTTTTTTTTTTGCTACAATGTTTTTTTTTTCTTTTTCTGATTATGCTTTTTTTTCCCTGAAACATTTTTTCCTCGGTTATATATATATATATATATATATATATATATATATATATATATATATATATATATATATATATATATATATATATATATATATATTCCCACTTATATATATTTTTTGTTTTGTTTTTTATAATCAGGGTGTCCAAGCTAGCTTAAGCGCACCACGACTAATCCTCGGATCCTTTTTTTTTATAACCGAGGTGTCCAAGTGAGCTTATGCGCACCACAACTAATCTTCAGACCCATTTTTTTATGACCGGGATGTCCGGGCCAACTTTCATCTCCTCACAAAACACTGTACTTGCTATAGTGCTTTCCCACTTATACATTTTCTCACAAAACACACATTACCTGTTATGTAATTCCGAACCATATCTAAAGGCAGTGAAAAAACAGTAAATAATAACCAAACCCATAATTGCCCAAGACAAAAACTCTGAATGTAGACGAAATTATCTTTGTTAGTACATAACAGGTACTGTGTGCATTTAATGCACATTCTTACCCACAAACAATCTCTCCCAAAAACACATAACTGCACACACACACACACACACACACACAACATAAAAATAAAAACCAACAACAAACCAAATATTAGCAGCAGTTGCACACACACAAACACAACCAAGCAGCTTTGCCGACCAATCCCATGCATTATTGGGAGCAATTTGAACTCGGGCTGGGAGGAACAAATTTGGACTAGGAGTGCTCACTCGAGCCACCAATCTTTTATATTTAGCCTGCAACTGAAAGGAACATCGATCAACCTGCTGAGAGAACCAATCTCTGGATCAATTCTCGGCATGTCCTTTTAAGACCAAGCAAAGGGATAATGAACCTGTCATGGAGTTCATTGCAAAGTGTCGAGCCTTTACTTTTGCTTGTCCCTAGAAGTTTACTCAGCAAAAACTCCTCAAGATGTGCATGAACAACTTCACTTCAGACATGACTTGTCATCGATACTGCTGCCCAAAAACTTTAAGGGATTCGACGACTTGTGCACTAAAGCTCACGATGTAGAAGCACATCTTAACAAAAGACGACGTCCTACAAAGTAATTGAATGATTAACCTTTGTCTCTAACAATACCATTAATCTTCACTAATCTCCACTGATCTTCTGCCAGGACAGGAGCACAAATCAATAGCAAATAAAACGTAAAAATTTGAAAGCAAGCCTGGACCAAAACAAAAGAGAGAAAAACAAAAGCAGGACACGTGGCGCAACAGCCGCCATAATTTAAGAGCGAGTCAAAACACAACCCAAACTGAATTGAACAGACCCAAAACTAAAAAAATGAGCTGAAACAAAAGAACCATTACAATCCACAGTAAAAATACACACAATCTACAGTGTTTTGCTGATCTCTTTTAGTTTATTTTATAATTTGCCAATTTTTCATTGCCATGCCCCCCCACCCAGAAGAGGACCAACCACCGCTCCTTCTCAATCATTTAAAATGACGGGGTCAACAACAAGATTCATCCTCTTACTCTTCCAACTTTATGGGCTTGGCTCTTTTACTGATTCTTTTTATTAATTGAGTCCTTGTAGTGTCGATGTAATTACTAATGGTAAAATATAATAAGGATTGATTCCTTTTGAAAACTAAAAAAGCTTTAATCATACATAAAGTTTGATTGGGGGGGATGAATTGACAAACGCTTAGTGGGAAAGGGACAACAAACAGTGTTATAAATCCATTGAACACCGAGTCCTTTTCTTTTCCACCACTTGCCAATTTATTTATTTATTTATTTTTTAAAAAAGAGAACCATTGAAGTGCTATACATTAAACTTCCTTTGAACAATACCAACATTGTTTATTTTTATTCTTTGAATTTTTTATTTGATATAATTTTTTTTTGTTTTTTCAGTCCTTCTTGGACATTATTTATTTTTTTATCCATATTTATACATCAATATTTTTAGTTTTTGTATTTAATTTTTTTCATTTTATCTTTTATTGGGATTTTATTTATATTCGGTTCAATCCTGAAATTTTAATTTATGTTGGTGATAATTTTAAAATTAATTATGTTCTTTTCCCCCCTTGTTCTTTTTTTTTTTGTGTGTGTGTTTTTTGTGCGTTTTCTGTTATTTTTATCTTTTTTTTCATATCACATGATTTTATGGTTTCATTGTTTGTGCGATAATAATAATAATAATTTTAGTGGTTATTTTTTATTGTTGTTTTGTACAAATGTTTATCTTTTTTTATTCTTTGAGATAATTTAATGATTTTAATTGTTTGAGCAGTAATGTTGATAATAATTTGAACTGTTATAGTCATGATAATGATAGCAATGGAGGGATAGATTTTCAATGATGTTTTTTTTTTTTTTTGTAGATAGAAAATCAACTGCTTATTTTTGTTATTTGATTATTGTAGGTGTTTTCACAATTTATATTTTGTTTGTTGTGTTTAATCTAAATTGATTTATAAAATGAGTTAATTCTAATACAGTGAATTCGATAATTCAGGCATCCGAATCTTCTTATTTTCATAGAGAACTCACACTCTATAGGAATTCTACATATATTTTTTATTTTGCTCAAATTTATATTATAATACAAAAACTCTCACATAATTAGTATTTTTTGCATTGAAATCCAGACTTGACACCTATATAGTCATCGGCCTTGAGAAAATTGTAAATATTATATTTGATCCAAATAGAAAACAAGGCTAGCCCATGATGTAATATTGGATCATAGAACATGTTTAAACATAATCATAGACCCAACAGCGCAAATCCTTACATTACAGCCCAGAAAAAAACTATTTTATGACAGTAAACAAGACCTCACATTCTCGAGTGGAGACAACCTGGGGACAAACAGAGATTGAAGCTAGCTTATTCGATAATCAAAACTACAACCAAAACTATATTTCAACTAGTAGAAGATAAAAGTAGCTGTGGGATCACAGCAACACCATGCACCATCTTCATTCTTCCCTTGGCCATTCATTGCCGACATTGATCGTCTGCATCCATAACCTTGATGAGCACAAGCCATAGCTTCTGATCACGCCTGAAAGAATAAACTTGGACAATATCATCCACCTTTAGTGCTCCTGCATTCCTGTCCAAAACATGATTCCAATTGGAGGTTAGCACATAGGAAACGGTGTTTTTCATCTGCCGCCTCCTCAACTTCATTGTACTTTGATGAACGTCGCCGTCTCTTAGACGCAGCTCCACCAGCTTCACTTCCGTGCTCATACTCTCACTGTGGCGCACCTCCTCCATCTCCGTTTCGTTCAAAAAATCATGGCCATCCTTGATTTGATTCAAAGGCATCGAGAAGCGCTCCTGGTGCTTGTCCATATCAGTGTTGAAGATCTGTTTCATTATCCTCAGCTTGATTTCGCTGTCACGGCCCTCTTGATGATTCATCACGGATTTTATATCAGAAGAGAAATCGGGCGGTGGATACAAACCCAGCTTCTTGAAATCCACCCTCCCTCCCATCTTCTTCATTTTCTTTGATGATCTCTGTCGACGATCATCGTCAACATCGACCCTTTGGCTTTTCAGGACTCGCTTTCTACCTGCTGTCTTTTTCTCCTGGTTACTCTTCATCTTTGCTGTCAGATCATCTTCTTCTTGATCAGTACTCATGATGCAGTGATTGTTTTTCCTGACAAACTTGCGTCTACTTGCCCTTCTTTTCTCTGGTACGAGAATAGCTCCGAGTGGGCTTCCAGATTCATCGATGCTGCCGGTAGTACTCTTGGCTTTTTGATCGGTGCACTGGGTTTTGATCATGGAAGTAAACCCTAGTCCTCCACTTCCTCTTCTTTTCTTGGGTACGAAAACCCTACTGGTCTGGGTCTTCAAAAACTGATGTCTTTCGGCAATTGTGAGCAGCTTGAACGAGTCCCCAAACTCTTTCTCCCGAGGATTTAAAGCTTCCTTTTCATATTCTGTTTCGTTACAAAGCCCCAGATAATATTCATCAACATCATCATAGTATGGATGATCAAAGTTTATGCGGGAATTGAACACCACCATCTTCACCATCTTCCTCTCTTCTTCTTCAGCAAACATGGGAAGAAACTAAGAACAAAAAAGGCTGCAAAGAGAGATGAAAGTAGATGGCAATATATGTCTATAGCCGGCCAGAGCGAGAGGCAAATAACAAATACTTTTACAAACAGGATAGGATATAGGGCAGCTCGCTCTAAGTCGCGCGCCAACTCGCCCAGATCGAACCGCATAAGACAAATCAATTTATGTGTATAGCTGTTGTCTAAGAGCGTAGCCTCAACTCGCCGTTGCTCCCACCGCATCTCTCCGAGAATAATAAGGATATAAAATATTTTTGATTAAAATGTCACAATGTTTTTATTATCAAAATCTTGCTATACTGAATCTTTACTTCCTAATTTTTTTTTATGAAATACAAAAGATTTATCAATCATTCGTTATGGACATTAAGAACCTTCTTATTCTTTATTATTTGTGTTTATAACGATGTGGTTCCTACAAAGACACATGTTGAAATAGGGTAGGCAGATAGGAGCCAGGTCAAAATGACTGGCCAATGGGATTGCAAGATATACCCTCATGTACCCTCTCCTTTTTATATTTTAATGAATTAAAAAGCTCTCCTTTTATATTTTAATGAATTAAAAAGAACTTAAGAGATATTATCCATGCAAACGGGAACGGGGTGGGGGGGGAAATCGGGGTAGATAAAGCACCGTAGCTCCCCCACGTATTTGCATCGTTACATTGCTTTTCGCTACAGTGTTTTTTTTTTTTGTTTTTGTTTTTTTTATTATGCTTTTTGTTTTCTTTTTTTTCTGACATTTCCGGTTATACTTTTTTTTTCCATTTATATTTTTTTTGTTTTTTTTATAACCAGGAGTATTCAGGTCAGCTTAAACGCACCACGACTAATTTCAAGATTTTTTTTTATAACCGGGATGTTCGGGTCAGCTTTCATCTTATCACAAACATTGTTAATTGCTATAATGCTTTCTCACTTATACATATTTATTTTTCTCAACTTATATATTTTTTTGATAACTTAAGTGTCCGGGTCACCTTAAAGCGCACTACGACTAATCTCCGGACCCATTTATTTATTTTTCTTATACTTTTTTTTGTTCACTTATGCATTTTTTTTTCTTTATAATCGAGATGTACGGGTCCAGCATAAAGCGCATCACGACTAAATCTCGGGCTATTTTTTTTAACAATATAGATTGCTATAGTGCTTTCCCGCTTATATTTTTTTTCTTTTTTTCTAGGGAAAACACTATAGCTCCCCACACATAACTTGCTATAGTGCTTTCCTGCTTTTCTTTTCCTGACTATGCTTTTTTTTCCTGACATTTTTTCTCCGGTTATATTTTTTTTTCTTTTTCCACTTATACATTTTTTTTTGTTTTGTTTTTTATAACTAGAGTGTTCAGGTCAGCTTATGCACAAGAAGAATAATCCATGGACCTTTTTTTTTTTATAACTAGGGTGTCTGAGTCAGCTAACGTGTAACATGAGTTGTATAAGTACGTATAAACCCCTCTATAAGACTAAAAATCCAAGAGTTGCATATAGGTGTGTATTGGTAATTTACTAATTTTTAATTATATTTTCTGTTGCGGTACTATGGGTGCATCTTCAGCACGCCGACAATTTCCGAGCTCACACACATTTCGGACGGCGCATGCGGCGTCGTAGAACGTCTAAAAATGTATATTAGTTTTTGACTCAAGAAGTTATTATTTTATTTATGCTATTTATGGTTTTAAAAATGTTTATTGAAGTTTATAAGATTTTTGTTAGGTGTTTTTAAATGAATCAAATATATTTATTTGATTTAAAATTGAAAACCTGATTTTTTAGCAAGTTTCCAACAATTTAAGGTTACTAAAAATTGATAGGTAGTAGACAATGTTTTGTGTACTTATATTATATGCATATAGACTTTTTATTTTTATTTTTTTGTCTAGGCTAGTAAGTAGGCCTAAGCCTTTTCATTTATTTTTTCTGGAATCTAATATCATTCATCTACATTTTAATTTTAATATAGTTCTTAAATAATGTTATAAGTTTTTATTATAATATTAACAATTTGATTTAATTATTATGCATATAATATGGATAATAATAATAAATTGCTCATAAATATTCATTCAAAATATTTTTCTTTATTTTAATATCTTAAAATATTTTCTTAAGATGATTTTATTATATATATATATATATTTTTTTTTAAAAATCCTCAGTTTTATGAAAAGTTATTCTTTTTTATATTTTTTAAACTTGATTTGACTAAGAGTTGTCATGGAGTTATTTAATCTAAAAAATCAGTTGATGGAAAATGGTTGATCACTTTTTAATTGGATTTATGAATGGTAGGGAAATGTTATTTGTTTTTTTTCTTGATCACACAGGCCAATGACAATAACATTTATCTACAAAAGACCCCTCATAAACAAATAAATCTACACTAGTGCCACTTATTTCTTACTTTTCTTCATGCAAACATGTTAGAAAAATGGTAGTATCTGGCATCATCGAGGGAAGCGGCGATTTTGTCTCTCTACAACCCCTATCTTTCTCTTCAATTCTACACTTCCGTTTTCACAATTCTGCATCTTCTCATCACAAACACTGTTATGCATAAAGGTACAATCTTTTCTGCCTCTTCCACTTTATCATTTCCAAGATTCTGTTGAAATTTTTCTTTATTTCCTTGTTAATAATACTGGGCTCTTTCACATATTGCTTGGTTACTTTGAAAATCGAGGAATGTGGAAGAAAGTGAGAGTTTTTTTTCATCTGGGTCCTTTCGTTTTGGCTTTAAAAGGTTAGAAAGGTTTGAACTTTGTGAGTCAAACTACAAAGGACGATTGCTATCTGGGTGGTTGGAGTATGAGTTTTTTGTTTCTTTCGAATTTGAGTCACCGAGGATGTAAATATTGAAACTTTGATAATGTTTTCTGATCCTACATTTTACAAGCAAACCAACAATGCATTGATTTTAGTGAAGTCATTTTATAGTCGCTCAATTTGTTTGTTTGCTAAGCAATAACTGAATTTCGCGGTAGAATTTATTATTATTTTTTTTGTTTATGTAGTTTTTGTACCTTTTTGTGGTGAGGCTGTAAGGGATTTGGTGATGAGTACTTGAGTTGATTAATTGAAGCAAGGAGAAGAATAAAGGCTGATTTGAGTGATTTCCTTGCGGGGTTGTAATATAATTGTTGTTATCAACAGTCTAAGGTGTTGGTGAACTGAAATGAGTGTGATTGGATTTGATATTGGTAATGAAAACTGTGTTATTGCTGTGGTGAAACAACGGGGTGTTGATGTCTTGTTGAATGATGAATCAAAACGTGAAACCCCGGCTGTGGTATGTTTTCGGGGAGAAGCAGCGGTTCCTTGGGGTCAGCAGGTGCTGCTTCTGCTGTGATGAACCCGAAATCGACTGTATTTCAAGTGAAAAGATTGATTGGCCGGAATTATAAGGATCCTGAGGTTCAAAATGAGCTAAAGTTGTTACCATTTGAAACTTCTGAAGGGAAGGATGGAGGCATTTTGATTCACTTGAAATACTTGGGTGAGGCACGCACATTTACCCCGGTTCAGATACTGGCTATGCTATTTTCAAATTTGAAAGATATAACAGAGAAAAATCTGGAAATTCCTGTAACAGATTGTGTGATCGGGGTACCATCATATTTCACAGATTTGCAGAGACGGGCATATTTGGATGCTGCAACAATTGCTGGATTGAAGCCTCTGAGATTGATGCATGACTGTGCTGCAACTGCACTCAGTTATGGGATATACAAAACAGATTTCTCTAAAACAGGGCCAACTTATGTTGCTTTTGTTGACATTGGTCATTGCGATACTCAGGTGTCTATTGTGTCATTTGAGGCTGGGCATATGAGGCTACTGTCACATGCTTTTGATAGCAGTTTGGGAGGGAGGGACTTTGATGATGTTCTGTTTGTTTATTTTGCAAAACAGTTCAAGGAGCTTTACAACATAGATGTGTACTCTAACTTGAGAGCATCTATTAGGCTAAGGACAGCTTGTGAGAAGTTGAAGAAGGTTTTGAGTGCAAATGCAGAGGCTCCTCTAAATATTGAGTGTTTGATGGATGAGAAAGATGTCAAAGGTTTTATCAAGAGGGAGGAATTTGAGAGGCTTGCATCAGGATTACTGGAAAGAATAAGTGTTCCTTCCAGAAAAGCTATGGCTGATGCAGGTTTATCTGTTAGGAAAATCCATTCTGTTGAGCTTGTTGGATCAGGATCTAGAATTCCTGCAATTAGTAAGCTGCTATCTTCTCTATATGGGAAAGAACCCAGTCGGAAACTGAATTCAAGTGAATGTGTGGCACGTGGATGTGCTCTCCAGTGTGCAATGCTTAGTCCAGTTTTTCGGGTCAGAGAATACGAGGTTTGTATTTATCTTAATGATTAGTTTCTCTGAATTCTTTCTATCAAACGTTGCTGTTTGCCATTCTTCCTGCTATCAGAGTGAATTTCAAAGTTTGATGTCCCTTTTGCTCCTTTTCTCTTCTGACGCAGTCTGATTAATCAGATTTACCCAAACCATGACTATTTTCTATGCTTAAACAATTAAAGTCTCCTCCCGTGTCTGATAGAACTCATCGCCAGGTTATATTGGAGACATTACATCCATGTGTGTGTCCTCATGGTGTCATTATATTCAACTCAGAAAATAACATTGCAGAAATACAATAATGTAAAATTGATCTGCTGCGTGCTCTCTAATGTGGAGATACAAATTTATATGGTTGGTACTTTCTTAGGTACAAGAGTGATTGGTATTTCATCATATCCTGTGCAGGTTCAAGATGCTTTTCCTTTCTCCATTGGATTCTCATTAGATGGCGCCCAAATCTCCACTGGCTCTAATAGCATACTGTTTCCAAAAGGCCAACCCTTTCCAAGTACCAAAGTTTTGACGTTTCAGCGGAGTAACTTGTTACATGTTGAAGCATTCTATGCCAATCCAAATGAACTCCCTGCTGGTGTATCTACAAAAATTAGTTCTTTCACTGTAAGCCTACTAGAGTTCGTCTGATAGAAAACTTTGAAATCCTTTTGTTTTTTTATTATTCTATTATCTCAGTCAATTGGAAGCGAAGGGCTCAAGGATTCATAGAAAGATTGGTGCATGTGTGTTATCAATAATGACAAGCTAATGGTGTTCAGGTTTACGAATCTGTCAATGTCACATGAAATTGTGCATGTGCACATGCATGCATTGTCATTAAGGAAATTTCAACAAATGTTTCAATGCCTGTCTATTATGATTTCACACTCACAGACCATCTCCATCTCATGTGCTTTATCTGATGCTGTCTGTTTCTGACCCAGCTATCCATGAGCTGAATAAAAAATTCAAAGTGATGATGTGATATGCATTCTATCACCCAGGACAAAAGGCAGCTTTTATTTTAAGATCCAGAGATTTGTTTGTGTGACATGGAAACTAAATACTTTACAGTGCTATCTCAATTGCTATCTTTCGTCATCATTTGTGGGCGCTTAAGTATGGCTAATATTAATACTCAAGACTCAAAAATGTTTTTCATTTGATATCTCCTTGAATACATGCCATGAAAGAGTATGCTTTGCTCCTTGTGCACTGGATGGATCTTTTTATAATTGAACCAGGATGTCTTATAATTTGATGAATTTTTTATTTATTTATTTTTTTAATGCAGATTGGTCCTTTCCAAGCCTCCTCTAATGAAAAGGCAAGGATTAAAGTCAAAGTTCAACTAAACCTTCATGGCATTGTAACTGTTGAGTCAGCTATGGTAAGAATTTTCCCTTCTCTGTGGTCCCTATTTAGCTTTGTCACTTTCTAAGAGATTTTTAATGTGGTACACATCTTTTCATGAATTCAGTTGGTGGAAGACCATATAGATGATTCCGCTAGAAGGGGATAACATACATCCACAAATGGACACAACAAAGATGGATTCTGACTCTTCAACAAATGTTGCAAATAGTGACGAGGATAATACTGCTGTGCATTCTCAGTCATCCGATGCTACTGTAATTTTTCTTTTCCTGTAAATTCTTTTGTTCTTGTACATATCTCATTATTTTGTTAAGCAACAATTCTTTTCAACCCTTGTTCAAAGGGATCAGAAAGTTCAATTCGTTGTACTTCTGTTCTCTGTTGGTTTTTACGCTTGCACACGTGCACACACAACACACATTCTTTCAACTTGGAATGCAGTTTTTATTTGGCAGAGTAATCTGTTTTCTTTTTGTTAAGTGGCTAAATTCAAGTGGAAAAGCTTTGGAACATAAATGTAGTTCATATGCACTCCTTTTTCAGCAGGGTAATGGTACACTACAAGATAAAGCCAATCAGAGATTTGAGATACCTGTTAATGAGAACATATATGGTGGAATGTCCAAGGATGAGCTTTCAGAAGCTCGAGAGAAGGAACTTCACTTGGCCCAACATGATAAAGCTGTAGAACAAGCCAAAGACCAGAAGAATGCTTTGGAGTCGTATGTTTATGAAATGCGAAATAAGGTACAACCTCAAATTAATGACTTTGTTAGTTTGTAATAACATTTTCATGCCAGGGTATCCAGATATGGTTTGGTTTTATAAATGAAATTGCTTAGTTACATGGTTACAGAGAATTTTGATTTTTGAGTGCCTTTGGGAAAGCACTGCGCTCTGCTGTATCTTCAGCTGTGGTCATGGATTGTATATTGTGCTTAAAATGTAAAATTAAATTGTTGCGTGGCTTTATATTATATAGTTATCGCTCATTTCTTCACCATGTTTGCATACTGGATGACTCCCTGTTGATTGCCATCTAAAATTTCTTCAAGTTGATGGATGTATGTACTTGCAAATCTTGCTGGTGAGTTATAGGGAGAGATATTAGCTGCAAAAACTTGCCTTGACAATGCCAATTGCTTAAATTAAATGAATAATCCAACGTACATTGTGTGGCATGCTCTTATACATGCTGGGTATATTAGTTCCATGAAGCTCAGAAGTCTTCTAGGTCATAGTTACTTTTTTTTTCTTTTTCATAAGCTGACTTTGAAAAATAATGACCTGCACTTGAATAGCTATTCAACACATATCGGAGCTTTGCTAGTGATATGGAGCGGGAAGGAATTTCCAGGAGCCTCCAGGAGACTGAAGAGTGGCTCTATGAGGATGGTGATGATGAAACTGAAAATGCTTACACTGCAAAAATGCAGGATCTTAAGAAGGTAATTACTTAATCTCTATCTAAATCTCAAATTTAGTATTCTGTCATCCATGCTCTCTTCCTAACTTGCAATTTTTCCTGGTTTCTAATAGATGGTGGATCCAGTTGAGAATCGATATAAAGATGAAGAAGCAAGAGCACAAGCAACAACAGATTTGTTAAATTCCATTGTCGATCATCGAATGTCTATGGATTCTCTCCCACCCGAGGATAGAGGATTGGTATGCTAATGAAACAAATAATGATGACGACTATAACCGCAACACTTAATTACTTACTAACAACATCCGAGACTTTGATTTCTTTCAGATCACTGATGAGTGCAATAAAGCTGAGCAGTGGCTGAGAGAGAGAATCCAACAACAAGATTCCTTACCTAAGAATGCAGACCCTGTATTATGGTCAAGAGATATCAAAAGCAGGATAGAGGATCTAAACTCGTAATATTCTTCTGCCTTTCATTTGCTCTTCAAAAACAATTAGAATTTTATTTTCTGATATCTGTTATGCAATAAAAATCTTCCCTGTATATCTACCTCAAAGGGAAGGTGGTGTTGTGATCCATAGGATGCACAAATATTTCATACATCATGTTCAGGAAATAGGGACATCTGTAACTAGTAGATTTTGGCATCTACAAACTTTAAATGCTAAAAGCTTAATCCATTTAATCTTATAGTGTCGTATTCATCAACTTTTCACTAATGATCATAATTATTTATTTCTTGGATTTCAGCACATGCAACCAGATATTGAGAAGGAAGTCTTCCCCTGCAAATTCAGACGAAAGTAGTGGCCTGGACCAGCAAGAATAGTTTCGAGTTCCAAGTGTCGGACCTCATAAAAGTTCTGCAATTTGTTCAGACTTGTAATTTAGCCTAGGATAACAAATTTGGATAATGTAAACAAGGAAAGGACGCAGCAGAATTAGGTTTTGCTTCCCTCCAGTTCTCAAGATTACTTGAAAATTTCACAGCATAGGGAAGGATGTGAAGTACTGATGAATATAAGATTCTCATCACAGGTGTTTCATCCAAGAATTTTGTGTGGTTATCTGGTTAAGTATATACTTTTTGTTAAGTTATGAGCCAAGATTTTTCTCTATCATCTTTTTGGACGAGCTGCTACGAAAACAAATGGTTTGTGAGGAAACCATGCTCATTGAACAATAGGTCTTTGTTATCAGAAAGCATGATATACAATATTAGAACTTGGAATTAACTGCTAAATGGAACAATTTTTTTTTTTGAATTAGAGGAAACTCTATCTCCCAGAAAATACACTTTGTAGGGCTTAGATGAACTAGTAAAACTCCCGATTATTCAAAGACTTTTTATAAAAGTTGCATGTCTCGACTTCAACTCAGATTTGTTGTCCAGATTTTAAGTTTTTTATCATAATGTCATATTTCTTGGGAATATTAAATGGAACGCATTGCCATATGAACCCTGAATCAGAGCTTGTGCACGATTAATGATTTCTCTTCCCATTGTCACACCGGAAGAGAAGTCCAGAAAGCTTTTTTTTTCCCCCATCACAGAGTTTAGACCAGGAATTGGTGTGGAAATGATTTTTCTTGGAGAAAATAACAAATACCAATAACAAATACCACATGAGAATGGGCAAAGACAAGCCGGAAGGGATGCCGAGTTTATTGAACGTTATACAGTGACTGCAGGAATAAAACGACACCAACACGTATTGCTCATATGTTGTCGTATACTCGTCATTCAGCCTCTGATTTCCCCTCGAAGAAAAATAAAAACAAAAAATCAGCCTTTCTTTCTCTTGCCGTTTGTTTTCTTTTGACTTTGTGAACCCTTCCCCTTTGTGCATGTTTTCTTTTTTGACCTTCTTAACCCTCCACTATCCTGTCAGCAGGAAATGCACAGGGTTACTAATTATTGCCAATTGTAGATATTCTATGAAACATCTTTCTCGATGCCTACAAGGGGAAACAATTTGAGTTCATAAATTTTACCTTCTTGTAAAGTCTGTAGGCATCTTTACCTGACAGCTCCTGACCACTTTTGGAGACATAAACCTGAAGAGGTTAAAGATTATTAGGAAATGCTGCAGATTATCCTACAGAAAGATTGCATTGGCCATCAACCATCCACAAGAAATCAGCAAGCTTTATAAGACCTACAAGTTGAAATTTGTACTTCTGCTATTGAAAGGTTACTATCGGAAAGAATTTGGATCCTTTAAAATTTGCATTTTCCCGTACAGTAATTCAACATACCTTCCTCCCTTCAGGCGATGTATACCAATGACCACCACCTTGGCCACTTGCATGCACCCGTCTTTTCCCAGCATCCTTTGGAATGGCGTTACTGCTTTTGGGGTCCACCCATCCTTCAGAAGCAAGTGAAACTTCTTCAGCATTTGATTTCTTGGATTTTTTTCTTCCCCTTGCTGAGCCTTTCTCACTGTTCGTTCTCTGAGTTCCTTGCTTTCTAGAGGCTTCTCCATTGAATTGGCTCCTGAAATGACAACTATGCATCATAACAAAAACTGATGCTGTATACGAAGAAGCGACTGAAGTGTGAGATGTAAAGGGAAATTACATGTAATCGATAACTGATTCAGTAGGTAGTTGGTTTTCTCTGCTGTTAACAATGCCCAGATGGGGAAAAGTTGAGTAACCGGCTGCGGACCAATCTCTTAATCCTAGGATCTTCATTGAAGAAGTAATGATGAGCTGGAGGAAGAGGGTCAGCTAAATTCCAGCATTGCTGAAAGTCCACCATGCCATTTGGATTTTGATGAAAGCATGTGCTGTCACTTGCTCGCAAATTGCTTTGCAATTTATGAGCTGTATTCGTATTACCTTGAAGAGATTGGAAATACTCATTACACATTTCATCCAGAACAGGTGTCTGAACAGGAGAACTCTTTATTGGACAGAAATCTTTCCATAAATCATCATTTTGATGTTTACCCATCATCATTTTATTTTTACGTTCACTTGCAGTTGGCTGCTGCTTCTTTGAGGATGAATCAGTTTTCTGAGTTTTTCCACTAGCATCTGCACTGATAGAAGCCTCTTCAGAATCAGAATCAGAATCAATCAACTGAAACCTTCGAAGAGGACTTATTGTTAACTTTGGAAACATCAACCCACTGTAACCAGTCTCCAAACTGGAAGACGCTGGGGCAATTGAAGCCTGTTCCTTTTTATTTCTCTTCAGTAATCTTGGTGATTGACTGGTTAAAACCCCACATCCTTTCAGTGGAACCTTTGAACTACTACAAACGGAATTGAACAGAGTTGATACACTGGCATCTGTCATAAAAAAGAAAAGGCACTTACATCTCTTCAAACTAAAATCTAACAGCAGAACAGACACTAAATATGTACTTGAGATATCAACATCAAATTATAAAACAAGCACCGAAAGCAGAGAACGAAGCATCTAATGAAAACAACTTTGTCACAGTAATACATTAACTGACTGAAGAACTGCTTTGGAAAAGGAATTCACAACCATCCAAGGGTTAGATTGACATTCACAGTATGATAAATCCTCGTCACCAAAATGTAAACCAACAATACAAAAGATCCAATATCTCAACATAATGCCTGGCATGAACCAGAACTTAATCACATATTAGAATCTAAAGCACAACTTTAGGCTAATAAATTCTTAGAAATGGAGCCTACAATAGAAAATCGCATCAAGTCCTTCACCAAATTAACCAAAGTTCCATACATCTACTCATTTACAAAGTAGCAGTCTTTTCCTAGGAATTAGCACACCGAGAATTTCCCAATACAGCACCTACTTGACAAAACATCCCAATCTAAAGTCCCTCGCCAAAACAACTAAACAAAACCTATCTCTTATCAACTTCAAGATCTGTTATTACGACGCCCCTCATCACTGACTTTCTCTACAACATCAATACATGCATACTATGAACTCAAACCCCGTGAAATGACATTGGCCCAAAATCATCATTTTCATTAAAAAAACACATATTCTTACCTCTCTACAACATCAGAGCCAATAGTATTAACTCAATCCCTAAAAAATAACACAAAACCAAACATAAATTTCCCTCAAGATTCCAACCTTATCATCTAAACCCACCTAAAAATTATTCCAAAAAAACCGTTTCAAAAATATCAAAAATAACTAAAAATAAAACCCAGTGCTTCTGAAATTTACCTCTGACACAAAAATCTTCTTGTGAGGAGAACTCTTCAATATCATCATCTCCATGATCACAACAAAAACCCTCGAAATTCCACCTTCCTGACCTTTGATTTCTGGGTCGCGGGTCCTCGTCTTAACCGCTTTAATATCCGTGTCGGGGAACAGGACCGGGTTCAGGATCCGAGTCCATGACTTCAGGCCCGAGTTCTTCCTCCTCTTCTTCGGAATCCATGACCTGGGGTCCCTCATTTTGATCGTCTGATGGTGTATTTGAGCTTGAATTTGGAGCTGGATTGAGCGTGGAGATTTGGCTGTGGTGGGTGGGTATTTGGGGCTCCGATTCGATATCCAAAATCCAACCCGAGAGAGAACGAGGGAGGCGCGATATCTGCCATTTTTTGAGAAAGTGGGAAATGGAGAGGGCTTTTTCGAAGTGATGGGGTGAAATTGGGTACTGATTTGCCGCGCTTCAAGCTTAAATTTTGGAGGGATTTTTTTATTTGCTTATATTTGTTTTTTCTCTTTCTATTTTTCAAATTTTATTTTAATTCCATTAGTATTTACTTCCTACTAACAGGATTTTCTTTTAAAAAAAAACTCGAATTTTTTATGTTACTTTTCATCTATTTTTTGTATTTTTATTTCTATATATCTATTTTTTTTTGTTTATTAGTTTCGATAAGTAATTTGACTATTTTTTAATTGAAATTAAAAAAAATTTAATTAAAATTTAAACAAGTTATAATATCCAATTTCATGTATTCTTATATATATATAATTTACTCTCGTAAATATTATAATGTCATTTTATATTGATAGCGCATCGTCTATTTATTTTATTTTATTTTATTTTTAATTATCCCATGAATCTAATTTTTGTTTTTAGCAGTAATATATATATATATATATATATATATATATATAATTCATTCGCAAACATCCTTCGAATCTCCTTCTATTATCTTGATTGATATATAGGAGATTCGAAGGATGTTTGCGAATGAATTGTTTTTTAAAAAAAAATTTATAAAAAGTTATTTAATTAAAATCGCGGGAAATAATAATCATGGGCCGTTTGCGAAACCGAGCATGAAACTGAGAAATGGTGGGAAGCATGGAGCCTAGATAAAGACCAACCATCGTAAGCCCAACACGAAAAGCAGAAAATAGAGAGCCGAAAGGAGTCTTCGTGAGCCAGCAACTTGAACTCCATTTTCTGACAAGCACTCTTCAGTTTAAGTCTTTGGAGTTTGAACCCCTGGCACAGTCGTCGTCAAGAAACAGACAGAAAAACAACAATGGAACAAGTTCAAGAAAAACAGAGAACAGAAGAATTCGATGCTTCGGAGATCGAATACGTTAGCTACGGTGGTGAGCACCACCTACCATTAATCATGAATCTTGTCGATCAAGAGCTTAGTGAGCCTTACTCCATTTTCACTTACCGTTACTTTGTTTATCTGTGGCCACAACTTTCTTTCATGGTAAGTGCGATTCTTTTCTTTTCTGCTCTTGGGATTTTTTGTTGCTGTAATTTTGTTTGTGTTGGTGGGTTTTCAATTTCAGGCGTTTCACAAGGGGAAATGTGTAGGGACTGTTGTGTGTAAGATGGGGGATCATCGGGATTCAAAGTTTAGAGGTTACATCGCTATGTTAGTTGTCATCAAACCATATCGAGGAAGAGGCATTGGTAATGGTTTCTTTTTTCTTTTCTCTTCTCTTTTCGTTTTGGGATTTTGTCCACAGTTTTAGGCTGTCTTGGATCGAATATGTGAATCTTGAATTGGTTTTTTCTGAAATGTAGATTTATTAGAAACACTAAAGGAAAAGGGGTGAGATTTATGAAGAAAATGGTCATGCATTTATGGCATCAGTAGTAGAAATATGTTTGTTTCGGGATGCATTTAAAGGTGGTGTTCCTCGACACCTAGCTAGGCAGAGTGCATCAAAGAAATTTTATTTGCAATTTAGCTTCATATTTGAACATAAGAATCACAAAAATGAGTCAATCATGGTATATTACATTAAGAGGAGAGGAAGAGAAACCAAAGAATAATGCAACTCGAGCTCAAATCACAGCAGAACGATAAAACAGTAACTCCTCAAACAATTTCAACACTAAAGTCTGTATTTTATTTGATCTCAAGGTCAACTGGTTGTTTTCGTATATCTGGGTTTTTGATAGCTCGTAGGTTGTTTGTTAATATGTCATGTTTGTCTATGGGCGTGTTGTAACTTGCATTGAAATTGTCTTCATATGCAGCCACAGAACTTGTTACCAGATCTATTCAAGTGATGATGGAATCGGGATGCGAAGAGGTTTATCGAATTTTAATTGTTGTGCCTTTTAGTTTTTACTCGTCTCAATGTAGCATTATTCATGAAAAATCACGATTCACAAAGAAAGTATACTGAATGAGGGTCTAGTAGAGCAGCCGTAAAATAGCTCAATTTCTTAAGCAAAACAAGCTTTCCTCTTGAATTTCGTTGGCAACTTGGCATTTGTGAAAATGGTGAAGCTTGGTCTCTTATTCAAGCCTCCAAAAACCATTTTTTTCTGAACTTTTTTGGTATCTGTGCATGTGTTAGACTGTGTGGTCTCTTAGTTATTTCTCTCTGCATGTGTTATTTCAATTCCATCTCCCTCTCGTGTTAATCATTATCAGGGTTAAGCTTTTTGTATCTTTGGAGATATCCCTGCAATTAAACATCAGTCCATGCAAACATGACCTTAGGGAACTCATAGCTGATTTATGGATATGGTTAAATTGAAGAATCCCATAAATTTTCAATTTTCATTGTCGAAAAAGTGATTACATGAAGAAAAAGAAAGGTCCATGCATATGGCATCTCTGTCCTTTGTTGCAGTATCATAGATCCAAAGTTTTACTTAAATGTTTGTTGTCCCAAAAAGCCAATAATTGAAGAAAGAACATAAAAAGAAAAGGTAGGAGACAATGTCATGTTAGTATGAACAGTATGGATTTCGTATCAGAACAACTGAAAAGAACTTCATATGATTATCGGACTGTTTTTTCTGCGAATCTGATTGATTCCAGAACATATGAATGGCAAACCAAAGAATGCGTGTCATTGAATGAGTACATTTCCTGTATTTGCTTAAGCTTTAAGATATCCCAACTTGATGTTCATTCATTCAAGCATCCTAATTCTTTCTTTAGTGTGAAGATGAAGTCTAGTTTTCGATTTTTTTTATTGTTCTGGTGTCTTTTTTTTTCCCCCTCTCCTAAGGTAACATTGGAAGCAGAAGTAACAAATGAAGGAGCCCTCGCACTATACGGCCGTCTTGGTTTTATCAGAGCAAAACGACTCTTTCGCTATTACTTGAATGGGGTCGATGCTTTTCGGCTGAAGCTGCTGTTTCCGCAACCAGAGATGGCTGATAGAGATTATACCCAGAACCATGATGATCACTCACCAAGAGAAGAGTATTCTGAACTCCATAGACACCTCTAAAAAAAGCAAAGTTGTCAATACTGTTTCGGTTGGTGCTTTGTCTTTTCATTTAGAATGGAAATGTCTCGGTTTCGGAGCGTTTTGGTGCGCCGTTTCGGGAGTTGTACTGTTTATATATTTGTGTGTGTATAATTAAATATATTAATTGAATTTTTTTTAGTTCAAATCCAGAAATAAAATTATTTAGATTTGTGCAATTTAATCTAAAATAAGACACAATAAAATGATTTTTCTGAACAAAATTATAAACATGTATAATATTACAAGAATATCATCATTAATCTTGCAAGGTCATTATATTTTTCTGATTGCTCTGAAATTTTAATATAGTATGTATAGATATGTCATGAGACTCTTCGTAAAATTTTATTTCAATCTAATGGTCGGATCAAGAGATATGATTGATATTGTAAAATTATTTATTATTTAAAAAAAAAAACTATTTGGCCGAAACAGAATGGACAGAATGAAACTGAAATGTTTCGGCTGAAATTTGAGTGGAATTTCTAGAACGGACTGAAATTTTAAACGAAAAAAAAACAGTGTTATTTTATCTCATTTTCTTAAGTAATACAAAATATTTAGGCCCGAAAAAAATAAAATTAACAACACAGGGTTCTTGTTGAAGTCAATTTTGTTCACTGAAGTTGTGTGCATGTTCTCAAGCCTTGTCTGATAGAAATGCATCATCATACAAGGCCTCATACATGTAATACATGTACATTGTAATGTGTTACCTGTGTGATTATAACAGTCATTCTTTCTTTGTTTAGCTTTTTCACTCCATTGTTTTTCTGTTTGCAGCAAACAAAGTTTTTTCTCCAATGACGAGCTTAAAACATCCAGGTATAGATTTTCTTATGGGCTAAAATAAATATTACATATTATTATACAGGGGTTTTAAAAATTATGACTCCCCATATGATCTGTGATGCCGATTTTCCAATTTTGTTGGCAATTATTATATGTAACGTCTATATTATTGGATCTTGAAAGGTTCGATTGAATAAGACAAACCAAATAGTGTAAATGTACATCGTAGTTTGTTGTTATAGCAAGCAGATACTTGGTGGCATTTTAATGGTACTGTTTACGAGAAATTCTTCAATTTTTAGCAGAAAACAACACACAAAAACCCCTTGTTTTCAAGCTCCCTTCATCACAACTCATGTTACCCTAACACTTGGTCTGTCTAGTATCTCTATTTTAGGATAATCCGTTGCAAAATTTGCAACGGAAATTCCATTGCAAAATAATTTTCATTTATCCGTTGCAAATTCACCCATGTTTTTTTTTCTGAATTTGTTTAGCAACGAAAAATCCGTTATTAAATAAAATCCCCCCGTTGCAAACAGGTCATTTTTCAAGTAGTAAAATCCCAGTTTCATGTAAGGAAAAATCAAAGAAATATACAAAAAGAAAAAAGAGGTTATTCTGTCTGGGAAGATGTGACTATGAGGAGGGATTTCATGCTTCTGTATGTTTTATGCAGCGGTCGCAATCCAATACGAAAAACTTATATGTGAAATGAAGACCATTGAAAAAAGGTGCAAGAACTCGTGGGTTGTTGATTTTAAAAGTTCATGATAAATTGAATTTCAACAATATTTTAAGTTATTTTTTAAAAACAATTGCTACCTGTTTTTGTTTTAGAAAACATATAACACTCGATTGCAAGAGAAAACAATATCTCAAACATTTGGGATTTGAATCATAAATGAAATGACCGGTAGACTAAGTCCTTTGAAAAATCCTAAAAAGTCCAAAAAGAATTACAAGATGTTTTCATTAACAAATATAAACAGATTATGTACATTGGAAAATCTAGAGAGTTTGAAAAATATTATGGGACTTGCAACTCATAATATATAAATCTTCGACTAGTTAATTTCAACAATATGAAATCGATCACCGATAGAATTACTAATGATTTATTCTATCAATAATATGTCATACACAATGATGGAATTACCAACATAATGATGTTAATGATTTTTTTTTGTTTGGTTTGCTTTTTATTTATAAATTCATCGATAATTATCAACCAGTTATCATCCATGATTCAATCGATAAGATTTATTTCTCACAGAATCAATATTTAAATACCAATAAAATAATTTGCGAGTGCTATGAAATACTCTAAATGTATTAAACTACATGCTAAGATGTTTCCATGCTGGTCTTCATACATCAAAACAATTTCCTTTTTGTTGTCCAGTCAATTATATAATATCCATAATAGATTAATAAAAGAAAATTTTCTTGTACGTGTGATTATAGAAACTTCTGTACTTGAATTCATATTCATGACTTTGATCAAGGAAACAAGCAATAGTTGTTGACTGGTTGCTATTGAATTCACAACTTTGACGAACTGATTTAGCAAAAGATTAAGTCGGGGCATGAGGCGTGTGCTCAAGACAACCTCGCAAATCTTTCTTGTCTCGAGTCTCGATGAAGCCTATAATTAAACGAAACCACTTGTTGTTTTTATAGACCTAAACTTTTGTGCTTCTTCTTAATTAACTCCCAAATTAAATATTTAGATAATCTAAATGCAGGAGCAATGGTTTCTTCTAATGGCTATGATAGTGACAAGAAACAATAATGGGTTACTTCCCATAATTAACAGCCAATTAACACACAGTCAAACCAAGAAAATCCCTAATGTAAGATTTTATTTTATATCGTATTTTTTAAAAATTGTTGTTTTATATAAGAATATCTAACCACAGGTGACTTCCTTGTATAATTTATAGCTCCTGGATGCGATCCAAGAACAATAGAGTTTTTTTTTTTTTGTTCAAACTCATATGTGAAATGAAGATCGTTGAAAAAGGGTGCAACAACTTGTGGATTGTTGATTTTAAAAGTTCATTATAAATTGACTTTCAACAATAATTTCTAAAGTTATTTAAAGAAAAATTACTGACTACTTTTTTAGAATACATATAACACTCGATTGCAGGAGAAAAATGGAGACGATCTTTCAATCCATCCTAAACTCAATCTGGATTTTTAGTTGGAGATAGGGATGGATATTTTTTGTTCGGTTCTGTTTTTATAAAAAAAAAACAATCAAACCAAATATTATATTTATTTTTTAAATAACCAAACCGAACCGAAACTCCTAAAAACCAACCATTTTCGGTTCATTTGGTTTTTATGATTACAAAATTGGAAAAACCGAGTTTGTTTTCTTGGGCTTTATAATGGACTTTCAAATAATATTAATAAAAATTGATTTTTTTTTTTGCCGCTGATTCTGTTGAATTTTGTGTGTTGATTGTGTTTTGTGTGGTTTGATTGCAGGTTGATATGCTGGAAATTAGGAAGAACAAGCTTTACTAGCTGGAGAGAAAAGAGTTGCAGAGTAATTGTTCTGCTTTGTATTTTTGGTAGTGCTTACAATGTGCTTGACAGATTGCCTATTTATATAGTTTAGGCAACACACATTACACGTGATCTGTATCTTCTCTTCTTAGTTAGTTACAACTGAATTAACAAACAATTAATGACAGCTAAGCATATACACACACTGCCTCTTGATGCTCTTCTTCCTTCTGCTGCATTCTCAGCTTATTTGTCTTCTTTTCCAGTAAACAAGCTTATCATTCAACATATTCAAATATTAATGAATTAATTATTTTTTGTTATTTTTTTTTGTTTGGCTTGTTTTTTATTTGTAAATTCATTGGTGATTATATTACCCCGATAAAATGACTAATACAATAAAAATTACTGGCTATATATCAACCAATTATCATCCATGATTCAATCTATAAGCTTTATTTCTCACATAATCAATATTTAAATACCAATAAAATAATTTGCGAGTGCTATGAAATACTCTAATTGTATTAAACTACATGTTAAGATGTTTCCATGCTGATCTTCATACATCAAAACAATTTCGTTTTTGTTGTCCGGTCAAATATATAATATCCATAACATCATAATAGATTAATAAAAGAAATTTTTCTTGTACGTGTGATTACAGAAACTTCTTTACTTGAATTCATCTTGATGACTTTGATCAAGGAAACAAGCAATAGTTGTTGACTGGTTGCTATTGAATTCACAACTTCGACGAACTGATTTAGCAAAAGATTAAGTCGGTGCATGAGGCATGTGCTCACACGACAACCTCGCAAATTTTTCTTGTCTCGAGTCTCGATGAAGCCTATAATATATATATATATATATATAGCATTTCATTTGCATGATATGATATGGTAGGTTTAGGTTTTCAATTGAGTCGTCTACCTACTCAAGTCAAAAGGTTTAATTAGAGATTAGCTACCCATGCTTTAAAAATGTTTTAGCTATAAAAAAAGAACAGAAAATAATTCAAAAAAAAAAATGTTTTTAACTGGTATATTGCAAGAGAAAAGCTTCTCTGATTGTTACGATAATTTACACTGCTCGAACTAATTGTGATCATCTACCACGCATCTAATTATTGTCAATTATTAGTTACCGTCTCTAAGAGATGTGGTGTGATGGCAAAAAGTTTACAATCTTCATAGCAAGTCTCGAGTTCGAGTCAAGACATGTATCTCATGTAAGAGTTTGAAATAATCAGAGTGTTACTAGCTCACCTTGACCCATAAAATATATTTTTTAGAAAGTGAAGTTTCCTCAAATCTAAAAAAACTATTTCGAAGCATTACTCCATCTACATATGATTTGCATGGTACGGTAGGTTAGGGTTTTCTCAATTCAAGTCAAAATTAAAGGCTACTCCGATTTTCGGAGGCTTCAACACCGATCAACACGGTTTTCACCCGGAATATATATATATATATAGATCAATCTCTGCCATTTGATCTAGTCTTAATTAAGACCATATTATATGTGTGTGTGTGTGTGTATATAGTATGTCAATATTTTCGTATATTAAAGAACACGTACGTCTGGTTAATTTAAATTCATTATTTTTTTCTCCCCTTTTCATTCTTCCTCAGAGACCATATATTATATAACTAATACTGTTTAGTTCACATTTTTAAATAGGGTCCAGCTTCAAGTGCGTGGTTTTATTTCTAAAATATATATAAAAACAAGAATGCCAATTATTTATTTATTTATTTATTTATTCGTATAAGAAGGTCATGAGTTTGGACCGATACTTTATATTACTCTTTTTTATCCGGCAAAAGCTCTTACAGATTAGAATGGTTTCTCGCATACAAAAAAACCATGGAAAATTAACGAAATGAGGGGCGGGTGCCACGTGTAAGGAGCCCATTAAGTTTGTGGGGGAAATGATGCCAGATGAAGCCAAGCATCCATTTCTAGTGAAGGTGAGGGAAGGATGGTATACTGGTAATTATTAGGAGCCAATTTAGACCCGCCAACCATCCTCGAGTGAGTGAGAAGTTCAACTTACGTCCACCTCCGTCTTACTGCTCAATTTAATTAACCCTACTTCTTTATGATGCATGCAGAACGAGAATTTCTATGGGTAGGTAGCTACAGGTTTATATATATATATATATATATATATATATATATATATATGAGAGAGAGAGAGAGAGAGAGAGAGAGAGAGAAGACTTGATGCAGGTGCGGGTTTTCCCAAGTTTACCTCAAAACGAATGAAATAATAAAAATTGTGTATAATTTATATGTATATCATTTATTTTCATTCTTCTCTCATACGTACATCAAATGCTAATAAAATATAAACAAACTGGTCCTCTCAAGTTACCATTATACAAGAAAAACACTCGAAAACCATAGATTAAGATTTTTATTTGCCATGATGAAATATCTGCTGACATACACATTAGGGAGAGTCTCTCAAAAGCACACGGGATAGTGCAGTGGCAAGAGGCATCAGGTGAAAGATTCCTTTTGCTTGGTTGCGTTCACACCTGTTAAACCTAAATATTCTGTCTCAAACCGTGTTCACACCTACATCATTAGAGCCACTTTTAGTCCTTCTAGATTTGGCTTGGTCCCAAGCCAGTTCTAGCCGTTAGCCGGACCCTTTTATCATGACTTTTTATCCTTATTATGTATTTCTTCATCTCAGTCTTCATAAAATAAAATTTTATGATGCGCAAATTAACAATAAGATAAACCGTTTGGGGAATTAACTGCAGCTCCCCACCCAATGCACTGTGGATTTCCACAGTGCTTTTCTTCTCTTTTTTTTCTGATTATATTTTTTTTTTTTTTCATTAAATATTTTTTTACTGGTTATATTTCTTTTTCTTTTTCTACTTATATATAATTTTATTTGTTTTTATATATTAACAATAAGCTAAATCGTGTGGGGAATTAACTGTAGCTCCCCACACAAGCATTGTGGATTTCCAGAGTGCTTTCCTTTTCTTTTCTTTTTTTTTCTTTTTTTTTTGATTACGTTTCATTTTATTTTTTTCCTTTCTTGCATTTTTTTCTTTTTTTATTATGTTTTTTTTTCTTTTTTTCATTAAATATTTTTTTTACTGGTTATATTTCTTTTTCTTTTTCTACTTATATATAATTTTATATTTTTTTTTTATAATCTGTGTGTTTGGGTTAACTTAAGCACACTACAATTAATCATCGGATCTATTTTTTTTTTCATTTTTTTTCCAATTTTTTTTCTTTTTTTTATTATATTTTTTTTCTTTTTTTTCCATGAAATATTTTTTTTGTTGGTTATACTTTTTTTTTCTTTTTTCACTTATATAATTTTTTTTGTTTTTTATGATCAGGTTGTCCGGAGTAGCTTAAGCGCAACATAATTGATCTCCGGATCCAATTTTTTTTATAACCAGGATGTCCATATCAGTTTATACATACCATGACTAATCCTCGAACCCATTTTTTTTCCTAAAATGCTTTCCCGCTTATATATTTTTTCCCTTTTTTTTCTTATACTTTTGTTTTGTTCACTTATATATTTTTTTTACAACTGGGGTCTACGGGCCAGCTTAAGTACACCACGACTAATTTCCAGAACGAATTTGTTTTTAAAACAATATGGATTGCTACAGTGTTTTCACACTTATATTTTTTTCTTTAACTTATATATATTTTTTATAACCATGGTCTCTAAGTCAGCTTAAGCTTTTTTATTATTATTTCTTACTTATATATTCTTTTTATAACCAGGATCTATGGAGCGCCTTAAGCACACCACGACTAATCCCCAGACCAAATTGTTTTTTGATAACCACGGTGTCCAGGCCAGCTTGCGCACACCACGACTAATCCCTGAACCAATTTTTTTTTTAATTTCTGTTCCTTATAACTTTTTTTGTTCACTTATACCTTTTTTTTCCTTATGTCCGGACCAAAAATATTTTTATAACTAGGGTCTTCAGGTCAGTTTAAACACACCACGATTAACTCCTGGATCATTTTAAAAAAAACAAAAAAACAATATGGATTGTAAATGGTGTGGGGAAAGCAATGTAGCTCTCCACACATAGCATTGTTGATTGCAACAATACTTTTCCCACTACAATGTTTTTTTCCCTATTTATTTGCTTCTTCTCTTTTGCCTTTTTTTTGTTTTTTTTTCCTTATTATGTTTTTTTTTCTTATTATATTTTTTTTTGTTTTTTCCCCAAAACATTTTTTTTTTGCATGTTATACTTTTTTATATCTTTTTCTTTTTTCCACTTATATTTATTTTTATAATTTTTTATAATTAGGGTATCCGAGCTAGCTTAAGAGCACCACGATTAATACTAGATCTTTTTTTTTTTAATAACCAGGATGTTCATGCCAGCTTATGCATACCACGACAATCCCTAGACCCATTTTTTTTCTAAAGTGCTTTCTCGCAGGTATATTTTTTTTCCTTTTTTTTCTTATACTTTTGTTTTGTTCACTTATATTTTTTTTTTTATAATCAGGATCTTCTGGTCAACCTAAGCACACAACAACTAATTCCTAAAGCGATTTTTTTAAAAAACAATATGGATTGCTACAATTCTTTCACGCTTATACTTTTTTTTTCACTTATATTTTTTTATAAACAGGATCTTTGGGCAAGTTTAAGTGCACCACCACCACTCCCTGGACCAAATTTGTTTTTTGATAATCAGGGTGTCTAGGCTAGCTTGGACACACCACGACTAATCCTCGGACCAATTTATTATTTGTTTTTACTTATACTCCTTTTATGTTCACTTATACTTTTTTATGTATTAAAACTAGACAAAAAAAAATTAATCCCTGCGGCGAAGCGCGGGTTTATGGCTCGTTGTAACTATTTAATAATTATTGTATATATAAAAAAAAGAGAAATCTTGTTCCATTAAAATGTGAGGAGAGAAATTGTTTTTTTTTTTTTGTTTTTTTTCCTTGCATCCATCTTTTTTATGTAATTTTTACAATATCATTCCAGATAAGTTATTTTTATTTGTTACGCTAGTAAGTATATTACAAGAAATTATCATTTATTAAGTAAATTCAAGAAATTGCCTGATATCTTATTGATCTTCTAAAAATAATTATCTAATTTTGGATTTATTGTATCTCTTCATTTGTTTCAAGCATGTGTAAATATTTAATGTTTTTTTTGTGTGTTTGGAAAGGGAAATGTCTTAAATAGACTTTTAACAAAAAAAAATTGAATTTCCATTTTTATTTGCTTTTACTTGTTATTAATAATGATTGTATTATTCTAGATAAGAATACATCGATACTCTATGAATTCTTGAAACGACCAAGTTGGGTTTGATTTATATCCAATCGGGTTAGGTTTCAGATATCGCAAAACCTGATTCATGGGTATATTTGTTGTAATCCTTACCCATAACCCATGAAAGAGTAGGAAATTTTATAGTTCTATTATTAGTTTTGTGTATATATAAAAATTAAATATATCTAAATGAGATCATTTAAATTTGTTAATCCATAAAAATCAATACTTTTCAAAAAGAAATTGAAACAATAATATTATGAAATGTGTTAATTTTGTGATTTAGATGGCATAGTTACATGTACATCAAATTTTGAGATGTAAAGAAATTATTGAATTTACCTAATAAATGATAGTTCCTCGGTAATAGAGTTGTTTGAGAATGATAGTTCATCAGTTAAAAAATAAAAACAACTTGTCTTAAATGATATTGTTTATTGGTGGAAAAAAAAGTTGAAAAAAGGAGCATTTGACTCATAAAAGGTGCGGGCCATATGGTTTGTTTAACAGAAAAAAACAAAGAAAGCTTAAAAAGAAGAAGAAATAATGGTTGCCGAGCTTAAAAGGAGAGAGTGTGTATTGAAGAAAAAACCTTATATTTTCTATTTATGCTCATTGTAAATGTAATTTTTTTTTTAAAAAAAAAAGATTTTTTATGTAGTTTGAGTTGGGTTAGGGCAAGACAATATGCATACCTGACCTAAAGTTCACCTTTTGATTTCTAGTATTATTCACATCCAGCCCGAATCATATTGGTATTCATCAAGTTTGAGTGAAATTGTTATTCCTATTTGCAAGTATATCTTTTAATATCAATTTGCAAATAGGATATATTGAAATGACATCTCTTAGATAAAGATGAATTTAAGGAATCCGATAAATATATTGAATTATTTATGATTTCAACCTTAATAACTATTTATCGTGAATCTAACACAATAATTGCATATTAATGTGTCACCCATCATATATATATATATATATATATATATATATATATATATATATATATATATATATATATAATTTAAGCGGTGTCGCGTAACTTTAAATCTTCAAAATGATTTATATTTTATTCGTAAAGATCTCATAGTTATTATGATATAATTGTTATCATAAAGTTAATATCATTCTATAAAATTGTAATATAATTGAATATTCAAATTCAAATTATTTGATAACATCAAACAAGCTTTTCATGTGAGTTGTATGCCAAAGAATTAATTGAATCTAATTTACAAGGAGTGTATATAACATAGTTATTAAACCGAACTTGTTTTGGGTGGTCAAATCGATAATTTACTGATTTAAAAATGGTCCATGTTAGATTTTATATCAAAGTGGTTTAAAAGATGGTCAAATCAAATATGGTCAACTATGTTGACCTACCCAAATCAGGATGAAACTTGATTGAGTCAACTATAAAAAAAAAATTAAATTCAAAACCATGTCTATTTGTTTTAAAAAACCAAACGACAATTGTTTTAAAATCAAATTAGTAAACTTGTGACCAAGATCCTGGAACAAGTAAGATCTTCGGCCTTGTAAGTTTGTTAGTGATTACCAAGCTAGATATCAAGCGCTTTATTATGGGCAAGATCACAAGCCATTCATTGAATTAAAAAAAATATGAGCATAATTTGTTTTTTGCATATGATAAAATATTTGAACGATATCAGATCAAATTAATCAACCACCATATAAATTAATTATTAATAATAAAAATTAACGTGGCTTGTTCAACTTAGTTAGCTAATAGAGAACCAATCATTTTGTTTAAATGGTTATTAGTTTTTTTTTAAAAAAAAAAATCACACAATTATTATTTTAACCTCTACCCACACCTAACTTTAAATGTGAAAAGTAGATTGTCGAAAGATAAATAAATAATTTAGGGAGTGAAATGAAAAGATATCGACATATTAAACTCACTTGGGTTGACCTATGAAGCTTATGATCTCGGTAATGAACAAAACCACAATGAGTTAACTCAGTTAGATAAATTATGTCTTTATTTTTTCTTCTTAAATTTTATTCTTAATTAGGTCTTAATTGACAGTGTGTTAGATTAAATCTAGAACTAAATTAAAGAATTGTAGAAGAGTTAGAGATCTAATTTAAACAATAAATAATGAATGATAAAACTAGAAAATAAACATGAGCTTAAAGAAAGGAAGAAAGCAAGTAAAATCAAACGAGAATGAGAATCAAATTTGATAAGAAGAGAACTGAAGGTGGTTGAATCAAAAGAAAAAAAAATCAATTTTAAAAACCATCTCATATAAAAAAAAAATATCAATCAAATTAATAAGAACCACATATGACATATGGAAATTTTTTAGGCTAAAATTGAAAAAACAATTATAAATTATTTCAAATAAAATAAATAATAATTAAAAGAACACATACCAAATCCAAATAAAAAATGAATTAAAGGGTTACTTTGAAAATTTGAAACATATAAATTCAGAAGAAGAGAGAGAAAAAAAAAAGAGAAAAGGGCAACTACGCTAATCCAAAGGTCCATTAGCCACACACGCCACCTAGAGATCGAAAGCAAGGTTGTCAATACCGTTCCGGTTGTCGTTCTGGTTTTTCTATTGGAACGAAACGTTTCGGTTTCGGAGCGTTTTGGCGTGCCGTTTCAGAGTTGTACTGTTCATATATAATTAATTATATATATATATATATATAAAATTAAAATATTAATTTAACAAACATAATTAAAATTCAAGATAAATTAACTTTAAATTATACAATATAAACACAAAGTCAAACAAACATAATCTCAAAATTAGAAAAAAAAAATCATAAGTTAATCAAAATAAAGAGGATTTTAAGGCCGGAATGGCAAACCCGGAATGGTACCAAGACGTTCCGGCCGGAATTTACAGAACGGACCAGAATAAAAACTGAGACGAAAACGACGTCGTTTCGTCTTGGTTTTTTTAACAGTACGGAACGTTCCGGCCGGAACAAAACGGAATTGACAAGCCTGATCGAAAATCCCCCAAGAAGATGCAAACTACATGGGTGGCATGTCTTTGGTTTCCATAATGCACCACTTTAGAATGGTAAAATGACTAAAGGGTGACTCGTGGAATTCAAGTTCCAACTACTTATCATTTAAAAAATATTTTGTATTTATTCAAAGGCTAAATTTCCTCTTATTCAACATGATTATAATTTTAAAAAATACAAATATGAACAATCCTGTAAATATCTTTTTTTCATTTTAAATATAGTTTGGTTATTTTACAATTTTTATCATATTTTTAAAAATTTTGCTTTGCGTTTTAGCTTTTTTGTTAATATCTACCAAAATTATAAGGGAATATCTATATATCTAATTTGGATAATTTGGCTCTTTTAAATGGTTTTTTGCATGGAAATTGAATTACCTTCTTAACCCCATCGATATGAAGAACATCACAGAAAATTAAGCCGAGCCAAGCCATGCAACACACCAGCAACAGCTACCTCCGAGCAGCAACTTTACTATGGATAAGATTACTCTGCCACACATGCAAGTGGTCATGTGGAAAACGAAAGCACTTGCCAGGTCAACAAACAGGTCATCTGACGTGGCAACAATTAAGGTCTGACTCTTTCCCCCTCACCTTCTTCCACCGGGCACCATGTCCCTATATATATAACCCCTTCCTCTCCATGCTCAGAACTTGTTCTCTCTACACAGAAATCTACACGTCATCGCACTCGACAAAGATAGAAGAAAAAAAATGAGAAATTTGCTCAGGCATGAATCACAGCGTGTTTCTGGACATGAAATTCAAGCGAAGGCCATGAACAGCGCAGAAGAGAAAAGGTTTCTCGGAGATCACAAAAACACCAGAGATTTCAGATCTTCTTCTTCTTCTTCTTCAACAACAGGTACAAAAGTGAAGATCAAGATCACGAAGAAACAGCTTAAGGAGTTGCTAGGTATGGCTGAGGTAAGGGAACTGTCAGTGCAGCAAGTTCTGTCCCAGCTGATGAATCTCAGTAGTGATTATAGATCATACGAGCCACAGCAACAGTCTTGGAGGCCTAATCTACAAAGTATACCTGAATGATTCATTATGAGCTGGTTTTGGTGAAGGATAGGAGGAGGATCCATTTATGGGTTCTTGTTGTGCAGAGTTTTGTTTTCTAGAGAGAGAGAGATTTACAGCCTAATTACTAGTTGATTAAGGTAGCAAGATTATCTGGTGGACTCGATAAAAATTAGAATTACAATATGGTTATGCGTTCTACCTTGTTGCCTATTTGATCCAAGGAGAGAGCTACCTCAACCCTCTTCTCATCATTCAACTTTTGTCCAATACATGGACTGCATTCAATAATATTTTTAAATTAATAATAAGAACTTGGTTTTTTTATTTTAGTTTTATTCTTCTAATTTTTTCTTGCTCTGTTTTATTTTATTTTATATGTTTTTTTTAAATAAAATATTGAAAGAATTAGTAATGGGATTTGAATCACATATGAAATGACTCCTTTGAAAAATCCTAGAGAGTTCAAAAGGAGTTATAAGATTTTTTTTTTCATTAACAATTATAAACACAATTATCAATGGATTAAGTCCACTGAAAAAATTCGAGAGAGTTTGAAAAATATTATTTCAACTCACAATATATAAATCTTCCACTAGTTAATTTCATCGGTAATATGTAACCGATCGGCGATAGAATTACTAATGATTTATTCTTTCAGTAATATGCCATACACACTGATGGAATTACCGACATGATAATGCCAATAATTTTTTTTGTTTGGCTTGTTTTTTATTTGTAAATTCATCGGTGATTATATTTCCCCGATAAAATGACTAATACAATAAAAATTACTAGCTATCAACCAGTTATCATCCATGATTCATTTGATAAGCTTTATTTCTCACAGAATCAATATTTAAATACCAATAAAATAATTTGCGAGTGCTATGAAATACTCTAAATGTATTAAACTACATGCTAAGATGTTTCCATGCTGGTCTTCATACATCAAAACAATTTCGTTTTTGTTGTCCAGTCAATTATATAATATCCATAACATCATAATTGATTAATAAAAGATATTTTTTTGTACGTGTGATTATAGAAACTTCTATACTTGAATTCATATTCATGACTTTGATCAAGTAAACAAGCAATAGTTGTTGACTGGTTGCTATTGAATTCACAACTTCGACGAACTGGTTTAGCAAAAGATTAAGTCGGTGCACGAGGCATGTGCTCAAGACACCCCCGCAAATCTTTCCTGACTCGAGTCTCGATGAAGCCTATAATTAACCGAAACCACTTGTTTAACTTCGGTGCTTCTTCTTAATTAACTCCCAAATTAAACATTTAGATAATCTAAATGCAGGAGCAATGGTTTCCTTTAAATGGCTATGATAGTGACAAGAAGCAATGAAGGGTTACTTCCCATAATTAACAGCCAATGAACACACAGTCAAACCAAGAAATTCCAAATGGCATACAATATCTGTCCATGCATCTCTCTAATGACTAATACAATATATATATATATATATATATATATATATATATATATATATATATATATATATATATATATATATATATATATAGCATTTTATTTGCATAATATGGTAGGTTTAGGTTTTCAATTAAGTCGTCTACCTACTCAAGTCAAAAGGTTTAATTAAGAGAGTAGCTAGCAATGCTTTAAAAATGTTTTAGCTATAAAAAAGAAAAAAAAATGTTTTTAACTGGTATATTGCAAGAGAAAAGCTTCTCTGATTGCTAGGATAATTTACATTGCTCGAACTAATTGTGATCATCTACCATACACCTACTTATTGTTAATTATTAGGTGCCGTCTCTAAGAGACGTGGTGAGATGACAGAGAGCTTACGATCTCCATAGCAAATTTCGAGTACGAGTCAGAGTGTGCATCCCTTGTAAGAGTCTAGGACAACCGGAGTTTTACTCACTCACCTTGACCCACAAAATACATTTTCTAAGAGGTGGAATTTTCTCACATCAAAAAAAAAATTATCAGTTACCAAATGTTGTTGAAATTAATTTGAGAATTCAATCCCATTCCATTTGAGCACCTTGAGGAGAAATATGTGTTCTTGATACCTCATAAAATGGACTAAAAACTCAATATTAATTAAAAAATTGTATAGTCTAACGGGGTGTTTGGCTCCACGCGTACCATGCCAATGAAAGACAGTCAACCCAAGAAAATACAGTCAACCCAAGAAAATCCCAAATTGTATACTATATTTCCAAGCATTACTCCATCTACATATGATTTGCATGGTACGGTAGGTTAGGGTTTTCTCAATTCAAGTCAAAAGGCTACTCCGATTTTCGGAGGCTTCAACACCGATCAACACGGTTTTCACCCGGAATATAGATCGATCTCTGCCATTTGATCTAGTCTTAAGACCATATTATATGTGTGTGTGTGTGTGTATATATATATATATATATATATATATATATATAGTATGTCAATATTTTCGTATATTAATGAACACGTACGTCTGGTTAATTTAAATTCATTATTTTTTTTCTCCCCTTTTTATTCTTCCTCAGAGACCAAATATTATATAACTAATAATGTTTTGTTCACATTTTTAAATAGCAGGGTCCAGCTTCAAGTACGTGGTTTTATTTCCTAAATATTTATAAAAAAAGAATGGCAATTATTTATTTATTTATTCGTATAAGAAGGTCATGGGTTGGGACCGATACTTTATATTACTCTGTTTTTTATCCGGCAAAAGTTCTTACAGATTAGAATGGTTTCTCGCATAAAAAAACCCATGGAAAATTAACGAAATGAGGGGCGGGTGCCACGTGTAAGGAGCCCATTAAGTTTGTGGGGGGAAATGATGCCAGATAGTAGCCAAGCATCCATTTCTAGTGGGTTTTTAACCTTTCGATAGCAGCATGGGATTAATTGAGAGGTTAGTGAAGGTGAAGGAAAGATCGATGGTGGTAATTAATAATTATTAGGAGCCAATTTAGACCCGCCAACAACCATCTTCGAGTGAGTGAGAATTGAAGTTCAACTTACGTCCACCTCCGTCTTACTTATCAATTTTATTAACCTAGCTCGTCGTTTCAGTTCCATGGGGCCTAAACCCTAGTTCTTTATGATGCATGCAGAACGAGAATTTCTATGGGTAGGTAGCTACAGGTTTATATATATATATATATATATATATATATAGAGAGAGAGAGAGAGAGAGAGAGAGAGAGAGACTTGAAGCAGGTGCGGGTTTTCCCAAGTTTACCTCAAAACGAATGAAATCATAGAAATCGTGTATAATGGGAGACTGATTTGAAGAGAAGAAAAAAAAAACTGCGTTATTGGGCTAATGGGTTAGCTTGAGAGTCACGGGATCAATTGTTTTTACTAAAATAATAAGTAAAAAACTGGTTTCGTTAAGTCAATTAAATTATTTTAAAAATTATTTAATTTGGGTTTAATCTCTTTAATATTTTATTCAATTCAATTAAAAATAGTTTAGTATTTTTCTAATGAATCTATTAAGGGCATGTTTCAAACTGTTTTTTAACAATGTTTTTTTTAAAATATATTTTAAATTAAAAAATAATTATTTTTCCATAATTTTGATATACTGATATTAAAAATAATTTATTTTTATTCTTCTCTCGTACGTACATCAAATGCTAATAAAATATAAACAAACTGGTCCTCTCAAGTTACCTTTATACAACAAAAACACTCAAAACCATAGATTAAGATTTTTATTTGCCATGATGAAATATCTGCTGACATACACATTAGGGAGAGTCTCTCAAAAGCACACGGGATAGTGCAGTGGCAAGAGGCATAAGGTGAAAGATTCCATTCGCTTGGTTGCGTTCACACCTGTTAAACCTAAAGATTCTGTCTGACACCGTGTTCACACCTATAGAACCACTTTTAGTCCTTCTAGATGTGGCTTGGTCCCAAGCCAGTTCTAGCCGTTAGCCGGACCCTTTTATCATGACTTTTTATCCTTACTATGTATTTCTTCATCTCAGTCTTCATAAAATAAAATGATGCGCAAATTGTAACTATTTAATAATTATTGTATAAAAAATAAAAAATAAAAAATAAAAAATAAAAAATAAAAAATAAGAGAAATCTCGTTCCATTAAAATGTGAGGAGAGAAATTGTTTTTTTGTTTTGTTTTTTATCCTTGCGTCCATCTTTTTTATGTAATTTTTACAATATCATTCCAGATAAGTTATTTTTATTTGTTGCGCTAGTAAGTATATTAAAAGAAATTATCATTTATTAAGTATATTCAAGAAATTGCCTGATATCTTATTGATCTTCTAAGAATAATATTTTATTGTATCTCTTCATTTGTTTCAAGCATGTATAAATATTTAATGTATTTTTGTGTGTTTGGAAAGGGATAGGTCTTAAATAGACTTTTAACCAAAAAAAAATTGTATTTCCATTTTTATTTGCTTTTACATGTTATTAATAATGATTGTATTATTCTAGATAAGAATAATTCGATACTCTATGAATTCTTGATAACTAACCAAGTTGGGTTTGGTTTATATCCAATCGGGTTAGATTTCAGATATCGCAAAACCTGATTCATGGGTATTTGTTGTCATCCTTATCCATAACCCATGAAAGAGTAGGAAATTTTATAGTTCTATTCATAGTTTTGTGTATATATAAAAATTAAATATATCTAAATGACATAATTTAAAATTGTTAATCCATAAAAATCAATATTTTTCAAAAAGAAATTGAAACAATAATATGATGAAATGTGTTAATTTTGTGATTTAGATGACATAGTTACATGTGCATCAAATTTTGAGGTGTATATTTAATCAATAAAATTTTGCAAAATGTATGCATTTATTAATTTGATGAAGAAAGATCCAACTCAATGATATTGTTTATTGTTTATTGGTGGAAAAAAAGTTGAAAAAAAGGAGCATACTCATAAAAGGTGCGGGCCATATGGTTTGTTTAAAAGAAAAAAAAACAAAGAAAGCTTAAAAAGAAGAAGAAATAATGGTTGTCGAGCTTTAAAGGAGAGCGTGTGTACTGGAAAAAAAAAACTTATATTCTTTATTTATTCTCATTATAAATGTAATTTTTTAAAAAAAAATAAGTTTTTTTAATGTAGAGTCGGGTTAGGGCAAGACAATATACATACCTCTTAAAGTTAACCTTTTGATTTCTAGTATTATTCACATCCAGCACAAACTCAAACAGAAAAATAAATTCATATTTATTAAAGTAAATTCATATTGGTATTTATCAAGTTTGAGTGAAATTATTATTCCTATTTGCAAGTATGTCTTTTAATATCAATTTGCAAATAGGATATATTGAAATGACATCACTTAGATAAAGATGAATCTATAGAATCCAATAAATATAATGAATTATTTATGATTTCAACCTTAATAACTATTTATCATGAATCTAAAATGTGTCACCTATCATATATATATATATAATTTGTTTCATGTAACTATTAAAAATACTATCTTGATAATTTGGCTCTTTTAAATGGTATTTTGCATTGAAATTGATTTACCTTCTTAACCCCATCGATGAAGAACAACACAGAAAATTAATCCGTGCCGAGCCGAGCCGAGCCGAGCCATGCAAGCACACCAGCAACAGCAACCCACGAGCAGCAACTTTACTATTGATAAGATTACTCTGCCATCACGTGCAAAGTGGTAATGCGGAAAACGATAGCACTTGCCAGGTCAACAAACTTGTCATCTGACGTGGCAGCAAATCAGGTCTGACTCTTTCTCCCTCACCTTCTTCCACCGTGCACCATGTCCCTATATAACCCATTCCTCTCCATGCTCAAAACTTGTTCTCTCAACACAGACATCGACACGTCATCGCACCCGAAAAAGATAGAGAAAAAAATGAGAAATTTGCTCAGGCATGAATCACAGCGTGTTTCTGGACATGAAATTCAAGCGAAGGCCATGAACAGCACAGAAGAGAAAAGGTTTCTCGGAGATCACAAAAACACCAGAGATTTCAGATCTTCTTCTTCTTCTTCTTCAACAACAGGTACAAAAGTGAAGATCAAGATCACGAAGAAACAGCTTAAGGAGTTGCTAGGTATGGCTGAGGTAAGGGAACTGTCAGTGCAGCAAGTCCTGTCCCAGCTGATGAATCTCAGTAGTGATTGTAGATCATACGAGCCACAGCAACAGTCTTGGAGGCCTAATCTACAAAGTATACCTGAATGAATCCTTCTGAGCTGATTTTGGTGAAGGATATAGGAGGAGGATCCATTTATGGGTTCTTGTTGTGCAGAGTTTTGTTTTCTAGAGAGAGAATTACAGCCTAATTACTAGTTGATTAAGTTAGCAAGCTCCATAAATTTTGCCTTTTCCTGAACATATATATAGGACCCAGTTTTTGGTTTTATAGTTTAAAGAATCGTTCCTTTTTCTGTTTAAATTGATTATTTGAAAAAATATGTAATTCTTCTTTTACTATATATATATATATATATATATATATATATATATATATATATATATATATATATATATATATATATAAACACTCGAGGGTTTTCTTCTTCTTCTTCTTCTTCTTCTTTTATCCATGGCCTATGAAATATAATACTGTGTTACTGGCCCCTGCTAGGAGCTTGCTGGCTTGTGTTTGATTCACAAACCTTCAAATTCTGGAAGATAGACGGGGATGTTCTTGGAGCAACTCTAGACTCGCTGTACCTTACAATTAATAATAATAATAATAATAATCATTCAAGATAGAATTGACAGAAAAATATAAAAGGGACATAAACTTGTTTAGATGGAGAGATAAAAATAAAAAAATCTGATATATATAGTTTAAAGGGGTAAACTATGTCTCTGACATAGTTTCTGAATGGAATTCTATTATTTTAAAACATGAAAGGATATATTTTGATTATCTCCATCTCTTCTATCTCTAAAGAATAATTAAATGCTTTCAGGATGCGAAACAATTATGAAAAAGAAGGAGGAGAAGAAGAAGACGAAGACTTAGCGATATGCATGACTAGTAAATGCATGGAAACTGCCACCCCCAGATCCCATCTAGCAGTTTTAATGTCATTATCAATGATAAAGAATATATGAACTTCGTATATCGATGATTTTGCTTAAACTTGAGAGGAAAAAAAAAAGGAGCGAAAGAATTCATATATTAGACAATAAAATTCATTATTTGAACAGTGATTTCATAGTGACGAATACTTAGTAATAATTAAATAAAAAATGGCTAACTCAGAAGTTGTGGAATCATCTTGATGGCCCACATCTAAAGTGAACATATCATGTGCTGAGACTTTGCCATTAAACGGTGTATGGTAAGTTTATACGCAATTTGACTAATTTTATAATTTTTGAAATTAATGAATAATTAAATTTTTCAGTAATTTTGACTGATATGAAACTCAAATGGATGATCTCTAAGAAGCAAACCTAGAGTCCGACAGAAATTATGCAAAAGCATAAACTTCCATTGCAAAGGGTCATCACGTAACTCGACTAATTTTATAAACTCTGAAGTCAATAATCAATTAAAATCTTCAATGATCTTGAATGACATGGAATTCGAATGGATGATTTCTAGAGTTAAATCTAGGGCTTGACATGAAGTATGCAAAAGCATAAACTTTCATTGCAAAGGGCCATCACATAACTCGACTAATTTTATAAATTCTGAAGTCAATAATCAATTAAAATCTTCAATGATCTTGAATGACATGAAATTCGAATGGGTGATTTCTAAAGAGTAAATCTAGGGCTTGACATGAAGTATGCAAAAGCATAAACTTCCATTGCAAAGGGTCATCACAAAACTCCACCAAATCCTGTGTGCTATATACTTTTTAATTCAATCATAATTTAAACCCAAAACAAAGGAAGAAGTGATCAGAGATTAGGGTTATTCAATTGCAGTGAACTATGTCAAGCTGCTTCAATATTTAAAACTATATACTTTTCTTATGTTTCCATGATAGTTGGCAAGAAGGCATAGTCACTGTATGTGATGATTAATTTATAGACTGCCCTAGATAGTTGCCCCCACGATGCGATACACTGGACGGAAAAAAAATAAAGTTATGAAGATTTTTAAGGCACTAGTTTGTTTTAAAGAAATTAGAAAAATATCCGAGTCCACGTAATTTTATTTAATTTTATAAAAAAAAAAAAACAGTGATTGTTAATAGATTGAATTGAAAAGGAAAAAATTATAATGATAACATGAACGCAAATAATGCTTAATAAAGAAAAACAAGTTACAATACTCAATTCTCGGACAATTCAATATTGAAGAATATTTTTTTTTAAAAAAAAGGCAACTTGAATTAGTATGTCACCAATAACCCAAGCCATAAGATCATGATTACTTTATAAAAAAACAAATAAAAAATTATGATGCATAATCCTCAACAATACAAATGTAGAGGGATGAGATAAAACAATCATTTGACAAAAAAAAACTAGAAAAATAAAGTACCAACAAACTTGAGTAAGTACATCAAACCATTTGAGTCAAATCATGCAAATTGGATAACCTAATAGAAGGCAAAACAAGAAAATTATGAAGCTTAATTCTTAAATTAACTATATATTAAATGACAAAACCAAAAAAATATTCACTCTTTTAAAAAAAATATCCCAAAACAAAAGATTGGAGTCAACTTAGGATAACATATTAAATATGTAACCTAAGTCATGAGACCATGATAACCCTATACAAAGAAAAGTGAAGAAAATCACAAAGCTCAATTTTCAGCAACTTCAATGTTAAATGATGAAATCGAAAAGAGAAATTAGTGTAAAAAATGATCAATGTCAACTCATGTTAACCTTTCAAACTGATACATGTCCTGAAACTCAGATTGCCTCTTAAAAAAAATCATGAAGCACAATTTCTATCCAAACCAATATTAAAAAATAAAATAGGAAAAAAAACCCATATAAAAAAGATCATCACATCAAAACAAAACGACAAGACACTTTTAATTTTGAATAACATGAATCCCAAGAAGACTAGAGAAGAGAAGAGAAGAGAGAAGAGAAGAGAAAATATTGTTAAAAACTCATCGTCATCCTATACCAACATACGCCACCTTGCATTAAATCCCTTGTTGTTCTGTTCTTATCACCACCAAGAAAACTGGTGTAAATCATTTGAGGAATAGAAAAAAATAAAAAAGAGTTAGAGTGAACATAAAAAATGATATGAAGTCTTTTCCCTTCACATTCAAATCAGTTATTGACGTTTGCAAGAGGAAAAAAAAGGATTGAATATTTGTTTAAGCTTCAAAGTCAATCCTCAAAACTGAGAATATTGCTTAATGGATTAACTAGAGTTGACTCGGTTTTTATGTTTTTTTAATTTTTTTTTAATTTCATCATTTAGTATTGAGTCGGCTGGGAATTAAGGTTCATAACCTATATTGATTTATTGATTTAATTTTTATGAAGATATCTTCGACGTAATATCAAGGTTGTGAGATTTGATATGTTAATCCTAATTGATTCAAGTCATTTTTTTACTTTCTCTTTAAGAGATTATCTTGATCTTATGTCCTTTAACATTGATTTTTTTATAAGGTTATCCTAATTTGATGATCTGGGTTGAAAGTTTGACAAGTTAATTCAATTGAATTAATTGTTATTTATCAGCTTTGTTTTTTCAATTTCATTTATTTAATATTATGTTTAATTGAGAAGTATACTTCATGTTTTTTTATTATTTTTATGTGGTTATCCAATTTCATGACCTAAAAATAATGCTTATGGGTTAGTCTATTTTGACTTTACTCATTTTTTGTGTTATTTTTTTATTAGAATTTTTATAAGTCTTATCTTTTAATATTGAGTATGGCATGATCAATTGAAATTGAGATTTATGATTTATTTTAATTTTTTGTATAGAGTTATTTCAGTTTCATGACCAAAATCATGAATTTAGCAAGTTAATATTAGTTAAAATCAGATTTCTTGTTTTTTTTTTATTTCTATAAAACCATCTTAGTCCATGACTGAGGTTTTTTATTTATTTAATTGATTTCTTTTAGTTTCATCTTTAAACATTGAAGTTATTAAGAGTTGAACTTTGTAAATTGTTTAGATTTTTTTTTCTATAGAGTTATTTCGATCTTATAACTCAACTTCCGAGTTTGACAAGTTAAATTTGATCATTTTTTTAATTGATTTTTTATTCAAATTATTTTTTTTATCATTAGATTAATTAGAAATTAAACTTTATAATTTATTTTTATTATTTTCTATGTAGTTATCAGTCTCACAACTTATGTTATGAATTTAATATATTATACAAAAATTTTAGTTAAACTATATTTTTACTGATTGTCTGAATTACTTTTGAACCCACAAAATCAACTATATCATATCAACTCAATTCTCACACAGTTCAAAAAAAAATATTCTACTAAAAAAATTATAAACAATAGTTGAATATTTTTTATGTATAAGAAAAAAGTAACCTGATACGCAACTTAGCAACAATCTAATAGATCATTAAAACCAATCCCAAATCAACACATTCAAAAGAAATTGAGGAAGAATTTTCATGTGACTTTTTTTCAAAGTTTCACGTCCCCATTTTCTTCTCATCAACTTGGAGGGGTTACTTTCACAATTAATCCAACATATCTTGCATCGTTTACCTGTTCTCATAGTAGTTGAAAGCAATGAGGGACAATGAACTTGTAAACAGTTTAGCTACTCGGGTGCTGACATTTTCTGAGGCATTGATTAAATGCATACAATATAAGAATTTAGGTGGTACCAAACACTTTTTATCGATATCAGACAAGTACACAACGAAAAGCAGCAAAAGTACACACATCATCTTTTTTCATTTGGTTTCTTGAACAAACAAATTAACTTGACAAACTGGATAGAACGGCAATCCTCTCTCTAGTTGCCGAGGAGCTTGAGAAAGAAGTATTTCTGTTTCTGTGGCGTGGTTTTTCACAGCTACTATCATCTGTATTCTTGGAAGTTCACATGGCCTGTGGTTTGTGCATGTTCGACGGCCTCCTAAATATTAACATGAAAAATGAGAGCACAGTAACTGAAGAAAATCGCACCCAGCTCAATAAACCTCGATACAAGCAAGCACGGAGAATGGAGCAAGTACTGTGGGATTAATATGAACTAACCTTCTGGCCAATGACTCCAATTTGGCACACCCCACAGCGCAAAGTGAAGTTGGCAGTGTCTGTGTAACTTCTTTTCCTACAAGCAATAGAATGAAATAAATATTCTATGAAAGTGAAGTTGGCAGTGTCTGTGTAACTTCTTTTCCTACAAGCAATAGAATGAAATAAATATTCTATGAAAGTGAAGTTGGCAGTGTCTGTGTAACTTCTACCACACAGCGCAAATGCATTCCATGGGGAAGTATCTAATGCTCATGAAATGCTTGCTTCAGCATAGGAGCAAAAACTGAATTGCTGTGACTAGATGCATCTCAAAAATCTGATTCATAAAAGTTCTAGAAAGGAAAATAAATTTTCGAGAAGATATAAACTATGCTGCCAGAAAATGATCCGTCTGTTGATGTAATCTACTTCCACTCCCATTATGTATTTAGACCATGATATACAAAAGTTACATATTTCATAAATAGAATCTGAACATGAAACTTCTTTTCATGTGTTAAAGCACTTGTCCTATTTTATTTACATAAATAATACCTTTGTTGGTCCTTAACAAGATGAAGAACATGCCCCTCAGCTGGTCCTATGGTCCTGTCCTCCAGTACAGTAAATATGGTCTGATCAAACTCCTCTGGAGCTCCCTCAAATGGAGACATCTGTTAGTGGGATACAAAGACAAAAAACATATTGTTGATGGAGCACAGAAGAAAGAGCTAAATAAATTATTATAACAGCATAGCAAGTATGGGAATTTGAAAATAAACAATCTTGCAGTCTATAATAAGCTCACTGTTCCATATCTCCCTTGTGGGAACTTAGACCATAGACATTCCATTATACCACATCCATAGGTCACGCATTTTTTGCAATTATATCCTCCTTTAATTCTACAATTTGACAAGAAATCTCAGGCTAAAAATTAAATAATTAAATATATAGGAAGTGAAAAAACATACAGCTAAAGCATCATAATGGAGTCCATCGTAAATCAGCATAACCCTTTCTGAGTACTTCCTGTCCTGTCAAATAGCAAGATAAAAATAAATAGCAGGGGAGGGGGTCGTAAACATTCAGAAATGCTCAAGTTGGAGGTATTTCAAACACAAATAACATATCACTAACACTGACCTGACCATACAAATCACATCGCATGGTCTGGATATCATATGCTGCAATTTCACGTCCATAATAATCTGCTAAAATTGAAAGCTCAATAGCACCTTCACAAGAGAGCACCAAGAAGAAAAGTAATCAGAATAGTTCAATGAGCAAACAGCTAACAACTAAAAAGCATACAGAAATTTGTGCATGATTGTGAGAGGAAAAGAATGCCTAAAAGATTTTAAAGGATAAAGATCTCAAGAAAACATCTCAAAATTAGTACATAATTTGGTGCCCTATCAAATCAAAACAAATTTAAAGACAGGCTTGGCAGAAGCTGAGGACCTAACTGCCAACAGCCTAAACTGAACAATCCTTTTACCGCTAAAATACAATGCTTAGGATTCCAATTCCAGTATTTAGATCATTATGAGAATACCAAATTTTCTACTGAAAACTGCAGACATGATATCCAACTCATAGGTTATTTGTTTTCTGGGAATTTCACAAGTGCTTCCCATTGTGTTTCACAGAATACCGAGGAAACTATGCCTCCACCGTTACAGCACTGACATTTATAGACAAGTTCCCTTTTACTAGGCAGAAAATATTAAATTCCTTTTTCTGTAAATTCTTTATACATGCTTGAAAATATGTTATTGTGAGAGATAAAAAGAATTCTGTAATTGAAGTAAATTACAAAACTGGAGCGTTCACAGCTTTCTTCTAGAGAAGACAAACACTTACAAATGTTTTATTTAGTAAGGATTCAAGAATACATGTCCTCCTCTACACTGAATAAAGGAACTTGGTATAAAGCAATGAATAATACTTGGAGTCACTTTTTGTATAAAGCATAAAGTTACTAGATTCACAATGTTAAACATTAGTGCAAAAAGCAATTTATCTTTAATAACTCTTTTAGCTCATCAAGTCATGATGCCAAACTCTAGGACACTAATGACTCAGTGGTCAGGGGGGGCTTTTCCTATATGCAGTTAAATTTTGATCATCATATATTGAATATGAATGTAATTTTGTTGACTAAAGAGAGTTCCAAAGTCATTGAAGCTTGTTAGAGTCATACTACACAACAGTCTCATAATTTAGATGGTTAATCACTTCATTTCAGTAACCATCCCAATAGAAACTAAAGCACGTTTCAATAGGCTAGGAAAAAAAGTTCAACCTACCTCCCCACTTCTCAGAGTCACGAAATCCAATTACAATATTCACCATTTGGCTTCCCGAGAAATACTTCATTATATTTTTCTGGATCACTTGCCACTGTTCCAGCTATAACCTTGCAAAATTATTGATTGCAAAGAACATCATGAAAATAAGATAGAAAAAAGAGCACAGACAATAAATAATGCCGGTTTTTGAAGTGGAAGGAAAAGATGAATTGTTCCTTTATCAATGATTTGAAAAGTATCAAGATGTCAATGATACTTCAGGATAGCACATAGTAACTCCAGCAATGTCAGTGCCAAGCCATTGCAATCTATTACATGTCCTGACACTTGGCAAATTGACAAGCAATTCTGTAAAAAAATCCATGCAAAATATTGCTTCAGCCAGATCCACTCATTGATAGCATCAATAATTAAGGGGGACTGATTCTGATTTCTATTTCCATAGCATATTTCACATTTCTACAATCACAATGCAGCACATGGTTTTTGATTCAGCTGAGTAGGATCTTGAACTTTGGATATGAATTGGGTGAGAATCATTATCTTTTCTTCTTCATGGTACATTGAATTGCCTGGGAAAATCTAATCAAACCTTAAACCCATTCCTACACAACATATTATCTAAGAGCTAGCTTGTTACTTTTATGCCAAAGAGTTTTTGTTCTCACAACTAGAAAAATCGATCTTCATTTGGTTAACCAAAGAAGCTAAATAACAAAAAACTGTCAACTTGGATCTGCCAAATGAAAACCTTCTTCTCACATCTAAATTAAGTGTAGAGGCCATGGTTTCCACTTAATATTGGTGAAAATTTCAATTTTTTCGTCTCTGAAGCTACCCATGTTCTTATTTTATTTGTCACCTTCCTCCTGTAGTTATTCGACTTCAAAATCCACCTAAATACATCCAAAGAGAATATGAAGGCATCTCTAATTATGATAACAATTCTTTCCACCAAAAAGAAAAGCTAAAATTAAAAGGTGAAAAGTTAAATTTGGCATAGTTTGATTCTCAAGGGAGAAAGAATTGCACTGGACACAAGGTTGTTTTCAAATCAAATGAAAGTTAGACAACATGAAAAGGATTTATTTATGGCAAAACATGTGTTTTATTAGTCCAGGGTTTGTTTAATTTAGGATGCCACGTGTGACTAGTAGCGAGAATATAGAAAGTTACTTCATATATAAGATCTGAAACAAAACTGGAGAAGGATGATAATGAACATAATGAATGAATGTTGAGCTGAATTTGTGGAATTCTGCTTCTATCTCCTTTTCTTCTTCCATTTGCTTACTAACATGTACACACCATGACTGGAACTTGGATACCAGCCATTTCCATCATCAAGGTACCTTTGAATGTTATCCAGATTGGTTCCCACTCAATCAGACACGCAACAATCTAGACATGCAACCCATCAACTAGCAGTGCACAAAACATGTAAGCAGTGACTCCAGACCAGGAAATCATACAAACATTATTCGCTCATAGTATACAGTATTGTTACCAGTTTGAACATGGTAAACACCTTTTCCAAAAGAAAGATCAAAACTTTATGCTTAAGTAATTAAATGTAAATTTTAAGAATCAAGTTGCTCTAACTACACTCGATCCACATAATGAAAATCTGAAGGTTAAAGAATTACACAAATTTAGCATATTGAAAGCAAAACTGAAATAAAGATGAGGGGCAGGAACCTGTCTCAGCTCAAAAGCTTTATTTTTGTCATTGTCCATAACATAGCTGCAAACAGGTATAACAACAACATCAAAGGTTGAAACTTTATCAGCAACTCCTTCAATTGATACAAGAAATCACTGAAAACAGATGCATCGTAGTTTAGAATTTACCCAACTGCATTGAAAAGGCAACTATTGTCCGAGGGAATGACCCTTCTAACAACGATTCCTTCCATTGTATCAATAATTAAGAGCCTGAAAGCAATCCCAGGTAAAATATCAGTTTTATACCTGTAATTCAAGAGGTACTCAAATTTACAGGAACCCAAATTTTAATACTTGGAACAACTACTATGCACCTTCCAAAAACTTCTAAAGGACCCAGATTTCAACCAAGCAAAACCAACCCAGATGCAGAAACACCACAAGAAAAGGAAATGGGTGGTTTAAAAGAATCTTTTATAAGCAATTTAAAAAATGCCCACAAGAAGCATATATGCTGATAGATCCAATAAACATATCAAGAACATAACTTCAAGGCAGAGTAACTTCAAGAAACAAGAAAAGATAAAGAGAGCAAAGCAAGAAACAGGCAAAAGATTAATTATCTATGGAAACAATGTCGTTGAAAAGTGAAGAACAAATCTTACAGGTTTTGGAAATGAAAAAGAGGAGTAGTTGAGAGAGGGAGGAGGAGGATTTTGATGTCGTTTGGTATATCTTATCGGTGTGCTTTTTAGCCTTTTGATATTCCCTTTTAAGGCGGGGGTTTCCATTGTCTATTTAGTATTTGTGAGCTTTCAACTGTCACGGGTTGAAGAATCTGAAGGGGAAAAAAAATATATATATATATTTGATTTTTTTTAATTTCATGCCTTAAAATTTAATTTGATTTTCATATCACCTTTAGTCCTTATTTTTTTTTTATTATAATTACTTTTCTCTTACCTTTTTCTAATGAATTTTATATATAAATATAGTTTGATATTTTATTTTTAAATTGCTGTTAATTTTATTTAAAATACTGTTTTATATGTCAGATTTGATCTTGAAATAATTTATAAATATTTGTTTTCAATTTTATTGCCATTAAACCTTTTAATTTTTAATATATGTTCCTCATTCCTTTAATAATTCTTTTTTTTAAAATAAAACATCAATAAATTATTTTTCCAGGTTACTTTCCATGACATAGCAATATCTGATAAATCTAAATTATAAAAATAATAATTTTATACCATTATCAAATATAGAATAAATTAATCCACTTGGGAAATTCATATTTCAAACAGAAAAGAAAGTTTTTCAGCTATAACAAACGGGCCTAAACCAGATAAGCACAGTCACGTACCACCTAGAGAGAGGAATATGCGCTGCGTCAGATTGCAAGTTAACATAAAGTTTGCAAATTGCAAGTCTCAAAAAGTCTCTTCTGAAGTTCACTACACATTCATAGATTAATGACACTTGTTGAAGGCAAGGTTATAAATTCCATTTTGTTGATGATTTTATTTTTTTTCAATTGGAATAGAATATTTCAGTTTTGAAATGTTTTGATGCACTATTTTAGAGTTATATATATATATATATATATAGTTAGTTAGTTAAAATCTAAAAAAAAATTTATATAAAATTGTATAATTTAATCTAAAAATAATATAATAAATTAATTTTTCTGAACAAAATTATAAATATATATAATATTAAAAGAATATCATTATCAATCTCGCAAGATCATTACATTCTCTAATTACTCTGAAATTTTAACATAATATATATAAATATATCAAGTGACTTCTCGGAAAATTTTGTCTCAATCTAACGGTCAGATTAAGAGATATAATTAATATTATAAAATTATTTATTATTTAAAAAAATTATTATTTGACAGAAACGAAACGAACAGAACAAAACTATAACATTTTAGCCACTATTTGACAAAAAAATCTGGAATAGACTGGAACTTAAATCGAGATAAAAACGACGCATTTTATCTTGTTTTTTTAACCAGCACAAAATATTTTAATTTTTTCGGCCGAAACTAACAAAACTGACAGCCCTGGTTGAAAGTGTAAACTCTCTGATGTGTGTTCATTTTTTGGTTCCATGAATACCTTGGTACTTGCCCCCATGTTCCTGCTAATACTGGGAGAAACATCCAAGGGCAATATTGTCATTCCACTTTATTAGTTTGAGCACTTTCTGAAAACAGTCAGATTGAATTCCGTCACATTATTAACTTGAGCTCTTTCTATGGCTGAGGCTCCACTTCTTGGGGAAGTTCAGCAATGCACTCGATTTCAATTCTGGCATCCAAAGGCAACGCTGCTACCTGATAAGTTGAGCGAGCAGGAAATGGTGCAGGGAAGTCTGTAAAACAAACCATGTTGTTAACTTAGGTTGCAAAGTGCAATAATGTCAAAGATGCCACCATATAACAAACTCCATACGAATCTCTTTCAAGGAAAATGATAGAACAGAATAGATTTCAAAATATTTCCTGAGACATGTTCTAGTGTCTAAAAACAGATCCTTCAGAAGCTTAAAAATGTCATGAGTAAGAGCGAATCAGCAGAAAGAGAGAGAAAATGGATGCTACAGGAAAACTCTCGAACTCGCCAAAACTCTACCAGAAAAAATGAAGAAATATGCTACAAAATAAAGCAAGACATAAAATTCTACCACGCATAATGCATGATAATCGAGAGTCAGCCAAAATGATTCACATATTCCAGTTTCGTTCAACATCCCAAGTTAATGGCAAGTCAATCACATGTAGATGAATGTCTAACAATCCTACTGCAGCCAAGACAGAAATAGTAATCTGAATATACAGGACTGGATTTTTCAGTCTGCACTGGCAAGAGTTCCACAATAATTGACTATCATTGAAATATTGAAAACTTGAAAGTCAGCATGGGTGGAAAGAATCTGCAATGCTAGGCAATGAAGATTTTCACTAAGCATATCCTACATTTGCAGAGTGATATACAATATGTTGTTTTGGTTTCTTGTTGTTGGCAAGTCCAATGTCATGTAGACATTGTAATTTGAGATACAAACAGGGCTGACAGGCTATATGTTTCATAACATACCAGCACAAATACTCTGGGGAAAAAAAATTGAACATACATTTTGCATAGATATCATTCACTTTCTTGAAGTCTTTCAAGTCAGCCAACCTGCAGAAAACACAAAAATAAGTAGCAGAAAAAAGCTGATTCTCTTTCTAATCTTCGATTAAAAAAAAAGAGAAGAAGAAGAAGAAGATATTGCAAGGCAAAGAGTGAATCCTACATTATCGTTGTCTTTACTACCAAGGAATAGTGGCTACCACTAGCTTTCAGTATCTCCCCCATGTTCTTAAGTACCTGTAAATTTCATGAAGCCAAATCTGTCAGTTATCAATCAATTTAGCAGCTTTGAAACTGAGAAAGTTATCCATAGTAGATTTGCAATCAAACTAAGGGCAAACAATAAATCAGGACCAAGCTAATTCGGTATTTGGTATACAACCAAAAGGGAGGCACTGCACCAGTGGAAAAGCCTATTCGCTACAGTTTCAGAGCATCCTCAGATAAAGCAGGTTGATCATAAAAAAGGTAGAATACACAACACTAAGAAATTAAATTTATAGAACCATCAGAGCTGGGCTCTTGAGCAGAACACCACCTCAAGAAAGAATACAAAATCTTCAACATGAATTGCTGATTCAAAGGTTGCATATTTACCTGTTCTGTTTGATCCTCAACATCCTGTGAGACAAACTTCCCTGTCTGCATTAATGTATCAAGAAAACATCATAGGTATACAGGACAGGGATTCTGAAAAAAAAATATGTATATGCAATAGCGTGGTTTGGTATCAACATGCATGTAACAGTAAAATTAAATATGGACCCCAATAAAAGCACATTTGATGCTCCAAAAGTACAAGTCACAAAAAGCAAAACTTGAGATGCCATGAAACGGTTATTCAAAATGGAAAATGAAGAATTAAACCATACCTCTGGGATGAGACCTAAGACACCAGAAACAAATACAAGGTTATTGGATTTAATTGCTTGGGAATATGGTCCCAATGCTGCCGGAGCCTTGTCTGTTTTAACAGCCTCCTTTTTAGCTACACTCAAAACAGACATTGACCATTGTCCGCCATCAAATACTCAAAAGCGAATCATCGTATGAATCAACCTCCTCTCTAACAAAACAACCATACATTTTGAACATACAAACCTCACAAAACCCAACAAAAACATTTCAAAAATAGGAACACCAATCAATTATCAGAAAGTTGAGACTTTTCAACTCGCCACACCCATCAAGCCAATACTATCAAACTCAATTATTACAAGAGTCACATACTTTTTCACTCTATTGATCAGTTACACACATTAACCAAAACCCGCAATTCAATTCCCATAAAATATCGAAAATTTTCTACTCTATTAACCAAAACCCAGAAATCAATTCTCATAAAGTCTCAAACTCTGTATCCAATTCAATTAGTTACACACATTCAGGTAATCAATTCGAAGTAAGGAGATAAAACTTTAAGGAAAGAGAGAGGGCGGAGAGTTACGAGGGAAAGTGTAAGTGTTCAAGGAAGCGAAAGGAGGGGTGGTTATTCGATTGGAACAACACTGCCGCCAGAAACCGGTTGCGACGAGGGAGGCGCAACCAATGCCGCCGATGGCAAATGGGATTTGGTTGCGCACGGCACCGACGTTGATCAGTGAGACATTAAACGGGTTTTAGAGCACACCACGACATTTTCTCTTGTTTGTCGAGACTCGAGACTGTTATTATTGTGTTCTTTGGAAAGTAGCTTTTGAATACTGCAGCGGTCGGTGTGTTTATAAAGTGTTTTTTTAATTAGAAATATATTTATTAATTTTAAATATCAGTATATAAATCATTTTAAATTATTAAAAAAATTTGCTGCGGGTGTATTTATTTGCTTTCTCATGAATCAAATCACACCATATAATATGTATATAATTAAATTTAAATAGATATAATATGTATAAATATATTAAAATTTAGATATTTTCTTATCAAATTAATCTTTTCATTAGAAACCGTTGAGAAAAAATCTCAAGAAATATTCCATTGAAAAATCTAATTTTTTTAATCAAAAACTTAAATAAAATAAATACCACGTCATCACAAATAATATTATCAACAAATACGTGGCTAACATTATTTTAGCAATATTAATAATTCATTAAGACACCATAATTCCGATTCATAATCATATAGTGGAATAGTGGAATACTAGCAAAATTGCCCGCTTCGCCGGGGTTTTTTATCTATGTAGAAAATTGATTGATTTTATAAATATTGTATTTTGTTATTTTAATATTTAATTAGTATAATTGTAATTGATAAAATCTGTTAAAAATGGTTTTTTTAAACCAAAATATGATTGAATATTGCTATTGCTAATTTTTTTTTGATAAAATTTGTTAGAAAATTTGCTAAGAAGGTTAAATGATTTATAAGAAATTTGTTGTCACGGATGCTACGGTAAAAACCCGGTAAAAAAAGAACAACCGATGTTGAAACTAAAAAAACTAAAAAATACATGTGGGAAAAAAAGGTAACAGTTTCTGAAAAGGAAAAAAACAAAAGTCTAAAATATAAATTTAACTTCGAAGACAAACTTTTTTTTTATAAGATTTATTCATCATATTATTATATTAAATATATTTAAGAATACCGATATTAATTTTTTTTTCAAGAAATTTTAGGTCATATATTTTCTCTGTCTATGTATTTTTAGGCGAGACTATTAAATAAATATTAAACACATATATTTAGTCTCACATACTATATAGTTTCATCGAAATGGGAAGTGATTTTTTTTTTTATTATTGTAGAAAACCTAAGTAAATTTGTAAAAAAAAAAGATTAGTTGCCTTTTTTCCCTAATAATATTAGATCTTACACATTATAAATAAAAAATATTGACATTTTTTTTCAAAAAATAAATATAATTTTTTTGCGTGCTATAATTATTTATTTGCCGGTAAAAAAGAACAGTGTAGTTGAAACGGAAAGTGCCCTATATATGTTTTAATTGTAGATAATCTAGGCAAATTTGTTTACCTTTTGTTTTATTGAGTTGTATTTTTTCTCGGGTAATATTAGATGTTAAATATTAAAAAATCCAACTTGTTGATTTTTTTTTAAGAAATAAACTTTAACAAAAGAGCACAAAATTAAAATTCAAAGTCAATTTTTTTTTATAAGATTTTTTTCATCATATTATTATATTAAATTTATTGAAGAATGCTGATATTAATTTTGTTAATCAAAAAAAATCCGAGGTCATTTTTTTTATCTCTTTATATACTTTTAGGCGATAATATGCAATAAATATTAAAACATATAATAATGACTTGTTTGCCGTTTAAAAGGAACAGTGTAATGGAGACAAAAGTAACTTGTATCGTTTTTTAATTGTAGATCACCTAGGTAAATTTGTTTATTTGTTGTTCTTGAGTTGTCTTTTATCTCCAGTAATATTACATATGAAATGACTATTGCTATTATTGCAAAAACAATTAAAATTATTAAATTATCCCTGGAAAAAAAAACACTCATAAACATTAACAAAAGAGTAAGCAAGAAAAAGAATATATTATTATTATTATTATTATTATTATTATTATTAGTAGTAGTAGTAGTAGTAGTAGTAGTAGTAGTAGTAGTAGTAGTAGTATTCTTATTATTATTATTCTTATTATTATGTTAATAATGGAAAATAAAACACATATTATTATTATTATTATTATTATTATTATTATTATTATTATTATTATTATTATTATTATTATTATTATTATTATTACTACTACTATTATTACTATTATTATTATTATTATCATTATTCTTATTCTTATTCTTATTCTTATTCTTATTATTATTATTATTATTATTATTATTATTATTATGTTAATAATGGAAAATAACACACATATTATTATTATTATTATTATTATTATTATTATTATTATTATTATTATTATTATTATGTTAATAATGGAAAATAAAACACAAATATCAAAGAATATATTATTATTATTATTATTATTATTATTATTATTATTATTATTATTATTATGTTAATAATGGAAAATAAAACACATATTATTATTATTATTATTATTATTATTATTATTATTATTATTATTATTATGTTAATAATGGAAAATAAAACACAAATATCAGTTTATCAAGGGATGAAAATTAAAAATTAAAACTATAAGGGCCAAAATGAAAATTCAATATATTATCAATTTCAATCAAAGGATCCAATTGAAGAAATCGAAACTTATGTACTGTATTTATTGCATAATTTAAACCGAATCCGAAAATTAAAAGACGGAGGACCGAACTGAAACATTGACATCCAATCAATTGAAATCGGAGGACCCAATCGAACTAAATCAAAACTTATGCAACCAAAATCAGGAGAAAAACACAAATCAAAAGTCAAGGGACTGAAGTAAAACGGTGCACAAATTGGGGGACTCTCCTGCACTTTTACGTGCAGGAGAGAGAGAGAAACGTGGCCGGCGGTTTTAACCGGTCCACGGCGCGCCACGGGCATTTTTAGGATAAACGCGCCACCGCGGGAGGAAGAAGACGCCCAGGCGAACCGCTCTGTCCGTCGGAATCTCGTCTCTGGCCACCGTATGACTCCGCACGCGCCACCAGAACAGGGCGTGGGGCGTGAAACAGGTAGGCGCGTGTTGCACACGCACTGACAATATCAGGGAAAAAAATTAAAAAAATTGGTCAATTACCGGACAGCCCCTGGACCGAAAGAAAGGTTTTTGTCTTATGTGGGCCCATAACCGTAATTAGCCATTTTAAATATATTTAAAAAAAAAAACACGGTAGAACGGACTGGACCGGACCGGTCCGTACGCGTGTAATTACATGCGTAACCCTTGCCCTCAATGTTTTTTACACGCAAACCGACCGCTATTTTGTCTTATTACCGGGGCTAAAAGCGTCGATACACTGTTCATCACAGGTAAAAAAAAAAAAGGCAAACGTACACGTGCGAAGCATAATTTGTAAATGTCCAGTCCACAGTGATATTACACTCAAAATACAGTAAGAGCCCGAGCTCTTTTAGCTTATACTGTAATGTAGAGAGAGGGAGGTTTTTTCGTTAAAAAATATTTTGGAATATTAATTATTTTTAATATTAATTTTAAAATAAATTATTGTAGAAAATTAGATAAAAGATCCTCCAATTTTCTTTTATTTTTTATAAATTTAATTTAATTTGAAATTCAAATTCATACCCTTAAAAATGAATTTTCAAATATAACTCTTACACTGAATTCAATTCACATAGTTCAAACACTTAGAAGTGGTGGTTGGAGTTTTATTTTCAATTTAGAAATTCTATTTCTTCCCACTCTAAGAATTTGTTTTATGGATTTTTTTTATTTAAATGGGAATCAAGAAAAATAGAAATTTTATTGGATAATTTCTTAAGAAAACAAATGTCATAATCATTATTTGTTTTTATATATAAAAACGAAAGAGTATCATTTATGTGTCTATCTAGTTTGTCAACTTTTTTAGAAATAATTATTTTTCTACAAAAAACGTGAACTCCTTGCATTATCTTTTTGGAAAAAATAAATATTTACTTAATTATTTTTATTTTTTCTATTCTTAGCATGTTTAGGTTATTTTTTAGAATTATTTAATAAAATATATATTTATTTATTAATACGAGTGTCAGGTCAAGTCAGCCTACATTCAGATACTAATAAGAACTTTCCCAGTCTAGAACCTAATCCTGTGCCCGTTTAAAATTTATTTGGATAAGCTGTAACTGGGCCAGGGAAAGAAATAGTTGGGCCGTGCTATAGTGACATTACCATTAATGATTAACCTGCTCGGCAACACGCGTGTTTACCAAAACATTGTTTTTATTTTTAAATTAGTGTTTTTGTATAACTTTTTTATCGACATAAAAAATAAAGAATAAAAGTAATTACTATCAGAATAAAAGTAATTTCATCATTTATATGATTATTTTTTAAAACAATAATAACTCAACTCTAACTCTGCATAAGTGAATGAGTTGAAAATTTCACTCTTTAAAACACTGCCTTTTTATTGTTAAAAACTCTTTAAAAATGAGTTTAAATGAAAATAAAAATTTTTATTTTTTTTACTTGAGATATTTTTTTATGTAATAAATAGTATTCTATCAATTTTAGGGTATTATTAACTATGAAAATAAATCTAATTTATTAAAAAAATTGAATCTCCTTTTAATTTAATATAATAATTATATTATAATAAAAATGATATACATAACTCATTTGATATTTTTTGTTTTAAATTAATTTTGATACATTTCCAAACAAAAAACAATTTGAAAAATAATTTTTAAACATTGCATAAATTTTCAGATGACAATCTAAAGATGGGAAATGAAATTTAAAGATGGTATAATACTAGACAACATCATCGTCAACACTACAAACATAATTTCTACACATGGGGCAAGACCCATTTCTGGTCAGCCATTCATCTATGCACTCCAGATGAAAGTAGTGTTCACAGAATGGAAGTTTTCTCATCGGATCCCAATCCTTGAAATCCTGCAAAAAAATATATATATATATTGTTAGGAGGATTACAGCTATTTCCTTACAGAGCCAGGCTACATGAACGACAATTACCTGTAAGCAAATGGAACAGCAGAATTCAGGGCAGCATTGCACAACGATGTTGCTGTCAGATTGGTAAATAAATTCAGGAAGTTTTTGGATGCAATCCTCGGACAAACCACTAACTCCATTTGTGTCATAAATGTCTGAAATCTCTCTGTAAGTAGTTTCCAATAATGCAGTAACCTGATATATCATATGCCTTATTGATCAGTTCCTCCACATCTCTCTCTCTCTCTGTCTGTATATATATATATATATATATATATTGAAAAGTTTTACTTACTTGGCATTGATAGGCTGTCAGTAATGCAGGGCCAGCCCATTCCGAGAATGCCTTGCCATTCAACAAGCTTTGCAACAAAGCAACCTGTGAAAAAGAAGAGCAGATGCAGCTTGTTCTTATACTTCTCTGTGAAACTTATGTTGTAAGAGTTATAAAATATATTTTCAAACAGTATCCCGCAATGGTAAAAAATAAAGAATTTTTTGAGTGAAAGAGTATGTATGTATAGGAATTACTATCACACATTGGTAAAAAGAAGACTTTCATCAAGTATGAGTGAAAGAAGTAGAGTAAGCTCGTGCGCATGAGGATAAGTCGAATAAAGAAAGAAAACCTCTGATTCACCCTCTCCCTCGTATTGCGCGTGAGGCAAAGCCTATATTTACCAAAATTTACAAATTTTAAAATATTTTCTGTTTATTTTTTTTCCAGCTATAAATGTCACTATAATTTAATTTTATAACATCTATATTTACGGCCATTTTAATTTCATAATAAATATGAATGTTACATCATGGTAGCCTATAAGTACGTACTATGCAGTTCTTTCAAACAAGATACAACCTGAAAAATACTTTACTCAAAGGTACTTATACGATGTAGTGCATATATATATATATATATATATATATACCTTTGACAATGGTTCGCCATCAATCATTGATTCTAGCAACTGCACAGAAGTGACAGCACCTACAATGGCACCTACTCCAGACCCGCGAAGAAACCCAGTTTCTGTCATCTGACCTTCGATGGCTCCTATGATTGATCCTACCAGAGCCCCTCCTGTAAAATTAAGCACCAATTCAGGCCAAAACTGGATCAGTATCGCTACCTTGCATGGACAAGAGTCATGCATCTTTAAAGTTGAAAACAAAACTTCATCATCTTAACACTAGTATACATGAAGGCTGAAGCTATATATATATATATATAACAGGAATATTCAGCTAAAACGTTGCCAGAAGGATTCCCAGAAAGAAAAGTTCAAAATAGTTAATATTATCCAGAAATTAGTGATCCCTTAGTAAAAAGAAGGCATACCTAATGCAAAAATGCAAGCGGATGCAGCAAAGACAGATGTCTTGAGAGCTCTAATGAAAACTCCAGCACCAAAACCCTCCAGTCTCGCCCACAAAGAAACAGCCTCTTCACAACTGATGAAGGAAGCCATTATCATGCAAGAAAACAACCTCTTCATTTTGCCAGGCCTTGATTTTGCTGGTGATCAAGAGAGGGAAAAGTATTTATATATAGGATGGCAAACTATGTACATGATGCATGAATTTAGGCAGTGATATATACTTAATTGACAGCTTCTCGTGCATTCAAATTGATAAAAATCAATAATTCACTTATATCAATAATTTAGGCACTGATATATACTTGACAGCCTTCGAAGGACGACCCTTGAAAGCATATGGCTAACGAAATTATTAAATGATATAACTAAATCACTATAGTCATATTCACAGAAAGATATGTATTATAATAGTGTTTTATATATTATTATTATAAGTTTTTTTTATTTGAATTTCACCCAACATTGACTTGATCTTCACTTGTTATTATTATTCTTTATTATTTCATCTTTCAATATTAAACTGTTTTTGAAAATTATACTTCTTATTTTTTCTTATTTTCTTTCTATTAGGATATAGACATGTCACCTTTTCCTCTATTTTAACCTTTAAGATTAGTTTTTTTCAATTTAATTATTCACCTGAGTTTTTTCAATTGTTTTCTATGGATTTATCTTGATTTCATGATCTAGATTGTGGATTTAACATGTTAGCTCGAGTTGATTCCATTCATTGTTTGGCCTTTTTTTTCTAATTGATTTTCTGCATTTCTAACTTTAGCATTGAGTTGGTTGAAATTTGATTATAACATATTAGATCAACTAAAAACAACTTGAATGCATAATGAAAACATAGTTTGAGTAGAAAAGTTATATACAACATCAATTTTTTTTATACTGAGATGATAATATATTAGATCAACTAAGATTAATTTGAGCTAACTTGTCAAATTCATTACGCAAATTATAAGACCATGATAATCTCATATTTAATAAATACAAAAAATTATGAAATTCAATTCTCCAGCAACTGAAATTTTGAATGATGAAATTTAAAAAAAAAGACAAAACAACAACTCGAGCCTACCTTCCAAACCAACGACCTGAGACATAAAACTAGGATAACCCTATAAAAAGTGAATCAAAATAAATTATAAACTTAATTCATCATCAACTCAATGGTAAATGATGAAATTAAAAGAAAATCAATTAAAAAGACATAAAAAAACATATGAGTCAATTCAAATCAACCCATCAAAATCATGATTAGGGTTATGAGACTTGATAATCTCATAGAAAGTAAAAAAAATAATAACTCAAGTCAATATATATTGACTTGTCAAATTTGTGACTTGGGTAATCAGACTCGAATAACCTTATATAAAACAATTTATAAAGATTATTTTTCAATTAACCCATTTTTAATGTATCAAATTAGAAAAAAAAATCATTTTTAAAAAAACACAAAACAACAACTCAAGTCAACCTAAGTTAACCTGCAAAACTTGTAAGTGGGGTTATAAGACTGAACTATCCTTACAAAAAAAAATAAAGCAAAGCAAATGATGAAGCCTACTCTTTTTTTTTAAACTGGTATTGGTATCATGATCTACGTTGCAGGGTTAATAGGTTACCCGAGTTTACTTAATTTATTTTATCATTAAACATTAAGTTGGCTAGAAATTATGCTTTGAAAACAAATTATTTTCTTTTCATTCGGTTATCATGACCCAAATTGTTGGTTTGGTAGGTTTTAATATCAAATTTCCTACTTTAAACTATATATTTTTCACTCTACCACCATGATATCAAATGCCTTTAATCTTCACAATTATTGTCAATCCAGCTTCCTCGAGGAGGTCTAAATTTATCATCAAACACTTACCATTCTTTTTTCTTGCTGAAGTCTTTTTATGTGTTTTTACATGCCCATAAGATGTCAACATGCAACTTATTCTTCCCTCTTTTAGTTTGTTTTGTTTTCTTATTCAAACCATTCAATAATAGTTTATGGGAATTGTGATTAATATCGATCTTCTAACATTATTTTTGCATCTTTTTATTGTCAAATTAGGTGTCATTATGTGCATGTTTGGGAGTGTGGTTGCGGTTATTTTTAAAGTATTTTTTCATTTAGAAATATATCAAAATATTTTTTTATAAAAAATATAAAAACATCTAAATAATTAATTTAAAGTAAAATAAAAATATTCAATTTTTTTCAAAAACATTTTTGAAACGCAGCGTCAAATACCATCTCCATATATGATTAACATCAAGGGATGCTCAAATCTAAAAATGATATTCTTATATAAAAACAAAACTATTTTAGAAATGGCTATCTCTACAAAAGCTTTTTGTTTTCATATACTTTGTGAAGCATTGAATAGCTACTAATATGAACTATCTTCTTCCTGATTTTTGAGGAAAGGGATTTCTCATTACATTGCCTCCCATGAATGATGGAACTAAATTGACTGCTCAGGCCAACTTGTTAACGAGAACTCCCAAATTGAAGCCCTTAAATTGATGCACGGTGGCCTGAGATAGAAAGGCTTCACTTGTTGGAGTGCTACTTGTCTTCATAATAAAGGCCAACTTGTTAAGAGTGCTCAATCTGATCTTCAGTTATCATAGAATACATTTGCATTTTAAATAATTTAAAAAAAAATAAAAAAATATTATTTTGATGTATTTATGAACGAAAAACACTTTCAAAAGCAACTGAAACCACACTCTCAAACAGTAACTCCATATCTAAGAGAATGTTTGGGAGTGCAGTTGAAGTTACTTTTCAAAAAAATAAAATAGAAATACATTAAAATTATATTTTTTTTAAAAAAAATATTTTTGATATTATCACATAAAAATGATCTACAAACACCAAAAAATTAATTTAAAACAAAAATAAATAAAAAATATTTTTTTTTCAAAATCGCTTTTGAAACACAATGATAAATAAACAATAATCTGTTTGGGAGTGTAATTGAAGTTGTTTTTCAAAGTGTTTTTTTTTTTTTGTTCAGAAATACATCAAAAAAAAAATTTATTTTTAAAAATTTATTTTTAATATTAATATATCAAATAATCTAAAAACACTAAAAAATATTATATATAAAAAAAAAATGAATGTACTAAGAAACAACACCCTAGTCTAGAACCTGCCCATGTGAGTCTATGAGTGCATGAACATGTCAACACAGTTCCACGTCAGTCTGTGCCCAGTGGATTTGGAAACCAGAAATATCTTCCAGCTTTAAAAGACTAATGCAAGCGTTGGCTTGCCAGATTAATTGCATTGAATTTTGTGCCTATCCAAAACCCATTGACTTCTTCATTGAAAGATTAGAAAGATTCATTACAGCATGAATTTGATTTCCCATTAAAATTTCAAGATTTCTGTGTTCCATCTGAACCTGGGTATCTCTGGGACTCGGTCTTGGTCCTTGACAACTCGGCCGATGCCTCGTTAGATGAATGAAAACATTCACTGATCGGCATTTTGTTTATTCAACTTGATCATATCTGAGATGTGATCGAGTTCGTTTGATTTGGGTTTAGGATTCCTTGTCTTGCAAGAAAGGCTCCATGGCACTGAACTTGATTTAGCTGGCTGCCATTAAATTTCAACTGCAGATGTTCTTTACTGCCATTCCATCTGATGGAGATCAGATCCCACCAGCAAAGCTCATGCTAATGAAGAGAATCGGTTATGGGAAACTAATGGGGATGGCAATACTTGAAACCCAGAAAAGACCTGAACCATTTAAGAGCATTTACAGTTAACATGGAATCCGTTGTTAATATTAATTAGCAATGGAATTTGAATCGGAATCCGATGCAAATCTGTGTTTTACAGAAAATCCGTTGCTAAACATATTCCGATGCTAATCCGTTGCAAACAATTTTTTTGTTGCAGAAATCCATTGCTAATCACCCCTTCTGTGTAGTGGCAGCTGCTTCAAGTTTAATTGCAGAAGTGGGCTAACATTATTTTTGAAGCATCTCTCTAATTTCATCAAATGGATATTTCTTTAACCAGTTAATATAGAAAACAGAAAATCCCACGCATGATTTTGGATGTGAAATCCATATGAGAAAATTATACTTTCAATGAACGAAAGTGGGAATGGGAAATGATAAATGACAGGTTTGAAAGTTTTCGATTTTTGTCCTAGGCTAACAGGATGTTTGCCAGCTTTATTAGCAAGGTTCTTAGAGGGCTCTACACGTTGCAGACATAGCATCAAATCATTAAACCATCAAGTGAAATAAACTTCCACACAAACAGACAAGCAGAAGATGGATGAGACAATTACAAAGAGATGTTACTTTGAAGACTTTGGTTTGGCATGAAGCAAGTAGTTTTAAGTTTGTATCAACCGAGGGAGCCTTTTCTGATTGATCCTAGGATTTCCAATGTCCAAAGCATTGGCGCTAAGAAATGAGAGAAGATACTCATTGTCAGCTAGTATATCCTAGTAATCAGCCCACAGGATCAACTCATGGATGAATAAATCCCTGACCTTCCTTTCAATCTGCAAAAAGAAATTTGAAATTTTGTTACCTTAACGAGCCATTTCAGTAATGGAAGCCTATGCATAGTTTTTCAGAAAAGAAAATGAAGAGAGAAAGTTGCATTTCTAACCTCAGCAGGCAAGAATCTTCATCTATGGGGATTCTGCTGGTGCAGATTCTGATGGATAACTCACTGCTGCCACCCTAGCACCAGTCATCATTGCAATGACCTCTCTCATCGTTGGCCTACTGAGCGGAGACGTGCTGGTGCAGAATAATGCAATCTTGAGAACCAGAGACATCTCCTCAATGGTGCTTTTCTGACTCAAGTCTAACCTTCTATCAAATATCTCAGATGTTGGCCCTGAATCATGAATTGATCTTCTAACCCAAGTTACCAGGTCCCCTCCTTGCTCTACACATTGAACAGGCGGTTTCCCAGTGATTAACTCCAGTAGAACCACTCCGAAGCTGTAGATGTCACATTTCTCAGTCACCTTCAACGTGTAAGCATATTCTGCAGATGAAAATCGATTAAATGTTACAGTTTTACATCATGGAACTTGAATATTTAAGCACATTCGAGATGGGAAAAACTCCGGCTCCTTTCGTTCGAGTCATAGGCATACCTGGGGCGATGTAACCATATGAACCTGCAACAGCGGACATGGATTTGGAGTAGGGAAAATCAATCAGCTTCGCCAAGCCGAAGTCTCCCACATGAGCCTGAAGAACTTCATCCAACAAAATGTTGTTCGACTTTAATATCACGGTGGATGATTCTGGGCTTACAATCGTAATGTAGATAGCATAAACCCTCAGCTGCTCCAAGACCAATCTTATATCTAGCGTTCCAGTCCAGTGAGCATGTTTGGACACTTCCATGGAGTTGCTCTCCGAGGCTCCCATTCGGCATGTATTCATATAGAAGAATGTTGTAGTCCTGGTGGTAGCAGAATCCAAAGAGCTTGACAATATTACGGTGTCTAATCTTTCCGAGGGTCAATATCTCAGCTCGGAAACTGTTGTCAGAACTAGCTCCTACACCGCGAGACTTGAGCTTTTTTACAGCTATTACCTCCCCGTCAGCCATGACAGCCTTGTACACTGTGCCACAGGCTCCCTTTCCTATAACTGCATCTTCCGAAAAATTTCCCAGTAGCCACCAAAATGTCAGTATACGAGAACCCTTCTTTAGGAAAATAGTAGTTGTCTTCGACATCAGGCCTTGTTGCTTCTTCAAGTGAAACAAAAGCAGGTTGACGACGAATCATGGCCCAGCAGAGTCCCACTATGAAAAACAGAGAAACTAACCCGATAGCTCCAGAAATAATGGTCACTAATTTAGCTCTGGATGAACTCTCCTTGATCCAGTTTTTGTTAGGAGTAGGGGATGGGATCGAAAGATGACAATGGTACGAGCCTGATTTGCACAAGCCATTGTTTCCAGCGAAATTTGTCGAGTCCATTTTTTGAAATGCGGGAGTATTTGGCACTGCTCCTACCAGGTTATTGTTAGAAAGATTGCAGACTAGAAGGCTCAGCAGCTCACCAATAGACGCCGGAATCTCACCAACGAGTTGATTGTCGTTCAAGTAGAGTGATTCTAGCATCTGCAATTTCCCTAAATCATTGGGAATTGTACCAGAAAGGCGATTATGGCTAATGTTGAGAGCAATCTGGAGAGTGGTAAGTTGACCAAGCTCAACAGGAATGGCACCAGAAAAAAGATTTCCTCCCACTTGCAACTCAGTTAGTCTGTTTAGATTGCCTAAGGTACTTGGAATTTCTCCAGTTATTCTGTTGTCTGAGAGCTTCAGGAGTTCCAGGTTCACGAGCCGGCCAATTTCTTTCGGGAGAGAGCCTGTGAAATGGTTCCGACTGAGATCAAGCCTCTGAAGTCTTGTGCAATTTCCCAATTCATGAGGAATACCTCCCTGAGAGCCGATTGGAAGAAATGTTGAATGCAACGAGCTGCGTCAGGTTTCCTATCTCTGGCGGAATTTGCCCAAAAAAATAGTTATCTGACAAGAGCAACCTCTTCAAATTCCCGAGCTTGCCTACTCCAGGGGGTATGAACCCGGAGAATCGGTTTTGATGAATTTCAAGAGCAGAAAGATTCTGAAGTTGATATAATTCAGCAGGGAGACTTCCGGTAAGCAAGTTACCCCCAAGCATTAGCTGCTTAAGAGACTTGCATGTTTTCAGACCAAAAGGAATGTTTCCAAACAACCTATTTGATCCGAGGCTCAAAAATATCAATTCCTGGTACCTGCAAAGGTATGGAGGTATGCTCCCAACTAGATTGTTGGCAGATAAGTCAAGGACAGAGAGGTTACTATTATACCCAATGAGAAAAGGAATATGACCCTCAAGATGGTTGTCAAAAAGCTGCAACTCGTCTAGATATTTTAGGTTTTGAAACTCTAGAGGAATTGCACCTGTCAGGATATTTATGGACAGGTCAAAGTTTCGCAGCTGTGTTAACTCTCCAAGCTCCCTGGGAATACTTCCCTGAAGGAAATTCTCAAAAAGGTGAAGCAAGCTGAGATCAGGGATTCACCCCCAACTCTCTTGGAACAGTCCCACTTAACCTGTTCTCAGAAAGATCTATCTCCAGAGCACTGCTGCAATTTCCAAGCTCCCGAGGAATTGTTCCATTCAACAGGTTGGTATATATGTACAGTTTTTTTAGCTGGGATAATTTGCCAAGTTCTCTTTGGAAGATACCCACTAAAGGAATTTTCATGCAATGCAATCACCTCTAGGTTGCTGATATTTCCTATCTCAGGAGGAATCTCCCCAGATAAAAAGTTCTGCCAGAGGATCAAATTGGTAAGATTCTGGAGTTTCTGAAGCTCCCTTGGAAGAGAACCTTGGAGACGATTCTGTGCCAACCCGAGTATCACTAAGCTCTCACATTCGCTAATCTCGGGCGGTATTGGGCCTGTGAAATAGTTTAAACCTGCCCTGATGACCCTAAGATGCTTTAACTCACGGATTGATACAGGAATTGTGCCTGTGAGATTATTGCTATATATGACAAGCTCTTCAAGTAAAGTCAGATTCCCAATCTCCGCAGAGATTTCTCCGAATATATAATTCTCACAGAAATAAAGCCGTCTAAGAGTGTTAAGTGTGCACAGATGTGTTGGAAATTCCCCATGAAACCTATTTGTACAGAGGTCAAGAGTCTCTAGATTATGACAGTCATCAAGATACTGAGGAATGGGACCAGAAAAGAAGTTGGAGGACATGTTCAACTCGACTAAACCAGGGAGATTGTGACATATATTTGCAGTTTTAGACAGACTACCTGACAAATTAAGGCCATGGAGATTCAAAGACGTTACCTTAAGATTGGCAGAACAAGCTACTCCCTTCCAATCGCAGGGATTCAAGTCCAGAGAATTCCAGCCTCGAAGATTGTTATCAGGATCATTGACTGATTTTGTAAACTCCAAAAGAAAAACACCCTCTTGGTTTAATGATATCACGAATACAAAATGGAAATTAAGCATAAAAAACACCAAGCAAAAGAGGTTGCAAGGAAAGGGAGAATTCAACTGGCATGGCATCATCGTTAAGAAAAATGAAGAAGCAAAATTGAATAGGAAGAGAAGGACTCGGTTGTGGAGTACCCAGGGTGTGGTGCAAGAACTCACAAGACAGCAGGATTTTAAAATCAACTCCTCTCCATCGTTGCAACTTTCCGAGGCAAGACTGACTAGAATTCAGTCAATAAAGAATAATCGGTCCTACAAATTCAATCAATCAATAAGCGCATGTCTCTGGTTCCAATTCTACACTCACCCAATTCCGGACAGAAAAAAAGAAAGAAAAAAGAAACCACAGAGAGAGAACTTTGAATAAAGAACTTGGACAAACCGAACTCGGACAATCCGAACTTGAAAATTACTTCTAAGAACAGGTATTTGATTTTGACTCTGGAAACTAATGTACAAGGAAATGACAGAACTCAGAGCATAAATAAGAGAGGAATAGAAAGAGAGACGAAGACAGAGACCTACCTACAACCTTTACCGATAGAACATGAGAGGTAGATAATAAACAGAAAAAAGAGAAAGATTGATATGGGCAAGAAAGTGGAGAAAGACCACAAGAGTCACGATGTAAAAGTTCTTTTGGTGTTTTTTTGGAGTCAACGCCTACACTTTACAGCCTAGGTGCTTCTACTCCAACTTGCTCCTCCTCATTCCACCATTTTCAACTCTGCTTAACTTTCTATCATCAATAATGCTTCTTGATTGAGCAGAAACTTGGAATGAAATGACAGGACCTGTGGTTGCTTGGAAGTTTTGGAGAGTGAAAAATGATTGAGACGAGACGTGGAAATCCTTCGATCATCAATCAATTACATTCTTTCTTCTCTACCATTGTTGCTAGACCTGCCAATATGGAGTTTTTGAGCATTTTTCCTCGTGTAATGATTTTCTTCGAGACTGTAATCTGAGTGTGCCTCTCCCTTCTTGGATAGTGGGCTGGCAGGGAATCTGCCTGTCACTTCTGCCGACGCACAGTGGAGAGTTCGTAAGCTGACAACATTCGGTTATTTAGGAAACAACTAAGGTAAACAAGAGCAATGTTCCGAATTGCCAATATATAACCATAACTATTCATGAATATTTGAAGTTACATATATATATATATATATAATATTTATTTTTTTGCAATTTTATATCATGAATACTTGGTAATGGTTGGTTATTGTCTTGAAATAGCAGAGTTGAAGATAATGGAAATTTAAAAAAAAAAAAAAAAACTAAGGTGATGCATATTATATTTATTAGTGGTGGGCAAAATAATTAAAAAACTGATTAAACTCGAAAAATTGAAAAAACAATTAACCGGGAAAAACTGAACCATTAAACCGATCAAACCAATTATAATTTTTAAGGCAAAAATCAGTGAACCAAACCAAACATGATTCAAATTAAAAAAATATATATATATATACTATAATTTTTTATTCTTCCGGTTCAATTCAAATTTTCTGGTTTGATTCCATTTTAGTGAATGGAAGAAGGGAAAAACTCAGTTAAAATAATAATAAAAAAAACAACTAAAATAACCGAAACTATTTTTCAGTTTTTCAGTTAAAAACCGAACTGACACCAATCGATTTAAATCGGGTCCAGCTCGGTTTCAGTTTTTTTTAAAAAATAATAATTTGATTGTTTTTATCAATAAAAACTGGACCGAACTGAAAATAATTTCCATGTTACTTATACTTTGTATTTCAAAATTATCTGTCTTTTTTTCAACCAAACACGTAATCTTGGCATTACCATAAATCGCCAAACATCCAAGATAGTCTAAACAGGGAAAAAAAAAGTTCATAACAAGAGCCCTGACTTCACATCAAATAATCAAGCCAAGCAATGCGAGACGTTTTCTCTGTAATTTTCTTCTTTTAATTCAACTTTTTGAGGATTATTATGCAATTTCCAACTCCATCCCATCACCAAGAGGGAGGCTTTGAAATTTTCGTAGAAACTTTATTTGATCCAAAATTGATTATGACAGTCGGTGTGGCTATGATTATGGAGCTCCAATCATCATTACCATGGAAAAGTAGAATGGGGGAGGATAGTTATCATTTTAAACACATGCATTATTTTTAAAAATCTTATTTTAGTATGATTTTTTTATGATATGTGCTTTCTTAAAAGTGATAATTCTTTAAATCTAGCTAATAAAATAACTTATTATATTTTATTACATGGTTTCTTCTAATGCTTATATATCTCCAGTATTAAATTCAATTATACAAAATGAAAAGTTATATATTTGAAACCTCATGTCAAAATATCAGCTTGATCCAACGGTAATGAGCTGTAAATCAAATATTGAAGACAAGTTACTCAAGCTACCTGGTTTTTCTTCTCGTCTTATAATTGTTTTTAAATCTTTCTCTTCATCTTTTTTCCCCTACCACCAACACAATTAAAAGACATCATCTTTCTTACATATGTGTGGTTTACTTTATAATTGGTGGTTCCTTTTAAATTGTGCGAGACTTATAACAAATATATTTATCACACACTATATAATGAGTTCTCCATGAAAATGATGGGCTTCGAAGACTCACTAAGGGGTTTCATCAAGCCCACTTGCCTTCTTCATAACTCAAATTTCTATTTTAGTTAAGGTATGGTCATCATATCTGATAAATTATCATTGGTGTAATCTTCTCAACAATAAAGGATTTCATCACCACAGTATCTCAAATCTATTTTTATCTAACCTTAAAATGTTCTTATAGATAATAAAAAGTAGGATGCTTCCTAAGATGGAATGAACCTTTACTATCACGTCGCAACATAAAGCTCTCTTGTATTAGGTCAAAATCATGGAAGAATTTCTTCATTTATAACTTTTTACCCCTTTTAGTAAGAGCAATATATTTAGTCTTTATAATGGATAATGAACCAATTTTTTACAGTTATGGTTTTTATAAAATTGCTCCCTTGTAAAGGTCATCATGAAGATGTTTTTTAATGTTTTATTACTTTTAGAAAGTTTCACTAACTTAAAAATATGGTTTTCATGCATAGATTCCACTCTTGCATATTTTTCAACCACTTTGTTTTTATGTTATATAATTTCATCAAAGCATTTTGTCTTTCCCCTATCACTAACTAAAGCATACTCATTAGATAATATATGGTAAAACTTAGTAAGGTTTGGTGGACCTCTTTAATTGTACCTTATTTGGATTTTACTGAATAAGTTGTTCAGGAATAACATCATCATTATTATCATAATTACTTGGTTTATAATCATTAACTTATGGATCAAAAGCAAACCATTATTATCATTATTTTACAAATTTTCTTATGATTAAAAGGCATCAAATAATTTATGAAGTGGGTCTTAGATCCAAATTAGCATGAATGAGATTAGTATACTCTATTTCTTTTTTTTATTCAAAGTCTTCAATAATTTGGTCTTTAAATATATCAACATCTCTACTTCTAATAATTTTCCTCTTTTATAGATCTCGTAACTTGTAGTCAAACTCATCATCTTCAAAATCTAATTTTTTTCATCTTGTTTTCAAGCTTAGATGTTTCATCTTTAAGAACCTTTACAAATGTTTTGTATCTAAACAATCTTAAATATGCAAAAAAAAACATCCTTTTGTTTCCACGCTCTCTCTAAAATACTAAATTCAATAAGAATTGATGGAAAAAGATTAATCATGGCAATTAGAGTCTTCATTACCTTATTCCAAAAGATTTAGTCGGTTTTGCATAAGATAACATATATCTAATTTTTTCAATAATAGTTATGTTTATTCTTTTAACCATACTATTCTATTATAGAGTTTTTGGAGCTGTCTTTTCCATGTTAATACCATAATCCTTACAATATTTGTCAAAAATATCTATGTATTCACCATTATTATAAGTTTATATATATATAAGCTTTCTACCAACTTTTTAATCATGGAATAGAAATCCTTAAAGACAACAAACACCTTAGATAGATGTTTTTATCTATCTAAACCACATCAATATGAACCAAATCAATAACATATGATCTTTTATAATACGAAAATGATCTTTAAAATGCAACTTTATGTTTTTTACCAGGTCAATAATTAGTTTAAATATATTTAAGTATATGTCTTTTAAGGTAAAATATTTATTTTTAACAATGATGTATCTTTAAGGCTTTTTCCTAGTGAAGTATCGAGGTTGTTTATGTCATAAACTAATAGAAATACTTTTAATTGAGTGTGGATGTAAAAATAGAAGTAAGGGCATAATAGGCACATGCCGTGTAATATAAGAAGTTTATTCATAAAACTATCTCTCTTTCAATCTCATAATCATAAGCTGTGAAAATAATCAAGGGTTAATAGAAGAAAAAAAGTACTTTTTTCATCAGATTATTTTCACTTAAATATCTTATATACCCAAAATAGATTTTACCCTTTGTAAATTTGCATTGCTTCGAGGAAAGTATGAACATCATTTATTTATTTCCAGGGGAGAAGGATGAATAATGATGAGAATTCGGAAGAACAATCACAGTTCATGAGCACCTACCACAGCAGTGATGATAGCTTTAAAACTGCATAAAATGTGTGTATATCTCATTAGATACAAAAGCTTAGTAGTCCGACCCATGTACAGTGTGTAGAAGAAAACGAAGAACAGCAGCAGAAAAACTGGTGACAGCTCCAAAATTGGCATACCCTGCACCCTTCTACGATCTAATTATACAAACTTTTCAGAGATAATTGTATAATTTGAAGGGGCTAGCTAGGAATGAAGCCTCCGGCTAGGCACTTTTCCTGACCGTGTAGTGATGATAATTGCCATTGTAATGCTGGCTGTTGCTCAGAGAACAATATCTTGGACTGGATCCTTTATTTCTCAGCAAGCTACCAAAGCCCGCCGCCACCCTTCTTCCACAACCTCCACCAGCTCTTCCTCCTGGGGGAAGAAAGCACCGCCTTGGAGGCGGCCACTCGGGTGGCTCCTCCCCTTTTTCGCCACGAGGCCACGAACCTCCGGGTGGCTTGTAGTTCCTTATCAGAGGCCAGTTGATCCCGTCGAAAAAAGGGGTGTCTTTTGATGTCGGTGGCACCCTTGGTGCACCCTAGTCTCTGCCATGGGTTCTTGACTAGCAGCTTCTTGACCAAATCCCTGGCATCTTCCATCGCTTTACCCTCCCCCTCCATCACATGGAAGGTCACGTGCTTGCTCGATGCTATATTGCGCAAGGTGCTCTCTTTACTCCCTCCCTTGAACGGCGTCGTTCCGTACAACAATTCATAGACCAGAACACCAAAAGCCCACCAGTCCACTCCATTACCGTGGCCGTTTCCAGACAGCAGCTCAGGAGCCAGGTACTCGTGCGTCCCAACGCAAGATCTAGACGAAGCGGCCGTGGGCTCCGCCACAAACTCCTCCTCCACCACTTCCTCCTCCTCCACTCCCCTCCGATTCACCGCGCCGAAACAATTACCTCCTTTTCTCATGGACCCCGCCATTCTTTTTTTTTGGACCCTTCTGTCAAAAGTGGGGACAACATCAGCTTTGAAACACAAATCGAAGTCAGATAACATTATATGACCATCTTCACGTAATAGTATGTTCTCCGGCTTTAGATCCCGGTAAACAACGCCCAAGGGCATGTAAATACTCCAGAGCCACCAGGACCTCAGCAGCGAAGAACTTGACAGCCTGAACCGGTAACCGATTACCAGGCTGCTTCCGTAGCAAAGAGTGAAGGTCTCCATTGGGGCAGTAATCAATCAGAAAGACAGGAGTAATGAGAGACTTCGAGATGGGCATAGAGTGTAGGCAGGAAAGGGTGGTCTAGCATGGAGAGAATCTCACCTTCCATCTGAACATGAGATAGTTTTTTCTTGGTTAAAGAATCTTTATCGATAACTTTCAAAGCAAAGCTTGCATCGCTGCAATCTCTGAGCTGGCAAAGAAAGACACGGCCAAGATTTCCTGTGCCAAGGTGGCGGAGGAGCTTGAGGTGTCGGAGGTGGAGTTTGCCGTCTGTAGAGAGGTTGGTGGCTGTTTTTATAGCAGACCAATGTGGATCACATTTACGATGGTGGAGAGGGTTTTTGACGGTGGTGGCTGTTGTAGTGGTGGTGGAGGAGGAGGTGGTGGAGAGGCGGTCGTTGAAGCTGAGAGTTAGGCTAGAACGGGCAAGACTGGAGCGGGCACTCGAGGAGGCGAAAGTGCGGTCAGTGGCGGTGGAGTTGAAGCTGAAATCAAGATCGGCATCAGATGGGCAGCGGTGAAGCTGGGTTTCTTCAACATCCATGGTTTTGTCGTGTGGAGAAAATGAGAGAGCAATGAGCTGGAGATACAATGGCTGGTGGGCTGGCTTATAAGGAAGAGAAGGAGAGACAGAGAGGGCTGGCTGCACAGAATTAAATATTGTAGTTGGTTGACCAAACTATAGAGATGGAGATGCAAAAGGGTATTGGAAGCTGGTGATAGGTTGACCCATTTGCAATTTTCTTTTTTTAAATTGTAATTAATTTTTAAAAAAATAAATTATTAGACACTAAACTTATTCTGGGTTAAGGACAAAATAACAACGAGCTTTTAAAATTTGGTATGAGATTTTTACAATTACATTATATAATTTTATTTGTTGTATGTGAGAAGTATTTTAAAATTACCTTTGTGTGTTAATTAATTTAATATATTTATTTTTTAGATGATGATTTAAATTTAAAAATTAAGCATATGCAAACCTCTCTTGACAGTGGATCAATCCCTCTCTTGATGGAATCATGGTATTTATATAGAATATGAACTTCTACATTGTGTTATGCAATGCTTTTTTTGTGTGTGACATACCAAAAAAATATCAATGCAATCTTGATTTAACCAAAAAACTTATCTAAATAGATAGATAAATAGATTTTTACTTGTGTTTGATCCTAGATCAAAAAGGTTACGAGTCAACTCGGGTTTTTTATTGGATCAAATCATATTAAAAATTCATCAAATTTTAAAACAAAAAAAACTCATATCAGTTCAAATTTTGAATTAATTGGATCTAGTTCTTTGTGATCGGTTATTATTTTATAACTGAAGTTATTATAAAATTATTAATTTTAAAACTTAAAATAAACTAAGTAAAACACAGTAATATCTAATTACTGTAATACAAACTAAAATCTAAATCACTATATCTTCTCCACTAGTAAAAATCACAGCTAATCCAATCCATAAGAGATGTAGTGTGGTGATAAAAAACTTGAGATCTGCACAGCAAGTCTTGAGTTTCGAGTCGGGGATGTAATTTTTGTGAGAACCCGGAACAACTAAGGGATCTTATTCACTCATCTAGTCTTATAAAGTGCACTTTTTTCTCGAATAAAAAAATACAGTGAATCCAATTTTCATCTTCTTCTTTTTTTGTCTCTTCCATTTCAAAACAGTAACAGAACACTAACTTAACATTGCAACCCCATCACAAGTCATCAAACCAGCTTCCAAACCCTAACTGAGAGTGCTTCTAAAACCCACGCAAGATATCTACACCGGCGCGAGTTCCGAGGAGAGAAAACATTGGGGCCTGAAAAGTAGAGAGGCAGAGGCTCGTGTGTGAACAGCTACAGGCAGGCACTCGCAGGAATTTAAAAAAACCAAATTAGACGTATGGAGAGTAGCCTGATGAGGCAATAAGTCAGAGGTGGTGGCTCGGCTCCGATCCAGAAATTGACTTCGAGAAGCAAAGCCGCGTATTAGTGTTGGGTTCTGTGTAAAATAAATAGCAAAGAAACACAGGCAGGGAGCTGGCAATAAGTCAGTCGGCTCAATGCAGGCACTTCCTTTGAGTCATGACTCCCATATTATCTTCTTTAATTCTTCTCGCTTAATGTGTTTTTTGGTTGGATCAGTTTCCACCATTTAGGATGGAAAGAATTATTTATTAACATGGATTGTCTAGATTAGTATATTTGTATCTCGATTAATCTCATAATCTTTTGAAGTTAATGATCATGTGAACTTTTCTAGTAGCTATCATATTAGTAATTGCATGGCTTAAACTTGAGATTACATGGAAAGCAAATTTTTCAATCTCTTAAATTGAATTAGTTTCTGCCAGCTAGGATATGAATGGATTTTTTTTTATTAATATGGATATTCGGGTTAATATATGTGCACCTTGATTCATCTCACAATTCTTGAAGTTAACGATCATGTAAGTCTTCAGTGATCATCATCTTATCAACTACATGGCTTTGAACCTGAGATCACGTGGGAAGCAAACTTCTTATTTTTCAAACTCTTAAATTGAATCAGTTTCATTTTTTTTTATTAACGTGGATGTTCTGGTTAGCATGCGTGCACCTTGATTAATCTCACAATTTCTAAAGTTAACAACTATGTAAGCCTCTAATGATCATCATATTAACAACCATATGGCTTGAACTTGAGATCACATGGAAAGCAAGTTATTACCATTGTGTTAACTACTAGCATTGTGTTTAACTTTGCGTTTCAAAAATATTTTTTGAAAAAAATTATTTTTTATTTTAAATTAAAAAAATTGATGTTTTTAGATCATTTTTAGACACTAATATTAAAAATAATTTTAAAAAATAAAAAATTATTATTTTAATTTATTTTTAAATAAAAAATATTTTTAAAAATAATCTTACTAGACAGAAAAAATAGATGGTTACCATGGATTTCTCGTCGTTCATGTCGGGATGTAATTTCAGCTCACACTCTCTCACGTCAAAGAAAGAATTTGGATTTTTCCGAGACATATTTCTAAGTTAGTTCACTGTCACGTGATACATTTGAATTCAAAAAGAAATGAACATATGAATCCATGACTCTTTCATTGTTGTTAATGTACACTCTTTGATTTGACAACTACACAAACAACTTGTAAGAACTCTAAAATACGCTGTTCAGCTTTTAAAAAAAATTCAACATGAAATTTTTTTAATATTAAAATAAAAATATATTAGATTAATTCAAGATTTGTGATTAATTTGTTAAATTTGTAACCTCAGTCATGAATTTAAGTGAGTTTAACAATTTTATTTCTTAAAACTATTGTTTTATTTAATGATATGATACCAAAAATAAATGTTTGCAAAATTGACAATCAATTTAATATTTAGATATTTATTTTAGATCGCGTGACCTTATAAAAAACAAATCAAAATAAAAATCAATTCTAAATCAACCAAACATTGAAAGATGAAACTGATAAAAAAAATCCCTAAATATTATTCAATTTAAAAAACTATATGGCATTGTTATTAAACTCGACTAAATGAACAACCTTGAAACCTCATAACCCAATTTCTTGCCTATATCAAATTTAAAATTAACATTGGTTGAGCTAAGGTTTTGTATTGATTTATTTTTAATTTTTTTAATAGTAATTGATCTCTATTATTTTATTAAGTTACTTCTGTACAAAGTCATCCCGCTCTCATATGTTGACTGCATGTTTGACATGCAATGATTTTTTTGTCCATTTACAATTTTTATTTTTTTTAATTTGTCATTCAATCTTTGCTTTGCCGGTAATTAAGTTATAATTTTTGTTGTCTTTATAAAATTGTCTGGACCTACCCTTATTTTAATTTTATCCACTGTAACAATTTGAATAAAAATATAATTAAAAGGAAGTATGGTAAAATAATACACGAAGCATATTCCAATACTATCATGTCTGTAGCTGGCGTGGTGGTTACGATGCAATGGGGTCTGTATACACCACCATCAATCATGCTCACAATTCATAGTCCTATCTTGTCAGTCAACTTTAACTCAGCAAGATGCAATGCACCCCAAACAAGTCCGCCTTTTTTCCCATTTGCATTTCAAAATTATATTTTTATTTAATTATATTTTTTATGTTTTTAAATCAATTTATATTTTTTATGTGAGAAAATCTTATCATTTCAAAAAAATATATATTTTGTGAGTCCAGATGAGATGAGTTAGTAAAATTCTAGTTGTCCTAGTTTTTTTAAAAAAATACACGTTCTAACTCGAACTCGAAACTTTTCTATGCAAATCATAAATTTTATGTCATCACATCACTCACTTAGAGACAACCGGGGCTAAAAATATAAATTTTTTTAATATACTAATATCAATAATTTTTTTTATTTTTAAAAAAGCATAAAAGCAAATTGTTTTGTTGAGTTTGTCGACCGACATTAAATATAGTTATTATATTAGGGAGGAGCTAAGAACTTCGTGATTTGAAATATAATTTGTATTAATTATAATAACTCATTTAACTTCATAAAAATTGATTCAAAACCAATCACGTTTTTATTTTATTCATTTTCTTAAAATACAAAATAAAAAAAAATTAATTTTTTTTCAAAAATATTTCTGAAAATTTAATACCAAAGGGGGCTTAAGTCGTAACTATTTTTAACAAGGATATTTGAAGCAATTTATAATTTTATATGTGCTAAATTTATTTAAAATAAATCTTTTTTTTCCTCGTTTTCCGAATGGAGTAGTGGTTGGTTCTGACAAAAAATCCTTGTGTACAGAAACAATAAAGTGGGTGGAAATAGACTTGCTTATATATGCTAGCTAGGGTAGGAAATAGGTTTCAGAAAATCAGTAACTATTTGTGACCGTGCATAACGTGTCCAACAGATTAAATAGTGTCATTTTCTTTTTCCGGGCCCATCTATTTATTTTATTTTATTTAATTTTTCTTGTAGGTAGCTTGCTTATTTATGATACAATTATTGTACTAGACTGGTGTAGAAGTTTGTGACAGTTTTGGATTGTGTTCCACATAAATTTTTTATATTGTTTTTTTGTTTTTGAAATTTATTAAAATAATATTCATTTATTTATTTATTAAAAACTATTCGTTTGATATTATCATATTAAAATGATTTTAAAACACTATATTTTTTTAATTTCAAAATAAAAAATTATATTTTACTAGAATTGAACATTTTTTTATGAAGCTATTTTTTTGACATCTTAATATCTCCTTATTAAATAAAGTCATCCATCCACATCTCAATCTCTTTGTTTGTTTGGAATGCGTTTTATAATTGTTTTTCAAAACTTTTTTATTTTTATTTTAAATAATTTTTTTGATGTTCTTATATTATTTTGATAATCTAATATCAAAAATAATTTTTTAAAAAAATATATTTAAATAAAAAATACTTTAAAAAATAATCTTAATGAATAAAAAGCAGAAAGATCAAACTAAAAAAGAAAAAAGAAACTAAATTAAATTATATTCTGTTGCTTTTTAATTATTATAATATTTTAATATTTGGTTTTCATCATGTTTCAAAAATATTTTTGATTTTTATAAAAATATATTATTTATTTGAAATTAAATATTTTTGATATTTTTAAATTATTATTTTTGATATTTTAAAAAATGATTTTTTAAAAATAAAAAATGATTTTAATAAATTTATAAACAAAAAAACAATTAAGAAACCAAACTCAAAATAGAATATTAGTATTCTCGAAAGATCCATGGATCTAATTATTGCTCAAAAGAGGGAGGAGAAGTACGATTATTTTTCTTTTTTTTCTTTTTCATATGAAATTTACTTGGTTTAAAAATACTCCACGCCATAAGTACATGATGTAATAAATATTCACTTTCTGAGTCGACGTCCGTCCTTATCCAATCACCGTGATCATACGTACCTCCACCCGTGATCTGCATGCTCTTCACTTTCTTCCTCGCTGTGATCATTTTCTTGGAATTTATTTGGGTTGACCTAAATTAATTTATAAAAATATAATTTCAAGATTGTTTTAAGGAAATTAAAATAAAAAAGGAAATACCCTTTTCTTTTCCTTTTTTCGTGTTAATTTAATATATATATTATTTATCTATCTATCTATCAATATGTTAATAATAGATTCAATTGAAGTACAATGCTCATATAATTAAAAGAAGAAAAAAAAACCCTGAAAGCGCATCGACTAGCCAGTAGCATCGCTAAACTATAGCTGGAACCTTCTTAATTTTATTTATTATATTCCAATATTTAATTAAATTTAGAATTTTTACCCATAAAAAATAAAAAGGAAGAAACGGGAGGTAGTGGCCCCCATGTGATGGCCAGTTTGATCGGTTCTAACAAGGGCTGGGGCCCATGTGGAAGTGAAGGACTCTGCTGTCTGCCACGTGGGGAGCATTGGTCCTATATTGTCGCTTGCTTTCGCAAAAAAAATAATATAGTGGCACGAGGATTTATTGCATCGTTATAATTATAAATGTTTTTTCAAAGAAAAATATATAAAATTATTTTTGTAAATAAATTAAATAATTTTAAAAGCATGTTAAAACCGCAATCACAAACATCTCTTGTTAGTTGATTTATTTTAAAAAAAAACATTTAATAAAATATATATTTAAAGTACTAACATAATTCATCAATAATGCCTTTCAACTTCCTAGCTCATGATAATAATGTAGGCAAACAATTATGAATCTGTCCTTTCCTCTAGATCAAGGTGATGAGGGTATCTTCGGGGTGGACCAAATTTTAATTTTACCTACTTTCTTTTTGTGTTTTTGTATTTAAAATTAATATTTTGGGGAGAGAAAAAATAGATGCCTTTATGACTGTTATCCACTCTTCATCATCCATGTAATTATCGCAGCAAATGATAAAGTTTTATATGTAATTTTTTTAAAAATGATTTTTATTAAAAAATATTTTAAAATGATATTTTTTTTATAAATATTATAAATAATATAAAAATATAAAATACAATTTTAAATAAATAAAATTATTATTTTTCAAAACATTTTTGAAATACAATGTAAAACAAAGAGTAGATGATTAGTAATGGTCATTTGAAAGGGATTTATGAAAGAATTAAGCTAGTAATTTCTTGTCTCTTTCCATAACAATGATTATATATTCCAAGAAATAAACTCCCTTACACTTTTTATTTTTTTACAGTAGTATTTAATTATTGTCTTGAAATAAAAGAGATAAACAAAGAAATATATCACATCTTAGCAAAACTTAGTAGATACTTAAGAGTGTGGTTGCAATTGGTTATTTCATTTAGAAATGTATAAAAATATTTATTTTTTATATTTGACAAATTATTCTTGATTTAAACATATCAAAATAATCTAGAAATATTAAAAACAATTATTTTTTTCAAAAAATATTTATCTAACATTTCACAAACACTACCTTAGTCTATGACCTAAACATGTTGTTCCCTATGATTATCCTAAGTTGATACCCTCCACCACCTTTGTGCCTTCACCAACACATTCTTTCACATGACCAGTCTAATCAAGGCACTTTCATCTCCTCGTGCCTGTTTGAGAAGTATGATTGATATTTTTTTTTGAAATATTTTTTTTTATTTTATAAAAATTATTTTTGACATCAACACATCAAAATAATTTTAAAGCACAATTTTTTAAAATTTAATCTAAAATATAATAATAATAATAATAATATTTTTATTTTTTATAAAAAATATTTTTAAAACGCAATGTCAACTTCTATTAATCTTCTTGTAAACATGAATTTCTGTTCAATTTGGTCAAGATTTTAAGAGCTAGACATGGGAGTGACCGATGGCAGTGGCATGTGCCAACCAGCCTGTATTTATTTCACACACCATCAACTTGTTTTGTAATCCTTTCTTAATCAATCACTAAGCATGGCACAATATGTGTTCATGGAATCATGGTTTTTTTTTTGTTTGACATGTGGGAGGTTTTCATGTGCCCTAGGAGTGGAGGCCCAGAATATAATTAGGGCCCATCATGTTTTCTTTTTAAAAAGATGGCTTGACCCACAAATTATATGGGTGTCCTTAATTATTTCACTGTGGTCCCTTTCTTTATTACCTCCATTTCAGATTATCATACACTTGGGAGAATTTTGTTTTCAGGATGAAAAATGATGATCACAATCAATTCCCAAAATTAATGGAAATTTGATTATTATTATTATTATTATTATTATTATTATTATTATTATTCATCTCAATTCATCACCACCATGATCCCGTTGATTGATTCTTGAATTCGATTATACACTCTCTTTGAATATAGACATCATCCCGTCATATTGTTTAAATTTATTAGCTATATATTAGACCATTTTTATACCTTTTCATATCTTATAATTAAAGTATCGTTTCCGAGGGGTTTGACGTAATGATAGAAAACTTACGACCCGCACAACAAATTTTGAATTTAAGTTAGGACGTGGACTTTTGTAAGAGGTCAAGATAATCAAGATTTTACTCGCTCACCAGAGCCCGCAAAGTATGCTTTTCAGGAGGAGATACATGTATAACATGATCGAGAAGCTATTTCAATATCTATATAATGATAATTCCATGGCATATTTATAATTTTCTGAAATGAACTCCCCCATCGAAATCTCGAACTCGTCTCAATGCATGCACTCTCAAGATCAGGGAAGCTCTCATGTGATAAATATGGGGAAGCTCATCTCATGCGTTGAACTTTAGAACAAAGATTCATGATGTGGGCAGAGAATAAAAAGAAAGAAATAATCCAATCCCTCATATACAATGTATCCAGCCATGCAGTCTCCTGGCTGTAATTAATAATTAAATCATGAGATGATATTTTAAAGCTTTTTTAATAGTATCTCTTCGTCTTATAATTATAACACTTCCCATCTCAGCCACCTTCCATTGTTTTATCATCCTCAAGAGCTTCTAATCATTAGCTTGGATCCCATAAATTTGTAAATTAATTGTCGGGAGAGGGATAGAGAGAGGGAGAGAGAGGGAGAGGAGGAGGGAGAGAGAGAGAATACATGGTATCAACAGCTCTAGCTACAATGATTAACAGAAGCCACAACTCCACGAAGATAGATGCTTTTTTGAGTTCTTTGATCAACTTGTATTTATAAAGAGAGGGGATCGAAACTATATAGTAGTTTAATAGTTTGAACTAACAGATTAGTTTGAATTATATGTGATTTCAGGTTTAAGTTATATTACAATAATAACTGAATATTTATATTATTGTTCTTAGATCCAAGGTTGTCAATACCATTCCGGTCACCGTTCTGATTTTTCTATTGGAACGGAACGTTTCGGTGTGCCGTCTCGGGATTGTACTGTTCATATATAATTAATTATATATATATATATATGAAAAAATTAAAATATTAATTTAACAAGTATAATTTAAATTCAAGATAAATTAACTTTAAATTATACAATACAAACACAAAGTCAAACAAACATAAATTCAAAATTAGAAACATCTCTAAAATTCCAAAATATTATGATAGTAAAATGTTCTAAAATTAAAGAAACATTATGATTTTGAGCCGAAATGACATGGCCGGAACGGTACCGAGGTGTTCCGGCTATTCCGATCTGAACAGAATGGAATTAACAAGCCTGATTTGATCAACTTGTATTTATAAAGAGAGGGGATTGAAACTATATAGTAGTTTAATAGTTTGAACTAACAAATTAGTTTGAATTAACAGATTTGTTTTTATGTGATTTCAGGTTTAAGTTATATTACAATAATAACTGAATATTTACATTATTGTTAATTTTAGAATTTATAAAATTAATTGAAATGTATATAAACTGACCTGAACAACAAATTAATAATAATAAAAAGGATCGAAAAGAGAGGAGATTGAACTAACAAAGTAGTTTAATAGTTTGAACTAACAGATTTGTTTACATGTGATTTTATGTTTGAATTTCGTAGATTTTATATGATAGTTACTAAACGTTTATATGATCGTTAGTTTCAGTATGTAAATTAATATAAACATCAATTTAATAATAATGATAATAAAAAAAGGGATCGAGAAGAGGCTGTGAGTATATTACAGTTGGCTAATTAATTGGCTTCGGTTTGTCTGGTGACCCACCTGCAAATTGGGGTGAGAAAATGCCAAGAGCCACCATTATTAGTAGGAGAAGATGCTGACTGGTGTGTAGCTAGCTTGTCATGGAGCTTAGAATAACTCCATTGATGAACAGTTGATAGATACTCCCAGTTGGTTATAGTTATTCAGCTACCTCCATTTCTCCAACGTCCTGGAATTTTATCATGAAAATACCATAGGGGTGTCATTTAATTTTTTTTTTTTTTTTTTGTAATTATCAAATAGATTTAAGGACAATTGGGTATTTTTATTGTTCAAGGGTAAAGACAATTATAACACCTAAGAGAGAGGGAGTGAATAAGTGTATTATAATTTGATAAATAATCCTTATTAATTCAAATAAACACAATAACTTACAATATAACTAAAGTGTTTAAAATAAATATATAAGGAATAAAATTTGTAAACTCAATTTTTAATGTGGTTACGTAAATCTACATCCACGTCTCAAGTACCAATATAATTTTGAGTATTGTATTATTCCACCGGTCCAAGTTGAAGAGTATAATCACTCGATTAATCCACTCTACCATTTTTTCGTCACTTATGAATTCACTCTACCATTTTTTCGTTAAGAAAAACACAATTAAAAACAACGAAGCAATCACATGTTAAGAAGCCACATAAGTGCATGTATGTGAGTGTAGCTGCGGATGTTTTTTAAAATACTTTTTGTTTAGAAATATATCAAAATGATATTTTTTTACTTTTTAATTTTTTTTTGACATCAGCACATGAAAAAAATATAAAACATTATTTTTTAATTTAAAATAAAAAATAAAAATAATTTTTTTTTAATTTATACCAAAATACTTTTGAAACGCAGAAATAAACAGACTCTCTCGCATGGTTTCCCAAACAAAAAGGACCCTCGAATTGGGTTTGGGCTAGTGATATGAGGCCCAACACCCAAAACTGAAGCCTAACCCGCTCATCCTCTTGACAATTTTAGTCAACCAAAACTCGAGCTCCTATTGGTCACCGACGTCATTTTCTCCAAACGGAAAACAGAGTAGATATTAATGACCTTTCAAATCTATCCTCACTCTCCCTTTTTCCCACTCGGCATTTTGATTTCACCACGTGTCCCTTACGCTTATTCGTTAGCGCGTGCCTCACACCCCTCTCCTTGCAAAAACGTTTCGTACATTTTGTTTTTAAGAATTTAATGAATTTATCAAGCAAATGGGGAGAGAAAAGGCGCGTATCCGTGAGATGTCGAATTTGATTTTCATTGGTAGTAACGCTTTTTATTAAATACTGAAAAACAAATATCTGGGTTTGTAGGATTAAACCGAATCAGGATCTGAGTCTGTCTTAAAATTTTAGATGGTTAAGAAAAACGAGAGCTTTAAGCCCAAACAAGAAAGCAAGGAGAGAAAGAGAGGGAGTTCATGGGGGTTGATCGGGGCATTAGTGGCAGTTGCTATGGCAGTTGTTGTAGCTGTTACTGTTTATCCAATGACTGTTTCAAAGATTGGTTTTTTGATCAACAGCAATAACAAGTCGTGTCAATGCCCTTCTTCTCAGGTTCACTTCATTCTTTCTAGTTTTGGATGCTAATTGTTTGTGATTTGGCAATCATTTGTTTTTTTTTGGGGTTTGTGCGCAGGATTCATGGAAATATAAGGGAGTGATTGAGGATTGCTGTTGCGATTATGAGATTGTAAATAGTGTAAATGGAGAGTTGTTGCATCCTATGCTTCAAAAGCTTGTTACAACACCGCTTTTTTCGGTATTTCAAGGTAAGGTTTTTCTGTTTTTGTGCTGTGTTATTTTGGGGTCATGTAATTTTAGTATTATTGTGATAGCGTGTGTTTCCTGGTGAAATATTTTTGCACATGGTAAAGAAATGATGAAGATTATGGCCTTTTGCTGCAATTTTAACAAGACCTTAGCAAATGATTCTTAGCTGTGGTGGTCAAGTATCGATGCAATTGGAAAACTTAGTCTGTTTGGATGCTGGTGTTAGCCTGACATTTGTTTTGGTATAACCTTTTTTGCTCTAAATTCTGCTGTAGTGGAAACAATAGCTTTATTTACAGGCTTACAAAATGGACTTCATGTGACACTTGCTCATTGAATTGGCTCCTTTTATGTGCTGAAGTGACTGTTTCTAAATTATTTTGTTTCAATGTGACTTGTTGGGAACCATTTCAATATTGGGGGAAGACATGGGTTAAGAGTGATGGTAATATTTGTGTCCAGAATAAATATTCAACAAAACATAAACATCATTCTGTTCAATTTCCCATTGTTCTGTAAATCTGAGCAACTGTAATAATTGACTACTGTGATTCTTCTATCTGTTCCTTTTTGACATGAGATGCATTTTTCTTATGGGAGGTTAAATTGTGGTGCGACTGCCCTTTCTGGCCCGATGATGGTATGTGCCGCTTGCGTGATTGCAGTGTTTGTGAATGCCCAGAAAATGAGTTTCCAGAACCTTTTAAGAAGCCATTCCTCCGTGTTCTTCCAGCAGATGATCTGGCGTGTCAAGAGGGAAAGCCAGATAATGCTGTCGACCGCACATTAGACAGTAGAGCCTTTAAAGGATGGATAGAGGCAGATAATCCATGGACAAATGATGACGAGACTGATAATGGTAAGTGCTGACTTTTTGGTGAATGCGGACTGCTTAATTTTCTTGGTTTTGATTCTCAAAGATCATATAGTATCCAGCTTTCTACTTTATGGAAGGAGATATAGTATTTACAAATTGGAAATTACATGATAACTTAGACATCACTTCTGATCCAACAGTTAGCTTCCATTTAGTCATAACTTGGCGAGACTGCAACTGATCATTGAACTATTATGTTTCCCTGATAACAATTATAGAACCCTGAGTTTTAGCATCACCTCAAATTGCTGTTACAAGTACTATCTCCCCTGAGGGGGGTATTTCTTAAAGGAACATTGCAGAGACTTACCTTTGAAGTATCTTGTAGGTGAGATGACATATGTGAATCTTTTATTGAATCCGGAACGCTACACTGGTTATGTTGGTTCATCAGCTAGAAGAATATGGGATGCTGTTTACTCAGAGAATTGCCCAAAATGTACGTTGATTTTTTAATCTCTCTGCGGATGCTTTGACTGCTGGAATTGCCATGGGGTGCAAGATGATAAATATAAAAAAATGTCTTTAAAATTAGCAGAGCAGGCAATTGAATTTTGCCGACTGAGATAATTAGTTAATCTGTTGCATTTACTTGCATAGTTGAAATTGAATTTAGTTCCCTTTTGAGTTCAAAATATTGGTTCAAGATATTTTATTGAACTAGTCATTCATGTAGAACTCAAACTTGTCATTCATGAAACTCTTGCTTGAGGTGAAAGGGAAAAAAAGGATTATATTCATCACCTTTTCTTATATATTTTATTTTCTGCTGTTTCTCTCAAATTTGAAAGTCACCATGTTTTCCCTGTGATTTGTGGTGAATCTCTATGAATGTCCATGTTTCTCCAAAGCTTCTAATTCTAAATTATGATTTCTTTTCATTGCTATAATCCATTAAACTTCTTACAGACCCATCGGGAGAGATTTGCCAGGAGAAAAAAGTATTATACAAATTAATATCTGGCCTCCACTCTTCCATTTCAATCCATATAGCTGCTGACTATCTTCTTGATGAGAGCACTAATAAGGTTCGCTTTCTGCCCTGTCCTATGAACACTGCTGTAATTCCTGTTTTGAATGTTCTCAACATAAAAACTTATAAAATTTTAGGCATTTGCTACACTGCATCTCTCTTTTATACCATGTCTTTTTTGTTCTTGAAGGTCCTTTCTGATAGAACCTTTTACATCATACAGTCATGTAGAGTTACCTAAAGTGCATCATTTCCTGAAGTTTTACTCTGTCTTTGTAATTTAGAATAACTAGATGAGTAATGCAGGGGTAATGTTTAACAACCATGAAATGAATTCAATGAAGACCAACCCAATTATAATTAATTTTATTGGACACTGATGTTGTTTGTGTACATTTTCAGTGGGGTCAGAACCCGGAATTGATGTATGATCGTGTTCTCAGATATCCTGATCGTGTCAGAAACTTGTACTTCACATTCCTCTTTGTTTTGCGTGCCGTGACTAAAGTGAGTACTGTAATGTGTCTGGTAGATAATTTCAGACATTGATATTGGAGTTTGTTGGTGCTATTTTATTCAAAATTTGTTATAGGCAGCAGATTACCTGGAGCAGGCTGAGTATGACACTGGTAACCATACAGAGGACCTAAAGACACAGTCTTTAGTGAGGCAGTTACTTCACAACCCCAAACTCCAAGCTGCTTGTCCTCTTCCATTTGATGAAGCTGAGTTATGGCAAGGCCAAAGTGGACCTGAACTGAAGCTGCAAATTCAAAAGCAATTCAGAAATATTAGGTCCTCTTTTTAAGACTCAACTAATGTTGTCTTGAATGGAATGCTCCTCTTATAAAGAGAAATTGATTTTCTTTATGCGTTTTCTTCAGGTCCTGAAATTAATTTTAAAGGACAGTAAAATGTGATTCTGAAAGACTACTTTTTCTCCTAAATTTTTTGAATTTGTTTAACTAGGTAGTTTATCAGACCACCTTTTTTTTTGTACTATTAATTTATCATATAAACATGTTGCAGCGCGTTGATGGACTGTGTTGGCTGTGAGAAGTGTAGACTCTGGGGAAAACTTCAGGTTCTTGGCCTTGGTACTGCATTGAAGATACTCTTTTCTGTTGATGGTCAGAATCAGCTAAGCGAATCCGTGAGTTTTCAAATGTTCTGGATTTCATTTTTTTTACATATCATTAAAATCTCTAAATTTATTAACATCTTGTCACTGAATGGAATCGGTAAATCCAAATGGTACCTCTGTCTAATAATATATGCTTGAACTGCTGTGCATTGCAGCTCCAACTACAACGAAATGAAGTGATTGCTCTGGTAAATTTGCTCAATAGACTCTCAGAATCTATCAAATACGTTTGTGAACAGGGACCTTCAATTGAGAAGATCATGGAGAGACAGATATCAGATCCTTCTGAAACCAGGTATGCTAGTACAGTAATTAATTGTTTAAGATTCATGGTACCAATGAGTGAAGCTGATAAAACATATGCTAAAATGATGTTTGCAGGTTAGGGAAATCATCAGCATAGCAAGTCATTGTTAGACACTGCTGTAAAACATTTTGAAGGCTGCTTTACAGTTATACATATCAGTAACAGGTCAGGGGTTTTGCAGATGTTGGTATAAAAGAGTTTGGAGTAGGCATAGTTTTGAACACGCCCTTGGACTCAACATTTGCCTGATTGGGCCTGTGGTTACTACTTACTTATATTCCTGCTCCCACTTCTTAAACATAGAAAACAGACTTTCTTCGCACAAGTATACGGCACGTATTGATGCAATTTTTGTTTCTCAATTCGTGTGATTCATGTTTTTCGTCTTCATCAAGTTGTCATGTATCCTATACCAATTGCTGTCTGGTTATAAAAAATCCACCCCCCAAGAAGAAAAAAAAAGTTGTATCAATCATCTGTGTAACTAGTTCCCTCGTCTATTGATCTTTACCTCATTATGTGGATTAACAAGAGGCATCTTTAAACCATGGTTGTCCGGTTCGTCGTATTGGCCGAAATATTTTTGTATTATAGTTAAAAAAATAAAACAAAACAGCGTTAGTTTTTATCTCAGTTTAAATTCCCGGTTTATTATGGATTTCTTTGTCCAAATACTAGTCGAAATATTTCGGTTTTGTTTTGTCTATTCTGTTTCGGCTATGTTTTTTTTTAAATAATAAATAATTTTATAATATTAATCATATCTTTGTTAGATTGAGATGAAATTTACGAAGAGTCTCTTGATATATATATATATATATTCAAAAAACATGTTCATAATTTTGTTCAGAAAAAAAATATTTTATTATGTTTTTTTAGATTAAATTGCACAATTCTGAATATATATAAACAATACAATCTTCAAACGACACATCGAAACACTCTAAAACTAAAACATTCAATTTCAATTGAGAAAACAAAGCAACAACCGAAACAATATTGACAACTTCGTCTATTTTTGTTACTGTAGCATTTACTGCACAAACCTCATAGTGTGGGTTAACAATAATTGTTACTGTAGCATTTACTGCACAAACCATTCAACGCATAATTTCATGGTGTTGTATAACATTATATCCCAAGTTCAAGTCGTTTTTGATAGAGTAACTGGATTAAAACCATTTAATTTGGTTCATTCATAAACATGCTGTTGTGTTCCTCTAATTTCTATTTGGCATGAAGAGATTGCAAGTATGCCCCTCGCATCGGTGATTCTTCCACAAGAAAACGTCTTTTCAAGTCTCTACGAGGCTCCGGCACAGATGAGTGAACGCTCCGGCCAAGGCCTAGCAAATGTGACGGCGGTTAAACAATTACAAGAATCAAACAGATGATTAGCATAAATAAAAAACACACACCATGGTCGTCCTTTCTCTCCCTTCTATTATACAAGAAGGAAGGAAGCAGATGTAAATGTCAGATATCAGTAAGAAATGTATCAATTAGATTGGAGTTCTTGCCACGGTTCCACTGTTCCACCTCCTTTCCTTCTCTCCTGGCATCTGCTTCTGCTGAGCTTCCCTCATTCCAGTTCTTCTACCATTTCCTAGCAATACCCTGTGTGCGATCCTGCCTCGACTTCCAATGGAGACTCTAACCTTCTCCATCCCGACATTTATGCCACCCCTTCTCATGTGTTGCTGCAGTGGCGACTTCATGTTACCTTTCTTTTGAAGGCTTCGTTTCAACATGGTGCTTATCCGCTTGGAGCCCATATCTGATCTCTCTGGGGCTGTCGCATTGTGTATGCTCAGGCAAACAGTTTGTTTCAGACCCTTCAGAATCTTCTTTTATATCCTCCTCTTGACACAATGGAAATGAACTTGGTATTCTTGGGAGTGGAATCATTGAGTTCCGCCTAGGAGCTGGGGCTGCTAGGACACGTTTTGCTGTTGTGCAAATCGAGGCTCTGCCAGTCTTCTTCAGAAATCGTGGTTGATCAGCCATGACAGGGTTGTTTTCTTTTTCAGAAGAGTCAGTCAGCTTGACAATCCCCCTCTGTGGAGGGAAGTGGGATTGTGGATTTGTAACTGGTGTTCCCCTTAAGTGGCTGAGTCAGATTTATATGTTCTTTGTTCAACGCGCCACCGTTCACAGGTTCATCAAGATTCTTTTTACTCCCTAATATTCGATTTGCAAGCGGCGGCCTAGGCGGTGCAATAATTTGTTCATCCTGCTGCTGTTTCATTTGCTGTTGCTGTTGCTGCTCGGCAATCTTTGGTGTCCACATGCTGACGTGCCAGCTTCCTTTCAACTAGCAGCTGTGCCTCAAGTTCCTTTACCTGCAAAATCGAAGAAACAGAAAAGGGAAACTAAAGATCCATCTCCCAGCATAATGAAAAATGAAAAAAAGGGTGAAGATGAAATGGTTTCTGACAACCTATATACTAACCTTATCTTGCAAGATCTTATATTTAAAGTCCTTTTCTTTTGTCTTCAAGTCCAATCCATTGACTGTATCCTCTAACTTCTTTATTTGCACATCTTTGCTTTTCAAATCTTGCTTTGATTTCTCAGCCTTAACAGACAGCAGAGCCCATTTACCATGGACATACAGGAACAGTCAGACAGACTTAACAGAAGATTAAGGTTAGATAAAGAACAGGACATTTAAAGTATAAGCTATCACTATACCATCTGTTTGTATCTCAGAAGTTCAGCATTGTCCAACTGTCTCTTTGCTGGCCCCAACTCTATCCCTCGAACTCTGCTTGCAAAATTGAGGGAGCAGATAGTCTCACCTAGGTCATTCTCATTAGGGCTGATCTGTACAAACATGAGTGTCTTTGAATCTCCTCCTAAAAAATATGGATCCAGATATCAGTTTACTCATTTTATACCTGCATAAACTCATGTAAATCAACCTAAATTTAAATTCACTGCCTAGTTCAGTTAGAAACAGTACCCAGGGAGTCTTGAAGCAGGTGGGTGAGCTTGGAATTCCTGGACAGCAGGCAAACATGTTACTAACATTTTGTGATAAAAAATAACAAATCACAGACTGGTTAAATTTTTTTATAACCTGAATGGGATGTGAGGGCTTTTAGTTGCGAGAGCAGATATGACATCACCAAGTGCAGATAAGGATTTATTAATGTTTTGAGTTTCCTTCAACCTCTCCCCTTGCACTTCTGTCTTCGCTATCCTCTCACTTCCTGCTAGGTCAACCAGCCATAACTTGCTCTTTGTGCATTCCCCGTTCAATAAATTCTCTCCCTTCACCATAACACAGTGTATGCTGGATCAAGAACAAGCTATTTGTTAGCCTTCACTCCCGTTTCAAACACATTATGCAAATATTGAATATTGATAAGAACTCAAATAGGGGCGTAGGAAAACAGACCAGTGAGATCGGCTGCTGTGCTCATTGGCATTTGTAGAACCAACCGCCCTTGCATTGCTACCAGTTTGTAGAACTTCCCAAACCTCACTCATATTGTGTACATTTGCCTCAACCAGCCCAGGGACATGATGTAGTCCTTCTCCAGCTTGTCTTATTTCCAGCCTGCATTTCATATAGAAATGAACATATATAGTAATAAGATCATAAAAGTTTGGATGGAGGAGAAACAGTAGATTGGTGAAAAACTGGAATACTGCTCTATTTCTTGCTGATGAAATATATCACAAATAATCTCATGTTGGGATCTTAAAATGAGTGAAAGGAAATCTCAGGCTAATAATGAAAAAAAAAGTGTATAGAAGTTTATTATACAAAACAATGATCTGCTTGTGAGCATTTCATATTTTGTACTCCATTGATTCATGTTTTGGAAGCATATAGAAGTTGAGATGGAATATCGTTCGAGATTTCAACATTGAAAAGGATTTAGTGTGTTTAAGTCATGCTGAATAGACACTGTCGATCAAGTCCACAACAGATTTTGCAAGTAAATAGCAACAAGGAAATTGAAATGTTTACTCGTGGATCTTACCCTTGATACAGTTTTGATATTCTCAGAATATAATGGTGATTGTGAAAAGAACCATTCACTAAGTAAAAAGATTGTAGAGAACAGAAGATGAAAATGGAGAGATATGACAAGGAATTCACACTACCTCTTCGCAGCCACTCCTGGCTGAGAGTCTGAGACGAGCAAATCTTGTATTTGCTCGTTATAAACTTCAAGAACGCTTACAGATACATCATATCGAAATAGCTTCTCTCTCTCCTTAATCATACGAAAAAGTTGCTCAAGGGTCCTAAAATTTACTCCACGATCTTCTTCTGTACCCTCCATTGTAAAAGTTTTTCCAGTCCCCGTCTGTCCATATGCAAAAATACAGACGTTGTACCCATCCAAGACCGAGCTTGCAAATGAAGCAGTGTCTTCAAAAACATCAGCTGAGAAAACAAGCAAAAGTAATGGTTTGTTATTGAAAGGAACAGAGTGGATAACTAAAAGATCCAACATGAACTTCACCCACGAGGTGATTACCTTGGTTTGCTTGGGGGCCAAAAACAGCATCAAACTTGAAGGTCTTTTTTGGAAGTCCATTTGACATAACAGTTAGCTCACCATCTTTAGCAGATTCAAAATCAATAGTCATTAAAGCTCCGGCTGCAACCTCTTCGGATTTTAGAGGCCGGCACCGGCAAAACACCCGAATGTTTCCTGCAAGAAAGATTCAAAATTCAGTATGCCACCTTTAAATTCCTAACATATAGAACTCCAGATATCTAAAAATAAATGTACCTTTCAACTCTAGAACCTTATTGTACAGTTCCTTTCTCTCCTTGGCTCCTTCAACAAATTTGATCTTGAGATCCTCATGCAAATCTACTTGCTGCTTCACTGTCAGAACAAAATAAGTGAATAAAAAGCGTAGCAGAAAGAAAGCTAAGTTATCCATATAAACAGCACATTGACCTACTTTTGGACAGAATAGTAGATCTTATCTCGTCCATATCTACAAGGCAATTCTTGTATGCCAGTGCCTCCTCTGATAGCTTGATGTGCTCCATTTTCATAATCTGTTAAATGAAACCTCTTTAAAGTAATGCAACATTTTACCAGATATTCCATGAGAGAGATGTCAAAAACTCATAAAGCACCTTCAGTTTTCTTGTCAAGTCTCTCAATGATGTGAACCACCTACTCTTCTCTTTCACTTGTCCCTCAATGGCGAAGGCTGCATAACAACCAACCATCAGTACAATCAACATTTATGGACAGTTAATGTGATTACTACAGACAACATTAGATTTCCATACCCAAGGACCCAACATGCATCGACTTGCGCATGAGCTCATTTTGGAGCTCCTGTAATGACTTCAGAGCATCTTGGCATTCCCTGCTCTTAAGTCGGTTTTCCCTCTTAAGCTCATCCATTGCCCTCCTCATGTCTGTTAATTCTTTTCTCTGAAACTCGTGATCTTTCAGTAGCTTTTGATAATCCCCTTCCACCTCAAGGTGACCATTTTCCTCCTGCAGTTTAACCATCATTTTAGAGGCAATAATCTAATGTTTCTCACAAAGTAAATTAGAATCTGAAAGGATTAAGAGGTACTACTTTAGATGAATCGCACTCCGCTGCTAGAGACATTCCTATAGGTTTTAGTAATCTAGCTTCTCCGGTATCTGAAATAAGAAGTTTTAGAAAGCTTAGCTAATTTTTTATCTTGAAACATGAAACAAAAACGAAAGTTCAGAAACCAAAAGAAGATAGAAAACTGAACTTACTAGCAGAAAAATCTTTTGTAACAGAAATGCCACATACAATTGGTTTTCCCATCACTCCCTCAAATCTAATCAATAAGCCCTCATCACCCTCTACGAAAGCTTTAAGGTCAGATACAACCAGAGGTCTATTTGCGCCTACTTGTGCATATATGTCGAGGCATGACACAACCTACAAAAACAATCAATCATACACAATAAGAAGATGGCATTAGCAACCTCCATTGAAACTCCTATTTGCTTTTTTTCATGAATTCTCACCCTCTTCTCTTGTACAAAAACGTCAAATACTCTTAGCCCAGGAGGCCCATCAGTGAATACAATTTCTGCAAGGTGCAGACTCACATCATAATTCCCAGGCTCCAGCGCCCGAAAGCAATACGAGAAGTTATCATACCGTGCCGTTTGGTAAAGAGAAAGATCCCCATTCTGTCCATCCCCAATTGTAGCATCAGTCCTAACAGTATCACCACCCAGAAAACAATCATCCCCTAAAAACTCTACACCACCCAAAACCACAGCCCTGTCAGTGCATCCTGCATTAATGCACACACCAGGAACAAGATCTTTCACCAATTTCTCTTCTTTTTCTTGGTGTGGAAGGAGCTCAAACGATGATTCAGGAGACAACTCTTTGTTGAATGTTTGAAACACAGAAGAAAACTTTACACATGGAGTCTTAATAGAGTCTTTCATATCAGACCCATCAATACCATTCTCCAAAGAAAGCTCAATTGAAAACTTGCCATCCAATAATTCAGGAGAATCTCTATATCCATTTCTGGATAAATCAGGTGAACCAGCACAAATTACCAGATCAGGAGATGTTAATGAAAACCCTAACATGGACCTACCTGAAAATAAAATATAACACAAAATTCAATCAAATTCTTAAATCTTGATAACCCCAATAAAAAAGTCCAATCTTGACGTCCAATTCTTGATCTAAATTGTAAAATGAAGAGGTTTTTTTACCATCAACTGCATCATTCTCAACTCGGTCTATCAGTTTTTTCATTGTAATTGATTCTACGCTCTGGCTTTCTTGCCAACACGTATCTACAACAAGAAAGTTAAAAAAGAGAGTTAATCAAGATCATACCTGTAAGAGATAACATAGTATGCCCAACAAAATTTAAATCAACAAAATTAATGGATTTGCTTTAATAAAAAAAAGAGAGACCCCGCATTACCTTCATTTGAATTTGAATCAACCATGGCCAAAGTTTGAAACTTCGAAGAAATGGGTTCAGTATCTAAACAAGAAAAAAGAGAGAAGCAAAAAATAAAAACTCAAAACGTATCTACAAATCAAGAAAGAAAAATTGGGTATGAGAGTAGGTGAAGTGATCTTACTTGAAGAGTAAGAGAGAGAGCTGGTATTATCTTCTTCTTCTTGTTGTTGCTGTACATCAGTCAGGAGAAGTGGATCGTGCCATTGAGGAAGTTGATCATTAGTACTATTACTATCTTCCATGGAAACTGAATTGAATTCTTTATAAGGGTTCAAAAGAAAAAGGCACTATTTTGAATGTGCAATCAATTGATGTTCTTTCCTCTGAATTGGAATGGCAGAGTAAAAAAGGCAGGTGCTTTTCAATCCTTTTGCTCTAGAGAGAGAGAGAGAGAGAGAGAGGAGAAAAGGGGAAGGAAGGGAGAATTGTTTAGGTTGTAAATTTTTAACGTTGATTTGGTAATTCAAAGGTAAGAAAACATAGGATTCATTGTTTGATGGATGATTTGATCTAGTTGCCTTGGATTGGAGAGAGTTAAGAAAAAAAAGTGACCGTTGCTCTTTTCCTTTTTTTGAATTTTGAAACGTAGGAGCCGGGCACACTGCGTGCTTGCTTGGGCCATGAAATCTTTTAAAGTATGCATGAATGTATCATCCATGCTTAAATTAAAGAATTAATTGCACTTTAGCCACTGTATTTCCTATGATTTTGCAAACTAGCTCTTCTACTTTCATTCCATTCATCCAAGTTGACAACCATTATTTATTTTGAAATTACAAAAAATAACTTTGTAATGTATTTTTTTATATGTTATCTACTGCAGGTGAGCTGGAAAACACCGGTTAAAAAAAGGATTAATTAAATGAAACTAGGTTCTAAATTATCATAAAAACACAACATTGAAAAAGAAAGAGTACTTGAAAGTAAAATTTAGAGAAATTATATGTCTCATTGAATTCATGATGATTTTTATTTTTATTCAAAAGTTTATTTTGTTAATCATTAACTTTTTTAAAAAAAAAGGAAATTCCCTCAAAAAAAAATGAGGAGATAGAAAATCACCAGTCAGATCATTTTTTTACAAAGAAACTTGTTTTTTTTGTGTGTGTCAATGAGTTCTAGTTGATTTAGTTACAAGGTGTTTAGAATAATACTGAAAGTTGTTTTTCAAAATACTTAATAAAAATAATATTTTATTTATTTATTTTTAATGTAAACACAAAAAATCTAAAAACACAAAAAAAATATTCCATGAAACTATGGTTGGACTGCAACCCCAAACACAGTTGCACATAGTGTTTGGGAGTATACTAGTAATTGTTTTTTAAATATTTTTTCAATCACAAAATATATTAAAATAATATATATTATTAATTTCTTGAAGAATATTTTTAACATTAACATATAAAAACAATTAAAAAATATAAAAAATAATTTGAAGCAAAAAAAATCAAATTTTTAGAACACATTTTAAACCCCATTCCAGATATATTGTAAAGTTTGTCATTAAAATACGAAGCAGCGAGGGTTACCATTCTCATAAAACCTAGCATAATACTAAATCCAATCTCTTAATCCAACACTATTTTCTTTACTTTTTGGCCCTTCAAAAATTGTAGGTAAAATACTCAATAACTTATTAACTACCAGTGCTTTTTTCTTCTTAATTTTAGCAGCACATGTAATAACAAAATTTCAAGAACATGGTGCCCCTCTAAATACAAATAGCTTCTGGGGTAACTATGAAAATTAAGATTTCTGGAAAAAATGGTGATTATAATTACAAAGTCTGGTCTTCCTACACTTCTCTTTGCTGTAACTTTGAGCAGCTAAATTTTAAGAGACAGTGCAGGAGATGGTGCATGCCTAATTCTGAGCACCTTCACGGAGAAGTGTTACATTGTCTTGGCACATTGAATCTTGAGGAACTTGTATGATTGCTCCTTCACGGAGAGTAACTGAGATCTGGTATCGGTTACTATATATACAGCAAAATAGCATACAATGGCTGACAAAATCACCTCAAGCTCCGATCCTGCACACCCTGCGGTGGACATAAATTGTATGTGCAGGGGAGCTCATCTGTGTTCCATGAACTGAGCAAATGTTAGAGCACTACTTTGATGGCGCTACCGTTGTTGTCCTGTAATGCTTTGCGTTCCATCAGGAGAACCGGATATATCCGGCTATAAAATCGCATGCCAAGCTATATGTCGATTCCTGCTTCTTCCAGTGCAGCTGCCATGGAGGCCGAGGCCTCTTCAAGGGTTCGCTTCTTCTCTACTGTGTTGAAGGCCTCTATAATATCACCTTCCTCCCAATCATCGTAATCTTCCGCCCCAATACCACATTCTAGTCCAGCATTTACCTGTCAGGAAAAAATAAAATTTGTACGAGTTAAGATAGATGCAAATGAAAAACATGGAGGTGTATGAAACGATCTTCAAGCCCCGTGAATCAGAGAACTGCAAGCTAATGGATGCAGCTGATTGATAGTTGATGACGAAAAAAAGCGTATCGGAATAAGACGATGTATATACTAGGCATCCAGTTAGAGGCCAACATATTACAGCCACTAGGGAAGCCATTTTGCATTCTTCAACAGCATAAGAAAAATCACCAATAAAAAGAAAAGGCAGAGTAGTTTAATAAATAACATAAATGCGGAGGTTGAGAAGAGGCTGCATTTCTCATAATTGGATTCCACAAATTGACCCAAGATGAACAACTCACTAAATGCTCTGTAGAAACCAAGTCTGTAAACAAGTAATGCATAATTGCACTTCATGAGGTGTAACCATGATGCATAATGCTCAACAGAAATGCATTATCTCTGGAGAGAGCACCAGGATCAACTAAATCTATAAGTTTGTTGATACTGTAATACTGAAAATAGACCATAAATAAATTTGACACACTATAACAAAGCAAAGTTATGCTGGCATAAAAATCTTACCTCCTTCACCATTTCCTTAACACGTCTCAGTGAATCAAGGACACCAACATGGGCTGTTTTTCTTTTTCGGACAACCCTAATTCCACAGCCTTTTACTATTTTGCCTTCTGTTACCATGCATCCAGCAGCACGACCACTGCCGCTGCTAAATACTGCCCGGACTTCTGCTGAGCCAATTATCTCTTGTTCCTATCAATTCGCAAGTAGCAAAACAGTAAATATGCTGCAATAGATATTTCACAACATTAAAGCAAAAGCAGCGCATTCTCACAAGTGAGAAATATTCCCGCCTCAAATAAACATGTACTCCAATGATAAGTGCTTTTGAAGGCAGTCCTTAAACAAAGAGAAATGGAGAATAAACACAAGCATTACCCTAACCCGGAACCAATGAACTAAACAATTGATTTGATCCCCCAACCTCATGCCCCAGAACAAGATATATTAAACATGGGCACATCAGTGTATTAGATTGGCGGGGAGAGTTTCCTGCCTTGGATAAATATTATATGCTTCATGGAAACTTCTTCCTCAAAAGAGACATTCATGTCAAATGCTGAACAGTAATGGTATTAGTATGAAGCAGCAGCATGCATGTACCATGATATGATGAACAAGTATATACCTTGATGCAGTTAAAAGAAAACGGGTAGCAGTTTAACTCCTATAGGAACATCTCGGAGCCTCTTTTTAGGGTTTGTTTCCTCAATTAAAAAAGAAGAAGATATATATGCATTCATATCAAACATCAAAGAACAATCAACATATTAAAAAATGTAATGCAAGGAAACAGAAAATAAAACGATTCCCAACAAGGACAGGACATGTAGCTCAACAGGGGTAAAAAAGCATTCAAAAAACCGAATCCAATCTGCCTTTTATTCAACACCCGCCCCACACCCTAAAAAAAAAGCCATAGATGGAAAAAAATTTGCCATGCATATTCACAAACATGCACAAGTAATACTGGATATAAACGGAGTCTAAATAGTATTTTGATAGAAAGAAGCATATGATGCATTAAAATAACCTCCACAGGCTCCAGAAGTCCTTCCATTGCATTTCGCACATCATCAATGAGCTCATAGATAACTCTATATGGGCGAATCTCAACACCTCTTTTTTCCGCGTAGCTTTTGACAGAACCCGGAGCTTTGACATTGAATCCTACAATTATAGCTTCACTAGCAACGGCAAGATCAACATCGCTGTTGCTTACATCTCCTGTAGCTTGCAATAGGAACTTCAAAGTGACATTTTCTCGAGGGAGCACTTGTAAAGCTTGCATGATAGCTTCAATAGATCCCTATTTATAATAAAGAGAATTTAATTTTACTTGCACTTAAAAGTATGAAGTTTAAACCATATTGTGATCACATGCCATGATTTTTGTCAAAAAACCTCAGACCAACAGAACAATATTTTGATGAAGGCATGAATGTGCATGCATGCACAGCTGTGTTTAGTCATCTCTGTAATGCAATCAAGCAAAATAATGCATTGCTATTATTGAGAAATTTTGATTTTACCAATAGCAAGATCCAACAGCATTTCCTATCATGAGCAAAATGAATCTCGCTAAACATTTTTAAATACCCAATTTTCTCATACACATCAATTTCCCGTGGAAGTTGGTGATTGACGATCAATACAAACTTCAAAGCTCAATTACAAGTAATCAATATAGATTTGGAAGGCAATTGATACAGCTACAAACGATTTTACCTTTTAATTCTGGAATTAAAAACAAAAAGTTAATCTATAAGTAACTCATAAAAATTGATCCAAATTCTACTTCAAACAGAAGTCAGAAAAAAACCTTACTAACTTTCACTCAAAACATATTCATTCAGAGGAACATGAAGGTAGAGTTGAAACATTTTTATTTAATAGAATCAGAGACAAACATTTGTTCACGTAGAAGAATTTTTACCAAAGTAACTTGCGGAAAGCACCTTTTTAGTTATAAACCAAAGCCATTCAGTCAAACCAAATGGTTACTTGGAGCATCTTTCACATTCTTTATTATATGATAGATTCAAGTTTGTTTTTGTGCGTCCATATAACCACCTATTCAATGATCTATTCATGAAATGGATCTAGAGAATAAATACCTAGATTTGAAATGCATTCCCATGCATCACATGAGTGAAAGCTAATAAAATATAAAAGTCAATATCACAAATTTGCCAACAGAACTTGATTTCAACAGAAGACAAGATAGTGAAAAAATAAAACATCTTGAGAATTGCTTTTATATGGATAAGATAAAATAAAGCAAATTCACAGACCTGAAGATCAACTTTCATTATTATATTCAGCTGGTGCAAGTCTAATCCAGATAGCTTTCCCACTGAGCCAGCTGAAGCTAAGGAAGAAAGGGTCACCTTCCCATCTCCAGCCTTGGCCGATATGTGTTCATTCCATAATGATTCTGCACGTTTCTCTGCCTTTTCACGAGCAATATCAAGGGAGGTAACGACCTCAAATTCATCACCAGCAATTGGTACATTACTCAAACCAATAACCTGTAAAGAACAGTGTAACGTATTTGCAAGGATAGTTTCAAATGAAGACTCATATGAATTAGTCATGTGAGAAAGTATCACACAAATAGATAGGGGTCCATGAACCATAAAAAATAATATAAAAAGAAAAAAAATGGAGATTAGCTTATTGTTGTAATCACCTGAGCAAACTATGTACGAACTTCTAAAATGTACTTTTCCAAATGGAAATTGAGCTGGATCCCCATAATTTTAATTGTTTCAATAATACCAAAATATAGTTGACAAAATTTGCATGCTTATCCTAATTACTAGTTTAGTTTATGCGTGGTGAAGGAGAACTATAATGGTTTTAGATCTTGAATATTCCACCAACAATGAAAGAAAAAAGAATCACAGCTACAATTTTTTTATGATGATGGCATGCACAAAGATAAGTGACATATGATACAGCATGTATGCAAACAAAGAAAAAGAATAACAGCAAACCTGTACAGGTATAGATGGTCCGGCTTCATCAACTCGTTTTCCACCATCATCAAATAAAGCCCGCACCTAAAAATGGCACAACAAAGAAGCCCTCCAAGGTGGGTGAGCATTTCAAAATTAACATTTAAATCATGTTAGGACAGGTATTTTGTTAAAGAAAGTTAAAGAGTTTTTCTTTTGAAATTCAAGCTCTTAACTAACAAACCTTTCCAAAGGCTTGTCCACAAACCACTACATCCCCTCTTTTCAGGGTGCCATTCTGTACAATAAAAGTTGCTACTGGTCCTTTAGATTTATCAAGACCTGCCTCAATAACAGTGCCCTTTGCATTTCTATCTGGATTAGCCTTCAACTCTTGTAGCTGAAACAATCATGCATGAAGTCAGAAAACATAAATAGCATGCTGTTAAATGTATGCCACATCCCATTCATTGCAGGGAATCATGATGGCATTGAATTGTATTGTATTTCTAGATTTTGTGGCTGATATCTAATATAACTTTGGGAGAGTGTACATATTATTGTGCAAGTATGCACCTTTGACTGTCCCTTGTGTGTTTGTTAAATCACACACTTTTCAAATTCAAGTTTCAAAATGATCCAGCATGAGAAGTTTCAAGGGACAGTTACAAGATATCATATTTATTGGGGAACAAAAGCAATTTTTCTCATTACATACACTGCAACTACTACTACAAAATTCATAGCAATTAATTAGATTGATGAAATATTTGTTAGAGAAGCCAAGCAGACAGAGGATCCCACATTTTCTCTCTCTCCCCTGATTAAATAGCTACTACAAGCTACTCAACTAATTAGATATCCCTTATCGATATTCCTAGTAGAGAGAGAGCGCACTACAATCATCTGTTCATGGATCCAATTTTGTCCACCCATACAGCCAGTAGGCTATGATTACTTCATTGCACAAGAAAAAAAAATATTGGAAGAACTAGTAGGTGTGCCAATAAAATTATCTGACCTCTGCCACTAGCATAACAGTTTCCAACAAATCATCTATATTTTCCCCCTTGAGAGCACTGATCTGTTAAAAGGAGTCACAAAAATATAAGCATCTGCACAAGGATAAAGCAAAAAAGAAACGTGCGTAAATTAAAAATACCTGAACCATTGGGACATCACCACCCCAGTCCTCTGGCATGAGACCAATAGAAGAGAGCTCTTGCATGACTCTTTCTGGATTGGCTCCATCTTTATCTATCTGGTTGAATCAATGAAAAAACAGAATCAGAAAGTCCTCAGGCCAACAACACGCAAACCAAAGGTATTTCCAAATTCAGCTGGGCAAGTGTTTATTTCTTTGTTTCTTTCTGAAAACAAGAAAACCCGCTTTTCTGGCATACCTTATTTATTGTGATAACAATGGGCACTCCAGCTGCTTTGGCATGAGCTATGGCCTCCTTTGTCTGAGGACGAATGCCATCGTCAGCAGCCACCACAATAATAGCAATGTCAGTCACCCTTGCTCCACGGGCTCTCATTGCTCCAAATGCCTGCAGCAGTAGATAATATAGAAATTTTCTAAATAAAAGGCAAGCGCGTTCAGTTCATAGTTATGTTTATAAAATCATCTAAGAAGAACATTAGCTGATTAAACAAAGATTAGTGGACATCAGACATGATCAGCAAAGTATTTTACCTATTTGGCAATGAACAATTGTAGTTAACAGTAATTGGTTAGCATGCTTACCTCATGCCCAGGAGTATCAAGGAAAACACAAGGTTGCAACTTGCCATCCACAGGTATCATAACCTTATATGCTCCGATTCCTTGTGTAATCCCACCAGCTTCTGAGGCAGCCACCTGTAATATCTATTTGTCAGGCTACAGTTAAATTACGTGCATACCATGTTCGAACAGTGGACAAACAGCTTCCGAAACCAATTAATCCAGAATCAATTTGAAGTTTACAAGTTAGACATCCTACATCTTTCTCCTATCACAAGTACACTGCAAAATAATAATAATTAAAAAAACCTTTTTGGAAATGGAAGTGGGAAATAGCACAGAAAACATGTGTCATAACTTAAATCCACGAGACCTTCAATGAAGAGGCCTAACATACCTTGCTTTTACGAATGTGATCCAGCAGAGTTGTCTGTCATGAGGATAACACCAGATACATTAGAAAAATCTTTAAAAGTATCACCATTCTTTTAAGATTCAAATCAAAACCATGAATGAGACAGAGAAGATAATGCAGAAACATCTGATTTCAAAGATGAAGAGATAGAGAATATTGCCGCTTGCCTTGCCATGGTCTACATGACCCATTATAGTAAGGACAGGAGGCCTCTCTTGTAGTTTGTCCAGATCGTCTTCATCAAGAATTTCTTTCTTTTTTGCCATTTCTTCAAATTTTACTGGATTAGCATCTATAACCTCCACCTCATGCTCCTTGCATATCATCTTTACCATGTCTTTGTCCAAAGTTTGCACCCCATCAGGCTTAATCCCCTTTGAGTACAGAAACCCAAGAATTTCACCTTCATTGATTGTCAAATTGTAGGCTAGCTCTTCAATTGACATACCTTTTTCCCCGACCTCTAAAATCTCTACTTTGACAGGAGCTGCATCTCTGGCAGCCTGGAGTTTAGCTGCCTTCCTACTGGCTTTAGTCCATTTTCTCCCTTTTCTCCCTTTTCTCCCAGTAGCTGCACCGGGAATAGAAACATTGAGCTCCTCATCAGGAATCTCAACATCATCATCCACCATCCGCCTTCTTGGTGTTCCAGGTGAAACACCTTTCTTTCTGTCTCTGTACTTCCCAGAAGCAGGGCCCTTTCCTGGTTTTATGGGGGCTAATACAGCCTGTGCAATCACAGGGTCAACAACCGGCTTCTTGCGTGCAAATTTGTCAACCAAAATTGGCTGTCCTTTACTTTGCGGAGCTCTTGAGCTAGTTTCATCTTTAACTGGGGATTTTGGAGCGGCCCCCACATCCTTCAAAATAACAGGTTTCTTTATCATAGGTGGAGGAGAGACAGGTGGCTTGCCCTGTAACTTTGGTTGAGGTCTTAGAGGTGGCTGAGGAGGTTTCAATGGTACAGTTGATTGAGATTCTAGCTTTGCTCCTACTGTTTTAGGTTCCTCTTTGATAACCTTATTACTAGCCTTTGGAACTTCCTTCACAACCTTCGGCAATGCAGCCACAGTGTCTCCTTTCCGCCACACACTTTTCGAAGTTTTAGTATTAGCAGCCGATGAATTAACATTTCTCGAATTAGTACCCACATTAGGTGAAGTGATTTTATTTACAATCCCATTCTGTTTCCTAGTACTACTAGCACTACCACCCACTTGGCTTGGTTTTGAAGTTTCAAGCTTTTCAGCTTTCTCCAAAACCTCACCAAGTGACTCGATCACCTTATTCCTCTCTCCTTCCCCCTCATCCGACCTTTCACCATCAGAATCCCCACCAGCCCTTGAAGAACCCCACCCAACAGAATTCATACTCAAAAGGGTTTCATCCTTAGAACCAGCTGGAGATTTTAACACGGGCTTTGGAGCAGGCTTAAGTACAACCTCACTATCACCATCACTCCCTCCTCTAATTGTACCACTACTAGAATCAAGTGACACATCATTGCCTTGCTCAGCAATGAAATCAGTGGTAGTTACTGAATATTTACACACACAATGCCATCTTTTAGCCCTCCTAAGACTCTTTTTTGATAAGGAAACTCTCTTTAAAACTGAATATGAGGAAGATTCAACACCGCTAGAACTAGCTGTAGACACACTCAAGCTCCCTAAAGTCATAAGGGAAGCCAAAGATGGCATGCTACCTACTAAAACCACCATTGAACCCATTCACAAAACCAACAAGAAACCTAAAAACACCCTTTATGATTTCATATCGAGTAGATTGTATAAATTGGACATTTAGTTTCACGATTTCTCGTAAAGTTGAAATCTTTAATTAACAAGAAAGTGAAGAGTTAGTGTTTACCTTAATGAGAAAATGGGATGGGAAGATAGGGAGTTTGAAGGAGTGAAACGGGTTTTGATTTGTGTTTGGAAAGAGAGAAAGTGAAAGACAGAATAAGCTGGACAGTGAAGGAGAGGATTTGTGGACGGAGAATAATGAATGATATTATTATGTTATTGGTGGTGATGGACTAAGCTGCGAAATTGGCACTTGTGTGGCTATTTCTCTGCCTATCAAAATCTCCTTACCGATAAGGCTATAAGGATTTTCATGGTTTTATTATTTTTTTATAAAAACAAATTGATGTAATGTTTTTTTGGGTAATTATTTATTATTTATTCTCTTTTCTAAAAACAAAAAAATAAATTTAAAATCAATATTTTTCATTTTATTTCTGATAGAGAGAGAGAAAATGAAGATTTAAAAAAAATGTATAAACAGGTTAAAATCATTTGACATCTAACCTATTTTTTCCATCCTTAAACTTATTTATTTATTTTTATAATATATTTCATTTTTATGGCAAAGAATTTAAGAGGCTATTTGTTTAATGAAAAGTGGAATTTTAAAAATTATTTTTCCAATTCTTCTATGTTTGTTTATTATTATTAGAAAAAGAATATTTTTCAAGATAAATTTTCTTTCTAGAAAAAAACTAATTGAGTGAAAAATATTTTTCTCGAAGTTGTGGATAATTCAAAAAGCATATTTTTATTTTTAAATTATATCAATTTTGGTCTTTTTTTAGAGAATTTTATGTTTGAAAATATTTTATTTATTTTTAGTATTAATACATTAAAACTATATAAAAAAAACACTTAAATATAGTTACAAATACAAAAAACAAACTCGCTTATAAAAAAAATGTTTTTTTTTGCTGAGATCAGTATTTGATTTGATTTGATATGAAATAAATAAAACCTTTTCAATTTCTTACCTATATATATAAATCCAAAAAAGTCAAGGAGCATTAACCCTAATTCGGTCAGTCCACCAAATGATACCTCTTCAAACAAATATACATTAAAGAACAAAAAAGAACTTATATAGTTGTAGCTTAACTCATCAAACCTACAATTATTGTATTATAGACTTACGAGTCTCCATTTTTTTAATACGATGAAATATTTATATTGATGATTAATAAAACTCAACTAGTATTTACATTTTCAAATGACTAACTATTTTAGTGTTTATAGATCATTTTAAATTGATGGGACAGATATACATTAAAATGATTTTAAAAAAAAATATTATCTTTGATATATTTGTAGTTTAACTGCACTCTGAAAACCTATCATAACTGGGTCTCCCAAATGAGCCCTTAATTAGGGTATAATAAATGTTTTTCTTAAATTAATTTATTTTGTACCTAAAATAGAATAAAAAAATTGTTTACAAAGGTCTAAAAAACCCAATATGTCGAGATGTGTTCCAATGTGTGATATCATTTTTAATCTTCTTTAAGAACGATGATGTGTGATATTATCTTTAATGTTTTTTAAGGGTCAACGACTTATTGTTTGCTCTTATGTTTTTTGAAAAAACAATCAAACAGTAAATTGCATATTATGACAAACAAAATATCATTTGTCTACCTAGATAATATTAATAAAAAATAAATATTTTTTTCATATTTATTAATGACAAATAAATATTTCTTACTCAAACATTTTAGGAAACCAGACGAGTCCATTCACAATTGGATCTAGGCATGTCGCCTAGACACATGGTTTTTTAGGTCATCGAGAAGTTTTAACCGTTAGATTAATTTGAGCTTTGCCTTAACAAAAAACTTATTTTGAAAACTAGATAAATCTTGATTAATCACATGGTGTTCAATAAAAAAGATGGTTTCTTGAGAGATATAGGAAAGCATATCGCATGTAGATATTAACCACACAAAGGCAGTGAAGTGATTGTAATGGGAAACAAATCATCATGATCAAATATTGCTTGTAGTGGAAAATATATATATAGACGACATGCTAGCTTGCTTCTTAATTATGAACACGGCGAAGATATTAACGGTGGCGCGGTCAGCCGTGGAAGGTGGCGATCTCAATACCCTTGCCTGGGTAGGTCAGGACCGGGGAATCATATTTGCTGAAAAGGTTGTAGGACGATAAGAGTGAAAGCACTGCGTAGCAAATCACGACAGCAAACGTAATGACTGTAGATATCAAGGCCCGGTGACAGAATCCACCGAATGAAACACAAGCCTCGCTCCAGGTTATGGTGGTGTCCCCCTTGCTCGCCAGGTACAGCACCTCCGTCGACACCGTGCCGGCGGCCAGAATTACATATGTTAACACCTGAGTGCATAAAAAATAGATGGATTAATTAGATATATTCTTGTGAGTTTTAGTGATTAAAGGTTTGATGAGATTAGTTACCTGGTCAAGTAAGAAAAAAGTCCATGCTCGAGGCATGGTGGAAGGTCGAGGCATGGCTACAATGACAGCTGAAAGAAGGGAGTAGCCAGCACAGATGCCATTGGCGTTCACCAGATACCTGCATCATAATAAATCAACCCCTTCTGTTATCATAAATATGGAGGTGATCATACAAGGAAAAGAGAAACAACTTACGTAGTACAAAACAATCAAGCTCCGAATTAAAGGGAATTTTCACTACTAAAAAACGGGGGTGTTAGCAATGGATTTTAGCAACTAACTACCAATGGAATGTGTTTAGCAATGGATTATTTGTTATAGATATGATTGTTTTAAATCTACAATGGATATTCCGTTGCAAATAGGGTAGTTTTAAATTTACAACGAATTTTCCATTGCTAATTGTGAAAACCTTGCAATGGAAATTAGCCCGATGCAGCAGATCAACATCGGAAATTAGCAAGGGATTATCCGTTGTTAATTTATCTATAACCATAGATTTGCATCGAATAATTTCCGATACAAACTTTGTTACTAATATTTATTAGCAACGGATTTTTTTATAAACAGTAACGGATTGATTTGTTGTTGTTGACACTCTATTTTTGTAGTGTGGTTCAAAATACATGCCAACTCCTGCTGCCTCCTCATTTAGCCCCGTTTTAAGTACCAAAAAAAGTTCTCAATATTTTAGGACCATGATTCAACTGATAATTAATGGCCTAATTAAGCGATAACTAAATTCTTATTAACTTCTAGTGCTTGATGCTGGTTAAGTAATTAGCAGGTAATCCTTAATTTGTTCTCATCGCGAATGGTTTATGATAGAAATTCTTCTAAGAAATTTAATCCCAACTATTGGAATATTTATGAGTTCCATTTGTATGATCTACTACTTCAATGCATGATAGATATATATAGATATATATAGATAGATAGATCTGCATTTTTTTTTATAAAGTTTCCAAATATCAAACACAGTGCATAGAATATACCTGAAAGCCCCGAGATCTGAATAAGAAAGTGAGCCAAAGTCATTAGTTTGTGAATTCTTAAGCATGACCACGAGTGCTGAGACGCACAAAGCCATCGGCACCAGACGTAGCAAGGTCTCGGCTGTTCGCATGGTGGTTTTCACATCTTCATTCTCATCTCCGCCGGCTGACCCCATCATTGCCATTGGAGACCTCTCTTTGTCCCTCTTCTCCATCCCTCTCTCTCTCTCTCTCTCTCTCTCTCTCTCTAAGTTCTGCAAGCTGGTGGGATGCTGCGCGGTGCAGTGAGGAAGAGGAGGAGCTACTCATGATAATGGAGTGATCATTTAAGAATATTAGGTGAAGTGGGTGACATGTATTCAATGTCATCAAAGCAGGTTACACGTACCTATGTGCATGGATAACTCTCTTTCACACGTACCAAGGTGCATGAATAATATCCTACTCTCCTCTCCTCTCCTCTTCCTTGACTTTAATATAAAAATAAAGAACTGCAAAATGATTAAATTTGAATAAAAAAACTTAGAGTAAAATGAGAAGATAGGGATAAATTGTATCGGCTCGAGTTTAACTAGTAAAATTATAATTTGGGATTCATTTTATACTAATTTTATCAGAGATTCAAGGACAAAAAACAGTTATGTAAAGAAAATCTATTAACATCCTTTATACGGCTAACTAAAATAAGTTGTATTGTGTAATTTTAAATTTTTTGATGAATATGATTATTAAAGTGAATAGATCTGATTTTTTGAATTTTTATTATAGGCTCATGTGCTTAAAATAAACTTTTAGAGAAAAAACTCGCAATATTTTTAGATAAAACACTTGAAAACATCACTTTTTTAGATAAAAATAATAATTGTAAAAGCAGAATGAACCACATAAAATTTAATCTCTAACCTTCCATAGATCTCCATAGGAAGTTTACATTTTTTTTTCATGTTTAATTTTCATTAAATACATACATAGGCCATACAGAAATAAAATATTTTATATTTTAAAAATATATATAATCAATATAATTTTAGAAGAAAACCATATATATTATAAAAACAGATATATATATATATATATATATATATATATATATATATATATATATATCCAGAAGATGCAATTGAATTGGAGAATATCATTTCCACCTCAATATCCTAAATAATTTATTCACGTTGGGCCTCCTATAAGCCCATATTGGTTGTAACGGGATCCGAGCGCATTGTATGTTAGGCCTACCAACGTTTTCTACTCTATAAACAGAGATCATCCCATAAAACCACTGCTTCCGTCACTACCGGGCCACCGCCAATTAAATCAGCACCGTCACCCTCACCACGTCTGCTCCACATCGATAGCCTCCGACATCTCCATTCCTAAACGGCGCGCTTTATCGCAAAGAGAAAACAAAAACAGTGAACAAGAAGACCTGTTTTTGGTTACAGAGAAAGCAAGAGAAAAGAAAATGGCGTTGAATTCACAGAAATGGGGTTATGTAAGGATCATAACTGGCACACTTCTTGGTGGAGCTCTTGGGTTCTATGTTATGCACCGGATGGAAGTCAGCTACAAGGTTAAAACTTTTTATCTATCTTTTGAGCTTCTATCTGTTTACTGGGAAAGATGCAATCTTTTTGGAATTCAAAGTTGTTAAAGTGAAAAGTAAATGGTTTCAGTAACTTGGGGTTTGCTTGTTTTTTTTTAACAGGAAAAGATGAAGGAGAGATTGAGAGCGTATGAAAAGGAATTGAAGAAGAAAGAGGAGTTGCAACAGCTCGAGGAATCCTTGTAGTTGTCTTTTTCTTTTTCCTAATCTCTTTAGCTGCTGAGAAAAGGGTGGAAAATGAAAGAAAATAGAAGTATTGTTCCGCTACATCAAAGCAATCTACTTAAAATGAACACCAAGAAGGTGAGAGAATTATGAATTTGTTGTTGGTTTAGCATATTGGTTGAGCTTTTGACTTTGCTTGAGATGGATTGTAGTTGATCGCCAATATTGAGAAATTGTTATCTTTTTTGCTGTCCATTACAACTAGGTTGTCAAATATCAGATTTCTAGATCAGCATCACTTTGATGCTTCATTCTTATACCATTATGGCTGGTAGGTGCTAGTCCAGGGTTGAAATATCAGTCTGGAGTTTTGGAAATTCTGTTATCTAGTAATTGATACGCAGAAAACTCATTGATCTGAATGTGTATTTTTTGAATGTGTAGAGAACTCATTGATTCATCTTGAAACTTTGTGTCAATGTACTTACCCATGGATCAATCTGCATACCCATGAAGGTCCCAAGGCAAGAATGCTCTTTGATAGATTTGGTTAACTTATCGTTATGCCTTCAAATTTTCTCAGAAATAGACTTGATGGATTAATTTTCGTAGTGATCTTTCCAACTCACTAGGACGAGGCAGTTTGAATTTTGATATCTGGAATCATGTCATATGCATCCGGTTCTTGTAGCTACATGCATCTACTAAAAGGCAAGTTGATTGATCCTCCCAATTCAATTATGAAGATAGGAAATAATGAAAACACCAGCTTTTGATCTGTGTTTTAGCATAGGTTTCAGGGCATTGTTTGTTGTTGCATTTATGTATGAAAATCAGCAAGAAATTCTTGCGTTTCTAGCTAATGCAGAAGATTAATCAACAAGAAAATGGGGTTTGGTGGAGAATGATGATTTCTTTGGAAGAGATGGAGATTTCACTAAATTCACAGGCTCAAAGCCATCTGTTTTAACATCTGAGGCAACAGACATGTGAATATTATGTCAATTGCCTCAATATCTTCTTCTAATTTGGAAACTCTTGCTGTCTTGAAAATGTTTGGATTTGTGTTGAAGAGTTGTCAATTGCACCATAAAAAAACATGCTGTGTTCAATCAACGGTAGGTGAGTGTAGAGGAGTAGAGATTCAGATAGCATAGTTGTCATGAAAATCAAATTGACATGCGTTTGAGAAGAGTCACAGGCATTGGCAGATCCATAGATATTACCTGCAATGAAATCCCCTGTTATCATTGCAGGCATTTCTTTAAGAGATTCATTTTATCAACTAATAATCAGTAATCCTGTCGAAGTTTCCTATTTACTGTACTTTGATCCGGAAGAAGTGTTGAATCTGAGCGCTTTGCTGTTTGCTGCATTTACTTTGGCTACAAGATCAATATTTGTGACTATTCGCTTCTTTTTTCACATTTTGTTGGTTCCATGCAAGGATATCAATGCCGGTTGGTTATTTATTGGAATATAATATTTTGGTTTCAGAGTATTTATGTTTGCTATTTTGAGGTTGTGTTATTTATGTATATATATAATTAAATATATTAATTAAAAAAAAATTAGCTCAAATTCAAAAATAAAATTATTTAGAATTGTGTAGTTTAAAATATAAAAGACATAATAAAATGATTTTTCTGAATAAAATTATGAACATGTATAATACTATAAGAATGTTATTGTCAATCTCGTGTTATTATATACTCTGATTGTTTTAAAATTTTAACATAATATACATAAATATATCAAGAGACTCCTTGTAAATTTTCATCTCAATTTAATAGTTGGATTATATCATAATGCCAGGCCTCTGCGTACCTTTTTGTCTATAAAATCAGCCCAGAATCTGGTCTGGGCTCTTTGGTAAGGATCGGAAGGCAGAAAGGGGGCGTTTGCCTTCCACGCGTCATCAACATACTGAACAATGATTAGGGATTCACAAACTGATCTTCCATTGTGGATTAGAGAAGCAATGCGCTCTTGTTCTTCAAGTTCTGTTCACTGTACTCCTACTTCACTCCCTTCTCTGCCAATGCTATTCTCACTCTTATGCCAAAAGGGCTTGCCCAAAAATCCAGCAGAGTCACCTCATCAGCCATTGTTGCTGTGAAAGAAAAGCAGAAATGAATCGCTGATAAATTTTTCTCTCCTTCCAGAATGTGCTTTTGATAGAGGAAAGCTGAAGGAATAAAAAAGTGGGAAATTTACTGCGCTAGTCCCCCGTCCATAATTTCATTTTCATGTTTGTGAAATTGATAGTGCGGTCATAATATTTTTTATTTTTAAAAAAATGTTTTTGATTTTAATATATAAAAATAAACTAAAAGGTTTAATTTCAAATAAAAAAAAATTCAAAAACATTTACTAAATAGAATCCCATGTCTTTAACTACATCACACCAACCAGTCAAGGATTCCTGAAATTCGGGCTCGAAAGTTTTAAGAAAATAAAATTGTAATATTTTTCTTATGGACAAAATTATACTCTCATGTCAACAACCCTATTCTTGTCGGAATTGATTTTTTTTTAGTTTTAATCATTAGGTGGTCTACCCTACACGGTGTGATAACTTGAATTGATATAGTTTAATTTAATTAACTCATCACTAGAAAAATAAAATTAAGACAACACACAGTAAAATTATAAAACTAAAAGTTTGAGAATCTAATATCAAAAAATAAAACTAAAAATAATCAGATTTTTAGGATTAAACTAAAAACTTGCCAAAAACTTGGGGACCAAATAAAAAAATATTTGAAATGAAGGACTGAATTGAAATGGGGAAAAAATAGAGGAAAAAATGAACAACCAACATTGGAAGACGATGTTTGAGAGTGTACTTGCGAGTTGTTTTATACATTTATGGGAGCATTTCTGTATTTATATATTTTTGAGATATGTGAAATGCTTGATATACAATGCAGTTAACTCTTATATTTTATTTTATTAGAAGGTAAAAAGGGTTATTGTATTGTGCAGTGAAAATGTGAAGTTACAGTGACACCTCTGGTAACAACTCTTGGTTTTTACCTTATTTGAGAATACTATAGTTATTTTATTATGTGAAGAATGAAAAAAAAAATTGAGAATACCCTCGAGTCCAATATTAAAATTAGTGTGCATTGAGAGGTAAAATAGTAATTTCAGTAATATAATCCACACTAATTTATATGTATTGCTATTAGATAATACGAGTCGGTTAGCCCGCGCGTTGCGCCGGGCTTTTTATATATAGCAAACTTATTATTTATGTGGTAAACAAAGAATTTTTTAGTTGATAAATAGAGAATTGTAAATTTTAAATCATGCTATAATTTTTTTTTTATGTATTGAATTAATTGATTATTGTTATAAGTTTAAATACTCAGATAATAATTCAATTTTGAAATTTAAAAATTATAAGCGATAAAATTTATGAAAGATTAGCGAATTGTAATTTGAGTATTGCAAGACCATAATTGATTAATTGTTTAGTATGTATTAATTGTTTTGATGGTTATTTAATTGG